>CM069139.1:69904878-70539878 GCA_035221665.1 Okamejei kenojei
CCTACTTAAGGCAAGACTCCAGTATGAAAAGACTGGACCATTTCCCACCCCAACCAACACTTCACACCCACTCTCAGCCTGACCTTAGTCTGCAAAGACGGGGCCTTTCTACACCCATCCTCCTCCAATCACCACTTCACTCCCAATCACCCACACCCTCTGTGCTGCACAACATAACTTATCCAATATCAAAAATAGAAATAGAGGAGGTGGAGAGGCTTTTCAGAGGACAAAAGAGCCGGAAATCTCCAGGACCTGACAATGTTTCCCCCTCTACTCTTAAGCTCTGTGCTAAACAACTGGCACCGGTCTATGCAGACATTTTTAACCAGTCCCTGCAAACATATACTGTCCCTGCCTGCTTCAAAGTCTCCACTATTGTCCCCGTACCCAAAAAGGCAAGGACTACTAGTCTTAATGACTACAGGCCTGTCACACTGACCTCTGTAGTCATGAAGACACCTGAAAGGCTTGTGCTGGCCAAGCTGAAAAATATCACAAACTCCCTGCTGGACCCTCTGCAGTTTGCATATCGGGCCAATAGGTCTGTGGATGAGGGTACACAAAAGGCTGGAGAAACTCATTCTCCAGCATCTGCAGTTCCTTCTTTAACAACAGGTCTGTGGATGATGCAGTCAACCTGGGCCTGCACTTCATCCTACAGCACCTAGACCGCCAGGGGACCTATGCGAGGATGCTGTTTGTTGATTTTAGCTCTGCATTCAACACCATTGTGCCACACAAAGTGTGGTGGGTGTATGGAACAAGTTGCCAGAGGAGGTAGTTGAGGCAGGGACTATCCCAACATTTAAGAAACAGTTAAGACTGATACATGGACAGGGCCGTCTTAACAGCATTATAGGCCCCTGGGCGAAGCAGTGCATTGGGGCCGCTACACTTACAAATATGCCGAATCAAATATGCCGTCATGCACTTGCGATGTTCTTCTCCGTTTTCATGTTCTACAATAACATTCTACAGTACATAGATTAGCATGGGACCCCTATGGTTGTGGGGCCCCGGGCAACTGCCCAGCATGCCCATACGTTAAGACGGCCCTGTACATGGATAGGACAGGTTTGGAGGGATATGGACCAAAAGCAGGTAGTGCAGCTGGGACATGTTGGCAGGTGTGGGCAAGTTGCGCTGAAGGGCCTGTTTTCACACTGTATCACTCAATGACTACATTATACCTCCACTATGCATGAATGCTTCAAAATCAAGTGGTCGAGTTTTATTGCCATATACTCATGCATAGAAATGTAGAAAATATGTGCAGGAATAGGCCATTCAGCCCTTCAAGCCAGCACTGCCATTCAATATGATATTGGTATAACCCTGATCCCCGACCAACAGGTCTCATTGTCTGTAACTCGTTTTCACCTAGCCCACAGCTGACAATGGCCCGTTTCCTTTATCATTGTTACTTTTTTGCATATCCTTCATTTATTTGTTCCATATCTCTCTGAATTTTTAAACTGCATTTCTGCATTTTTTACTTCAGATATCTCTTGAGCTTGAAAACTTTGAAATTGTCTGAGTCACTCCTGAGCCATTAGTTTCAATGTGACCTCATCACCCTAGCACTGGTTTCAAAAGACAACTGGTTTCTGAAGTCAACATTTGCAAAAGTTTGCAGCCTGTACGAGTTCTCTTTGCAATCACATGACAATGAGGTATAATATTTGTGGCTCAACATTGTGGCAGGACCACCTTAAGAGTGCGTGTCTGTGTGTGTATATGTATATGTATATACATTTATATATAAATTATAATAGATTCTCCACAACCTGCGATTCTTTTCTCCCATGAAAACGACACATTGTGAACATGTTTAGGGCAGCATGGTGGTGTAGCCATAGAGCTGCTGCCTTACAGCGCCAGAGACCCGGGTTCGATCCTGACTACGGGCGCCGTCTGTACAGAGTTTGTACTTTCTCCCTGTGACCGCGTGGGTTTTCTCTGGGCACTCCAGTTTCCTCCCACACTCCAAAGACGTACAGGTCTGTAGGCTAATTGGCTTCAGTAAAATCATAAATTGGCTCTTGTGTGTGGGATAATGCTCGTGTATAGGGATCCCGGTTGGCACAGACATTTTTGGGACCCTAATGGTGGGAAGTAAACAGATGATGCATCTATTAATCACCTTCTGAATAACTCTGGTATTTTCTATTACACTGATCCTAAACATCCATCAGCGCACTCCACTGCAAGGGTCCTTAACCGAATGATCTGATGAGACCTGTAAGCTTTGCAAATGGGACGAGCTTGTGGCTTGAAGGTGTTCGGACGCTGAGAAGCGTTCAAGATGCAGCAGGTGTTTGGTCCGAGGGCAGTGTGGACAATCAGGAAGAACATTCGTATTTTCTGTCACACTCGGTGGCCATGATGATGGGTGAGTTTATTCAATGATGTCTGTGGTTTTGCAGCACAGTCTGGCTGAAACCGAGAACTGAAGTGGTAGTTCCAGTTTACTGTTAATGAGAAAGTCTCTGTCCAAGGTAGATTTCTGGAGATCGCTTCTAGTTGCAGTGCAGCTTGCAGTTGGAGGTGAAAGTGACTGCATTGATTGAAGGTTATTTGTAAGGTGCAAACCTGTTAGTGGGGGAGTGATTTTTGAATAAGTGGGCTGATGAGATGGGGAGGGGAGGGGGGAGATAAGAAAAGCCTATCCAGGAACAAATGCTACTTCACAGCAGGTCCAGCGAGGTTTACTCTTTGTGGATGTGAGTTGCAGTTGCCGAGAGAGTTGTTCCTCACCCTTGCCACCTTCCTCATCCTCTCGCTCCTGCTAGGCCGAAGCCTTTGGCACCTCGGGAAGCCTCTGCCGCACGGCATCTTGGGTTCCAGGACTGTGTGGTTCCAAAGGATGAAATACACTTACGGATGTCCAGAAATTATTTAATTTTGCAAGCTCCCAGCATATGTGCAATTGATGATTAGGAAGCTTTTCAGTGTACCTCATAGACAATAGGTGCAGGAGTAGGCCATTCGGCCCTTCGAGCCAGCACCACCGTTCAATGTGATCATGGCTGATCATCCACAATCAGCCTTCTCACCATATCCCTTGGTTCTGCAAGCCCTAAGCTACCTCCGCACCTGTGACATTAAACTAAACTGTAAAACTGCTTGGTTTTCACCCTGGTGTTCCTGCTATCTTCTGTAGTTTTACCTCTATTCTGGCAAGCAGTTCTAAGGTCCTCTAATAGCCAACTAATTCAGAGAGTGGTAGATAACAATGCAAGGTGCCCTTGGCTGGAAGATAATGCAGAGAGCCACCTTTGTGAGTGTGGACATCAAACATCAAGCATTGGCCTAATCTGACTGTGGCTTCACCGAGCACCCAGACGTGCTGTGGTTGCATTTGTGCCATTGCTCACCTGGTGTGTGTTGGGCCACTTGAACAGGGGGGAATGCCTACGTGCCCCAAAATTCTCAGGGGTGCTTTAATGTTGCTTTATTTGTCACATGTGCAACTGCACTGTGAAAATATATTCGTAGAAACGTAGAAAATAGTTGCGGAATAGGCCATTCGGCCCTACAAGCCAGCACTGTCATTCAATATGATCACGGCTGTTCATCTAAAATCAGTACCTCTTTTTTGTTTTTTCTCCAATTCCCTTGATTTCGCTAACCCCAAGAGCTAAATGTAACTCTCTCTTGAAAACATCCAGTGAATCCACAGATTCACAACTCTCTGCGTGAAGAAAGTTTGTCCTCATCTCGGTCCTAACTGGCCTAACCCTTATTCTTAAACTGTGACCCCTGGTTCTGAACTCCCCCAACATCGGGAACATTTTTCCTGCAGTTACAGTAAGTGAAAATCGAGCAGGCAAGCAGGATGCCTTCTCCAACCACCCCCATATGAAGTCCACTATCTTCCACTGTTTCTACCCAGTGCTTGGTACTTACTTCCAGCAGCCACTGGTTGCCCTCCAGGATGCACTGAGCCGCAGCCTGATCCATGCCGGTCACCTGGGCAAATTCGGCACAAATACTCTCACGGCAGCGGCACAACGCTTCCGATGCCTCTGACGGCCCGGGACTCTTGCACTGAGGCTGCTCCATGCCCGGCAAACACTCGCCAGCCCGGCAAACACTCGCCAGCCCCGGCTCCCCGTCCGCATCTGTCCCCGCCGCTGCTTCTGCTTCCATCCCTCCATCAGCCCCGGCTCTCCAACACCCGCAGCCCATGCAGTTGATATGAGATTTTAGATTTTTGTTGATCGCAGAATTTATCACGACAGAGCATCTTGGGTTCCAGGACTGTGTGGTTCCAAAGGATGAAATACACTTACGGATGTCCAGAAATTATTTAATTTTGCAGCTCCCAGCATATGTGCAATTGATGATTAGGAAGCTTTTCAGTATACCTCATAGACAATAGGTGCAGGAGTAGGCCATTCGGCCCTTCGAGCCAGCACCACCGTTCAATGTGGTCATGGCTGAGCACCCCGTTCCTGCCTTCTCACCATATCCCTTGATTCTGCGAGCCCTAAGCTACCTCCGCACCTGTGACATTAAACAAAACTGTAAAACTGCTTGGTTTTCACCCTGGTGTTCCTGCTATCTCTGTAGTTTTATCTCTATTCTGGCAAGCAGTTCTAAGGTCCTCTAATAGCCAACTAATTCAGAGAGTGGTAGATAACAATGCAAGGTGCCCTTGGCTGGAAGATAATGCAGAGAGCCACCTTTGTGAGTGTGGACATCAAACATTGGACTATCTGACTGCGGCTTCACTGAGCCACCGGACGTGCTGTGGCTGCCTTTGGGCCATTGCTCACCTGCTGTGCGTTAGGCTACAAGTGGAGCGGACAGCCACTTGAATAGGGGGGAATACCTTTGTTCCCCAAAATCCTCAGGGGTGCTTTAATGTTGCTTTATTTGTCACATGTGCAACTGCACTGTGAAAATATATTTGCATATTTACACGTGCGGGTGCCGCCATGTTTGGTGCCATTTCCAAAGTCTAAAGTCCGGTCTGCCCGCACATTCAGTCTACTGGAGCGGTTCCTGATCCTGGTAAACCCCAGGCTCCTACAGGGCCTTCGACCCAATGTCTGTCTCCTCGCCTGGCCGTCCTTGTGTCTCGGGGGCACGTCCTGCAGCCGATCTTGAAGGCACTGGAGGCAATACCCTGGTTCACCCTCCTACCACCCCTTGCTCATCACGTCCAATATCTCCAGCGGCTCCCTCCCGGATATGGGCCAAACACAGGCAGGTGGGACTAGTGCGAATGTTGGTCAGTGTGGGCAAGTTGGGCCAAAGGGCCTGTTTCCACACTGTATGACTATGAATCAGAAAGGATGGGAACAGGCCCTTCAGCCCTTTGCGTGATTACTGTAACTGATTGGTTGGTGGCCGGTTTGGACTTGGTGGTCGGAAGGGCCTGTTTCTATGCTGTCTGTGTGGCTCCATTACTTTTTTAACAGGCCTGCAGTTCCAGAGACGGCCTGAGGTAGCCAGGTGAGAGGCAATAATCACTGGTTGTTGTGAAGTGGAGTTCTGCGGGGAAAGCATTGCAGAGAAATGGCCCAGAGCCAAGCTTTGTGAACACAAATGCTCAGCTCTCAGACGGGCAACATTATCGCAGGTGTCACGCGAGATTGTCTATCATTCCTCTCCTCGCAGTCTCAGCACAATAGGACAATGACGTCATATCCTGCACAGAGCAGACGGAGTATCAACAAATACTTCCTGTCAAGTGGGACTGAGGCACTTTGCTGGTAGAAATCACGGGCACAGATTTAAGATGGACAAATGGCTCAAAGAAACATAGAAAATAGGTGGAGAAGGCCATTCAGCCTTTTGAGCCAGCACCGCCATTCAATATGATCATGGGTGATCATCCAAAATCAATAGTACATAAAATGCTGGAGAAACTCAGCGGGTGCAGCAGCATCTATGGAGCAAAGGAGATAGGTAACGTTTCGGGCCGAAACCCTTCTTCTCCAGCATTTTGTGTACCCTCGATTTTCCAGCATCTGCAGGTCCTTCTTTAATCCAAAATCAGTACCCTGTTCCTGCTTTCTCCCCAAATCCCTTGATTCCGTTAGACCCGATAACGTCACCTATTCCTTTACTCCACAGATGCTGCCTGACCCGCTGAGTTACTCCAGCATTTTGTGTCGATAACCATAATCCATGGTTCTGCCCAGAATCACAGCAAACATCAAGGCAGTGACAGCCAGCAGACGTTTATCATGCTCCATGATAGACACTACATGTAAGTGCATGAGTTATCACATATCACACCAGCCTCGATAGGCAGGTGTTAACACAAAAATATTTATTTCAAAAGCACCTGTCGCCTCCTTATCAAAACCTCCTAAAAATGCTTTCCAACCTGGAACAGCGCACTGGTGCAGCTGCTGGAACTGTTGCCATCCAGCACCAGAAACCTGCATTAGATCATGACTCGGGCACTGTCTGTGTGCGCAGTTTGCACGTTCTCCCTTTGGCCGCGTGGATATCCCTCGGGCGCTCCACTTTCCTCCCACATCCCAAAGACGTGCGGGTTGGTAGTTTAATTGGCCTCTGGAAATTGCCCCTAATGTGTAGGAAATGGATGCAAAGGTGGGAGAACATAGAACTAGCGTGAGCAGGTGTTGATGGTCGACATGGGCTCATAAGGTCATAACCAATAGGAGTAGAATTAGGCCATTCGGCCCATCAAGTCTACTCCACCATGCAATCATGGCTGATCTATCTCTCCCTCCCAGCCCCATTCTCCTGCCTTCTCCCCATAGTCTCTGACACCTGTATTAATCAAGACTCAGTGGGCTGTATCTCTAAACTAAATCTATGAAGTAATTTTGTAATACAGGAAACATGTCAACATGATTCATGGTCTCCTCACATGATCCACTAGCCACAGTCAGTGATGATGGTCCTCACAGAAGTCACATTGTCCACTGTTTAAATGCTCAGTGCCATTTGGGTCACATTAGCCAGACCCAATGCACTGGTCATTGCTTGCATCACTTTAGCTTGAAGCATATTGTTGCTACCAGCACGCGTGACAACACGCACACAGGCACACCATTACCTACCACAGTTCATGGTGACTAAGTGGAATTACCTCTCTGTTCCCCACCCCCATTCTTCCTTCCACGGCCATTCCACTCCAAAGTCTCAGGCGGCCGCCTTTTCTGTCATCTGTGGCAAGTGAGTGTGGGAGAAAGAAATAGCCGTGGCCTTGGGAAGCATGGCCCGACCACACATCTCTGACTCCTCTCACCCCCTCCTCTCTCGCTCTCCTATTCCCTTTTCCCATCCTGTCTTCGGGAATCTGAAGCAGCAACATCCAACTCTTTGTGTCTCTTTTGATCAACCAGCCTTTGTCGTTTCTTGTGTCAACATATAGACTGCAGCACTCCCTTGTCCCCCACTCTGTGGGTTTAGATGCCGAAGGGATAAAGGATACTGTTGTATGTGGCCCCGCACTGCATGGTCCCTGGGGGTGAGTTCCCATTCAGCATGTGTAAAGTAGGGATACTCTGAATGAGCTACCGCCATTCATACAGTGTGGAAACAGGCCCTTCAGCCCAACTTGCCCACACCAACCAACATGCCCCATCTACACTTGTCACACCTGCCAATGTTTGGCCCTTATCCCTCTAAACCAGTCCTATCCATCAACCTGTCTAAATGTTTTTTAAACATTGTGATAGTACCTTCCTCAACTACCTCCTCTGGCAGCTCGTTCCATACACCCACCACCCTTTGTGTGAAAACTATACCCATCAGGTTCCTATTAAATCTTTCCGCCCTCACCTTAAACCTATGTCTTCCAGTGTATTCTGTTGTGCCGCCGTAAGAATTTCATTGTTCTATGTGGGGCGTAAGACAGTAAAACACTCTTGACTCTTGGTTCTCGCTCTGGGCGAGTGCGTCCACCCGACCTTCTCCTCTCATGGTTTGGTAAGTGCCGGGGTGTGAGCACGGTCGGGCATTTGTTTCTCAACGCTCTCTTGCTGCACGCGAACGGACGGACGGACGGACGCACAGAAAAACTGGCTGCCTCTCTGAGACTCTGTGGCAAATCATGCCGACAGCCCAGGCAATGACTCACCGCCTAAATATAGCACAGAACATCAACACAGACATTGCAGGCAGCCGGGAGCAGTCTCCACAGGGCTAATCTGTTACACGCACCATTTACAAAAGCACCATTGTGCAAGACTGCTCATCGTGGTCGGTGCTGATAAGAATTTGATGATAAGGCAATGGAGGTTGGAGTGATTCAAAGTGGGTGTTGGATGTAAGACATCAGGATATTACCTCATGCTAAAAATGCATTGAGATCACCTTACCTCACCCCAGCCGTGTCCTGATGCAGCTCTGCTCACTGCTTGTTCCCCCCCATACCTCTCCCTGCCTCACTGAGGGTTACATAGTGTGTCTGCCACTACATATTCACAGGTTATTTATTATCATGTACGCCCTGCGCTGTGAAGTTCTTTTTTGCAAAGCTACACACGCACAAGTGGCCATATTTTGGTGCCTTTTGCACAGTCCAAAATCCGGTCCACATGTTGGATGTTCACAAGTTCATAAGTGATAGGAGCAGAATTAGGCTACTCCAGCCCCTCAAGTCTACACCACCTCATGGCTGATCTATCTTTTCATCTTAACCCCATTCTCCCGTCTTCTCCCCATAACTCCTGACACCAGTGTGAATCAAGAATCTATCTATCTCTGCCTTAAAATGATCCATTGACGGCCTCCACAGCCCTCTGTGGCAATGAATTCCACAGATTCGCCACCTGACTAAAGAAATACCTCCTCATCTCCTTCCTAAAGGAACATCCTTTAATTATGAGGCTATGACCTCTAGTCCTAGACTCTCCCACTAGTGGAAACATCCTCTCCACATCCACTCCATCCAGACCTTTCACTATTCGGTACTGGAGTGCCCTGGATTTAGGTGAGCCCAGGTAGGCAGCATCAAGTAAGGCAGTGATTCACTTGGATTTTTTTACCAATCTAATGTAACCTAGGAATTCCCAGCTCATTTCATGCTCCCAGCAATGGGTATACAAGTGTTCCACTAGACATCTGACTCAGCATTCGGGGGAGGGGGAAGGGCCATGTTTTTTTCCGCCAGTGACCAGTGGTCAGTGGCCTCTGTCATCACTCTGTCCGAGATACCAAGACACGGGTGGCACAGTGGCAGGGTTGCTGCCTCACTGGCTTCGAACCTGACTGTACGGAGTTGTACCGTCTCCCTGTGATCGCAGGGGTTTTATCCCGCTGCTCCGGTGTCCTCCCATACTCCAAAGACTTTCACGTTTGTAGGTTAATTAGTTAAGTGGCATAACATAGAACTAGTGTAAGGGTGGTCGGCATGGACTTGGTGGGCAGAAGAACCCGTTTCCACGCTGTATCTCTAAAATAAATAATGACAAAGCCAAAGTCAGGTGTGCTTGAGTATTCAAGGGTCACCTCTTGCTTCTGCTTGTGCCCTTGGAGGTATGTGCCTGTACCTTATGACAATAAACTCAACTTGACTTGTCATAAGGAACAGGCAACTGGCAGGTTTTACAAGATCCAGGAAATGTTGCAAACCCAACCTGGGTATCGTTGGATAATAAGCGCATCACGGTGGCGCAGCGGTAGAGTTGCTGCCTCACAGCGCTTGCAGTTTCTGTGCCTCTAGAACCAATACATTAACATTTATCCATACCATCCAGATCACACAGCGTACAGTGATAACGCACCAGTGAGGGAGGGTATTGTGAACTCTTCGGGTTCATTCCCGACTACGGGTGCTGTCTGTATGGAGTTTGTACGTTCTCCCTGTGACCGAGATCTTTTGTTTCCTCCCACACTCCAAAAACGTACAGGTATGTAGGTTAATTGACTTGGTGTATGTGTAAATTGCCCCTAGCGGGTGTAGGATAGCGTTAATGTTGGGGGTGATCGCTGGTCCGCGCGGACACGGTGAGCCGTAGGGCCTGTTTCCCGCACTGTATCTCTAAACTAAACAGCTGCAATTAATAAGGAAGGAGGGGAATAACTTCCACACAGATGGATGAACAAGATGATATTGGATGATATTGTAGTTGGACAGTTCACAACATCCTCCGCCAGTGGTGATGTATCACTGTATGCTGTGTGATTTGGATGGAATGGAGAAATGTTAATGTATTTATTCGAGAGGCACAGAAACTGCAGGTGCTGGAATCTTAAGCAAAGCACAAAGAAACTAAGCAGGTCAGGCAGCATCTGCGTAGGGGATGTACCTCTCGACGTTTCGGGATGGGAGCCTTCTTCAGACTGTTATTTTTTTTAATCTTTTGTCAATTCCAGTTATATCAGAACAATTGCCTGTGGTCAGTGTAACAGACACTCATTACTTCACTCGGCGAGCCAGCAGAGCTGGCAATCACTTTCAGGCATCAACACTTACTGCTTATTTAGAGGGTCTCAAAGGTTTACCACAACTAAACCACCAACTTAGAGGTTTCATTCTTCCATCAATCACTGGGTCCCTTGCATTCTTGTTTTGAAACATGTCCGACAACACTTTTACAGCACCAGAGACCTGGGTTCGAACCTGACTACGTGTGCTGTCTGTACGGAGTTTGTACCTTCTACTTGTGACCGTGTGGGTTTTCTCCGGGTGCTCTGGTTTCCTCCAACATCCAAAGACGTGCAGGTTTGTAGGTTAATTGGCTATTGTAAAATCCGCCTAGTGTTTAGGAAAGTGACATAACGCGCAACAACTTTTATCCATGAGCATCCCTCTAATTCTGGTCTCTAGGTCACCCCACTCACAAACGATTCTCTCCGTCTCGCTACCTTTCCCTCCGCCTTTTAAACAGTATGTTTGACTGTTTTGTTAAGACATACAGCATGAACGCAAGCCCTTCAACCCAAAGAGAACACAGTGACCAATGATCACCCATGTACTACCTCCATCCTACACTCTAGGGACAATTTACAGAAGCCAATTAACCTACAAACCTGCACGTCTTTTGAATGTGTGAGGACCTAGAGAAAACCCATGTGGTCACAGGATGAATGTACAAACTCCGTACAGACAGCACCCGTAGTCACGACTGAACACAGGTCTCTGGCACTGAGGCAGCAACTCTACTCTTTGCCACTGAGCCGCCCTCTTCACGCTTAGCATTGGAGTAACTCAGTGGGTCAGGCAGCAACCCGGGTGAACATGGATAGGTGATGTATCAGGTTGCGACCCTTCTTCAGATGCCAGGGGCAGATGTGTGGCAGATGCAATTTAATGCGGAGAACGTTGGTTGGAAGATAGAGAAAAGTTATATTGAAGGAATGCAGAAGCAAGTAGACCTAAAGGTACAGGTGCATGTCACTGAAAATGGCAGGGAAGGGGGAGAAAGGAGCTAATTAGATATAACAGGCTTCATCTTATACGGTGCATAAAGAGTGTATAATTTTGCCAAATAACCTTTCGTGTCCCAGGAACAGAATTAGGCCATTTAGCCCATCAAGTCTACTCCACCATTCGAACACGGCTGATCTATCTTTCCTTCTCACCTCCATTCTCCTGCCTTTGCCCCATAACCCCTGACTCCCGTACTAATCTGTCAATCGCCGATTTAAAAATATTGATTGACTTAGTCTCCACAGCCTTCTGTGGCAATGAACTCCACACATTCACCAGCCTCTGACATAAACTTCCTTCTCATCTCCTTTCTAAAGGTACATCCTTTTATTCTGAGGCTGTGGCCTTTGGTCCTAGACTCTCCCACTAGAGGAAACATCCTCTCCACATTCACTCTATCCAGGCCTATCCTTATTCGGTAAGTTTCATTGATATCCCCCCCCTCATCCTTCTAAACGTCGGCGTGTACAGGCCCAGTGCCGTCATTCAATGATTAAGCCACTCATTCCTGGGATCATTCTCGTAAACCTCCTCTGGATCCTCTCCAATGACCGTCCAAAACTGCTCATAATGCTCCAAATGCAGTCTGACCAGTGCCTTATAAAGCCTCAGCATTACATCCCTGTTTTTAGATTTTAGTTTTCTCAAAATAAATGCCGCGCAGCCCCTCTGGAAGGCTAAATAAAGCTTTGGTTCATTTTTAACTGGAGCACTGCGATTAATTATAGGAACGATGTTAAAATAGATTCACAGAAATGGTTCCCGTGATGAGGGACTAAAGCTAAAGGATAGATTAGAAAGACTGGAACTACGGTAGTTTATTTGGCAACGGCAAGGCTCTGGAGAAATTTGACTGATGGGTCTGGCCATAGTAGAGAATGGAGGCTGTTCATATCGATGGATGGGGTAAAAACTAGAGATCACAAGTAAAAACTAATGGGGATGAGAGTAAGGCCAATCATTATTTTTTAATGCAAAGCCTAGTTGGGATCTCGAACCCAATGCCCACAGATATCATGGAGGCAGTGTCCATGAACAAGGAAATGGATAAATATATGGTGGCAAAAAATTGGAGAAGATTCCAGAAAATGGGTTGGCATGTGAAATTGGTAGAGAGCTGGCATGGATAGGTTGGGCTGAATGGCCTCCTTCAATGCTGGAAGTATCGCCGATTCTGCGAACTTCCTCCTGACATTTAATTCTTGTAAATGCATGTCACTATTGATTCCTCAGTCATGCTCTTCATTGGCTGACTTACAGAGGGCCTAGGGGCCGCGGGGCAGAAGCCTTTCCAATGGGCCGCGGGGTGGAACAAAGAGCAGTCCAGTGGCGGGGGGCGCCGAGAACAAAGAGGGACTGTCGGGCCTCTAATGAGTATTTTGCAACTTTGTCGGTGCCAGATACGTGGCAACTCTTTGCGTACTTTGTGTATTGTATGCAAAAACCAGTACAATTGAAACACAAAGTACTTGTGTTATAACACCAGGACAAGCACTCAACCAAGGAAACCAAGCCCCAAGTTTAATTTCTAGACAGCCTATATACACTTATGCTAAGGACAATAACTAAATCCATATGCAATAACAAGCTACCTACATGTTAACAAGCACATACAAACTGATTCTGTAGTATATCGATTTCACCCAGAGAGTTGTCAATCTGTGGAATTCTCTGCCACAGTGGCAGTGGAGGCCAATTCACTGGATGTTTTCAAGAGAGAGTTAGATTTAGCTCTTAGGCATAATGGAATCAAGGGATACAGGGAGAAAGCAGGAACGGGATACCGATTCTGGATGATCAGCCATGATCGTATTGAATGGTGGTGCTGGCTCGAAGGGCCGAATGGCTTACTCCTGCACCTCTTTTCTATGTTTCTACATATCATTGAGGTTATCAAGTGAGAAGTTATACAAGTATATCATTGGGGTTATCCAAGTGGGAAGAATAGTACCTAGGTACATGGGACAATAAAGTATCATTGAATCATTATTAAATTGTTGATAGAGGCCATGATACTCTGCCTTGAAGACAGCTGGAGTCAGCAAATTCCACACAACCTGCAATGTAATCGTGACCTGTCATCATAATGTTGGCCACAAGATAGATATTGGTCAGGACACTAGGAATTTCTTCCCCTGGCTCCTTTAAAGCCATGAGATCTTTTTGGTTTATTTGGGTTTTATTTAGGTTTATTATTATGTCACGTGTACCAAGCTACAGTGAAAAGCTTTGTTTTGCATGTTATCCAATCGGGTCAGAAAATACTATTTATAAATACAACAGATAGAGCAAAGGGTGCTTTATACAAAAGATACAGAGTGCAGGAACATCAATACTGTTAAAGGTCTAGCCTTTCATTGTATCTTTACCCCTTATATTTGACCTCCCAATGTGCAGGGGAAAATGGGTCCCCAGTATAACAACACATCCATGGGGCACAGACTCCAGTACTTAAAGGTTATGGGCTCATGTTTCTGCAAAGTTCTTTAAACTCATAATTAGAGGAAAGGATTTTCTCATACTGTAAGTTTTATTTTGACATTTGGAGTAACAAAATAAGAAAGAAACCACAAACCATAGGTTTCATCATTCCTGTAATGGGTAATAGAGGTCAGAGAATAGAGAAAATAATCCCTTGGGACCGACCCTCTGTTTACATGCAGAGCGCAGATACAACTACAGCCTTAATGAAGCGTTTATCTTTGCACGCAAACTATTGCTGACTGGCACACTGCCCAGTGTCCTGGCATGATACTTGGTCTATTTATATGATCTGCTAACTGGCGGAGCAGACTTTATGGATGCTCCCTGCCATTGCTGAAGGACAGGGAGGTGCCCGCCTCTCCCACCCAGCACACTCGTTCTTCTGGAGGCCAAGCTGCAGGGTTCAATTACATGGCCATGGGATGGGACGCGGATAGAAATGTCGGAGCCTGGACCGGAAAGCATTCCCAATCCGGAAAACAGTCAAAACCATCAAACAGAGCGCAGGTTTTATAACTCTCTATTAATTCTCACAGAGAGTGGTGAGTCTGTGGAATTCTCTGCCTCAGAGAGTTGTGGAGGCAGGTTCTCTGGATGCTTTCAAGAGAGTGCTAGAAAGGGCTCTTAACAATAGTGGAGTCGGGGGATATGGGGAGAAGGCAGGAACGGTGTACTGATTGGGGATGATCAGCCATGATCACATTGAATGGCGGTGCTGGCTCGAAGGGCCGAATGGCCTACTCCTGCACCTATTGTCTATTGTCTATTGCCTATAATTCTGAAGAGAGCATCAAAACCTTCCATTTTAGTTTAGTTTAGTTTAGAGATACAGTGGGGGAACAAGCCCTTCGGCCCACCGAGTCCGCACTGACCAGCGATCCCCGCACATTAACACCATCCTACGCACACTAGGGACAATTTACACCTATACCAAGCCAATTAAGCTACAAACCCGTACGTCTTTGGAGTGTGGGAGGAAACCGAAGATCTCAGAGAAAACCCACGCGGTCATGGAGAGAACGTACAAACTTCGTACAGACAGCACCCGTAGTCGGGATGGAACCCGGGTCTCCGGCACTGCAAGCGCTGTAAGGCAACAACTCTACCGCTGCGTCTCCGTGTTGCCCTAATCAATTGAATGGTCCTCTACAGCAGTAGCGTAGATTAAATGGCACAGAAACTTACACTTTGGTCAACATGAATCTCCCCCTATTCTACTTTGTCTGACAGATCAGCAGTCCATTTATTTCCTTCCCCTCAGGTACATTAAGTTTCCACTTTAATGCAGGATAACAATCCCTTTATTGCTGGACATATACAGGAAGAGATGTATTAGCAGAGCCATCTCCATCATCAAAGACCCCTACCACCCATCGCATTACATTTTCTCCATCCTGCCATCTGGGAAGAGGTACAGGAGCATCAGCTGCAAAACCAGCAGGATGCTCCTCAGCTTCTTCCCGCAGGATATAAGACTGATAGACGGACCTTGCCCCCTGCCAAAGTATCGCGCACCAAACACCAACCTGGACACACTGGAAGCAGAGCCATTGTCGTGTCACTGCCGATCGGAACGCGTGATATATGTACTTTTATTCTTTATTTCTATTTATTTTTTACCGCACACTGAATGGACACTGGTTGAGAAACGTTTTTTCGTTTTCCTCTGGGTGTGTAAGTACTCAGAAAAATGATAATAAAGATATACAATACAATACTTTGACTAATAGTCACTTCCACAGTCCAAATACTCTCCGAGTGCAGCTGTTTCGCCAGGATTTTTTTGTGACTGTCATACCTATGTTGATTGAATTGAGTAGAAAGATGCAGCTTGGAAAGAGGATCTCTCCCCACCGTGTCCATAGAAACATAGTCATGAAACCATACAGCGTGGAAACAAGCCCTTCCGCCCAACTTGCCCACACCGACTAACATGACCCATCTGCACTAGTCCCACTAGCCTGCATTTGGCCCATCTCCCTCTAAACCTATTTCCACCTACCTGTCTAATTGTTTCTTAAACCTCTCGATAGTCCCTGCCACAACTACTTCCCCTGGCAGCTCGTTCCGTACATCCACCACCCTTTGTGTGGAAAAGGTTACCCCTTAGATTCCGATTAAATCTTTTCCCCTTCATCTCCACTCTGACCATCGATCACCCGTTAACGCTGGTTCGATGTCATCCCACTTTCACACCCACTCCCTGCACACCGGGTCAATTTACAGGGCCCGACTAATCTACACACCCGCATGCCTTTGGGATGTGGGAAGAAACCATAGTACCCAGAGGAAACCCATGTGGTCGCGGGGGAGAAAGTGCAAACTCAACCAACACCACCCAAGGTCAGGATCTAACTCGGGTCTCTGGCGCTGTGAGGTCGCAGCTCTACCAGCTGTGCCCCTGTGCTGCCTTATTTCCCATTGCCAACATATTAATATTTTCTCTACCCCAGCTTTATTAAGACCATTCACCATCTTAAAGAGTGAATCAGTTGTTCCTTATTCTAGAAAAAAATAAAGTCATTTTGGTTTTTCCTGATGGCTCTGAGCTCTCACTTCTGACATATTATGCTTTTTTGAATTTTCATTACAATACAGGGATCGTAACCACACACTGTACTCTCAGTGTGGTCCTAGCAAGGTTCAGAACATTTAACATAACGTTTCTGTTTTCATGAAAATGAGCCTAGTGTTGTGCTGTTATTTCTTCTGGCCTTGTAAACTTGCATGACTAATTTTAATGGTTTATAAATGCACATTTCTCGAAGTGGGTGGAAAAGCAAAGGGTTCATTTTCCAAGCGGCAAGGGGTTCCATATTCCACTGTTCAAAATGTGCTTCCTCCCACTTAATACTTACTGAAATTCACTTGCCATCCAGTCTGCAAACGTATTAACATTGTTTTGCATTTTACCATTGTTTTAGTTAATATAACTTTCTTTGTGCTACCTCACCAGCTCGAACTAAATGTTAATGTTAACGCATGCAATGCCCCAGCACCAACGCCTGTGGAACAACCCACCCCACCTTTTTGTCATTGAGAACCCCTTCCCATACAAGCACTGAATGGTCCCCTTGTACGAAGCTGCCATCCATATGCTGACAGGAAGTGGTGCAGTTGGAAAGGACAATTGCTCGTGACATTGCTCGGAGTAGATGGTGAGAATGCACCAGCTCTGGATGACAAACTCTGGGATGTCAGGGACGAGAGAGAAGGAAAGAAAAAGAGGAAAAAGGGAAAGGAAAAAGAGGGAATATAGAAGACAGAAGGAACGAAATAAGGAAAGATAGATGAAAGAGAAAAGGAAAGAAAGAGGAAAGGAAAGAAAAAAAGAAAGGAAATTGGCATGGTGGAGCAGCGGTAGAGTTGCTGACTTACAGCACTTGCAGCGCCGGAGATCCGGGTTCCATCCCGACTACAGTCGAGAACCTTGATCAGACTTTGTTCGTCTATTTTCATCAGTAAACCCTCACCTTCAGCAGCTCGTGTTCACTGATTGTTTATTGATTTTAATCCAGATCCCTGGGACTCAGTAGCTTTCTGCATGCTGGGTCTGTAGCTATTTATCTGATGATTTAATGGACTGTCTTTTACACCGTCTCTCAATGGTCCCTTATCAGCGCCCACTGTGACTTGCTGTACTTCTGTTGGTATTATAGTGGCTTTCTCACAGTTACTTTGTACCACTAATGCCAGAGCTCTGCGAAAGTGGCGGTAAGCTTGAATCTCCCTCACACTGCCATACAGTAAACTCTCTGCCCCTCCACCCTGTGTCACTGAGTGCATCTCCTCTGGTGTTAATCCAACATCCTCACACTGTCTCTCAGTGACACCTCTCCCCCCAGCACTCTCTGTTCTATACACTGTCTCCGCTAACGTTGATCCAGATTTGTGGTGTAACTGTGTTTAGTCACATGGTGCTTTGTTGCTGCCTGCCCCACAGGAGAGTTATTGGCCTCAATAAGATAGACACAAAATGTTGGAGTAACTCAGCATCTCTGGAGAAAAAGGATGGGTGATGTTTCGGGTTGGGACCATTCTTCAGTAGGGTGTAGGGTGAAGGGTTTACGAGTGTAGCTGGGACATGTTGGCCGGTGTGGGCAAGTTGGGCCGAAGGGCCTCTTTCCACACTGTATCACTCTATAACTCTAATGCCCCTGTCCCACATAGGAAACCTGAACGGAAACCTCTGGAGACCTTGCGCCCCACCCAAGGTTTCCGTGGGGTTCCCGGAGGTTCCGGTCACTCTCCATGAGTCACCAGAGGTTTTGGTCACTTGCCTGGAAAGCCTTCAACTGCCTGTAAGTAAACAGCAACTCCACTCCACTGGCTTCGACCAAACTGCAACCTATTTTCTGTCGAGGCCGGTTTTGTTTTTTTTAAAATAATCGCAGGAACATAGAAGAAGCCTCGACTCTGCGAAAACCACTTTCCACCATTAGGGGGAGTGACCGGAACCTCCGGGAACCTCACGGCAACCTTGGGTGGGGTGTAAAGTCTCCAGAGGTTTCCATTCAGGTTTCCTAAGTGGGACAGGGGCATAAGGAGTCTGAAGAAGGGTCGCGACCTGAAACGTCACCCATCCTTTTTCTCCACTGAGTAACTCTAGCACTTTGTGTCTATCTTTGGTGTAAACCAGCATCTGGAGTTCTTTGTTTCTACTTATTGGTCCCATTACTTTGGCACGGATGGAAGATGAGAACAGCACAAGACCACGTTGAAATTTCCATTGCAACAAAAGGACTCAATGTTGTGCATCCCACAAGGCATTCAACATTAGTCACGGACCCACCTGATTTGAATTTCTGCAATAGTCACTGAGCCACGCCAGCTACAGTTGGTCAAACATGGACTGGTAGTATCCTGAGTCATTTACCCCATATACACCCTGTCCCACACCTATCCTTTAGTTTGCAACTTACCCTTTCAACATAGGAGCTGTGGAACTGATCCCCGATCTGTCGTAATTTCTGCCCAATCCGAATCTCCACTCTCTCCTCCGGTAGCAAATCCATGGGTAAGTGATCGGTTTGATTGCTGCGAGATGCTGTGTTGGCCCGCGGCACCTCAAAGACCTCTGCAGAATGGAGCCGATGCCCTACATTGCCTGGGACGGAAGTAAAGCAATCGTCAGCCAACACTGTGATAGTTCCTCCTCTCACCACCCACTTCATCCACTTCCCGCCTTTATGAGCGGCACGGGGAAAGTGGACTTAATGCTCCTCTAGTGGGTCCGCTAGACGGGCCAGCTACAAAACTGTAATCACCAGGGGGTAGAACTGGAGACTTCTGTTCATCATCATGTCTCAGCTGCAAGGGCGAGCTTGCAACTGCTTCATCATGTACGAGTGTATTAGAAATGACCACAGGCCAGTTCAAGTTGAGAGTTGTCCCTGCCATTAAAATAAAGCAAACTCCTTACATTGCTCTGTCTTCACTATCGTCACCACACAGACACACAATTACACGCATGCATACACACACATGCACATACGTTTTTTCCTCATCGTTCTTAAAGGCCTACCCCTTATTATTAAACATAGAACTAGTGTGAATGGGTGATGGATGTGGACTCAGTGAGCCAAAGGACATGTGTCTATGCTGTATCTCTAAACTAAACTAAACACAACTCATACAGATGTTCACACATATAAGTAAGAACTTGCAGGCATTGTTACATTATTATTTGCCGACTGGATGATCAATAAAAATTCCAAAATGAGATGAAATACAGAAACAATAAACACAAATATGATAGAGAGTGAATTTTTAACTCAGGGCCTAATGTAAATACTGCACTCTGCCAACAGACACAATAACCTAGAAAAAAAAGAGCAGGGGTAAGTAATTCACCCCTCAAGTCTGCCCCGCCACTCAGTTTGAACGTGCCTGATCCCTGTTGGGCTGGCACAGTTAATACACAGAAAACCTATTCCAAGTCAACACATTTCTGACAATTAAACTCTCTTCCCCAGATCACTCCCACGGAGCCTCTCGCATTCTCACATGCACTCTGAAGCCCGCACATTCCACACAGACCTGCAAGAGTCGGCGGGGTAATGGGGAGAAAGCAGGAGAATGGGGTTGAGAGGGGAATACAGATCAGCAATGAGTGCACGGTGGGCCGAATGGCCTAATTCTGCTCTTAGAACTTGTGAACGTATGAGTCGGGAACACATCTGCCAGCTGTTCAGGTGGCTCTGACTGCCTGCTTGCTTTTGCAGCTTTTGGTTGGAGTGGAGATCGGACTACAAGAACACTCCATGATCTGGCACCCGATGATTCACAAAACCTGACGGCCCGGCATTTGGCCGATGCTCATCCAGTTCTAGACCCTTTGCTCATGCACTGGGAGGTCAGAGTGCAAGAAGGATGTGCGGCGAGTGCCCGGGAGGGAAAGCAATGCAGTGGGGGCCAGGCTGCTGACTCTGGGCTGGGTGGGGAGGGGTCGGAGCCACCAGGGTTCTGGATTTGTGTGTGTGCCTGCAGCTCGAGCGGGGCTCAGAGAGCATGTATACTTCCTGCTCTCAACTTGACTAGAAAAACAATTGCACTATTGTAGAACTTGTAGAAGATATGAAATAAATGGCCGTTTGTGTATTGTGAGGGGAGGAACTGCAGATGCTGGTTTACACCAAAGGGAGACACAAAGTGCTGGAGTAATTCAGCGGGTCAGAGCGCATCTCCGGAGAAAAGGAATAGTTGACAGCAGCATGGACACAAAGTGCTGGAGTGATCCTGTGATGCTGCGTGACCCGCTGAGTTAATCTCGCACCCTGTGTCGACGCTGCCTGACCTGCTCATTTACTCCAGCACTTTGTGTCTATCGGTGTTTTGTGTATTGACAAGAGTAGCATACGGACAAGAGTCTGCACGTACGGTCCCACTAAATTCCAAAGGGTGTCGGATTATAGGAATTTATTACAAATAAATAAATATTTATCTGAGTGATGATCTGGGCCTATTGTCTTTGCAATGTTTTTTTTTGCCTGTCTGTAAGACATAGGAGCAGAATTAGGCCATTCGGGCCATCGAGGATGTTCCCAGAACATCTTTGACTTGCAGTGGGAAATGAAGATGGAGGGACGGTGTATAGTGTTGGGCATGGAAGGAAAGTCTGGTTGAGATGCTCGTCACTCTAGTCAGGGCTGTTCTTTTCCGTCCCTTTAATTTTGAACATTTATAGTCCATGTGTGGAACCATGTTTCATACCTTCGATCTTTTAACATGCAATCCAGTAATCCTGATACTCTGACATTATATGTATATTTCTGCCACTTGTTAAGGATGGATAAGAGAGGTTGAGAGGGATATGGGCTAAATGCAGGCAGGTGAGACCAGTGTAGATGGGGCATCTTGGTCGGCATGGGCAAGTTGGGCCGAAGGGCCTGTTTCCATGCGGTATGACTCGTATGACCATAGTTACAAAGCAAGACTTTTCCAAGGCAGAAACATATTTGTTTCTACAATGCCTTTCCTGATTTGGGGATGTTTTCAAGTAGGAAGGCTGAGCGTGGTGGTGGTAAGGTAAGCATACGCCAGCCATGTCACTGAGAGTAAGCTCGAGCTTGGGGGCACAGCGGTAGAGTGGCTGCCTTACAGCGCTTGCAGCACCAGAGTTCAATCCTGACTACGGGCGCTGTCTGTACGGAGTTTGTACGTTCTCCCCGTGACCGTGTGGGGTTTCCCCAAGCTCTTCGGGCTCCTCCCACACTCCAAAGACGTACGGGTATGTAGGTTAATTGGCTTGGTGTAAGTGTAAATTGGCCCTAGTGTGTGTAAGATATTGTTAATGTGTGGGGATCGCTGGTCGGTGACGGACTATGGTAAACAGTCCCTAGGGCCACTGATAGGGCCTGTTGTTTCCGCACTGAAACTAAAACTAAAAAAACTACCAGCAAACATATAAATCGTCAGATAATTTATGTTTAGTTTATCAACCCAAGGAGAAACCAGGAAACTAGGGAATATTCTTGTTGTTGCATCACATGCCCTGAGGAGTCCTTGATTTAATGTCTCAGAATGAGGGAGATCACCTCCCACTCCATAGCACTCCTAAAGTACAAATAATTTCTGTTTAGGTATCAAACCAAGGAGAAACCAGGACACTAGGATAGCATCTCTTACAGTACTGCTCCGTAGCATCAGTTATGGACAGGTTTCTGTGGGGGAGTTGCCATGCACTCTGACTCGAGAAGAGAGTCCTCCTGCACGGAGTCTTAGTTTAGTTTAGTTTGGAGATACAGTGTGGGAACAGGCCCTTCTGCCCACAGAGTCCACGCTGACTCCCCACACATCAGTGATCCCCGTACACTAACACCATCCTACACGCACTAGGGACAATTTACAAGTTTACCATAGCCAATTAACCCACAACCCTGTATGTCTTTGGAGTGTGGGTGGAAACCGGAGTACCCGGAGAAACCCCACGCAGGTCACGGGGAGAACATATAAACTACCTACAGACAGCGCCCGTGGTCAGGATCGAACCCGGGTCTCTGGCGCTGTAAGGCAGCAACTCTACCACTGCGCCAATATGCCAAGTCATGGCTAAAGCGGACAGGATCCAGTTTTGGGCGGAAATTCATGATTTTATTTTTGCAAAATTTACTTCCTTATTGAGCCTGCTTTACATGTAAAACGAGTTTGCCCAGATGGTCGGCACGAGGATGAGATGTGAGCTCAGGATGCACAGCCAGGTTGCAGTGGTGGCTTCCTTCAGTAGCTAGCCTTAGTCTGATTGTTTCCTTGGGTTTTCCCAGCTGGTTAAGAAATGTCCTTATCGTGATCCTTGCATCGCACTCTTTAAGAACATCACACTAAATAACAATAAACTCGCCTTGCCAAGAATACATATATAAGAACATAAGAAAATGAAACAGGAGTATACGATTCCATCCCTTGAACCTGCTCCACCATTCAATGAGATCATGTTTGATCTTCCACCTCAGCACCAATTTCCTGCACTAACCCCATATCCCTTAATTCCCTCACTTCCTATCAATGTTCTAAACAGTAAAATATTTAATCAATACAAGTGTATGATTAAAAGATTTATAATAGAAACATAGAACATAGGTACAGGAGTAGGCCATTCAGCCCTTCGAGCTAGCACCGCCATTCAATATGATCATGGCTGAACATCCAGAATCTGTACCCCGTTCCTGCTTTCTCCCCAAATCCTTTAATACCATTAGCCCGAAGAGCTATATCCAACTCTCTCTTGAATACATCCAGTGAATTGGCCTCCACTACCTACTGTGGAAGAGAATTCCACAGATTCACAACTCTCTGGGTAAATAAAGTTTTTCCTCAACTCAGCCCCAAATGGCCTACACTTTATTCTTAAGCTGTGACCCCTGATTCTTGACTCCCGCAACATTGGGAACATTTTTCCTGCATCTAGCCTGTCCACTCCTTTAATATAGTGATATTTACAATTGTATACATAATTGTCTTATATACAACATATTATAATAAGATAATAATGTAATAATATTTATTTTTAAAGCTTTTCACTGTACCTCGTTGCACGTGACAATAAACAAAGCAATATAAGGGACTATAAATAGTAGAAATGGAGGCCATTCATCCCCTTTATATTGTGCCACCATTAAATTAAACCAATTTTAATTAAATTAAGTTAAGCTAGGTCCTCTTTCAGTGCTCTTGGGTATGATGTATACTCCTTTTTCATGAACGTCAGTGATTTTTGGTTATCTCCGTGACCTTTGAGAAAGGAGTGATTTTGAATTCCGTGTTGGTGGACTTTGAGCCAACCCAACAGCTTACTTCACAGGAGTAGCCATTACAGCCATGGTGTAGCTACTGACAAAATGTGGACAAGCAGCAATATGAGAGGGTGATCTTTACAATATCATCAAATATCTACCATGGAAATGTATAGAACAGTACATTGCAGGAACAGGCCCTTCAGCCCACAATGGCTGTGCTGAACATAATGTCTAGATAAACAAATTTGATCTGCCTACACATTATCCATATTCCTCCATTCCCTGCATATGCCCATCTAAAAGCCTCTCAAATGCTACTCTTGTATCTGCCTCTACCACCACCCGTGGCAGCTCATCCCAGTCACCCACCACCTTCTGTGTAAACAACTTTCCCCGCACATCTCTTTTAAACTTTGCCGCTCTCACTTTAAAGCTATGCCCTCTCGTCTTTGATATTTCCACCCTGGGGGAAAGGCTCTGATGAAGTCGATGTTTATTGCTATGTTCTACATGCAAGAACCGGTAAGCTACAGAGACAACAACACTTGGGAGGCATTGCCCCAGAAACACACAGCTGGGAGAGTGGGAAAGAAGGGAAATGGCAGAAAACCTTCCGGGGTGTTTCAAACCAAAGCACATAAGCAGCCTCAGCCACGAACATCTCACTGAAGCTTCCACTGCAGTAAATATTCCCTGTGTGTATTTGGCAGCGTGACTATTGAGCAGAATGTAATCTGACAAAACATCAGATCATATTTCATAGCTGTGAAAGTTATACTTGCTGGACATATTTCAATAGTACATCAAGGAGATAAAGGAAAACTGAAAGCCTGTTATGGGATCTGCAATGTTGCTGACGAGATGACAGATGTTCCCAACATCTGGCTGCTCTATGTAAACTGGAGTGTGAACATAAATTGAGGGTGCATTGGATCAACTGTCTCTTTGCAAGCTGTGAACGTTAACACCATAGGGTAGGCAATAGAAGACAAAGCACCGGATTCCCATTTCTGTTGTACAGGATAATGCACCATCTATTAAGAGGATAGACACAAAATGCTGGGGTAACTCAGTGGGACAGGCAGCATCTCTGGAGAGAAGGAATGGGTGACATTGCCACAGAAAGCTGTGGAGGTAAAGTCAGTGGATATATTTAAGGCAAAGATAGATAGATTCTTGATTAGTACAGGTGTAACAGGTTATGGGGAGAAGGCAGGAGAATGGGGTTAGGAGGGAGAGATAGATCAGCCACAAGACCCTTCTTCAGATTTATTAAGAGGATTTGGAAGAGGTTTATGAAACCCCAGCTTCTGAATGGAGTGCAGTTTATACTTGCAGCTTCCTTGTCAAACCCAGTTGGTGATTCGTGCCAAGAAAGTAACATAAAGTAAAAATGAAATGTGATGTGGAGTGAGAGAAATGCCAATGAACGTGTTAACACAATGAACCTTCTCCACGTGACCGCGAGGGTTTCCTCCCAAACCCCAAAGACGTGCAGGTCTGCAGGTTAATTAGCTTCAGTACAAATTGTAAATTGTCCCTGGTGTGTAGTGATCGCTGGTCGACACGGACTCGGTGTGCCAAAGGGCCTGTTTCCACGTGGTATCGTCAAAGTCCAAAGTCTTGTCATTCAACAAATATTCCACCTTGCAACTTTTCCTATCAATGCGCATGACCTCACAGCTAGAATAGTGAAAGGCTTGGTTAGAGTGGATGTGGAGAGGATGTTTCCACTAGTGGGAGGGTCTAGGACTGGAGGTCATAGCATCAGAATTAAAGGACGTCCTTTTAGGAAGGAGATGAGAAGGAATTTCTTTAGTCAGAGGGTGGTGAATCTGTGGAATTCTTTGCCACAGAAAGCTGTGGAGGTAAAGTCAGTGGATATATTTAAGGCAAGATAGATAGATTCTTGATTAGTACAGGTGTAACAGGTTATGGGGAGAAGGCAGGAGAATGGGGTTAGGAGGGAGTGATAGATCAGCCACAATTGAATGGCGTAGACTTGATGGGCCGAATGGCCTAATTCTACTCAGATCACATAATCGTGATCTTTCCACATCATTCACTATCTGCAACATCCATGCTCATTCATTGAGTCCGTCCATTCCCCCTTGAAGCCTCTCTGCCACCACTTCACAATCCATTCTGCCACGTAGCTTTGCACTGTCGCCATTGCCAAATTTGGATCTATTGCACTTGATTCCTTCATTCACATCATTGAACTATGTTGTGAGGGCACGCCGTTGTTCGAAAGAACACTCACTATGTCAACACCACACACATTGCAAAATATTGAGTGAAACGAAATACAACTGTGTTCACTAATCCTAGAAGAATGTGGAATCAAGGTTTTACACACTTGCTGGTGGGAGAGTCTAGGACTAGAGGTCATAGCCTCAGATTTAGAGGACGTTCCTTTAGGAAGGAGATGAGAAGGAATTTCTTTAGTTAGAGGGTGGCGAATCTGTGGAATTCTTTGCCACAGAAGGCTGTGGAGGTTGTCAATGGATATTTTTAAGGCAGAGATAGATAGTTTCATGATAAGTACGGGTGTCAGGGGTTATGGGGAGAAGGCAGAAGAATGGGTTTAGAAGGGAGAGATAGATCAGCCATGATTGAATGGCGGAGTAGACTTGATGGCCTGAATGGCCTATCACTTATGCTGGAACTGCCAACAAGCAATATGTTGAAAGACAATTTCATCCCTTCAAAATGCTTCCAGTTTTGTTTGGCCTCCAATGTTTTCAGTGTACATCAATATGCACCAGAATAAAGCATGAAGCAAATAAAATAAATAAATACTCCAGAAAGAATTGCTGTGCACAGCAATTTCTCTTTAACGACTTATTTTTAAAGATAGGGAAAGGCTGAAATGCATATTCCTTCCTCTCTGACAGAATAAATTGTTTTCAGTCAGTGCCTAAGTTGAGTTTGGTGCTTGTAATTATTTGTATTTACAGTATATTCCTTGTGTTCAAGCATCACTTCCCTGATTCTATTTTCCGTGCTTTTGTGATATACACCATGACGGCATCATAATTCAAATCCAAATTTTCCGTGACCACATCCCACACTTGGCTCGTCCTGTTTGGTCAGTTTCTAAGCTCCATTTACCCATCTGAGTCCCATATTCCTCAATACAATAACGCGGCAAAAATCTAACATTTCAACTTCTGAGATTGAGTCTGAAGAAGGGTCTCGACCCGAAACGTCACCCATTCCTTGTCTCAAGTCATGCTGCCTGTCCCGCTGAGTTTCTCCAGCATTTTGTGTCTATCTTCGGTGTAAACCAGCATCTGCAGTTCCTTCCCCACACATTCCGAGATTGTTTGTTGAGGTCCAACTTCAACTTTGGGGAGAATACATTCCAAGTTTCCACCAGCATTTGTTGCTTCCCAACACCCCAACACCAGGCACTGGCTTAGGTGATGTTCTCATGTTCACAGATAATTAAATTGTCCTGTTTATCCTATCAGCAACTTTAAACAGCCCAAACAGCTCAGTTAAATCACCCTTTAGTAGCGGCAACATTTAACTGGGAAACAACTCAAAACTCAGTCAGGAGCAAGAGGAAAGTTGCTTCTTGGCACATAATACCTTCACGGTGGAACTTCATCTCATCTTGGTTTAGTTTAGTTTAGAGATACAGCGTGCAAACTTCGGCCCACGGAGTCCACACCGACCCGTTCACATTAATTCTGGATCACACCACTTTCACATCCACTCCTTACACACTAAGGGCGATTTACAGACCAATTAACCTGCAGATTTGCATGTCTTTCGGATGTGGGAGGAAACTGTAGCACCCGGAGGAATCTCACGCGACCACAGGGAGAATGTACAAACTCCATGCAGACAGTACCCAAGGATCAGGATGGAACTCGGATATCTGGCGCTGTGACACAGCAGCTCAGCACGCTGAGCTGCCCTGATGCTAAAAGTCTGTGCAGAATCTCAGACAGCAGCCATTCAGCTAAGTTCAAAGATCAAACTCATCTGCTGACCACCTGATGTTAAAAGGTTTTTGATCTGTCTAACTTCTGCTACTGGTCACGGGCATCAGGCTGGTGGTCTATTCCACCAGCATTGGCAGTCTCAGTACTTCACCCAACCAGCCCTCCTTCAAGTGCTGAAGTAGTACAAAGGTGGTTGTAGGTGCACGGGTGCATGGGCTGGGGAAGACTGCTGGGGATGGCTGCCTTTACCTGGGATAAATACGCGCACACAGGCACACACACGCACATACACTCCTGCATTGCACGCATGCACACAAATGCACATGCACGCACAAACAGGGTTGAGGGCGGCACAGTGGCGCGGCTGGTAAAGCTGCTGCCTCCCAGCGCCAGAGACCCCGGTTTCGATCCTGACCTCCGGTGCTGTCTGTGTGGAGTTTGCACATTCTCCCTGTCACCTTGCAAGTTTCCTCCGGGTGCTCTGGTTTCCTCCAACACCTCCAACAAAGACATGTGAGTTAGTAAGATAATTGGCTTCTGTAATATGCCCTTAATGTGTAAGGAATGGATGAGAAAGTGGGAGAACGTGGCACTAGTGCGAACGGATGATTGATGGTCAATGTGGACTCGGTGGGCCGAAGGTGTGTTTCCATGCTGTCTCTCTAAACTAAACTAAACTGAACACATGTTCACACACAGGCGTACATGCGCGAACAAATGGTCCCACATGTGTCCACTCATGCAGAAACACACCCACTTGCACACTCACAAGGATGTGCTCATACACTAACACACACACCTACATGCATTTAGCCGAGCAGGAACTTCTCTACTGCAACACCACTTGTATCCAATTGCATCCAAATGGCTTAACATTGAAGTCATTGTAAATAAATTAACCTGCTGCTTGCTGACTTCTTGGCCTGGTCTAGTGGGCGAGTACTGGATTGTGTGCAGGAGTGGAACTGAGAAGTCCCTGGGAATAAATTAACCGCTCCTGCCGAACCACAGCTTCTTAAAGGAGATAAAGATATAGGAAGAAAAAGCAGGCTAAGTCAGTGTGGAAGCCAAGTCTAGCATTCAATTAGATTAGGCTTCAGCTGCATCTCATCCAGTTCTAGATCCCTTGCTCAACCCCCTCAGTCTCGAGTGTATCCGCTGACCTGTGAGAGTGGTTTTGGATTGCTCCAACAAGATGTAACTAATCCAACAATAGAAACATAGAAACAAAGAAAATAGGTGCTGGAGTAGGCCATTCGGCCCTTCAAGCCAGCACCGCCATTCAATATGATCAAGGCCATCCAATAATCATCCAAAATCACTACTCCCTTCCTGCTTTCTCCCCATGTCCCTTGATTCCGTTAACCCTAAGAGCTAAATCTAACTCTCTCTTGAATACAATAAAAGAACAATAAAAGTAAGCTGGAAATGAAAATGATTATTTCATTCTGAGGCATTCAACCATCTCCCTACACCTCGGCCTTTGTTTTCTCTTGTTCAATGTTATTTTGCATCCCTGCCTGCCCATCGCCATTGTCTCCCCTCTCAGCTTAGAGTAATCTGTCGTTCACTTTCCCATCTTGTCTCTCCCACTCACCCATCAACCATGAGCTCACCAAATCCACCAACACTTCGAGTGTAATCTTAAAATTGCCTGGGCATCTCTCCAATTGAGTGAGACCCTCACCCGCCCACCTCCACAAACGCAATCACCATTTGTGTAAGCAGGAGGGGACTTGGTTTAGGCAGCAGAAAGTAACCTGCTGGAGGAACTCAGCATCTGTGGAGGCAGAAGGATGGTTGATGTTTCGGGTCGAGATGCTGCATCAGGGTTGGTGCGGGTTATCCACCCAAAACGACAATGATTCCTCGCCCTCCACTGATGCTGCCTGGGGATATCAGGTTTATGGGGAGAAGGCAGGAGAATGGGGTTAACTTAGGGAAAGATAGATCAGTATTGATTGAATGATGGAGTAGACTTGATGGGTCGAATGGCCTAAATCTGCCCTATCACATGAACCCACTGAGTTCCTCCAGCCGTTAGTTTGGTCCAGATTCCAGCATCTGCAGTCTCTTGCGTCTCTTGGACACAAGCAGTTGGGCTCTGTATTTAGGAGTACTTTGCAAGCGAATTTCGGGGTTTGCATCTGTTTGTATTGTTAACTGTAATTAAAATGAAGCAGTTATATTTACATGATATGAGGGATCCTACATAGACATCATCAGAGCAGTTTAGAGGCTGGGTGTCCTATTGTCAATGATTCATGACCTGACACCCCTAAATCTTTCCAGAAAACCATAAGACATACAGAATTGGGCCATTCGGCCCATCGGTCCTACTCCGCCATTCAATCATGGCTGATCTATTTTTCCCTCCCTAGCCCATTCTCCTGCCTTCTTCCCGTAACCTCTGACTCCCTTACTATTCAGGAAACTAACAATCTCTGCTTTAAAAATACCCCATTTCCACCATGCGCAAGGGATAAGTCAGGAGGGTTATGGAGTACTTTCCAGTTGTCTGGATGAATGCACTCTGACAAAACTTACCAAGTTTGACACTCTCTAGGAGAAAGGCAACTAATTGACTAACACCATATTAACCGCCCTAAACACTCAATCCTCCCACCATTCATGCGTTGCGGCTGCAGTGTGTAACATCCACAAGATGCACCACAGTTAATTGTCAAAGCCTGACAAGAAACAGGCCTCAGACACTGTGAATTTGCAAATGACCTAATGCTGATTTGTGGCCAGACCACATTGGATTCTCTTGGCACATCAGCTCCTTTCACTGCACCTCACAACAACAAATTCTGAGGGCTACCACCCGAGGTTCCTTACACCTCGTTGTCAAGCAGGGTGCTTATTTTGTGTGGATGGCATCCCCTCCCAGGCCACAGACAATGAATGTATAGACAATTCTGTTTCTTCCCCTTCCAATTGCTTGATAGTAATTAATTGATTTCATTAATTGATAGTAAGTCGTGTGCAGAAGTAACAAAGACATCTGCAGTTGTACAGAGCCCTAGTGAGACCACACCTGGAATATTGTGTGCAGTTTTGGTCCCCTAATTGTACAGACCCCTAATTTGGCATTCTTGCAATTGAGGGAGTGCAGCGTAGGTTTACAAGGTTAATACCCGGGATGGCGGGTCTGTCAAATGCTGAGAGAATGAAGCAGCTGGGCTTGTACACTCTGGAGTTTAGAAGGATGAAAGGGGATCTTATTGAAACATATAAGATTGTTAAGGGTTTGGACACGCTTGAGGCAGGAAACATGTTCCCGATGTTAGGGGCGTCCAGAACCAGGGGCCATAGTTTAAGAATAAGGGGTAAGCCATTTAGAACGGAGACGAGGAAACACTTTTTCTCACAGAGTTGTGAGTGTGGAATTCTCTGCCTCAGAGGGCGGTGGAGGCAGGTTCTCTGGATGCTTTCAAGAAAGAGCTGGATTGGACTCTTAAAGATAGTGGAGTAAGGGGATATGGGGAGAAGACAGGAACGGGGTACTGATTGCAGATGATCAGCCATGATCACATTGAATGGAGGTGCTGGCTCGAAAGGCCGAATGGCCTACTCCTGCACCTATTGTCTATTGTCTATTGGCTATTGGCATGTCTTGATGCTCTCACATAGTTTATGCACAGCAACAATTTAACCCAATGTCCATCTCATATCGCAGATGAAGATTACTCAAAAAAAGATGGAGTAACTCAGCGGGACAGGCAGCATCTCTGGAGAAGAGGAATGGGTGACGTTTCGGGTCGAGACCCTTCTTCAGACTGGTTAGGGAAAAGGGAAACAAAAGATATAGAAGATGATGTCGAGAGATAAAGAACAATGAATGAAAGTTATGTAAAAAAGTAAAGATGATAAAGGAAACATTGTTAGCTGTTGGTTGAGTAACAACGGGAAGCAAGTGTGACCTGGGTGGGGAGGGATAGAGAAAAGGAATGCCGCGGCTACCTGAAGTTTGAAAAATGCTGTCTGTACGGAGTTTGTATCTTCTCCCTGTGACCGCATGGGTTTTCTCCGAAATCTTCGTTTTCTTTCCACACTTCATAAAAGTACAGGTCTGTAGGTAAATTGGCTTGGTATAAGTGTAAATTGTCCCTAGTGTGTGTAGGATAGTGTTAATGTGCGGGGATCGCTGGATGGTGAGTTTTTAGAGTCATGGAGTCAAAGAGCAAGGAATTGGGCCCTTCAGCCCAGCTTGCCCATGCCGGCCAAGGTGTCCCAGCTACACGTCCCAACTGCCTGCATTTGGCCTATAGCTTTCCTTATCTATGTACCTGTCCAAATTGCTTTTAAATATCGTTATAGTACCTGCCTCAACTACCTCCTCTGGCAGCCTGTTCACAAGAGCGTTTGGCGGCACTGGGCCTGTACTCGCTGGAGTTTAGAAGAATGAGGGGGGACCTCATTGAAACGTACAGAATAGTGAAAGGCTTGGATAGAGTGGATGTGGAGAGGATGTTTCCACTAGTGGGGAAGTCTAGGACTAGAGGTCACAGTCTCAGAATTAAAGGACGTTCTTTTAGGAAGGAGATGAGGAGGAATTTCTTTAGTCAGAGGATGGTGAATCTGTGGAATTCTTTGCCACAGAAGGCTGTGGAGGCAAAGTCAGTGGATATATTTAAGGCATAGATAGATTCTTAGTTAGTACGGGTGTCAGAGGTTATGGGGAGAAGGCAGGAGAATGGGGTTAGGAAGGAGATAGATCAGCCATGATTGAATGGCGGAGTAGACCTATTGGGCCAAATGGCCTAATTCTACTATAACTTATGACCACCTGACCTTACGAGTCAAGAGAATTTTAGTATATGTTCTGAAACTGAAAAATGTAAATTCTTACTTACAGCAGCACAACAGATATGGCAGCAAAGAGGTGGAGAAAGAAGGGGTTTACACAGAGTGACTAAGAGAGAAAATGAAATGACAGAAGAGGTGAGCCACATACACGACACAAGGGAGACAAGTAGAGCACTTGTAGTGTCCTGCATTACTTTGCATTTGATTTAAAAACGGATCCCAAATGAGATAGGGTTATTTGATCACACTGCTCAGTCGAATAGACAGCAATCTTAAAGTTGAAGCATGCAAATGTATCGTTATAGAACAGAATAATGTTTGTCGATACTAAACAAGTGTTCATGGAGAGCAAATCAAATGGCTAAAGTTGATTACCATAGCATAGTCTCTGTGGCTCACTTCCCACTGCACTGGGTAAGATGGGACTGGCGGGCTGCGGCTGGAGCGGTGGGGGGGTGGAGCTGGAGGTCTGAGTGCCCCGGTCACACTGTTCCGCCTGGCTGTACGTTGGTCCGCAGGGGTGTGTTTGGTGGAAGAGGCGTGGCCGGGCAGCGCTCCAGGTGGGTGGACAGTTCCCTGCAGCCTCGCTGTACCCACTATCGGGCGCCGTCAGGTCGTGGTTGAACACTTCATCGTCAGTGTCGTGCTCCTCCGCCTCGCACAGATCCATGGCATCCAAACCTGGCCTTACCGTGCGTACTCTGAGGGAAGCTCTCTTGGAAACGGAAGCAGAGGATGGGCCCTAAGATCAGAACGGAAAGACTGTTAAAAGCAACAGCGTAAACCCATCCTGTACCAGTCCACAGTTTGAAGATTTTAGGCTTCCCATTACTGAGTCTGCAGATGTCAATGAGACACAAAATGCTGGAGTAACTCAGCGGGACAGACAGCATCTCTGGATGGACGGAATGGGTGACGTTTCGGGTCGAGACCCTTCTTCAGACTCAGCCCTTCTGAAGTCTCGCATCTGAAGAAGGGTCTCAACCCGAATCGTCACCCATTTCTTCTATCCAGAGATGCTGTCTGTCCCGCTGAGTTACTCCAGCATTTTGTGTCCATCTTCGGTGTAAACCAGCATCGGCAGTTCCTTCCTGCACATTAATTACACCTTTGGCAGGCTCACTAAAATCAATAAATCAATACCCCACAGAAGGCTAAGCTTGTATCAATGCATTTAATTATTTTTTTAAGTTTCGTTTTATTATTGCCAACTGTACAGAGATCCAGTGTAAAGCTTCGTCTTGCATGCTATCCAATGAAATCAGATATTATACATAAATACTGTCAAGCCAAACTGAAGTACAATAGGTACATTGGTCGCAGCGGTAGAGTTGCTGCCTGACAGCACCGGAGACCCAGATACAATCCTGATTACAGGTACTGTCTGTACAGTGTTTGCATGTTCTCCCTGTGACAGCATGGGTTTTCCCGGGTGCTCTGGTTTCCTCCCACATTCCAAAAATGTATAGGTTTGTAGGTTAATTGGCTTTTGTAAAAATTGTGAATTGTCCCTAGTGCATAGAATAGTGTTATATATGTACGGTCAGTGCGGACTTGAGTCAAGTCAAGTCAAGTTTACTTGTCACATACACATACACGATGTGCAGTGAAATGAAAGTGGCAATGCCTGCGGGATTGTGCAAAAACTACAGAACAGCACAGAATAACAGTTCCAGTATAAAACAAAAAGACACAACACAACAGTAAATTAGTAAATGAGTCCCTGGTGAGATAAGAGTTTACAGTCCTGATGGCCTGTGGGAAGAAACTCCGTCTCATCCGCTCTGTTTTCACAGCGTGACAGCGGAGGCGCTTGCCTGACCGTAGCAGCTGGAACAGTCCGTTGCATGGTGTGGTAGGTGTCCCTCATTATGTTGCTGGCTCTGGATCTGCACCTCCTGGTGTATAGGTCCTGCAGGGGGGGGGGTGAGTGTAGTTCCCATAGTGCGTTCGGCCCTACTCTCTGCAGAACCTTCCTGCCCTGGGGCGGGACAAGTCTTTGATTATGTTGGCTGCTTTTCCGAGTCAGTGTGAAGTGTAGATGGGGGCAATGGTAGGGAGTCTGGTCTATGTGATGGACTGGGCTATATAATAAATGATTGATAGAAGCAACAGGGTAAATGCACCCTACATGAGTCCACAGTCTGGTGCCAGTCTAAGTTTCCCATTGGGGGAAGTCTGCCTATGTTATATAGACTGTGTAGGATCCATTGATACTGCCTGTCCAGCTGAGTTACACCAGCTTTTAGCGTCTACCTTCAGTTTAAACCCGCATCTGCAGTTCCTTCCCACACAATTAGATCATCTGTTTCAGTTATATTGTTGTGGACAATTATTGGTCAGGTCGCAAAGGAGAAATAGGGTACTTTTGTTCCAGTGGTACATCTACTGAAGAAGGTGAATAGGTCCTCAGTTTATCAACGGCATGGTACCTCCACCAAGTACAGGCACCAAAAGCCATGGTACTCCCTCTGCATTAAGGCACTCCTTCCACATTATACAAGGAAATGCCAGTTTGTGTTAAGGGCGAAAGCCTGCAGCATGTTCAATTCATAAGCCTCTGCATTTAGAGTGAGGGCAGCGAACAACGGCAGCAGGGTTAACATCAGTCAGTAACATTCGGGTTGATGTAAGGACGCCAACAAACGGTTTGCACAGCAAAGATCAAAAGAGCCTTCATCTTGCTGCAGGTCAGCAAAATGGTAAAATCACACACTTAGAACAAACACGGTAAAGGCTGACCTCAGTGAGTCACTGACAATCTACTGTAAATGACGTTGATGAATCTACTTCCTTGTGTTTTACTGAGCAAGTGTAGTCCTTTTCAGAGAGAGTGAGAGAGAGAGAGAGAGAGACAGAGTCTGAGACGGAGACAGAGAGACATATACAGAGAGAGAGAGAGGGAGAGAGAGAGATGGACTTTCAACATTCAGTGAAGGAGACAATGAAAGGGAAACAGATAAATCGCAAGGCTTATATACTGAAAACAGACCCAGCTTCAATGGACATATTTTTAGCTTTTAAAAACTCCATGTTTAGATGCAGAAATATGCCCGAAACGCTTCACAGAGATTAAAACAGAGAAATACCCAGCAGGTCAGGCAGCATCTGTGGAGAGAGAAAACATGAGTAATGCTACAGGCTAATGACCTTTCTTTGGGATTGGGAAGAATTGGAGATAAATAAGTTTTAAGATGCAGAGAAAGGTGGAAGGGTAGTGTTCTCTCCTCCTCTCTTGCCAATCTTTGCAACTAGACATCCATAATTTCCCCAGTTCTAATGAGGGCTCATCGACCTGAAACATTGACTCAGTGTTCTCTCTCCATGGTTGCTGTCTGTATTTCCAGTTCTCTTTTAATTCAGATTTTCAGCAAAAATGCAATATTTTGGTTCGTACTAATCTATCATTTTCTCTCTGCCTTCTGAATTAATTCGTCTCCCTGTATTCACACATCCTCCCATACATCAGCTGAGATTATTCTCTCACCACTCCCTCCCAGCCAACACATTGAGTCATGCGGCCTAACATGGTTCCCCAATTTAGCACGGATAGTCCGTTCTCTCCTCTTCCTTAAAACTTAAATCACAATTTATATTAACGTGGCACTGTGACGCAGCAGTAGAGTTGCTGCCTTACAGCGCCAGACACCCGGGTTCCATCCTGACTACGGGTGCTGCCTCTTTGGAGTTTGTATGTTTTCTCCAGGTGCTCTGGTTTCCACCGCACTCCAAAAACGTACGTTTGTAGGCTAATTGGTTTGGTAAAATTGTAAATTGTCCTTGGTGTGTTTAGGATCGTGTTAGTCTGCAGGGATCGCTGGTCGGCACGGACTTGGTAGGCCGAAGGGCCTGTTTCCGCACTGCATCTGTGAATTAAACTAACTTTGTCCATTTGAATGAGGTTATCCTCTCATCCTCCTTAGCGTGACATAATGGATGCCTAATCTACTCAATCCCTTTTCATATGACATTTCTGACATCGTACAACAGATACAAATAGAAAAATACCAGTGCAGAATATAGTGTTGCAAGGTCATATCACAGCTGATCTATCTCGAGAAGGTATAAATAAAAGAAGATGAATGAGAACAAGACAGAGGCAAAAAGCAATGCTGGAACTGGATGAAGCTGAACCCAGCAGTTGTTTGAAATAAAAAGCAAATGAAAGCAAATTTGAAAAAAAAAAGAGGAAGTTGGAAGTAGCAGGTTAGGTCCCATCTATGGAAAAGAGGAAAAATAGAGTTAATGTCACAAGTGGATTATCTTACGTCAAAACCCTCCTTCATCTGTATCCACCTATCACTCACCGGGCTTAGTCCCGCTCCCAGCTCTCTCCCAGCTTTCTCCCCCCACCACAATCAGTCCGAAGAAGGGTCCCGACCCGAAACGCCACCTATCCATGGTCTCCAGAGATGCTGTCTGACCCGCTGAGTTACTTCATTACTCTGTGTCTTTCATTGTAAACCAGCATCTGCACTTCCTTGTGTTGACCTTAGAGAAGAACAGGCCAGCTCTGACACAAACAAGAAAAGTTGGCTTATCTGAAACTGTTGAATTACATATTGACTCTCAAGATCTGCTGTGTAGCTAAATGGAAGACGTGGTGTAGTACCTCAAGCTTATTCCAATTTTTGCCTGCAATGTTAATTTATCGACATGAAAAGTTAAGGGCCTGACCCACAGGCGTCATTTGCGTGTCACGCAGATGGCGCGCGAAAGATTTTGTACATCCCAAAATCCTGGGGCGCCACGCGCGACCGCGCGTCACTGCCTACATCATCACGCACCAAGCGCGCGTAAAGCGCATCGTGCGTCGTGACACGTAAATTATGTCGCGTAAATTACGTGCAAATGACACCCAAGTGGGACAGGCCCTTTAGTCGTTCTTCTCTCCAGAGATGGTGCCTAGTGAGTTGAGCATTTCTATTTCATATTTCTAGCAATTGGCAGAAGAAGGTAGACAGAGAGGGAGGCCCTAAGAGCGATACAGGTGGGGGAACAGAGAGAAATCGAGAGAGAGAAACAAGGAAGGAAAACGAGTCACAACAGCGGAAGCACAGAGGTCTGTAGGTACAGAAAGAGTGATAGGAGAACAATAAAGGAGAAAGAGCATGACTGAGGCACGCGGGGACAGATAAAGAGAACACAAAGTACAGTGCACAGAAACAGATGCAGAGGGCTGGAAATAGAAACACTGAACGGGTGTGCAGAGGAACAGTGGCAGTGGTACACACAGACAAACGGACGGAGGCAGAAGCAGGTACAGAAATAAACACACAATGGATTCACAGAAACAGAAAATAAACCAACCATTGCAGTTTCACACAGGTTAAAATGCAGACAGAATCTAAACTTCATCTTGCACTAAATGTTATTCCGTGTATTCTGAATCGGTACACTGTGGATGCCTTGACTGTGATCATGTGTAGACTTTTCGCTGACTGGATAGCACGCAACAAAAAGCTTTTCACTGTACCTCGGTGCAGGTGACAATAAAAAAGATCTCTACGTCCACCTGACACCTGATAGTAAAGATATCAATCTTGTACCAAAGAATAATTAGAGAGCAGTCGTTCAGTGCTGTGGCAGGAGTGCCGGTCTACGTTATGAACTTGAATTGATTTCCGTGGCCTCATAATGTAGAGGTGAGTACGTCACTAACTGACGGAATCAGAGTTGTGGTCTGACGTAGGGTCTCCAACCCTGCAATGTCAACTCTCTTTTTCTCTCTCCGTTGATGCCTCCTGACTACCTGGGTGTTTCCAGCATTTCCTGCTATTATTTCAAAGTTCCAGCATCTGTGGTTTCTATTATTATTATCGAACGTTGCCACAAGGACCGTTCACGCCATCCTGCAGCTGGCAGTGCCCGCCGTCTGATCATGCCTGGCGTTGACTGCCCAGACGAGGAGTGTGGTCACTCTCACCACTTGTGGGGTGGTCCGCCTCTCCGTTCAGCTCAGTTTATTGTCACGCGTACCGAGGTACAGTGAAAAGATTTTGTTGCCTGTTTACCAGCCAGCGGAAAGACAATACATGATTACAATCGAGCCATTCCCCACTGCAGTCTGCTCATGCAACATCATTGAAGTAAAACCCTGGGCTGCCCCTCCCCCTATGGGTCTAGTGTAGATGAGGCATCTTGTTCGGCATGGACGAGCTGGGCCATAGGGCCTGTTTCCCTTCTCTATGACTCCCTGGGCCACAAGAAGATGTGAGAGTGAAAAATGTAGGAAGGTGTCAGTCTGAAGAAGGATCTGGACTCAAAACGTCACCTATTTCCCAATGTTTTCCAGATGCTGACCTGCTGAGTTACTCCAGCACTGTGCGTCCTGAGAGTGAAAAATGCTACAAGCCTGAGATTAAAGGGCCTGTCCCACTTGGGCGTCATTTGCACGTCACGCAGGTGGCGCGCGACGATTTTGAGAATCCCAAAATCCTGGGGCGCTGCGCGCTACCGCACGTCACAGCACGTGCCACCACTCGCCATGCGCGCGTCGTGCCGCATAAATAATGCCCAGGCCCTTAACTAATCACAACTGAGACAATAGGATTTGATTTGAGTGGTGATCAGGATTCAAAAAGAAGAGTCAAGAGTGTTTCATTGTATAGTTTAGTTTAGAGACTCAGCGTGGAAACAGGCCTTCTGGCCCACCGAGTCCACACCAACCAACGGTCCCTGTACACTAGCACTATCCTTTACAATTTCACCGAAGCCAATTAACCTACAAACCTGGAGTGTGCGAGGAAACTGGAGCACCAGGACAAAACCCATGCAGTCATGGGGAGAACTTACAAACTGTGTACAGGATTGAACCCGGCCCTCTGGCTCTGTACGGCAGCAACTCTACCGTGGGCCACTGTGCGATCCAGAGTGTCACATTGTCACATGCCCCAAAACGGAACAATGAGATTCTTACGTGCAGCAACCCAACAGATATGTAAACATTGTAAATGTAGCAGATACGTAAACAGGCTCTTTCCTGGGGGAATAAGGATGTGAGACAGAGAGTTTCAGCCACTGATGTTCTCTCTATGAGTGGCAGGTTTAAAAACTAGAACATCTTTGTTACGTTATGCCAGAAGGGTTTGTGTCCTTTTGACAATCAAAACAGATGTAAAAATATTCAGCAATGTAACAACTTTGTGTGTTGCAATTAAACGAGGAATTTTATTAATATTTCAACTAAAATATGTTGCTGCAATCTCTGTCTAACTGAGATTATCATTGTGAAAGTAAGAGAGGAGATAAGGGAACTGGATTAACATTAGTGGAGCCACAGGCGGCTCCACAGGATGAGAGTTGGGTGGGGGAGATGTACCTTTAGGGAAGTGCGGAGAGAGGGACGTACCTTCAGAAAGGGGACGAGGAGGAATTTCTTTAGTCAGAGGGTGGTGAATCTGCGGAATTCATTGCCACAGAAGGCTGTGGTGGCAAAGTCAATGGATATTTTTAAGGCAGAGAATGATAGATTCTTGATTAGTACGGGTGTCATGGGTTATGGGGGAAGGCAGGAGATTGGAGTTGAGAGGGAAAGGTAGATCAGCCATGACTGAAGATTTGAGGGGCCGAATGGCCTACTTCTGCTCCTATAAATTATGAATTTATGAAGTTTCTGGAGCTAACATGGTGGTGTTGAAGGAAGAGTTGAGAATGTTCCTGAATATATGCTCTCAGACTCTGGCAAGGATAGGAAGAAATGGTGGGCTGGTGGGTGTTTAGTTTAGTTTAGTGATACAGCGCAGAAACAGGCCCTTCGGCCCACCAAGTCCCCGGCACGGTGGCGCAGGGGTACAGCTGCTGCCTTACAGCGCTTGCAGCTCCAGAGACCCGGTTCGATCCCGACTACGGGGTGCTGTCTGTACGGAGTTTGTCCCAGACTCCAAAGACATACAGGTTTGTAGGTTATTTGGCTTGGTGAATGTGTAAATTGTCCCTAGTGTGTGTAGGATGGTATTAATGTGCGGGGATTGCAGGCGGAGCGGACCCGATGGGCCAAAGGGCCTGTTTTCGCTGTGTATCTCAAAAACTAAAACCTCAATTCAACCTCCCCCTCTCTCCTGCACATCCAGCCCAGTTCCCCCTCGCGACTGAGTTGTGGGCTTAATGGCCTGTGCAGTTTCAGGTCCCTGTAGGCATTAAACCTGTTTACAGCTGAATAAATAAAAAATAAACTGCTTAGTCATCTGAGTCCAAAGTCACAGGCCTGTTGCCATGCAGTAGGTCTCACTTCCGCCATTTAGCCACTGCCTGATATATTTAGTGATCGAGCGCCCTGGTTCAGCCACTTTGTGGTTTTCTTTCGGATCTATGAGAAGAAAAGGCACTGTTTACCTCTCTGTGCAGTAGGAAGGAGGAGGGGGTGGGGGCGGAGGGCTCAGCCAATGTGAACCCGCCACCGGGGGCCTATGAGGACTTGCCAAGCTTCACGACAGGAAGGAACCCGGCTTTGAGTGGGCCTTACCTTTGTGAAACGATTGATAACTATTTTTGCAGGCCTAAACCCAAAAGATTCAGCAGGCAGCCTCAAAGTCTGCAGAATGTTATTATTAAGGCCCTTGGTTATCTGGGATGATCAATCTGCCCCATCTCTGCATTAGCGGCCCTCTGATGGACAAGTCCCCCGTAAGCAGCAGAAACCTCCACTTAACAGAGGATTGTTTATCACTGGTGATACTCAGCACGTCCCACATGGGCTTCACATGCCTTACAGCGCCAGAGACCCGGGTGCGATCCTGACAACGGGTGCTGTCTGTATGGAGTTTGTATGTTCTTCCTGTGACCGTGTGGGTTTTCTCCGGGTGCTCCGGATTCCTCCCACATTCCAAAGACGTGCAGGTTTGTAGGTTAATTGGCTTCCAGAAATTGGCCCTCGTGTGTGGGATAGAATGAGTACAGGGGTCATCACTGATTGGCGCAGACTCGGTGGGCCGAAGGGCCTGTTTCCATGTGCATCTCTAAATAACACTAAACCGAGTTGACATAGTAATTAGGAGTCTACCACTGGGGATGTGCTATCATAGTTGATGCTGGTTTGCTTATCTTGCCAGAGGCTTTAAATGATTTTATGGAGATGGTGGTGCCTGGTAGATAGTCCAAATTTCAGACGCAACAGGAGGGCAGGACTCACTGCTGCCTGGTTTCCTGCCATCATCCTCAATCACATTTTCCTTCAATGACCAAAGCCTGCCACGACGTACTGATGGCGATGGTGCATTTCTTCATTGGAACTGCCTTCACTGAGGGGCATGTCCCAAGACCTGGTGGTCGAGCTCCAGAGACACTGGTTCAAGCCTGACCTCGGCTGCAGTCTGTGTGGAGTTTGTACATTCTCCCCGTGACTGTGTGAGCTTCCTCCGGGTGCATCGGTTTCCTCCCGCATCCCAAAGACGTGCGTGTTTGTATTAAATTGCTCCTGTATGTATGAAGTGAATGCAAAAGTGGGATAACATGGAACTAGTGTAAACGGGTGATCAATGATCAGCTTGGACTTGCTGTGTCAAAGGGCCTGTTTCCACACTGTACTTGCAATCAATATAGACCAAGGTGTTACTGTAAAGTTCCATTGTCCGAGATGCCGATCTCAACCTCATCGGTAATTCCGTGCCGATCAGCGGGTCGAATTTGGCCTCTGTTGGCCAGGGCTCTGGAACCCTGGCCTGGCCAGAGCCAGCAGACCCGTTCCCATTGCCGACTTTACGGACTGGTATCTCAGTCCCTCAGCGGCCTAGGCAGACCATTCTGGTACCGTTGCTTTTCCTCTTCGAGGCCGTGACCTCTGTTGATCTGGCAATACAGATAATCCAGAAAGACTCTGGAACCAAGGCTGCCACAACATCGGTGGTGGACCTGTACTAATATTAAAGAATTTCTGTACATTTTTCCAAGACAATATAAACTATGGGCCTGAACCCAATTCATACTTGTCTCTGAACTACAGAGAACACAAAGGATTCAACAGGAAATGACATTTCCACATTTATGTTAATAAGAAGGTTGTTGCAGATTAAAGATGATCAGTCAGTCTCACTTTAACATCAGCTTCTCCACCTAGCTGCATTAACAATGAAAACTAACACATCCCCACATGAATTAAGGGCAGGTGGAAGCTGGCCCAGCCATTTAATAAGATTTTGGATGATCTGATTGTAAAACTTTAACTCCGCAGACTCAATTACATACGATTACCTTTCACCCAATTGCTTATCTAATGTCGATCACCATCTCAACAACTCTGCTTCCAATGCCCTTTGAGATAGAGAGTTCTGAAGATTCACCATCCTGAGGAAAAATAATGGCTGACTCAATATTTGCAAACAGTGGCCCCGCTTTCTAGACTCATCCTCAAAAGATCATGAACTCATGTTATAGGAGCAGAATTAGGCCATTCGGCTCATCCAGTCTACTCAATTCAATTATGGCTGATCTATCTTTCCCTCTCGACCCTATGCTCCTGCCTTTTCCCATAACCCCTGACACCCGTACTATTAAGAATCTATCAATCTCCACCTTATCTCCACTTCCACCAACTCAAAACCCCTCCGAATCTTTTATGCTTCAGGCAAGTTCTCTCTCGCTCCTCTAAAGCTCCAGTTGTCGCAGGGCTAGTCTGTTTCAGCTTTCCTCGTGAGAAAATCTACCCGTTCCAAGTATGTCTGCATTAACAGCCTTCCGTAAATAAGGAGATTACAAGATGTTCCAGATGTGATCCCACAATTGCCCAAGATAGCTTAAGCATAACCTCCCTATTTTTGCATTCAGTTCTCCATCAATAAATGAGGTGTCATGTTAAAGGATAATCAATTACTCATTGAGGCATTGTCTTATTGCTCCCGATGTGGAGTGCACACTTCCACCCTGTGACCCATTATCACAATTCCAGAGGTTCGACAGAGATAGTGAAGAACCAGGAAATAAAAGGCACAGAGTGCTGGAGTAACTCAGCAGTTCAGACAGCCGAAAATTGACACAGGATGCTGGAGTAACTCAGCGGGACAGGCGGCATATCTGGAGGGAAGGAATGGATGACGTATTGGGTGTCGAGACCCTTCTTCAGACTAAGTCTGAAGTAGTGTCTCGACCTGAAATGCCCCCCATTCCTTCCCTCCAGAAATACTGCCTGTTCCACTGAGTGACTCCAGCATTTTATGCCTATCTTCGGTTTAAACCAGCACCTGCAGTTCCTTCCTACACAGTTCAGGCAGCAGCCCTGGTGATCATGAATAGGTGGCGTTTTTGAGTCGGGACCCTTCTTCAAAGGTAGGGGGGGGGTGTGTGTGTGTGTGTGTGTGCGCGTGTGTGTGTGTGCGCAGCAAGCTACCAGTATTGACCTGGCATTTCTGCTCTCTGGCCCATTGCCAATTCTACTTTTGCCAACTTGTTTGAGCTTGCACTGTGTTCACAGTCGGAGGTTCACGGGTTCAAGATTCCTTCCGGGATCTGAGTGCACGATACTGGTTGCTATTTATCCTCAGGGTGCCTCCTCAGTGGGTGTTAGAATTCACAGTTCAGATGGAAGAGAATGTCCTGAACATTCGTCGCTCAGCCAACAGTGGCAGAAACAAGTTGCCTCATTATTTTGAACTATTACTAAGGATGCTGCGAATCCACGGGTCTCAGACGTCAGCCAAGGTTCCGCTGAGGCCATCTCCCCCTTGAGCCCATGAGTGTTTCCGGGAGGAAACCAGAGGACCCGGAGAAAACCCACGCAGTCACGGGGAGAACGTGCAAACTCCGTACAGACAGCACATGCAGTCAGGTTTTAGTATCAAATCCAGGACCCGATCACAAAATCCAGGTTTCCGCTGCACTGTCAGAAAAGCTGCTTTTAGATTAATTTACCTGTTAACACAGACATAAAAGATCCTGCAAAAGTGCAGAGCAGGAAATCTACCCCCAGCTGACCTTGTCTATAGCTCTTTATCCGGCTTGCAGTTACCTGGTCATTGTCACATGACTACCAGTGCATCCCTGTATACAGATTGCCTTTGGCACTTCCCACACTGTAGCCCAGGCTCACTGGCTGCGAGGCACCTCGGGACAACCCAAGAGTAAGAAAGATACGGTATAGATGCACATTAAAGGAGGAAGACTAAAAGAAGGGCCCAATAACTTAGCAGTCATTTCTTTAACAAAAAGTGGTAAAATGTAGAGCTTTCCATCACAGTACAGTGATGCAGGGTGCCATGGAAAGACTTTTGTTTATTTTATTTTATTTTAGAGATACAGCACGGAAACAGGCCCTTCAGCCCAGCGAGTCCGCACCGACCAGCGATCCCCATACACCAGCACTGTCCTACACACTGGGAACAATTAACAATTTTACCAAAGCCAATTGGTCACGATGGCGCAGCGGTAGAGTTGCTGCCTCAGAGCGTTTGCAGCGCCGGAGACCCGGGTTCGATCCCGACTACGGGTGCTGTCTGTACGGAGTTTGTACGTGACCTGCGCGAGTTTTCTCAGAGATCTTCGGTTTCTTCCCACACTCCAAAGACGTATAGGTTTGTAGATTAATTGGCTTGGTGAATGTAAAAATTGTCCCTAATGGGTGTAGGATAGTGTTCATGTGCGGAGATCGCTGGTCAGCACGGACCCGGTGGGCCGAAGGGCCTGTTTCCGCTTTCTATCGCTAAACTAAACTAAATTAGCTTACAATCCTATATGTCTTTCGAGTGTGGGAGGAAACCTACCTGGAGAAAACCCACACAGTCACGGAAAGATCGTTCAAACTCCATAGAGATAGCACCTGTAGTCAGGATCGAACCCGCATCTCTGGCTCTGTACGGCAGTGCCCCATGCCACCCACTTGTTTGTAAGGTTTGCCCCACCAACAAATACACATACATGTGCATGCGCTCACACTCACATACAAAAGGAAAGCATACACAAAACAGACACGCATAAACACACAGGCAAATACATACATACAAATACACACGCCCGCGCGCGCACACACACACACACACACACACGCACACACACACACACACACACACACACACACGCAGAGATAAATCGTCCCCATACCAATTGTCATGACATTACTGGGCAGGTGTAGGTGGGATAAAGACATGTGCCTCACTGATCCCTCTCCATGGAAGAGGTCCAATCAGTTAATTACATTGTGACCTGGGCACCAGTGGACTCAGCAGAGAGACGTCTCATTTACCGGTGTGGGGACACTGTGTGTAGGAGGAAACTGCAGATGCTGGTTTAAACCGAAGATGGACACAAAAAGCTGGAGTAACTCAGCGGGACAGACAGCATCTCTGAAGAAATGGAATAGGTGACATTTTAGGTCGTCTTTTCTTCAGTCTGACGAAGGATCTCGACACGAAACGTCACCTATTCCTTTGCTCCAGAGGTGCTGCCTGACCCGCTGAGTTACTCCAGCATTTTGTGTCTACCTTCAGGCTGACTGTGTGTTTAGTTATCAGTCTGTGGGATGTCACATAAAGGCCCACCTTTCACGAAGTAAATTATTTACATCAACCAGCCGAAGGATTTCATCGCACTTTACATTTCTGTTACACTCCGTTTTTTTGCTCATCCACCCTTTTCCCTTTGCGGCTTCCAATGCCGTTATTGTCCGACTGTATCACGCACCTTTCCTTTCCCAGGAAGGAATAATTCCAGAATTCCATCAAGAGCTCCCCCTGATGGCAAAACATGGTCACACTCGCTGACTCAGCTCAAGTTCAATTATTCCACTCTTGGGGGGGTATCGAAGAGGAGTAGTGGGAGAGGATAACACTATAATTGTCTCAAATACCCTGGGCTAAATAGAATTCCCAACCCTGGTTCCTTTCATCATCTTAAACACCTCAATTATGTCACTCCTTAATCTGCTCAAGAGAAGACATGTCTAATCTCTGCAATCTAACCTCATAATTTAACTCCATTAGCACGAGTATCATTCTGCTGAATCTTGGCTAAATGCTCTCCCAGCTTGTGCCCAGAACTCTTAACGATATGCGGCTGGAGTTTGTCCAGAGCTCCAGATAACTTGCACTTTATGTTATACTTCAATGTTATAACTTGCACGGGGGGGGTGGCACAGGGGTGGAGCTGCTGCCTTACAGCACCAGTGACCCTCGTTCGATCCTGACTACGGGTGCTGTCTGTACGGAGTTTGTACTTTCTCCCTGTGTCCGCAGGGGTTTTCTCCGGGTGCTCCCACACTTAAAAGATGTGCAGGTTGGTCAGTTAATCGGCTTCAGTAAATGTTATAAATTGTCTAGTGTGTAGGATAGTCCGAGCGTACGGGGTGATTGCTGGTCGGCACGGACTCAGTGGGCCGAAGGGCCTGTTTCCACGCCGCATCTAAACTGAAAACAAAATTTAACTATCCTGTAATTATGCACTGTGGACTGCTTGATTGTATTTGTGTATTGTCTTCTTTGAATGGACAGCATGCAAACAGCACCTTCACTGTACCTCAGAACACGTGACAATAATAAACCAGACTAAACAAAATAACTGTGCCGATTGTCTACCTTTTGGTATTAAAGCTGCTCATTGTGCAGAAAACTGTGCTCCTGCCCTCAGAACGATGTTTCACCTGTGTTTGTGACCTGCACTTGTGTGCATGAAAATATGGAATTCGTCAGGAGAAGCTTTTTGAATTCAGTCCGAAAAAGGATCTTGACCCGAAACATCACCTATCCATGTTCTCCATGGATGCTGCTGACCCACTGAGTTACTGCAGCACATTGTGATCTTCAAGCTTGTTAAATTGGCTGGTACACAGCAGACAAGCTTCATAGTCTCACCTGTTGACTCAAAAAGCTGGAGTAACTCAGCGGGACAGGCAGCATCTCTGGAGAGAAGGAATGGGTGACGTTTCGGGTCGAGACCCTTCTTCAGACTCAACTCAGACTTCAGTCACACTGGCACATGTTTATGTGAAGGGAGGAACTGCAGATGCTGGTTTACCCTGAAGACAGACACAAAATGCTGGAGTAACTCAGCAGGCAGGACAGGCAGCAGCTCTGGATAGAAGGAATGGTCTCGACCCGAAGTGTCAAACCCACCTCCATCCATCACTTGTGTAGGAAGGTACTGCAGATGCTGGTGTATACCAAAGATAGACACAAAGTACTGGAGTAACTCAGTGGGTCAGGCAGCATCTCTGGAGAAGGAAGGGCCACGTTTCGAGTCGAAACCCTTCTTCAGACTGAAGATTTTCCAGGGTCTGAATACTTCAGCATCTGAAGAAGGTTTCCGATCCGAAACATCACTCATCCAATTTCTCCAGAGATGCTGTCTGACCTGCTGAGATACTCCAGCACTTTGTGTCTATCTTTCATCTCTCGCATGCCAGGCTGTATCCCACCTGTGGCACTCATTCCCAGTCGTCTTCCCCTACTCCTATCAGTCTGAAGTAGGGAACCAACCTGAAATGCTGTCTGTCCATTCCCTCATCCAGATGCTGCCTGACCCGCTGAGTTCATCCAGTACTTTGTACTTTGCTGAATATTGCAGCACCTGCGGTCTCTGCTGTCTGCATATTACTTTGCACTAGCGGGGAGCAGAAATGGTGCTTTACTGAGATTTATGGCCTTCCTTCCGTAATATACATTTTAACGGACAACTGTGCAGGAAGGAACTGCAGATGCTAGTTTACACCAAAGATAAACACAAAATGTTGGAGTAACTCAGCGAGTCAGGCAGCATCTCTGGAGCACAGAGTTATTCCAGCATGTTGTGTCTTTGAATGACAACTGATCAGGTGTGAATGGTGGATTTCCTATCTCAAAGAACATTTTATCAACAAATCAGTCATCAGTGCTAATGACCAGTTATTGTCCTCAAATCTCAAATTGATGACTGAATTTAAATTCCACCGCTGCCACGGTGCGGATTTTGTGTTTAAATCTCTGGATTGTTTTGTGAAAGGTGACTAGGTCAGTTAATTAAATGCTACCTCCTCATTATACTAAGACTAACTTGCATTAAAAAGTGGGGAAGGTACCATTCAGCCCATTGTACCCATGCTCAATCCTAACCAATTATATATTATACAGATTAACAATTATATATTCAGTCTTTTATGAAGAGCTACTCATGCTTTATAGACAGGACATTCCAGATCAAAATTTACTGCATTAAAAAAAATCCTTTCATAATCCCTCTGGGTTGCCTGCCAATTACCTTAAATCTCTGTCGTCTTGTTACCTCTGCTATGCCAATGGAGTCAATTTTGTCCTAACTCCTCTATTAAAACCCTTCATTATTCTATTAAATCTCATGCTCCAGTTATAATCCTGAAAGAATAAGCCCCAGAGAAACATGAACAAAACAGAATTCTGTCTAACCACCACTAGTTCTGTCATTTGGAAACTTTACGATTTAAATAGCTGTCATGTGTTTTGGTTTGTCAGTGCAGAGGCTGGCTAATACTGGGATCTTATGATCAAAATGCTCCATTTCACTTCTCTTTTTCAAACACATCCTTTATCGTAAATAATCAACCTGTATTCACAGGTGAGTCTACATTGTGAACATGAGCTGATTATTGTGGAAGAAGGGGTCCCGACCCGAAACATCATCTGTCCATGTCCTCCACAGATGTGAAAGCCTCTCGACCTGAAACATCACCTATTCCCTCTCGCCAGAGATGCTGCATGTCCCGCTGAGTTACTCCAGCTTTTTTGCCTATCTTTGGTTTAAACCAGCATCTGCAGTTCCTTCCTACACACTCCTCCAGAGATGCTACCTGACCCGCTGAGTTACGCCAGCGAATTGTGTTTTACTCAAGATCGCAGCCTTTGTCTTCAGATTATCGTCCGCGGGTTTTCCAGGTACATTCGCAAAGATTTATCCAGGAACAGCGAATCTTCACTTCAACCTTTGCAATTGCCCCCAGCACCCTAGGACTAGGAGGGAGCACACAAGCCCTGGCCTCAAATTCTCTTCTGTGCCAGATCCACAGAGCTCTCAATTCTCTGATCTTTCAAGAAATGCATACTGCTCCTCTTCAAATAACCCTAATGATCTGGCCTCCACAATCGTCAGTTGTAGAGATGTCCTGAGAGGGGTTGTCATTCTGGCAACCTATGCATTGGGAAAGTGGCAGGCAAAGATAGATGCCAGGGGGAGCAAACAATGACCCTCGAACTATCCTTGATCGGACTTTGCTGGCTTTATCTTGCACTCAACATAATTCCCTTATCATGTATCTATACAGTGTAAATGGATCGATAGTAATCATGTATGGTCTTTCTGCTGACAGGATAGCGTGCAACAAAAAGCATTTCACCATACCTCGGTACACGTGACAATAAACTAAACTGAACTGACACTGAAGTCTTGAATGAATTTCCACACGACATTCATTTCAGTTCTCCCTCTGGAAAAATGGGCACTTGCTTAGGATAGAAAAAAGGTGAATAGTCAGTGTGGAGATGAATGGAATGGGGTGTATGACAGAAACAGGCTGCATTATAGCACCCTGTGCCATATTGCTATCACTGCTGTATTGCAGAGAAACGCAGTAACCACCCTGACCTCAGCAAGTTCACATAAACAGCAAGTGCAATAAATAACCAGTTGGTACATTTGGCAGTGATATATGTGCTGGTGCGATGACACTAAGGGCTGTGGAGGCCAAGTCAGTGCATATTTTTAAGGCAGAGATAGACAAATTCTTGATTAGAACAGGTATCAAGGGTTATGGGGAGAAGGCAGGTAAATGGGATTAGGAGGCAGATCAGATTAGGAGGCGTAGACTCGATGGGCTGAATGGCCTAATTCTACTATAACTTGTGAAGTTGTGGAAAGAACTCCACCCTTGCACTTAAGAGGGAAGGTGGCAGAATGGTTTGACGGCTCAATCAAAGGGCAACATCACAAAAAACAATGCTTCCTTAATATAGTTCAACTTGGATAGGTTCAGAAGTGCCTGTGTAGATTGGCTGTGTGGGATCATCTTGCATGATGATCCACTGGGTGCGGAAGAGAATGCGATCAGAGACAATTACAAGTAGAAATGGGCATGTGACAAAAATAGAGACTCACCCACTACAAAGTAGGGACCTTTCCGATACAATTACATTCATATCTTTGTGGTGGCGCTCAACACTCTGAGCTGAAAAGATGCATGTTTAAGTCTCCTTCCAGAGACATTGGCACATAGTCACAGCTACCATTTCAATGTGATGTTCAAGGAGTTTTATTAGAGGTACTATATTATGGATGAGATATCAAACCAGCACAAAAGCAAAATACTGACACTGCCGGACATCCAAAGTAAGATAGAAGGTGCTCCAAATATTCAGTAGGTTAGGCAGTGTCCATGGAGAGAGAAACAGGGTTTATCGTTTCAGCTTGATGATCAATGATAAGAACTGGAAAAATAGTTGTACCTGGCTGGGAAAGGTAGAAGGGGTGGAGTTCTCCAACTGGGGATAAAGAGTAGGAATGAATGGATCATTCTCGGGTTAGCTGTGACTGGAAGTGTACTGCCCGGACGGATGCCTGGGCCTCCAACCTAGGGGCGGTACATGGTTGAGTTGCGGCCTGACAGCGCCAGAGACCCGGGTTCAATCCAGACTACAGGTACTGTCTGAACGGAGTTTGTAAGTTCTCCTTGTGACCATGTGGGTTTCCTCCGGATGCTCCGGTTTCCTCCCACACTCCAAACACGTATAAGTTTGTAGGTTAATTGACTTCAGTAAAATTGTAAATTGTCCCTGTGTGGAATAGTCTAGTGTACAGGGTGATCGCTGGTCGGCACGGACTCGGTGGGACGAAGGACCTGTTTCCACACTGTATCCCTATAGTCTAAAGCTCCTCATAATCCATGTCAGTAATTTGGCAGAAGGGACCATAGGTCAGATTTCACAGTCTGCTGGTGGTACAGAACTAGGCGGGATTGTGAGCAGGGTGGAGAATGCATATAGGCTTCAATGGGATGCAGGAAAGTTGAATGAGTGGCCGGGAATACGGCAGAAGGAATATAAGGTGGAAAAAAGCATGTTCATCCACTTTGGGAAATATTAGTGTTGAGAGGGACACAGATCTTCTTGTACACATGTCACTGACATTGGTGCAGCAAGCAATTCAAAAGGCAAATGGTCTGTTAGCCTTTAACATGAGAGTACTTGGGTACAAGAGCAACGATGTCTTGGTTGACGTTTTGGGTCGAGACCCTCCTTCAGGCTGAAGAAGGTCTGAAGAAGGGTCTCGACCCGTAACGTCACCCGTTCCTTCGATGCAGAGATGCTGCCTGTCCTGTTGAGTTACTCCAACATTTTGCGTCTATCTTCGGTGTAAGCCAGCATCTGCAGTTTCTTCCTACACAGTAATGATGTCTTACTGAGTGTAGAGATACAGCGCAGAAACAAGCCCTTCGGCCTACCGAACCTGCGCCAACCAAATACCACCACCGTATTGTCCTGATTTAGAAAAGAGAATATAAGGTGACTGGGTCTTGTTAATCGGGCAAGGCAGAGAGATGACGGGATGAGCAAACGATTGGGGAGTCGGGATTGAGGATAATGAATGGAGGTATCACAAAGGGATGCAAGCATGAGGGTTAAGTGGTTCATCACATTGGTTGTCTGTGAAGCAAGGATGGGCAATCAGAAAAGCTTGAGTTTGTGCAGGCTGGATGATGCAAGAATAGTTACAGAAATTTGTATCTCATAAGTTGCGCAGTGACATTCTGCAGGTCGAAAAAAGCAACTGCAGATGCTGGTTAATACACAAAAGATCACAATGTTCTGGAGTAGCTCAGCAGGTCAGATGGGTCTCAACCCAAAACATCACCCATTCCCTCCCGACTGTCCCACTGAGTTACTCCAGCATTTTGGGTCTATCCCTGGAGAACATGGGCTGGTGACGTTTTGAGTCAAAACCCTTCTTCTGGTAGGTCGGGCAGCATCTCTGGAGAACATGGACAGGTGACGTTTCGGGGCGGGACCCTTCTTCAGACCTGATGTGCTGAGGTTGGGAGGGGAGATTGTGGTGGTGAAAACAAGAGAGTTTTGAGGCTACAGAATATGAACTGAGACAGGTTACAATCACGAGCTTCAGATCTGAAACATTAATGACTTTCTATACTCCACAAATGCTGCCCAACCTGCCAGGAGTCTCCAGCATTTTCTGTTTGTAGTTGACCAGATCAGAAGTCGAATTCATGTTCAGGTTTGGCATAATTATTGTCAAATGTACTAGCTATTGCTTGTATTCTATCCAATCAAGTCAGATACATATGTGAATTCAATCAAGCTAAATACAAGGTGGGGCAAAGGGGAAAATACCAGAGAGTAAAGTATAGTTCTCGGCAGGATGAATAAGATGTCCATCAAGAACATTATTATGTCCACCAAAAGTTAAGAACTCCAGCAAAGCTGAATAATAAGTGCTAAAATGTGGTCCTTGGAAGGCATTGCTAAAGGGGTGATGTGGTTTGTGACTGCTGGCTGCACCGTGTTGGAAATCGCCTTCCATCAACTTCATCGTTTCCACCAAAGATACTAGAGGAGGTTTCCACCAGCCGCACAGAAGCGCTTGCTTCCAATTGGATGCTGTTGCCAGGAGCAGTCAACTGGTGGCAGCCAGTGTACGACGGGTACTAGGACCCAGCGGGCGACCCGGGAATAAATCAGAAGCAATCTCTCTGCTTATCAACACATGTAAACCGGCAGCAGAAAAACGCCTGCCCTCTGGTACAAGATCAGCTAACACTGGCCCAAATCAGGGAGAGGTCAGGGCTAAAGTGTGTGTGTGTTGGGGGGGTGTGGGGGGGGGGGGGGGGGGGAGGGCAGAGGCGATCCATTCCTTTATTTGGCTTCCTTTTTATTAAACTGATGGTGAAACTGTTAGGGTTGCACTGAGCACTTTGTACTCTGTTACACTAGTATTGAGGTTATTAATTTATTGTGTTTAAAAAAAATTGTTTATTATATGCCATCCACCAATATTGTGTCTGTTCTGTCGATGCAAGTAAAGAATGTCACTGTTCCCTTGTCGGTGAGGCTAGATGATACCCCAGAACGGTGCGAGAATTAGACAGTCCCACACGCTGGGGCATCAAACAGATATAACGCGGACGATGCACGGGAGAAGAAGGTCGCTGTTCTTTCTGATCATACCGGATGACACGCACAAGATCGGCCACGGAGGAAGTAAACATCTTGAAAGGTCTGTTTACATAGTTACAGTGGCTGGGAACTAGTATACCGGATAAACAGAAGATTGCATCATACGCTTGCGGAGACAATATTCAACAGGTCTCGCTACGTCACCAGCTAAGTAACATCGGGTCGCAACACGCAATGAAAATAAGTCACGTTACAGGTAAACAGAACTCACAGAATTGCAGTTCAATTTCAGATGCATTACAGATTCAACATTGCAGATACACCAAGTGCCCTATAGGAAGCGCGCTGAAGACCCAAAGAAGTATAAAATGAATCATAAACGTGTTATTATAAATATTAATACCGATTTTGAGATAGTCAGTTCCGAAACTGACTAAGATGTCAAACTAAGATGTTCCCATCAACTCAGAACGTCTCAGAACTGAGAACACCTCCCCCCCCCCCCCCCTCCTCAAAAAAAGAAAACTATTCCCCGAAACCTGGACAACCCAGAAAAGCTTCCACACTATCCATACTTCTTTACTGCACTCTATCAACGCAGATGGGAGATCATTCCTTCATATTGCTGAGAGACAACCGCCCACTCCTGATCCCATCAGGTTAATATTAAACCACTGGAGCCACCGGGTTAATTTCAGGTGTGAAACCCCAGTTCAGGTTCACACCCGCATTGGAACAGACTCGGCTCCAGAAGCGAACTGCTGGACAGTTTGTTTTGTGCTCCCGGTTCCTGCATCTTCATTGTCCTAACTGTTCTGCCTGTTTGCCGGCACCAAACTGAACTTTTACATTTCCAGAGCACAGTGACTCAGATCGAAGAAAAGCAATAAACTCAAACTCGAAACAACACCCGATCAATCAAAAAATGTAAAGTAAATAAATCCCGAGCGTACAAAAAAAAATAGCCTTTGGCGACCAAAACAAATAAAAAGTCTACGCGTTTCTGCCACCCCGTCTGCTGCCCAGGCATGTCCCGGAAACGTGAACAAGTGAAGTAAATGCATTGAGTATAACGAGAGCCGAAACATTCACGTTCAAGATCGCGAAAACACGGCAAAAAAAAAAAAAAAAATCGATATTAATTGTTATCAGGACACGGCGCTCTTTCGATAAGAAAACCATACCAGATCATCAGGACAATCTTGACAATACGCATGCAATGCTGGTCCACTGGTGATCGGGAAACGATATTGAGAGAGCTGAAGTCACGTTATATAGTATTCGCTGGCAGAAAAGGGGGAAGTCCGATTGCTTTGGGTAGAGAAAGGAGGTGCACCAGTAACAGAAAGTTGGTGGTTGTAAGGTCTACTTACTTACTCGTGGGTAACTGAGCCGATTGATGTTGGATGGTGCACACTGTTTGCAATGTTCTGATTAACACCGCGACTTGCACGCCGACCTGTTTACCTCTGTCTCATCCGTCAATCAGAGCGCGTCAGAAGCTAATGACCATTGAGCACTGAGTATAGAAGTTGGGAGGTCATGTTGCAGTTATATAAGACGTTGGTGAGAGTATTGTGTTCAGTTCTGGGCACCGTGTTATAGGAAAGATGTTGCCAAGCTGGAAAAGGTGCAGAGAAGATTTACGAGGCTATTGCCCGGACTGGAGGGCCTGAGCTATAGGGAGAGGTTGGGCAGGCTGGGACTCTATTCCTTGGAGTGCAGGAGGGGTGATCTTATAGAGGTGTATAAAATGATGAGAGATGTAGATCAGGTACGAGCACAGAGTCTCTCGCCCAGAGTAGGGGGATCAAGAACTGGAGGACATAGGTTTAAGGTAAGGGGGGAAAGATTTAATAGGAACCCGAGGGATATTTTTTTTCACACATAGGGTGGTGGATGTATGGATCGAGCTGCCAGAGGAGGTAGTTGAAGCAGGTAATGTCGCAATGTTCAAGAAACATTGAAAAAGGTACATAGGATAGGACAGGTATGGAGGGATATGGGCCAAATGCAGGCAGGTGGGACCAATACAGATGGCACAGACACAAAATGCTGGAGTAACTCAGCGGGTCAGGCAGCATCTCTGGACAGAAGGAGTGGGTGACGTTTCGTGTCAAGACCCTTCTTCAGACTGAGAGTCAGGGGAGAGGGAGACAGAGATAAGAGAGTCAAGAGTGTTTTATTGTCATATGTCCCACACAGAACAATGAAAATCTTACTAGCAGCAGCACAACAGAATATGTAAACATGGTACACTAAACAATATAATGAATGAGAGAGAGAAAAGTTCAGCGTGTGTATGTACACACATACTCACAAATACACATATATATATGTAGATGGGACATCACGACTTGCGGTGTATATATATATATGTGCATGCGTGTGTGTGTATATATATATATATATATATATATATACACATATGTATATATACAAGTCAAGTCAATAGAGTTTATTGTCATGTGTCCCAGATGGGACAATGTAATTCTTGCATTGCTGCAGCACAACAGAATATTTTAGGCATAAATACAGATCAGATCAGTGCGTCCCTATACCATAGAATATATACATATACACATAAATAAACAGGTAAAGTGCAATAGGGTGTTATAGCTCAGAGTTTGTTTGGTTGTGTTTAATAGTCTGATGGCTGTGGGGAAGAAGCTTCCTGAACCTGGATGTTGCAGATTTCAGGCTCCTGTACCTTCTACCTGATGGCAGCGGTGAGATGAGTGTGTGGCCAGGATGGTGTGGGTCCTTGATGATGCTGGCAGCGTTTTTGAGGCAGCGACTGCGATAGATCCCCTCGATGGTAGAGAAGTTAGAACCGATGATGGACTGGGCAGTGTTTACAATCTTTTGCAGCCTTTTCCGCTCCTGGGCCCTCCATGATGCCGAACCAAGCCACGATGCAACCGGTCAGCATGCTCTCTACAGTGCACCTGTAGAAGTTTGACAGTCCTCCTTGACAGACCGACCCTCCGTAATCTTCTCAGCAAGTAGAGGCGCTGATGTGCTTTCTTCATGATTACATCAGTGTGCTGGGACACACGCACGTACACACACAAAAAAACAATAATAATGCAATAATAACAATAATAGTTTATGTAGTTCAGAGCTTATTTGAGGTTGTAGTGTTTAATAGCCTGCTGGCTGTACAGGAGAAGCTGTTCCCATGCGGCGGAAATCCCAAAGGGGACAGAGGGCCACGTCCCCTCCATGTTTTGAGAGGTGGGGGACAATCCCCCCCCCCCCATGTTGTGTAATCCAGAATTTGAAATTTGGTGAAAAAAAATCTATTAAAAATCTTCACTTTCCGCGAGACAGTGGGGGTGGGACTGATGATCGAGGGGCCGATTGGACGAGAGAGGCATCGGTCAGCAGGCAATGGGGAGGGGACGGGACATGATGATTCAGCGCGATGGTTGGAGGAGGGAGGTGTCGGTCAGAGGCGGAAGTAGGGGGATGGGACTGAGGATAGAGCGTGGTGATTGGAGGAGGGAGACGTCCTGGAGGAGAAAAGATCATAGAGCGAAGCTTGAATTGGCCCCTCTCGCGGGACCTTCCATCGGCTCGACTTAAAATCGGCCATGGGATCTTCTACCGCTGCGTTGAGGCTCCCGATGTTGAAGCCCCCGCTGGGGGATAGAAGATCCCACGGCCGGTTTTAAGCCGCGCCAGGCAATGAATGACCCCGTGAACGGGCTGATTCACGCCCCATGATTCGGGGCGGATTAAGCTGCTGTTGCTGGAGTTCAGAGTCGGTCACCAACCAGGTCAGCTCCCGATGTTATCGTCCACAGGGCCCATGGCCGATGCCTCACGTGTGTGTGTGTGTGTGTGTGTGTGCGCGCGTGGCCACCAAGAAATTGTGTCCCCCTCCCCCACTCCCCACATGTTTCGATAGCGGTTTCCGTTAAAACGTTACAGTTTTCATGCTCCTGTACCATCTTCCCGATGGCAGGGATGAAATGAGTGTGTGGCCAGGGTGGTGTGGGTCTCTGAAGATGCTGGCTGCCTTAGGAAGGGTAAGGTGTGAAAAAGAGACAGAACTTGTCTCTTTTGACTAAGTCTGACGAAGTGTCTCCGCCAATTCCTTCTCTCCATAGATGCTGCCTCACCCACTGACTTTCTCCAGTATTTTGTTGGTTCACATGCTTGATCAATGATGTTTTATCATTAATGTCTTATTATTAATAATGTTTAGTGTTTTCTGAGTCATTCGTAACTGTATCTGTATGTCATGTTGTTACTTGTGGGCGGAGCACCAAGGCAAATTCCTTGTATGTGAATACTTGGCCAATAAACTTACTTGCTTACTTACTTGTTGTTGGTCTAACTTCGATTTTTCCAGCATCTGCAGTTCTGTCTTAAACATCAAAAGAGACAAGTTGGGCTGAAGGACCTGTATCCACGCTCCATGACATCGCCCATAGGCAACTTCTCCCATTGCGGGCGCTTCGCCTTCTGCCTGCAGTGGCGCACTCCCACCGCCAGCGGTGCTCTTTCCGCCTCACTGAGCGACCACAGCGCCGCCCTCCGACCAAGCGGCTTCCCTTCACCGGCCTTGTGCAGCTCTGCGCCTGCGCGTCCCCTCCCCCCCCCCCCCTCCTCCCCGCAGCGCGGCGGCATGACGTCTGCGTGTGCGTACCGAAAACCACTAACCAATCAAAAAAATAGTAGCGGCCCGTTACCAAGCAGAAAGTATCAGAGCTGTCCAATCAGAAGCAGTCATTCGTCTTCAGGCGCTGTCAGGTTCTGACGCGGTGGAAGGGAATTCCCCAACAATGCTTCTTAAAGGGACAGGCTCCAGCACTTCCTGGCAATGAAAACAAATGTGTTTTATTGCTCATTATACAAGTGTAGGCCTTCACCCCCTTTGTCAACAAGATCATGGCTGGACTCTCTGCCCTATCCCCTCATAAATTCCCCAACAATGCTTCTTAAAGGGACAGGCTCCAGCACTTCCTTGTAATGAAAACAAATGTGTTTTATTGCTCATTATACAAGTGTAGGCCTTCACCCCCTTTGTCAACAAGGTTATGGCTGGACTCTCTGCCCTATCCCCTTATAGCCATAAACTTACTGATTTCTGTTTTAGTAAGTAAGTAAGTAATTTTTATTTATATAGCACTTTTTAAAATCAAGTCAAGTTGAAGCCAAAGTGCTTTCCAGAGAAGAAATTTGATTTCCATACATCCATATAAAATAAAAAATAAAAAAGACACAATACACTATAGGAATCAACATGAACCGTCCCCCCCACAGCAGAATCCACTGTGAGGGAAGGCACCAAAGAGTCCAGTTCTCCTCCTCCTCATAGTCCACCCGAGGTCGGGGCCTATTTGTGGCCTCCGCAGCCAGTCCGATGTTTCCAGGCCCTCTTGCCAGGAAGCTGGAAACTCCGGCGCCGGGTGAAACACTCCTCTGCGGCTTGGAAATGTCTGAAGCGGCCGCTCCCACCCCGGAGACTGCGGCGCCCGTAGTCCTTGGGCCGCGCTGGATTGGAGCACCGATTCTGGCGATCTCGGATCCCAGGCTCTGCGGTGTTTTACATCCAGTTTTAAATGAACTGAGTCCCATAATGGACACTCAGTGCTGGAGTAACTCAGCAGGTCAGGCTGTATGTTTACGAGGAGAACTGCAGATGCTGGTTATACTGAAGATAGACACAAAATGCTGGAGTAACTGGATAAATGGAAAAACAGTGATTACAAGAGTGTTTTACGACATCATAGCCTCAGAATTATAGGACGTTCCTTTTGGAAGGAGATAAGAAGGAATGCGGGTCAGGCAGCATCTCTGGAGAAAAAGAAAAGGTGATGTTTGGGTCGAGACCCTTCTTCAGACCCTGGTTATAACGAAGATAGACACAACATGCTGGAGTAACTGGAGATATGGAAAAACAGTGATTACAAGAGTGTTACGACATCATAGCCTCAGAATTATAGGACGTTCCTTTTGGAAGGAGATAAGAAGGAATTTATTTGGTCAGAGGGTGGTGAATCTGTGGGATTCTTTGCCACAGAAGACTGCGGAGGCCAAGTCAATGGATATTTTTAAAGCAGAGGTAGATAGATTATTGATTAGTATGGGTGTCAGGGGTTATGGGAAAAAGGCAGGTGAATGGGTTAGGAGGGAGAGATGGATCGGCCATGATTGAATGGCAGAGTAGACTTGATGGGTCGAGTGGCCTAATTTTGCTCCTATTATTTATGGCCTTTTAACATTTGAACACCTGAAAAGGACAAATAGGATTTAAGTCGGCCAGGCTTCCCATTCTTTTTCCCACATATACTTTATTCATATTTATGTAGGACATACAATTGGAACAAGTCTTTCTCTACTCTCATCGCACTATCAATTCACTACATTCTCATACAATGCAACAATGCCGTCCATGTTCCGCCTTAAACAATGCACGTGAGAAGTGTTTGAGGGGCTGTTATACAGGAGTGTCCTAAGTCTTCAGGCTTCTTACTTGTCAAGTGTTCAGGTTTCTTACTTGTCCCTAGTCAATACGTCCCTTCTCCACCCAAACCACCCCCTCCCCTGGTACTTTCCCCTGCAACCGCAGGAAATGCTACACTTGTCGTTTTACCTCCCCCCTCGATTCCATCCAAGGACCCAAGCAGTCTTTCCAGGTGAGGCAGGATTAAAACATATTTTCAGGGCGTCTCCACCACACCCTGTCCCCCATGTTCAGCAGTGGAAGGACCCTAGACTGTGGTCCTCCCCCACAAAGCCTTGACGTTGGCTACACCGAGCTTCAGTGCGTCCCTCAGCACGTACTCCTGCAGTCTGCAGCGGGCCAATCGGCAACATTCCCCAACAGATCACGCTCTGCTGGGTGGTCAACAACATTCGGGCAGACCAAAGAGCATCTTTTGCAATAACCAACCTGATCTCCCGGTGGCTCAGCACTTCAACTCCCCCTCCCATTCCAAATCCGACCTTTCTGTCCTGGGCCTCCTCCATGGCCAGGGTGAGGCCCACCGCATATTGGAGGAGCAGCACCTCATATTTTGCTTGGGTAGTTTACACCCCAGCGGTATGAACATTGACTTCTCCAATTTCAGGTAGTCCTTGCTTTCTCCCTCCTTCACCTCCCCTTCCCAGCTCTCCCACAGCCCACAGTCTCTGCTACTTCCTTTCTTTTTCCCACCCCCGACATCAATCTGAAGAAGGGTCTCGACCCAAAACGTCGCCTATTCCTTCGCTCCATAGATGCTACCTCACCTGCTGAGTTTCTCCAGCATTGTTGTCTACCGAGGATTCTTACTTCTGTCTGTCAGTCTACCCTCAGAGTTTTAAATGATAAATATTGAGAAATGCAACTGAATAATTAACCTTGTGATGCCAACATCAAGTTGTGACAAATCAAGTTACAAAGTATTTTGGACAATCCTTAAATTGCGCTAGATTAATTGCAAAGGCTTTTATTTCAGATTATGGCCTTAGCATTTGCATAATAAAACTCTCACAGAATTTAACAGATAATGAATTGACACAAAGTGCTGGAGTAACTTAGTGGGTCAGGTGGCATCTGTTCAGACAGAACCTGATCTGAAACGCCACCTATCCATGTTCTCCAGACCGGCTGTCTGGCCGGCTGAGTTACTCCAGCACATTGTCTTTTTTGGTAAACCAGCATCTGCAATTCTTTGTGATTCCACATAATGTGTTGGTTGGATTTCTATAATTATACACATACAAACCCAGCAAACCTGAAATTTCATTTACGTTACCCGACAATAGAATTGGTGTTACGTATATTACTAAGATTTGGGATTGTCGTTAGACCTGTTCCTGAGGATTTGCATCCACTTTTGTCTTACTGTTTGTCATCATCTGTTTTCTTAACCTGCTAACGTCATTCTTCAACTTGACCTCATGTCAGCAGCAGTTGATGCTTCACAACCAAGCTGATTATTTTTTACGACTGCATTTTCATTGTAATTCATAAAGTGAACAATGCATTCATGAAGTACAAATGCATTTGTTCTCTCTGAATAGATCTCGTTGAATTAGTTAAAAATTGTTTGCGATTGCCAAAGAAATGGATAGGTAACAAAATGCTTTTTGAAAACCCTGAAGAAAATGACACAGGCAATTTTTATATCCCACAAACAGTTTTGTAATGACAAGCAGATAATACAGTTTAAGGTATTAATTGAAGAAAAAGTTATTGACCAGAACAACAACTTTCTGCAAGTTGTGGTCATGGAATCTATTTATCCCCCTGAGAGGACAGGTGCAGCCAAGGTTTAACATCTCATGTGAAAGGCATCATTTTTGCCTGTGCCTTGGTACCACTCAGGTTTCTCGAGAGGGGATTGAATGACCTGAACTCAGAGGCAAGGATGCTGCCATTAAACCATCGCTGTGATTGTGTACATGTGCTCAGCAAATGCTTCAGCATACCAGTAAATTGCTGCACCATCCCACTCGTCTGGGGCTGGGAGGTCAACTGGAACTTATTTATTTGTTCCACTTTCCACAGGTGTGGCACAACATGGGACACCACTCTTGCGTTGCTCATTGCGGAGAGTGACCTCTGGAAATGTGACCCAAATGAATGTTCAATACAGTGCAGCATCTACCTAATAATAATAATAATAATAATAATAATAATAATAATAATAATAATAATAATAATAAGCATTTATTGTCATTGCACTTAGAAATACAACTTGAATTAGGAGAGCTGATCAGTGGAACCAAAACAAGTTAAAACAAGATAAAAATCCAATACATTCAATATGTTACTTAACTGCTTAAAATAGTAGATACATTATAATTATCACACCTAGGTAGAACATTGCACTGGGAGAATATTACACTTTAAAATTTAATAAATACTTTAAAATATATTTTTTTTTAAAGAAGAAATATTAGCTGAGTGGTCTGTTTTATAGTGGAATGGATGACAGCATCTCTCATGTTGTGTGGATATTTCAGGAGTTTAGAGTTCTAATGGCCCAGGGAAAGAAACTGTTCTTCAGTCTGTTTGTCCGGCTTTTGACGCACCTGTACCGCCTACCAGATAAGTACTTGGGGAAGTAGAGAACAAGCGGTCACAGTTTAAGGATAAGGGGGAAGTATTTTAGGACCGAGATGAGAAAAAACAAAGTAAGGATATAATTGTCCCATTTTGGTGCATATGACAATAAAATACTCTTGTGTAAGAAGGAACTGCTGATGCTGGTTTAAACCAAAGATAGACACAAAAAGCTGGAGTAACTCAGCGGGACAGGCAGCATCTCAGAGAAGGAATGGGTGACGTTTCGGGTCGTGACCTTCACTACTTTTGACAACTTTCTTTCTGATGTCTCCCAACAGCTATTAGCTGTGCTGTACCCAACGCCACCCATAAACACAGTTGGCAATAATAAATAGGGACTAAAGATGTTTAGTTGAGTTTAATTTAGTTTAGTTTAGTTTATCATAGTTTAGTTTAGTTTAGTTTAGTTTATCATAGTTTAGTTTAGTTTAGTTTACTTTAGGCCACCGGGTCTCTGGTGTATTTATGTCTCAAGTAACATCTCAGTTACAGCAAAGCCATCACACAATATGTGCATCTCTGGAGGAAAGGAATAGGTGACAATGCGGATCGAGTCTGAAGAAAGATCTCAACCCGAAATGTCACCTATTCCTTTTCTCCAGGCACAAGGCGTAGCTATGGGCACACGCATGTGGCCCCAGCTACGCTTGCCTCTTTGTCGGGTGCGTCGAACAATCCTTGTTCTTGGCGTACCAGGGCCCCATCCCCGACATCTACCTCCGTTACATCGACGACTGCTTTGGTGTCACCTCCTGCACCCACACATAACTGACTGACTTCATCCGTTTCACCACCAACTTCCATCCGGCACTCAAATACACTTGGACCATTTCCGACACTTCCCTACCATTCCTTGACCTCATCATCTCTATTGCAGGTGATACATTCCTGACCGACATCCACTACAAACCAACTGACTCCCACAGCTACCTGGACTACTCTTCCTCCCACCCTGCTTCCTGTAAGGACTCCATCCCCTATTCCCAATTCCTCCGTCTACGCCGCATCTGCTCCCAGGATGAGGTGTTCCACACTAGGTCATCACAAATGGCCTCATTCTTCAGAGAACGGGGATTCCCCTCCCCCACTATAGATGAGGCTTGCACCAGGGTCTCCTCCATACCCCGCAACACTGCCCTCTCTCCCCATTCCCCCACTCGCAACAAGGGCAGAGTCCCCCTGGTCCTCACCTTTCACCCCACCAGCCGGCAAATACAACACATAGCCCTCCGCCAGTTTCGCCACCTCCAACGTGACCCCTCCACTCGCCACATCTTCCCATCTCCCCCCCTGTCTGCCTTCCGCAAAGACCGCTCCCTCCGCAACTCCCTTGTCAATTCTTCCCTTCCCTCCCACTCTACCCCTTTCCCGGGCACTTTCCCTTGCAACCGCAAGAAATGCAACACTTGTCCCTTCACCTCCCCCCTCCACTCCTTTCAGGGACCCAAGCAGTCCTTCCAGGTCCGACAGAGGTTCACCTGCACCTCCTCCAACCTCATCTACTGCATCCGCTGCTCCAGATGCCAGATGATCTATATCGGTGAGACCAAGCGGAGGCTTGGCGATCGTTTCGCCGAACACCTCCGCTCGGTCCGCAATAACCAACCCGATCTCCCGGTGGCTCAGCACTTCAACTGCCCCCCCCCCATTCCGTATCCGACCTCTCGGTCTTGGGCCTCCTCCACGGCCAGAGTGAGCAACACCGCAAGTTGGAGGAACAGCACCTCATATTCCACTTGGGAAGTCTGCATCCTCTGGGCTTGAACATTGAATTTTCTCAATTCTGTTCACCCTTGCTGTCTCCTCCCCTTCCCACCTCTCCCTCAGCCCTCGGGCCCTGGCATTCCCTCTCCCTCTATCTCTCTCCCCCACCCTAGTCGCACTAGCTTCTCATTTTCACACTACAAACAGCTTACAATGGCTTGTTCCCTTTATCACCGATACTTTTTTGCATATCTTTCATTCATTGTTCTTTATTTCTCCACATCACCGTCAATATCTTTCGTTTCACTGATCCCTGACCAGTCTGAAGAAGGGTCTCGACCCGAAACGTCGCTTATCTCCTTCGCTCTTTAGATGCTGCTGCACCCGCTGAGTTTCGCCAACCTTTTGTGTACCCTCGATTATCCAGCATCTGCTTCTTTAACAACATGCTGTCTGACCTGCTGAGTTGCTCCAGCTCTTTGGGTCTATCTTCGGTTTAAACCAGCATCTGCAGTTCCTTCATGCGCAATAGGTGGAAATGCTTTCTCTACATGAATTGCAGTCGTTCCACCAAATGCACACAACCATCCTCAGGATAGCCATTAAACTTTGATGGTCAATAAACTTTGGCTCTGCTAGAGATAGGGTAAACAATTAAAAAAAAACAATCTAAAGTATGTAAGTTCTGGTTACCCACCCACTCACCAGTGGAAACAGATCCTCCTTATTTACTCTCTTTAAACCCTCTCATATTTTTGAGCTACCCCCCCCCCCCCCCCCCCCCCCTTATTCCAAACTTTTTCTCCAGCACAATGCTGGAATTGTTGACCAAACAAAGGAAACCTTATCTGCTCTGAGTTTTGGAGCCTAACTCAACAAGGAATCCATGGAAAGCACCCCAGGGAGTTGGTGAAAGCAGTTAGTATTGACTCATTCAAATGCAGATTAGGCAGATTGCTTTCAGAAAATAACATTTTAGCAAACTGTGTGCAAGTAATTTGAGGCAGGCCTTACGATAACAAACAGGTGACTTGGAAAGAACAGGTGGGAACATACCTTTGACTTCTAAAACTCTGTTCCACTGGAGTTTGCCTTGTTTTATTTGATTGTGCCATTGGATAATCAATGAGGGTTTACATAGAGAGTGGTGGGGGCCTGCAACGCTCTGCCAGGGGATGTGCTGGAGGCAGATACGATACGGTGGCTTTCAAGAGGTTTTTAAATAGGTGCTTGGAAGTGTACTGAATAGAGGGATATGGAGCATGTACAGACAGATGAGGTCAGTTTAACGGCATCATGTTTGGCACAAACGTTGTGGGCTCAAGGGTCTGTTCCTGTGCTGTACTGTTCTATGTTCTATGTTTTAATTTTAGTGTTCGCAATAAACTTAAGCCCCTGTCCCACTTAAGGGACCTAAACAGCAACCTCTGGTGTACCTTGCCCGCCATGGTCGAAAATGGTTTCCGTGGGGTCGAGGCTTCATCTAGGTTGCTGCTATTTTTTCATCATGATTAAGTTCGGCCTCGACTAAAAATAGGTTGCCGTTTTAAAAATCGATAGTTTTTTAGTCACAGGTCTAGTCAAAGCTGATTTTCTTCATAGTTGAGGAAGGTTTTCAATATATGCGTGGGAGGTGGTAGGAGGTTGCAGGTCACCTCAACCTTGATTTTTTTTTGGGTGGCGAGCAACGTCACCAGAGGTTGCTGTTTAGGTCTCCTAAGTGGGACAGGTGCTTTTCCCATCATTTCTCTAAATTCTCATCCAAGTAATTTATATAAGGATCGGTGCTGGGACCTACAATACTGTGTATATATATATATACACACACAGTATTGTAGGTCCCAGCACTGATCCTTGTGGTGCATCATTTGTTACAGATTTCCAGTCAGGAAAAACACATGTGTAATAAAAAGGAACTGCAGATTCTGGTTAATACCAAAGATAGACACAAATTGCTGAAGTAACTCAGCGGGACAGGCAGCATCTCTGGAGAAAATGTAGTATCCATTTTCTCCAGAGAAGATGCCTGACCCACTGAGTTACTCCAGCATTTTGTGTTTAAGTAAGAACTGCAGATGCTGGAAAAATCGAAGTTAGACAAAAATGCTGGAGAAACTCAGCGGGTGAGGCAGCATCTATGGAGCAAAGGAATAGGCGACGTTTCAGATCAAGGCCCTTCTTCAGACTGATGTCGGGGGGGGGGCGGGAAAAAGAAAGGACGAGGCGGAGACAGTAGAGGGGAAGGGGAGGGGAAGGAAGGAGAAAGCAAGGACAATCTGAAATTGGAGAAGTCAATGTTCATACTGCTGGGGTGTAAACTACCCAAGCGTAATATGAAGTGCTGTTCCTCCAATTTGTGGTCTATATTTTGTGTCTATCTTTTGAAAACACCTGTCCCCAGAGGGCGGTGCCCTGCCACAGAGGGCAGTGGAGGCCAAATCACTAGATGGATTTAGGAGAAAGTTAGATAGAGCTCTAGGGGCTAGTGGAATCAAGGGATATGGGGAGAAGGCAGGCACGGATTATTGATTGGGGGCGATCAGCCATAATCACAATGAATGGCGGTGCTGACTCTAAGGGCCGAATGGCCTCCTCCTGCACCCATTTTCTATGTTTCTATGTTTCTAACACTCTCTGCCTCCTGTTACCCAGCCCATTTTGGATGCAGTTCACCAAAACACCTTGGATTTCTCCACAGTACCATTAAATTTCTCCCGCTTCCATTACTAGTAGCCAATTAACCTACACAAAAAGCTGGAATAACTCAGCAAGTCAGACAGCATCGCAGGAGAAAAGGAATAGGTGATGTTACGGATGGTGACCCTTCTTAAACCACCATCTCCAATTCCTTCCTACACATTTAACCTACCACTCACTTGCCTTTAGGATATTGGAGGAAACAGGAGCTCCCGGAAGAGACACCTCACCCTGCAGCCACAGGGAGAACGTGCAAACACCAAACAGAGAGCACCCGAGGTCAGGATCGAACCCACAAATCTGGCACTCCACGGGCTCTTCCAGGTACTCTATTTCAGACTTACTGGTAATTCTCATATTCAAATCCTTCCTCGCCTTATCTCTGCAACTCTCTCCCCTCCAATGCTCCTCTATCTCTGGCCTTTTGCTCATCCTTAATTTTCATTACTTTGCCTTACTATCTTTACTTTACCGGACTCTGAGCTTTTGAATATTTTTTCCCCCCCTAAACCTCACCGTCTCCTTCTCTCTGAAAATTCCCATGTTGAGGGAAAGGTCGAGGAAGTGTCCAGTGGTGTTGCTCCCATCATATTTAACCTGCTGAACCATCCTACCACAACCAGCGAGCAGACCTAAACTACCATCTACCTCTTTGATGACCCTCGGTCTATCCTTGATCGGACTTTGCTGGCTTTACCTTGCATTAAAAGTTATTCCCTTATCATGTATTTACACACTGTAAATGGATCGATTTTAATCATGTATTGTCTTTCTGCTGACTGGCTAGCACATGACAAAGGCTTTTCACTGTACCATGGAACACGTGACAATAAACTAAACTGAACTGATTTCAACCTTTTTGTGGGTCTGAGGAAGAGATGCTGAGGTTCTCCAGCACTTGTTAAGTCAAAGGAAGGCTCAGTTTTGGCAGCTGTTCAATTAGACTTCCATGAGGGGGAGTCAATTCCTATTGTTCCTTCTAAATCCCGACCTCTGCGGACTGCTGTTGTGTTTTGTTCATGTGCATACTGCGAGTCGCTGTCAAGGAGCCATGCATTCAGTATGCATTTCTACGCAACATTTAGACTGTGAATGAGATATTCCCACTCTTTGCCTCCGCACGTTCACCTCCAGCACAGTACACCGCTCCCACTCTCTGTGCTGATGCATTTATAACTGGCCTGGGCATAATGCTTCGCGAGAGTGAATCGTGAAGCGATGTAAATCGATGTACAGGACTTAATTGTCACAGGGCTCGCAAAATAGGGCACGTGTGACGTCAATGCTGACATGTATTATGGGCGCTCTTGAAATAACACTTCTGTCTTTGATGTGGAGGTCACTGTGGAATTAACCACTCTCTTGATCCAAGCTATTGCCTCAACAACGCTACTGATTTGAAGCATTGTCACAAGCCCAATCATAGAAATAAAATAGTAAAATTCTGTGAATGGCACAAGGCTGCAGTTACAACTCAAAAGACATTGTGGTTACCAGGAGAATAAAAGGATTTAAATGTGCCGTATTTTAATTGGTCTTAGGTTATGCCAAAACTTTACAGTCAATAAAGTACCTTGGAAGCGTAGACACAGCAAGCTCCAATCAACAGTAAACTCCTGTCAGACCATGAGTGCCATTTGAAGAATGGGTCAAAGGTTGCATCATGCTCACTAACCGAGGGGCAGCACGGTGGCACAGCAGTAGACTTGCTGTCTTACAACGCCAGAGACCCGGGTTTGATCCTGACTACGGGGGCTGTCTATAAGGAGTTTGTACTGCCCTCCCCGTTATCGTGTGGGTTGTACCCAGATGCTCCGCTTTCCTCCCACACTCCAAAGACGGACAGGTTTGTAGGTTAATTGACTTTAGTAAAAATTGCAAGTTGTCCCTAGTGTGTAGGTTAGTGCTAGTGTACGGGGATCGCTGGTCGGCGCGCACTAAGTGGGGCGAAGGGCCTGCTTTCCCTGTTGTATCTCTAAACGAATCTCTAAACCAGCTTGACTTACGATGGAACCATGGGACATTGCATCCAGGGAAGGCGATGGCTGGAGGCCCGCAGCAGCCTGGGGCTTGCCTGGAATGGTCAACTGCTTAGTTGTGGACGTTCAAAATGGAGCCAAATCATGGCGTCTCTTGCATGCGGGCTCAGTAGGCGATTTCTATTCACTCGCTAATTGTTGATCGGGATTATGGCAAGTATGGCAATACTCTGCTGGACTGTTTGTAAGTAAAGTTATGTCACTGTGTGTTAGCACTTTGCACATGTGACAATAAAAGGCACCATGTTGATGGAGAAACATATCAGATACATTTCCTGGGCTGCTGTAAAGCAGGGTTGCTTGGCAATGCATAGCAATGGGATTTTGCAACCATTCCATGTGTCCCTCCTACACCCCCCCCCCCCCCCCCCCCCCCCTCATCCCGCCCTTCCAAGGTGATATTGTTGTCAATATTCGGCACAAATACACCTTCAGCAACTGTTCTCCCTGATGATGGGAAAATAGCCCAATCAATGCCCGTTCCTTCCTATCGCAGTCGAGAATGCTTGACTTATTGGCTACGCTGCTATATCCCATGAAATACATTGGATGTTACAGCATGTAAAATACAGCCATTCTTATGGGGTACAATTGGGAATGGAAAGCACAATCAGTTTCCTCCTTATCTTCACCTCCTTATCCTACACTGTAGAAGTGCTCCTGCCTTTTAAAGTTATTGTGCGCTCTTTCTCTCCAATCGAGCAATAATACTCTTTGCAACTTAAAGGGTTACTTCAAGCAGCCATGCCAAAGTGAACTCCAGGTCATGGGTCACTGAGGTCATCCTTTTACTGCTGCAAAGCCTTTGACTTGTTAGAAAAACAATCTGAAGAACACAGCGCCTCACAGCAAACAAATGAGCACGGAAAAAGATAATTTCAGAAAAAAGCATTTAGCTTGGTTAGTTAGCAGCTACATCTATCTCCAAAGGTAAACAGCAAAATTAGATTATTTTCTCATATATAATGTGTACCATGGGATATGAATGTAGAGACAAAGAGTCACTATCCTGCAATATGAAGGAAAAAAACTTGTGTCAACTTTCCCTGTCATAAAGTAATGCAGCCTGGGAACAGGCCCTTCTCCCCAAACTGTCCGTGCTGACCACAATGTGTTGTTGGAGCTACCAAAGACACAGAGAGCTGGAGTAACTCAGCGTGTCAGGCAGCCTCTCAGGAGAACTCTCAGGATAAGCAACGTTTCAGGTCAGGACCTTTCGACAGACCATTGTGTTGGAGAAAGCCCATGTGGTTAGAGGAGAAGAAGGTATAAACCCCGTCAGATAGCACCCATCGTCAGGATCAAACCCGGCTCTCTGCCGCTGTAAGTGGTGGGTAAAATCCCAGGCAGTGGTTGTAAGAAGAACAGGAACAATTCTCATTTCCAGGCTGACATCATTCACACTGGCGTGGGGCTTTTCACATTGATATTTGTGAGAGCTTTCCATATGCCTATGTTCAAACTGAGGTAAAGGAAATCAGTACAAAATTAGTTATGGTGAGCAAGGAATATTTAATGGTCGGTAGTTCAATTCAGTGCAGATAGTGACAAAGGGGTAAAATGCAGACCTGGCCCATATACAGACATGTGCAATTCATAAGAAAAGACCAGGTGGCCGAGAGGTTAAGGCGATGGATTGCTAATCCAATGTGCTTTGCACCCGTGGGTTCGAATCCCATCCTCGCGTCAACAATTTGATCGGGCGGCACAGTGGCTCAGTGGTAGAGCTGCTGCCTTGTGTCTATCTTCGGTCTAAACCATCATCTGGAGTTCTTTCCTACGGGCTAACAGTGCCAGAGTCCTGGGTTCGATCGTGACTACGGGTGCTGTCTGTATGGAGTTTGCTGTTCTCCATGTGACCATGTGAGTTTTTTTCAGGTGCTCCGGTTTCCTCCCACACTCCAAAGACATGCAGGCTTGTAGATTAATTATCGTCTGTAAATCATCCCTTGTTTATAGGATAGAGCTAGTATATGGTTGATTGTTGGTCGGTGTGGACTCAGTGGGCCGAAGGGCCTGTTTCCATACTTTACCCCTAAACTAAACTTAAAGCCATTTAATTGAAGGGCAGAGCAGCCACAAGGGACCTCTCCTCCTACTATTTCTTATGCTTTTATGTTCCTGTCTGCCAATTTCAAGTAGGGCCCACTGATTTGGTGCTTGTCCACCCACCCGATCCCACTACAGAGTGAGATTAATCAGAAAGGCAGCAAGTAGACACAAAATGCTGAAGTAACTCAGCGGGACAGGCAGCATCTCTGGATAGAAGGAATGGTGACGTCACCTATGATTTCTCTCCAGAGATGCAGTCTGACCTGCTGAGTTACTCCAGCATTTTGTGTCTATCTTTGGCTTAAACCAGCATCTGCAGGTCCTTTGGATCTAATGAATTGATTTAGTAAATGTCGCAAGAAGTGATTGAACGGGAAGATGTGATGAAATTTATGGCAATTAAATCAACCCAAATTTGCAGTCTTTCTGTGCAGAAATTCTGGTTGATTTAATTGCCATAAATGTCATCTCATCCGCCCGTTCAAACACTTCTTGCGACATTTACTAAATCAGTTCATTAGATCCAAAGCCTGTTTGAAATATTTTAAAATATTATTCTCCTATAATAATAAATAGTAAATAAAATAAATAATATTAGCGCGTAGGAAGGAACTCCAGATGATGATTTAGACCGAAGATAGACACAATATGTCGGAGTAACTGCGGGTCAGGCAGTATCTCTTGAGAAACGGAATAGGTGATGTTTCGGGTCGAGACCCTTCTTATTCTCAATGCTTAAAAGTCAAGCAAAGTTGGTGCACTTGATTAAAAATATTTATTGTTGTCATTTTCCGGAGCATTAATAAATCAGGTTCCTACTCATTAACATATAAACACTTTTCATTAATGTTTGGTGGGGGAGAAATCAAATAAATGCGCTCAGTATCACAGCCCAATCTGCAGATGAATGGAAAAATGACATCTGTGATTGTATAAATCAATGTTTGCGGAAAGTTGAATTAAGTCACTTGAGACAAATTGTGCGATTTTCAGTGGTGTGAAGGGAGGCCTTTCATCAGCTCTGGTGAATATTTCCAGCGTTTCCTGTGGCATTTGATTTCAGTTTTCCAGTTTGGACAATATTTCCAAATCCCTGATTATACCCAAAAATGGAAATTGCCACTGGGCGTTTTCGGTGCCAAAGTGGGCAGACTAAAGACAGCTGGAAAATGAATGAAAGCATAAACATTTGAATGGGGTAATTGGCGATTGTTTTGCAACTAATGGTGGGGTTAGATTGTGTGTCTGTTGACGGGGATGTGACACTGCTGCGATGCGGAGATACAGGGGATGTCAGACAGGCTATTTAATAGTCTTTCATAGCTCAGGGAAGCCATCACAATGTGATTGCGCATTTCAGCATTAGATAGAAAGGGTCTGATGGACTGACTAACTTTTACTTATTCCAGTGATTGTTAAAGCTTTTCCTTCTGTCCAAGTAATAACAGTTATTATGGCTTCAGGGTGAACAAAGGCTTCTTGCAAGCAACGGTACCAAGCAAGCTACAGGTCAAGGGTCATGTCATGCCGTCCTTTCATTGCAACAAAAGCCTCTGACCCTCATTATCTGTGGCAATCAGGCAGACAATGCAAACTGCTTTGACTGTTCTATGTGAATAGTCAGGAGAAGGAAATATATTTTAAAAGATTTCTTTAAAAAAACGGCAGCTTCAAGAAAAGTCAACTTTTCTGCCTACTTAAAGGAACCGCCTATTTGAAACAAGCCAAAGAGAGGTTGTCACTTGCTACACTTCCGGGAATTTAAAAGTGTTTTTTCAGTGCACTAGTGCGAACGTACCATGGAGTAAAGCACAGAACATTGCAAAAGATAGAGGGATAAAAAGACACAAAGCGCTGGAGTAACTCAGCAAGTCAGGCAGCATCTCTGGAGAACATGGATAGGTGTTGGGGCGACACGGTGGCACAGCCGTAGTGTAGCTGAATCAGAGCACCAGAGACCCGAGTTCGATCCTGACTACAGGTGCTGTACAGAGTTTGCATAATACATTCTCTCCATGACCACGTGGGTTTTCCCTGGGTGCTCCGGTTTCCTTCGACACTGAAAAGACGTATAGGTTTGTAGGCTAATTGGCTTAGTATAATTGTAAATTGTTCCTCGTGTGTAGGATAGTGCCAGCGTACAGGGATCGCTGGTCTGCTCAGACTCAGTGGGCCGAAGGGCCTGTTACCGTGCTGTATCTCTAAAACTAAAACTAAACTAAAAGGTGACGTTTCGGGTCAGGACCCGAAAACATTGCAAAAGAGTTGGGTTTTGTCTTACAGTTTTTCTGTGAAAACATTTATTTGTGATTAACAAAAACTGAAAATGGGGAACAAAGCTACTTGTGGAGAGCGTCCTGTTTCTTAGAGGACTGCAATGCATTCCGATGATGGTGTGCTAGGTAGCCATTGGTGGGTGTGTGGGTGGAGTGCAGGGGCGGAAAACCCGGGGAGGCCAGAGGGGACATGTCCCCCCCCATGTCTTGAGAGGTGGGGGACATCCCCCCCCAAGTTTATGTAATCCGGATTTTAAAGTCTCCGCTTTCCGCGAGACAGTGGAGGTGGGACTGCTGATCGAGGGCGCCGATTGGCCGAGAGAGACGTCAGTCAGCAGGTAATGGGGACGGGACATGATGTGGGTGAGTGTGAGCAAGCGCATGTGTGGGTGAGTGTGCGCGCATGCGCGCGTGGCCGCCAAGAATTAGTGTCCCCCGTCCCCTCCATGTTTTTATAGCGAGTTCCGCTCTATGTGGAGTGGGATCTGTGGAGCCAGGTTGAGTGACCAAGTTAGACACAAAATGCTGGAGTGACTCATTGGGACTGGCAGCATCTCTGGATAGAAGGAATGGATGACATTTTGGGTCGAGACCCTTCAGACCTTGTGTGACCAAGCCTCAAGGGATAATTCTAATAAAGCCAGATAAAGTCAGTTGCTTGACTACAACTTGGTAGTGTCAATTGGTAGACAATACACAATAGACAATAGGGTGCAGGAGTTGGCCATTTGGAGCTTCAAACCAGCACCGCCATTCAATGTGATCATGGCTGATCATCCACAATTAGTACCCCGTTCCTCCCTTCTCCACATATCCCTTGACTCCGCTATCTTTAAGAGCTCTATCGAACTCTCTCTTGAAAGCATCCAGAGAACCGACCTCCACCGCCCTCTGCGGCAGAAAATTCCAGAGTCAATGGAAACATCATTACAAAGGATGGTGAATGTATGGAAGAAGCTGCCAGAGGAGGTAGTTGAGGCAAGGACTGTTGCAATGTTGAAGAAGCATTTGGACAAGTACAAATTTAGATGGATATGGACCAAACGCAGGCAGGGGGGACTAGTGTAGCTGGGACATGTTGGCCGGTGTCGCCAAGTTGGGCCTTGGTCCAGAAGGGCCTGTTTCCACCCTGTAGGACACTATGACTCTAGGAATCTATGACCATGGCGGCTGCATTCAGGACAACATGGCCGCAGTAGTAAACCAATCAACTGTTTTCTTCAGAAATTCTGGCCATTCTCTCCACAGACTCGCTGAGTTCTTCCAGCACTTTGTTTTTGCTCAGCTGCCTTCCTCCACCTTGCATGTCCGAACTTCAACAGGAATTAAAGCATGGTGGCATAATTTGCCAGCAGAGTGAGGCCGCAACATTTTTTTTGCGGCTTAATCACAGCAAATGTATTCTTCTAGTTGGTCTTGATCATGTCTCCAGGGAGGGCCTCATACCAAAAGGTCTTCTTCTTCTTCTTCTAGCGTATGGCGTGCACAGCCTAAAGTTGTAAGACAAGTTGTTCTGTTTGATCTTCTGTTTGTGCACGCCAGGTTGATTGCATTCGTTGAAACAAGGTGGACCATGTGAAGGTTGTAATCTCCCACCCCCCAAAAGGTCTTAAGCCAATGCCTTTAACCAGACAATATAATGATCCACTCTCCTTCTGTTCTCTGGTTGCGCATACTGAGTGCATATTTCATATAACCCCCCCCCCCCCCCGCCAAAGGCTCTGGATTAAATATCCTATTCAAATTCCGACACAAACTCTTATGATTCCAAGTCATGAGGCACATGCTCAATCCGTCAAGATCATGGAAACCCTTTCCTTGATCTACATTATCTTCACAATGTAGGCAGCAACAGTTTGAGAAAATTACCTCCTGCTACCTATCCCAAAGGGGTGGGTATCAGGCAACTGAACCACCCTATCACCAACTAGAGAGTGGTCCTGACCTACCATCTACCTCGGACTATCTTTAATTAAACTTTACAGGACTTCATCCTGCACTAAACGTTATTCCACTTATCTCGTATCTGTACACTACGGGTGTCATGATTGTAATTATGTATTGTCTTTCCGCTGACTGGATAGCACGCGACAAAAAAAAAACCTTTCACTGTACCTCTCACGAGACAAGATTCAATTATACTAAACTAAATTTTCACCTTACGTTAGAAGTAGTAGAGACTTGAATGTCGCACCTTAATGGACTTTCGACTTTGAATAATGGTGCCAAAAATGGTGGCGACCGCATGCAAAATATATGCAAAAAGAATGTAACTGTGCAGTTGCATACGTGACAAATAAAGCACTATTAACTATTGATTAAAATTAGAGATTTAAATTGTGTGGCTTGAGAACAGCAGTTTCTAACATTGTGTTTTTTGTGTGATTATTTGTAGGGTTGGTTTGAAATGTCATCCTCTGGGGCACATTGGGTAGGATGACATCAACATGCAGCTGCTACTCCTGAAAATGCAGCAATCTTCCACAGGCCATGATGAAGCGTAGAATAACTACTTGTTGTCTGTTTATGGATAGAGCTTGCACAGCACAGCTGAGAGGAACAAGCTGGCCTACGATGAGGTCATCCAGCCCAGCATGGACTAGGTGGCTCAGGTCGTTGATATACCAAAAGAAATGCAGGATTCAGAGTGAAAACATTAGTAAGCATCAAAGCATCAGCAAAGCATTCACAATCGGGGCGGCACGGTTTCGCAGCGGTAGAGTTGCCGCCGTACAGCGCCAGAGACCCGGGATCTATCCTGACTGTGGATACTGTCTGTACGGAGTTTGTACGTTCTCCCCGTGACCGCATGGGTTTCCCCCCACACTCCAAAGACGTACAGGTTTGTAGTCAATTTGGCTTTGGTAAAAATTGTAAATTGTTCCTAGTCTGTAGGATAGTGCTAGGCTAACTGCGGACTCAGTGGGCCAAAGGGCCAGTTTCCACGCTGTATCTCTAAACTAAATTACACACAATCAAGGAAAGAATGTCTTATAAAACCATACAACATCGGAGCAGAATTAGGTCATTTGAGTCTACTCTGCCATTCTATCATGTCTGATCTATTTTTCCCTCTCAACCCCGTTCTCTTCCCTTCTCCCCATGACCTTTATGCCCTTACTAATCAAGAACCTATCAATTTCCACTTCAAAAATACCAAATGTCTTGGCCTCCACAGCCGACCATGGCAATGAATTCCACATATTCGCCACCCTCTGGCTAAATAAATTATTCCTCATGTCCATTCTAAAGGTACGTCCTTTTATTCTGAGGCTGTGCCCTCTGGTCTTAGACTCTCCCATTACTAAAAACATCCTTTCCGTGTCTAGGCCTATCATTATCGTTCACAACCTTACAACATCTTAGCCAATTAAGTACCTTTTGCAAAGTGTCCACTGTTTAATGATTAATTTGCATTCTTATAAAACGTTGTGAAATAAGGGGGGCGTTAATTAGCTAGCTGAGGTTTAACTTCCTCAGCCAATCAGCTGGTGGAATTTGCCCCCAGCGGCCGGGGCTCTGGAACTCTGGCCTGGCCAGAGCGTTAGATCCATTCCCAAAGCTGATTTCTGAGGCCGACTTTGCGGGCCTTTACTTTCAGCTCCTCGGTTGCCTTGGCAACCTATTCCGGTACTGCTGGATCGCTCTCGGTGGCCGGCAAAACAGATAATCCAGAAAGCCTCTGGAACCCAAGGATGACGGAAAATTGGTGGTGGACCTATATAAGACAATAGATGCAAGAGTAGGCCCCTCAAACTTTGTCCCATTATTCAGTACGATTAATATGATTATGACTGAACTGCCCTACACTTCGTCTTCTCTTTTGTTGTCAGTTCCTTGTAGGCCTCAATTCTTGCCCTTTCAAATATGCACCTACTTCCTCCTTAAATACTGCAATGGTTTAGCCTCCATAACCCACAGGGTAGCGATTTCCAGAGATTTGCCACCTTTGCAAGATGTTCCTGTGCATAAGATGTGAAACCATGTCTAATTCAAACTTAAAACAAACCCTTTTCTCTCTTTCCCAGTCCCTGACCTGAAACGGTATCTCTTTCTATTTCTGCAATAGTCAGAATGTTTTTTTGAAGATTTTAACTTTCATATAGACTGGGATTAACAAAATAACGTGTTTAAAAGAAGTTTGTGATAGTTTTTATGATAAAATCAAGCAGAACAATGAAGTTGACAGGTCACATACAATTATTAATAAGTGATAGGCTAGGTTTTGTAAACATCAATGCTCATTAACATTTATCTTGTAGCAATCGTAATCTGCTTAATTCAATCTAGCATTTGGAAAGGAGAAACATAAAAGAGCCGCAAAGAATCTAGATTTAGATAAAACTGATTTAACACAATAAAAAGCAGATTTGCTTAGAAACTGTATTACACACAATTCTGATGGTGAAATACGTGCAATATTTACAATAAATGGAAAATTTGGTCAACAAAAATCATTAGATTGGGATTTTCTTTATTTAGAAAAGTGTTGATGTGATTTTCTCGCTTTGAGCCTCATTAGAGCACAAACTATGTGCCTTCCACAGATTGTTGGGAAGCGGGCCAATACTATTAAAGAGCCTTGCCCAAGTCAATTACAGAGGCTGCCAAGGGCAATTGAGGTTGAGCGCAGGAACAAAAGTGTAGTTATAGTGGGAGGAAGAAATTGAGACAGAGGGAAACCAGAAGTTGAGGGGAGGAGGGAATAACAAGGAGGGAGGGAGAAGGCTCCAAGGAAGCAGCACCAATGCTGGACTGCCTTGGTCTCTTCTCCCGATGGGAGGGATTTCACCAGGAAATTGAGTTGAATTGAGTTTAGTTTATTGTCACATGTACCGACGTACAGTGAAGAGCTTTTGTTGCATTCTAACCAGTCAGCGGAAAGACAATACACGATTACGATTGAGCCATCCGCAGAGTATCAAAGTCCAGTAAAGTCCCATCAAAGAAAGTCTGAGGGGCTACAATGAGGTAGAGGGTAGCTCAGATAGCAGATCTGTAATGTCTACAAATGCTACGAATGATACTGTTAGGCACAATTAATGCTTAAAAATGGGCACAAATGGATCTTATTTGATCCTGCTTCCAGGTACATGTACACTGTAAATTGACCAAAACATCCGTGAAAAACAAGGAAGGAAATCAATTGGAGTTGGCCAACAAATTATTTAGTGTGGATCAAGGCCATTTTACATCCCAAAAGCGGAATAGCTCTTACTTGCATTCATTAAAAAATTCTATGACAAGAAAGAACAAAAAGACAGGCTTAAAACCAAAACAAACAAGTGTAAAATAAAAGGAAGTGACAAAGTAGATAGAATTACAAACAGAAAGTCATATTTACAAGGAAAATTAAGATCAGCATAATTTATTTGATCATTATATTTTAGAATGACACTCAGGAAGCAAGATGGATCTACTAACAAGAGATAAAGGGAATATTATGCTTGAAAATAAGGAAGTGTTCAACAATTGCTTAGCAGGGGAAAGGGTTTAGAATACTAAACATTTCCAGGAAACTAAATTTAGCCATGTAGACGCAGTCACAAAGGGAGGAAACAGGCCTTTGGGCCCATCAAGCCCATGTTGATCGTCAAGGACACACCAATACTAATGCTATTTTCCAAAACCACTATGCCCTGGCAATTCAAGTTCTCATATAGATAGTTTTTTTTAAATCGTGAGGGTCAAACTGTATTGGGTTTCAGAATTCCCCAAATGTAATTGAAATTAAATTAATAGCAATGAAACGGGGCCGCATGGTGGCGTAGCGGTAGAGCTGCTGCCTCACAGCGTCAGAGACCCGGGTCCAATCCTGACTACGGGTGCTGTCTGTAAGGAGTTTGTACGTTCTCCTTGTGGGTTTTCACCGGATGCTCCCAGTTTGCTCCCACACTCCCAGGTTTGTAGGTTAAATTGGTTTCTGTAAATTGTACATGGTCCCTAGTGTGTAGGATAGTATTAGTGTACAGGGTGATCGTTGGTCGGCGTGCTCGGTGGGCGAAAGGGCTGTTTCCACTCTGTATCTCTAAGGTCTAAAGTCTAAAGAAATTAATAATGGTATCAAAGAATGAAAACTCGGGATCAAAAAGGTTTCACCAAGGATTTTATAAACATTGTGGATGCCCTAACTATCTTCCAGACCACTCAATTCTTTTAAAACTGCTTTTGAATTCCGAATATTGCAAGTGTCACAGTGCTAATTAAAAAAAAAGTGGGAGGGGGGAAAGCAGAGAATTATAGACTGGTTAGCCTGACATCCGTTGTCAGGATGTTACTGTAGTCTCTAATTAAGTCCAGAGATACTGAACACTGGGAATCTACTGCAGATCTACAGCTGATCTACACATCGACTTCTAATAACCAGGTCATGCCTGATTAATCTAGCAGAATGGCTTGAAGAAGCATCTGTGGAGGAAACTGTCACCAGGTGATGGCCTTGGTTGAGGGTGAACCTTGGTAAAGAACAAGTCTGAGACTGGAGCTCCAGAATAGGGAGAGGCCGGCTGCAGGAATTCAACAAAAGCGGGAGCAACAGAAGAGGGAAAGGCAGAGAGACTCAGAGTCTGGCAATGCCCTACTACTGGACTGTATGGAATAAAATAATTTCACTGTGCATTTTCCCATGTGACAATAAAGCATCAGTGGAAAGCTTCCATTTGAACCAAGAGTCAAGAGTGTTTTATTGTCATATGTCCCAAACAGAACAATGACATTCTTAAGTGTTAAAGAAGGAACTGCTGTCGAAAGGGTCTCGACAAACGTCTCTGGTGACATTCTTAACCTTTTTTTTAAAGAAGGAACTGCAGAGCTGGAGAATCGAGGGTGAGAGCGGGTGCAGCAGCATGTTCAGACTTCTTCAACTGGTCAGGGAGGGAAACATTAGCCAATGAGCATATGTGATAAAGGGAACATCTAGCACAGAGATTAGCCAAGTGACAGCATTAACAGAATTGAGAAAATTCAATATTCAAGCCAAAGGATGCACAACTGTTCCTCCAGCTGGGTGTTGCTCACTCTGGCCGTGGAAGGCCCAGGACAGAGGTCAAAGTGAAGTGCTGAGAGTAACTCTGGAGGTCAAGCAGCATCTCCTGGAGCAACGATAGAACATGGATTGGCGACGTTTCGGGTAGACCCCGAAGAGTGGGGTGAAGAAAGCTGGAAGGGAGGAGAGGCTGGGCGAAGCTTAGCAGGTATGCACATAGGCGAGGGAGGGGGGGTGGGAGGGGTTAATAGGCAGATAGTTGTAACAAAGCCCAGAGTTCTCGATTCATAACATCACCAATCCATGTTCTCCAGAGATAGTGCCTGACTGCTGGGTTACCCCAGCACATTGTATCGTTTTGTGCATTAACCAGCATGGGCAGTTCCTTGTTTCTGCTTTACAGTCAAGGAACTTTATGTTCGATTCACATAAGATGCGGAAAGCTGTTGCCACCTTACGCAGCCAATATCAGAGCAAATCAAATGTTTAGTTTAGTTTATTATTGTCATGCATACCGAGGTAGAGTGAAAAAGCTTTCTTGATATGTTTCCAATCAATTACATCATTTAGATTCAAGCATAAATATCCTGGAAGAGAGTCAGGAAATGTAAGTGTGAAATGAATTAAAGTTGGCAATAAAACTCCTGATCTGGGAAACTGAGCAGTTTGGGTAAGAAATGCCAGATGATATTTCATGTGGAAGAGTTAAAGGCTTTGCATTGTACAACCTGAAATACGAATCATGTATGCATTCTGGATGGGGTTCCAAATGTGTTCATGGAAAACATACACTGAGAGCCTCCAGTTACACAACAAGGCCAATTCACTTGTAAATATTTATTGACCGTCTAGATGGAATGGAATGGAATACTTTATTGTCACATGTGACTAGTCACAGTGAAATTCTTTGCTTGTAGACCCAATGTATACAAATAGCAGCCACCTCCGGCGCTGACAAAGTTACAAAGCAAGCCGGCTCCTCCTTATGTCCCCCCCCCCACCCCCACACACAGCGGTTCCCCCACGCTGGGTCCTCCATTGTTCTTCCCCTTCCCTCACGGTGGTTCCCCCGTGGTCTCATCGACCGTTGACCGCGGGTCAACCCGCGAGGTATCGCCGCCACCGCGAGGCTTCACCACCGCCGATTTGGTAGGAACTGGATGTTCTTCTTGGCCATTTGGACAGTTCATCTTTGCATGTTTACCTCTAATGGTGCTTGTGAAGTTGATAGTAACCAATGGGCCCCAGCACATGATCACAAAGAGTAAGTTCTTGCAGTCATCTTGTGCCAGGGCTGATGAGTAGATGATCCATTTGGCATCTACCTGAGGTTCTTCTCATCCCAGAAGCCTGCCTTCAACCAATTTGATTTTTTTTTAAGGCCGAGATAGACAAAATTCGTGATTAGAACGGGTGTCAAGGGTTATGGGGAGAAGGCAGGAAAATGGGATTAGGAGGCAGAAATCAGCCCTGATTGAATGGCGGAGTAGACTCGATGGGCCAAATGGCCTAATTATACCCCTATAACTTGTGGACTTATGAACTTGATTAATTCCAGGTGATCCCACAAAATAACTAAGTGCACTGAATCTACCACAAACTGGGTGCAAGGATATCTTCTTGACTGTTGTGCTGAAGGTTTATGATCCAGCAGCGGTCACTCCTTCAGCTCCAGCACTGGCATCTGACTAACAAGCTGTTCAGGTCCATTCACAAAGGTAATGGGCCTGTCCCACTTGGGCGTCATTTATGTGACATAATTTATGCGTCACGACGCACGGTGCGAATTACGCGCACAAGGTGCGTGGTGACATAGGCAGTGACGAGCGGTCGCGTGCGGTGCCCCAGGATTTTGGGATGTACAAAATCTTTGTGCGCGATCTGCGTGACATGCAAATGATGCCCAAGTGGGACAGGCCCTTAAGGTCAGTGGTAGAGTTGCTGCCTTACAGCGCCAGAGACCCAGGTTTGATCCTAACTGCAGGCGTTCTGGTGCACGGAGATTGCACGTTGTCGCTGTGACCACGTGGGGTTTTCTCCGGGTGCTCCGGTTTTCTCCCACATTTAAAAAACATGCAGGCTTGTAGGTTAATTGGCTTCTGTAAATTGTTCCTACTGTGTAGAATAGAACTGGTGCACAGGCGATCACGGGTCCGCATGGTCTCAGAGGGCCGAAGGGCCTGTTTCCAAGCTGTATCTCTAAACTAAACAGAAAAAGGGTCCCACCCGAAACGTCACCCATCCTTTTTCTCCAGAGATGCTGCCTGGCCTGCTGAGTTACTCCAGCATTTTGAATCTACCATCGGTATAAACCAACATTTGCAGTTCCTTTCTAGACAAATTTCACCTTCACATTAACTCGTCGTGAACATTTGTAAAGTTCTTAAAATTGTTGCCTACAATATTATTACATGGAACTTACAATACAATACAATACTCTCCAATGAACTAAACTCGAGGGAGTAGGTTAATGTTTAACAGGAGAAAATGATTCCTTTACAGTTTTGGTCCAAACACTGGCAAAAGGAATGAATTCTAGAGGTGAGGTTTTAGACGCCAGTCTTGGCATCAAGGGAAGTATGGTTCAAGAAACCCTGGTAAAAATGACATGGGTGGCGATCAGGCTGAAAAAATGTCAAGGATTGGAAACAGAAGTAGCACAAAGAAAGATTGTTCTGGCTGTTGGAGGTCAGTGTCCTCAACCCCAGACATCGTTGTTTGGCTCCCTTAGGGCAATGTCCCAGATGTAATGATCAGCAGCTGTTTCTCCTCCATCATAGGGGCTGAAATGTGGTGTGTGCTGATAAATGCACAGGGGGGGGGTTCATTGCCATTCACAAGTCCTCATATTAGACAACAGTCTGCACAAGCATCCAGCGGTAAAGTTGCTGCCTTACAGCACCTGAGACCCTGGTTTGATCCTGACTACTTGTGCTGTCGTACAGCGTTTGTACGTTCTCCCCGTGACCGCATGGTTTTTCTCCGGGTGCTCTGGTTTCCTCCCACAGTCCAAAGACATACAGGCTTGGAGGTTAATTGGTTTCGGTAAACTTGTAAATTGTCCCTAGTGTGTCAGGTAGTGCTGGTGTACAGGGTGATCGCTGGTCGGCGCGGACCTGGTGGGCCAAAGAGCCTGTTTACCCGCTGTATCTATAAAGACTAAAGTAAAGGTAAATGATGTGGACAACATCCTGGGTTCACCAATACCACAAGTACAGGACACCAGCCATCTTCAAGAGTTGATAGTACTATTGACCACTTAGTCCAACATTTAGCGGCACAGCCATTGTCAGCTGCCCCGGCTCTTTACACTCTGTAGAGGAACGCTAGCACTACAGCAACAAGATCAGATTACACATGGATGCCCATCCTTGGGTTTCCACACAAGCTTCCAACATCCATAAGGCACAGATCAATAATGTGATTGAATACTCTCCACGTGGCGGTGTAAGCGAAGCTCTCATAGCTCGCAAGAAGCATAACAATACAGGGCTGAAGGAGGCTCTCGACCTGAAACGTCACCCATTCCTTCTCTCCAGGAGATGCTGCTTGTCCCGCTGAGTTACACCAGCATTTTGTGTCTATAATACAGGATGAAGCAGTCGGCGTGATGGGGGTTGCACTTATCACCCCAAACAACCTCTCCGCACATTACTGCAAGAAGATTTTATAATGTACACAGAGTTAGATTGTTCTATAAAGCACTAGATGGCTTGAATGAATCAAGCTGACGTACTGCACTCAGGGAGAAAAAGGTGTAAGGATAAGCATTAATGTTCTAATTATTTTAGTAAAATATGACTGGACTATCCAGAATGGCACCATTTGATTTTCAATGATCTGTGTTTTAGAACACTGTTTCTCCTCATCACAAGGACCACTGTTCATTCTTACCTCTTCTATCTTCTGGCTGTAAGCTGCTGTAGCTTTGCTTTGACTTTTCCAGACTGGTCCAGCACTTCTGCACCAACAGACTGGCCCAGCTAGGAATTTTCAGTTGAGTGTCAACCGCGGCCTGGTCTTTATTTGTTTAGGCTACTGGCCTCTTCTGGACGCTGCCAATTTCTCTGCAGTTTGGTCACATTGGTCACTGCTAACCAGAAACTGCTTTCAGTATCCTGGCCTGCTTACACTTACTTTACCCAACGCTGACTATAGTTTGCCTTAGGGAGACACAAAGTGCTGGAATAACTCAGCTGGTCAGGCAGCATCTCTGGAGAAATAGGATGGGTGATGTTTGGAGTCGAGACCCTTCTTCAGATTTGCTCTTTCCTGTTCCAAATTGCTGCAGATTTCTCTTAACAGAAATAAAATAATTTAATGTATAAAGTGCAATTACTACCTCAATGGCCTTTACAGCCAGGTAAATATGTGCAGTAATGTACGAGACCTGTGCCCAGAGCAAGTTCTTGCAAGTTATGGGTAGAGAAGTAGGAAAGGCACAAAATGCTGGAGTAACTCAACGGGCTAAGCAGGAGAATATGGGTAGGTGATGTTTTGGATAGAGACCTTTCAGCAGACTCAGATTTACGAAGTTTGACTGAGGTTTAAGAACAAAATGTTTTATTGTGCAAGGCATATCTACCTTTCATTAATGCCATGGAAATTATTACATGAGAAGGAATGGGTGACGTTTCGGGTCGAGACCCTTCATAGTGAACTGAACTCTCGTCAGTGAGAGTGCTTGTGATTGCTGAAGAAGGGTCTCGACCTGAAACATCACCCATTCCTTCTCTACAGAGATGATGCCTGTCCCGCTGAGTTACTCCAGCATTTTGGGTCTATTTGTCAGTGTGAACCAGCATCTGCAGTACCTTCCCACACAAGACCGCCCGGGGCAGGAGTATGACTGGGCACTCTGAACCCGAGCACCAAGGTGTAAGCGGCTGAAGAGGCGCATCCTTCGGGACAGCCCGCACTCTCTTCCCGGGGTCAGCGCTGTCCGGCCACGGCTGCTCTCCACCTCAGCTGGGGGTCCACGGAAGTTGGAAGAATTGTGCTTACCGGGAATAAAGACCTGAGGCAGCGCAGCGCGGGCACTTCCTGTCTCTCGGGCGTGCACCCTGACACTAACTCACGCCGATTCACACTTACTCATATCACTGAACCGACTCAGGGAGCTAAGATATTCTTTTTAAAAAGTCATATTTTTTCCGTCTGGTTTCTCGATTCACAACTAAAGTGGCCTCTTCCCAGAGGCAATTAGGACTGTTAACTCACCAGGGAGTAACTTTACTGTACCACAATACCGCCCACAATATTTAATATGTAAAAGAACATGTTCCATTCTGTTTGTTGGTTATTTGTTTGTTTGTTTTTTTGCACAAAGTCCGCGAGCACTGCCACTTTTCATTTCACTGCACATCCCGTATGTGTATGTGACAAATAAACCAAACTTGAACTTGAATAAAAGGATCACTGGCCTTCAAGATGCACGGTAGTGTATGTAAGTGTATTGTGGTAGTCAAAATATAATTGTTGACGTTGGTGTAAATATCTATGGAACCAATGTGGTTTATTATTTTGTTAAATCAACCGAAAGTTCCAATCACACGGGGTTTTATTTTATATTCAGTAAAGTCCAAAAGCGGCGAAGGAAATTAAAAATGACCCCCACCTGTCTCCCCCGGCCCCAGTGATGTGATGGACACGGGGGTCTGGACCAATCGCTGACAAGTCTTCCCCCCCCCCCGGCGACGTCATGTCCATTATTTGGCTTTTCGGCGATGCGTCCGTTCGGTGAGTTCTAGACGTTCCATCCTTTCGGTTATTTGGCTTTTCGGCGATCTGCCCTTGCAGTGAGTTGGCTTTTCTGCGTTGCGTCCATTCGGTTATTTGGCTTTTCGGCCTTGTGCCCCTTTAGTTATTTGGCTTTTCGGTGTCGTTTCCGTTCGGTTATTTGGCTTCTCGGCGTCGTTTCCGTTCGGTTATTTGGCTTCCACTTCTTCGCTTCGGCATCTCATCCTTTGACGCCACATCCGCAGACGGTTCCATACATTCACCACCCTTTGTGTGAAAAAGCTACCTATCAGATTCCTATTACATCTTTTTTCCCTTCACCTTAAACCCATGTCCTCTGGTTCTCGATTCACCTACTCTGGGCAAGAGACTCTGTGCATCAACCCGATCTATTCCTCTCATGATCTTATACACCTCTATAAGATCACCCCTCATTGTCCTGCACTCCAAGGAAAAGAGTCCCAGCCTACTCAACCTCTCCCTATAGCTCAGACCCCCGTGTCCTGGCAACATCCTCATAAATATTCTCTGTAGCCTTTCCAGCTTGACAACATCTTTCCTATAACACAGTGCCCAGAACTGAACACAATATCACAACACCTGAGGAGGGATGAGTTGCAAATGGAGCAGTCTCTACGGAAAGCAGAAAGGGGTAGGGATGGGAAAATGTGACTGGAGGTGGGATCCCATTGAAGGTGACGGAAATGTCGGAGAATGACATATTGGATGCTGAGATTGGGAGGGTGAAAGTCAAGGACCAGGGGAACGTATCCTTGTTCCAACTGGGTGGAGAGGGAGGGAGAGCAGAACTGTGCAACACAAAGGTGACATGGGTGAGTGAAGTGTCCACAACGGCAGGGAGGAAACCGCATTTACCAAGGAAAGAGGACGTGTCGGATGCCCAAGAGTGCAAAGCCCATTCTTGGGTGCAGACATGCTGGAGACAGAGATGTAGAGAGTAGGGGATGGAATCCTTACAGGGAGCAGGGTAGGAGGAGGTGTAGTCTAGATAACTGTGATAGTCACTGGGTTTATAGATGTTGTTGATCGATAGTCTGTCCCCCTGTGTAGGAAGGAACTGCAGATGCTGGTTTAAACCAAAGATCGTACCGCGGGGTTGTAACCTGCCCAACCAAAATATGAGGTGCAATTTGCATGTGGCCTCACTCTAGCAGTGGAGGAGGCCCAGGACAGAGAGGTTAGTGTGGGAATAGGAAGCTTTCAGCAGAGATCAATACATTCGTAGTTAGGGTCCTGGTTTAATGTCTTATTTGAAAGAACTTGCTTCTGATTGTGACATTTTCTCTCAGTACTTTTAGAAGCGTCACCATTGGTTATTATTAGGATTGACTCTAAACTGAGACTTCAGTGGCAACATAAGGTGTTCATTCTGCTTCACTGCTGAGGACCACGCTGGTTGGCACAAAACACACGGTGTCTGTACAGTCAAGGAACTATGGATGTACCTTTGCTAAATCGTGTCCTGCACTGGAGACAGCAAAGTGAGATAGTGCTGCTGCTGGTGGGAGGCAGAGGAGAGTGGATTTACTATGAAGATCACCCCAAAATATATATTAAACTGAACCCACAGTCATTAGAAAAAGATAGACACAAAACGCTGGAGTAACTCAGCAGGACAGGCAGCATCTCTGGAGAGAAGGAATGGGTGACGTTTTGGGTCGAGACCCTTCTTCAGAATCCAGGTGGGGCAGAACAGTTGCGATAACTGATCAAATAAACCAGATTAGTGTTGGTGATCAGGGTATAAATGTTGGCCAAGGTATGATATTATGTGCGCATAGTGCAGAGTAATGACCCAACCTTTTGTTCCTGGTGCAGAGTTTAGTTCTACCAGGAGAAGAACAACAGTCATAAGATCATAAGGTCATAAGAAATAGGAGCAGAATTAGGCCGTTTGGCCCATCAAGTCTATTCCACCATTTAATCGTGGTTGATTTATCTCTCCCTCCTAACCCCATTATTCTGCCTTCTCCCCATAACCCCTTTCACCTGTACCAATCAAGAATCTATCTATCTTTGCCTTAAAAATATCCACTGCCTTGACCTCCCACAGCTTTCTGTGGCAAAGAATGCCACAGATTCACCACCCTCTGACTAAAGTAATTTCTCCTCATATCCTTCCTAAAAGAAGGTCCTTTAATTCTGAGACTGTGTCCTCTAGTCCTAGACTCTCCCACTAGTGGAAACATCCTCTCCACGTCAACTCTATCCAAGTCAACAACAGACACATTTAGAACTGTGCCGCCAGTCAGCAAGTTAAGCTTCATCAAGGAAAGGCGTATGTTTATTTAATGTGTCTCACAATCTCCGGATGTGATTCCCAGCTGATGAAGTGCTTTCTGTACAGCCATTGTTATAATGTAATGTCTGCAGCTGCCAATACATACACAGCCACCAAAACACCAAAGCAAGGTGATAATCACCAGACAAGCTGTTCTGCTAAAGTAATACTGTTAAGGGCCTGTCCCACTTGGGTCATTTGCGCGTCATTTACACATCATTTACGCATCACGAGTCACGACGCGCACGTGACACGCGCATGGCGTGCATTACGCACGCAAGGTGCGTCGTGAGGCATGGTGGCGTAGGCAGTGACGCGCGGTAGATCGTGGCGCCGCAGGGATTTTGGGATTCTCAAACTCCTTGCGCGCCACCTGTGTGACACGCAAATGACAACCCAAGTGGGCAGGTCCTTCAATCACACAACTCGGGTAAACTAGATGTGAGATCCAGCATCAAACCTGTTGAAGGTTATGGGGAGAAGGCAGGAGAATGGGGGTTAGGAGGGAGAGATGATTGAATGGTGGAGTAGACTTGATGGGCTGAATGGCCTCATTCTGTTCCCATCATTTATGACCTTATGATACTTGCATCACCCACACATTTGCAAATGTTTGCAGTATGAAGAAGGGTCACCACCCAAAACGTCACCTTTTCCTTTTCTCCACAGATGCTGTCTGGCACGCTGAATTACTCCAATTTTTTTGTGAAAATCTTTGGTTTAAACCAGCATTTGCAGTTCTTTCCTACACATTTTACAAATGTTTAGTTTAGTTTTGGTTATTGTCATGTGTACCAAGGTACAGTGAAACGTTTTTTTGTTGCAGTGGAACAAGTGGACATGACCATACTGTACATGATTACAATTGAGCCGTTTAGTTTAGTTTAGAGCACAGAAACAGGCCGTTCGGCCCACCGAGTCCATGCCGACCAGCGATCCCTGCACTCTGACACTATCCCACACACACTAGGGACAATTTACAATTATACCAAGCCAATTTACCTACAAACCTGTGCATGTTTGGAGTGTGGGAGGAAATCAGAGATCCCAGAGAAAACCAAGGCAGGTCACGGGGAAAATGTACAAGTCCGTAGTTAGGATCAAACCCGGGCCTTTGGCACTATAAGGCAGCCACAATGCCACTGTGCTGCTGTGCCACAGTGTACAGATACATGATAAAGGGAATAGGCTCATTGCAAGATAAAGTCCAGTGGTCCGATTAAAGGTGGTCTGAAGGTCTCCCACGTGGTAGATGGTAGCTAAGGACCGCTCTCTTGTTGGTAATGGGATGGTTCAGTTGCTTGCTGACAGCTGAGAAGAAACTGTCCCTGAATCTGGAGGTGTGCAAGTGACTCTCAACTGCAGAGGTGCAGATTTCTGACTAAAGCTCCTGTCCCACTGAACGAGGTCATTCAAGAGTACTCCCGAGTAGTCCCCTGATTCGAACGCGGAGAATGTCCGTACCGGGTCCGTAAGAGTTCGCGGATGTCTCATAGCGGCTCGTACAAGTAAAAAGTAATCATTTTCTCATCACAAGTATTTTTTTTACTCGTGGACATTTTTTGCACGGATGAAAAAACGTCACGAGTTACCGGATGTCCCGAGTACCTACCGTTAGCATTACGATCCGCTACGAGACATCCACAAACTCCTACGGACATTTTACAAGTTCGGATCCGGAGAAAACTCGGGAGAACTCTTATTATTACCTCGTTCAGTGGGACAGGGGCTTAATGCTGTATTATAATATTAGGGAGTCAAATGCATAATTTTCATTTTTTTAAATGTTTATCTTTCTTAGACCTTCGAACAGGACAATCCCTACTCTCTCTTACCATGTGGGCAGAAGGGGGAAAGTCACAGGGTCATAGTTGCCCTGCCTCCTCCACTGCCTTTGAAATTAGTGTAAACTTTCATTGGATCATCTGCCTTTAATTAAACAGTGAATTCTGAGAAGATCTCCAGATGTGGAAGAAGGAAGCAGCTGGCCCCCATAAAATAATCCTGGAAAATGCTGCGGTAAAAAGTTTTCAAACTTGCACCAGAAGTATTAAGACCAAAAAAACGTCAATTTGTTTTAATATATTGAATGCAATCATGGGAATGGCATTTGATGTAAGGAGGAGATTGCAAAATCTTCACATCTGGTTCTCATTATAAAACAGTGGCTCACTATTTCAGCACGTACGTACTGTAGAGAGCTTGGACAAATGGGATCTTGAAGCAAGTATAACAAAGATAGCGATCTGAGCCATGAAAATGCAGGAGAGGACACTGCCGTACATACAGGAGGCTAAATTGAGAAGAGCTGTAAATTGTAGTGTGGGGTTGCATTAAGTTACATCTGTTTGATTCTGTGCAGGTGCACACAGAATTCATGGTGCAGTGTGATTAATATGGGTTTAGGAGGTGCCCTGTAATAACCACCTTATTGCTAACCAGCTTCTGAGCCACAGTCTGCATGGAACTAGCACTAGTTGAAGACAATAGATGAAGGCATTTTCACACTTCTTAACTAGGGAGGTGTTTTGCCACTGGGAATATTTTCGAATAGTCCTGAATATTTTCGGGAGTTTGGCAAGAACCGTGCCTTAGTCAGCACCTTGTTGGCGCCGCATGTTTCTGAAGCTCTTGGGTGATAAGAAGGGGAGGAGAGAAGTCCCTCGGCACCCGAGGCCAGGGAGATGATTAAGCAGCAATGGGGGGTAGATAAACATACAAGACCAATGCTGAAGGGAGACCACAGGGGCACCTGATCTGTGTTGCCAGAGGTTTAATGCTTAACAATATAACACCCAAATTTGTGTCAGAAATATTGCAAACTTGGCAACTCTCATCTCCTGATTACTCCACCACAAGGCTCACAAATGGCTCCTGGGACTAGACCGCCACAACACACCGCGCCCCTCGCCCGCAGTTTGGAGTTGGCATGAGATTGTTTCTCTGACCTATTCACCTCATTTCTCTACAATCCCACCCAGTGTGTATCTTTCTTCGCATAACTAAGGACTCCGTGCTGGCTGCACAGTAGTGAGGGAACCACAAGACAAGGATGTACGGCTGGAAGCTCTAACCTTTGTTATGGGTCAGAAAGGTGAAGAAGCAACCATGATGAGTTGTTGCAGACCACCTCTGTGATCGTTGCATGGGTGATATTCCATCCTTTAGAGGTTGCAAAATATCAGACTGCCGTTGTGTGAAGGAGTCAACGTGTTCAGTGGGAAATGGGCATTAAGCATGAAGTGGCTATGGACATACATAGAGGGAGTAATCGCCATTTATGTTCCCCCACTACGCACGGCTGTGGTGTGGGGCTGTCAGTGAGGAAAGGCACCATGCTCGGTGTTAATGTAAATGCTCCATGCTTGCTCTCTACTCAAGGAGGAGAGAAACACATGGTTGCTTTCATCTCTCAAGTACAATAGGTGCTGCAAATGTTCCTCAAGAACCAGCCAGGAAGGAAGCAGAGCTTCAGAAATTCAGTGACTTGCACTGCCTCTAGTGCTCATAGTCCAGTTGTGCAGCTGCATGTTTGGATGCAGATGTGGAAGCCTGCTGTGAGGTTCCCTTTAGAGAAGTAGGATCTTCTCGGGCAGTGCACCTCCATCCTATTGATGAAGGAGAAACATCACTTTATGGAGTAGGGCTACTCTCTCAGTCTCTGCTCATCCTACTCGCAATGAATCCCTGTGGAATTAATTGCCGCAGACGGCTGTGGAGACCAACTCAATGGATATTTTTAAGATGGAGATTGACAAATTCTTGATTAGTAAGGGTGGGTGTCAGGGGTTACAGGGAGAAGGCAGGAGGATGGGGTTGAGAGGGAAAGATAGATCAGCCAAGATTGAACGGTGGAGTAGGCTTGATGGTCCAAATGGACTCATTCTGCTCCTATAATGTATGAACTAATGCACTATGATACTGAAGGCTTTGAGGTATAGCCACAATAGGCTCAGATCTAGATGCAACTATTCCGGTCGCAAGCATAAAGTCTGAAGAAGAGTCTCAACCCAAAATGTCACCTATTCCTTTTCTCCAGAGGTGCTGTCTGACCCGCTGAGTTACTCCAGACTTTTATGTCTATCTTCAGTTTAAACCTGCAGAAAGAACCTACAGTTCCTTCTTACACATCAAGCATAAAGTCACTTAAACGAGAGGAAAGAAGGATGTTTGCGATAGCATAAAACTGAGATGACCATGGGGATAAGTGGCAAAGAAGGTTTACTGGTCAATGAGTAAATGGGAGAAGATAAAGATGCACTAAGGAACGTAGACAAAAGAAGAGAAATATTAGAAACTGCAAATGCTGGGACCCTGAGCAGTAAACAAAGTGCTGCAGGAACTCCAGAGGGGTGACATAGTGGTGCAGTGTAGAGTTGCTGCCTTACAGCGCCAGTGACCCGAGTTCCATCCTGACTATAGGTGCTGCCTGTGCAGAGTCGTATGCTCTCCCTGTGACCACGTGGATTTTCTCTGGGTGCTCCAGTTTCCTTTCACACTCCAAAGACGTACAGGTTTGTAGGTCAATTGGCTTTGGTAAATTTGTAAATTATCCCTAGTGCATACTATAGTGATAATGTACGGGGTGATCGCTGGTTGGTATGGACTTGGTGGGCCAAAAGGCCTGTTTCCGGCCTCCATCTTTAAAGTCTAAAGTAAAGGCTAAACTCAATGGGTAGCATCTGTGGAGGAAGTAGACAGTCAACCTTTCAGTTTAGGACCCTTGTTCAGACAAGAGAATGAAGGGGATGCAAAGTGCAGAGCAGGAAGACATGCCCAGCAGGTTAGGCTTCTCTCCAAGACAGAGAAAAAAACAGGAAAAAACCCAGCAAGGTGAGCTAATATTGCAGATGGACAACTGTACAGACAGAGAAATCAAATTACCTGAAGATGTAATATTCAATGGTAGACAAAAATGTTGGAGAAACTCAGCGAGTGATGCAGCATGGAAGTGGCGGCGCTGCCTGGCAACTGCGGCTCGCCTGCAGTCTGTCTGTTTTTTCTTTTCTTAGGCTATGTATGTGTGTGTGGGGGGGGGGGGGGGGGGGGGGGAGAAACAAGGTTTTAGTCTCTCCCTTCGGGGGGATGCGACTTTTCTTGTTGTGTCCCCGGTCACCGTCTCCATCTGTGCTGAGGCCTAATGGCGGAGGCGGACCCGGATTCAGAGCTGTGATGTTCCAGCGGCGTTCCAGCTATGGCGTTCCAGCGGCGACTCGGCTTCAGAGCTGTGGCGGCATTCCAGCGGCAGCGGCGGACCCGGCTTCAGAGCTGTGGGTGTGGCGTTCCGGCAGCGGGTCGGCTTCAGGGCTGTGGGGTTCCAGCGTTCCAGCGGCGGACCCGGCTTCAGAGCTGTGGCGATGTTCCAGCATTCCAGCATTCCAGTGGCGGAGCCGGCTTCAGAGCTGTGGGTGTGGCGTTCCAGCGGCGGACCCGGCTTCAGAGCAGTGGCGATTTTCCAGCATTCCAGCATTCCAGCATTCCAGTGCGAGCCCCGCGGCTTCAGAGCTGTGGGTGTTGGCGTTCCAGCGGACGGGACCCGGCTTCAGGGCTGTGGGGTTCCAGCGATCCAGCGGTGGACCCGGCTTCAGAGCTGTGGGTGTGGCGTTCCAGCGGCGGACCCGGCTTCAGAGCTGTGGCGGCGTTCCAGTGTTCCGGCGACGGCGGTGGCGGCAGCCCGACCGGAGGCTCGGCCGCGGGCCTAGTGGATGACAACATCGGAGGCCTGGATCGCCTCAGCGCAGAGGGAGAACAAGGAGGGAAGAAGACAAAGACTTTAAGACTTTTGCCTTCCATCACAGTGAGGAGGTGCCTGGTGAATTCACTGTGGTGGATGTTAGCTGTGTGTTTTGTTTTTTATTATATGTATGACTGGAAGGCAACAAAATTTCGTTCAGACCTTTCGGTCTGAATGACAATAAAGGATACTTTGACTTTATTTTTTGAGCATCTATGGAGCGAAGGAAATAGGCAATGTTTCGGGTCGAAACACTTCTTCAGACTGAAGTGAGGGTTGGGGGGGGAGGGGGGAAGAAGAAAGGAAGAGGTGGAGCCACTTGGCTGAGTTGGCTGAGGGAGCGCTGAGAAGAGGAGGAGAAATTAAGGACTACCTGAAATTAGAGGTCAATGTTCATACCAAGCGGTCAGATCAACATCCACTATAAACCCACTGACTCCCATGGCTATCTGGACTACACTTCTTCCCACCCTGCCTCTTGTAAGGACTCCATCCCCTACTCCCAATTCCTCCGTCTATGCCGCATCTGCACCCAGGATGAGGTGTTCCGCACCAGGGCATCGGAGATGTCCTCATTTTTCAGGGAACGGGGGTACCCCTCTTCTACCATAGATGAGGCTCTCACCAGGGTCTCTTCTATACCTTGTGACTCTGCTCTCTCTCCCCATCGCCCCACTCGTAACAAGGGCAGAGTCCCCCTTGTCCTCATCTTCCACCCTACCAGCCGTCACATACAACATACAATTCTCCGACATTTTTGCCACCTCCAACGTGATCACACCACTTGCCACATCGTCCCATCTCCTCCCCTGTCTGCTTTCTGCAGAGACCGCTCCCTCCGTAACTCTCTGGTCAATTCGAGTCTTTCTACCTGACCACCCCCTCTCCGGGCACTTTCCCTTGCAACAGCAGGAAATGTTACACTTGTCGCTTTACCTCCCGCCTTTACTCCATTCAAGGACCTAAGCCGTCTTTCCAGGTGCAGCAGAGGTTTACCTGCACCTCCTCCAACCTCATCTATTGCATCCGCTGCTCTAGATGTCAGCTGCTCTACATCGGTGAGACCAAGCGTAGGCTTCGCCGAACACCACCGCTCGGTTCGCAATAACTAATCTGATCTCCCGGTGGCTCAGCACTTCAACTCCCCTTCCCATTCCGAATCCAACCTTTCTGTCCTGGGCCTCCTCCACGGCCAGAGTGAGTACCACCATAAATTGGAGGCACAGCACCTCATATTTCCCTTGGGCAGTTTGCTCCCCAGCGGTATGAACATTGACTTCTCTAAATTTAGGTATATTTTCTCCATCCTTTCTCAGCTATCCCTCGGCCCATTGGCTCCACTTCTTCTTTTCTTCTTCCTGCCCCCCCCCCCCCCCCCCCCACCACCACCACCACCCTCACATCAGTCTGAAGAAGGGTTTTGACCCGAAACGTTGTCTATTTCCTTCGCTCCATAGATGCTGCCTCACCCGCTGAGTTTCTCCAGCATTTTTATCTACCTTTGATTTTCCAGCATCTGCAGTTCCTTCTCAAACACGTAATATTCTGGTGTCTGTACAGAGTTTGTACATTCATCCCGTGACTGCGTGGGTTTTCTCTGAGATCTTCGGTTTCCTCCCACACTCCAAAGACATACAGGTTTGTTGGGTAATTGGCTTAGTATAAATATAAAGTGTCCCTAGTGTGTGAAGGATAATGTTAATGTGCGGGGATCACTGGTCGGTGCGGACTCGGTGGGTCAAAGGGCCTGTTTCCGCGCTGTATCTTTAATCTAAACATGCAAGATAAGGTGTTGTTCCTCAATCTTGCATTGGTCAATGCATTTAGCACCACTGCCCAGTGACCTCTCCTGCCAAACGATCAACAACAAACCCTTAAATCTGTGAGGCCTCCTGTGCCACCTGGTTAGTTGGCAAGGTCCAATGCTTGGGTCCAATTTTACAAGTAAATGACCGGGTGCCTGATCATAGACAGTTACAGCCTGGAAACAGGCCCCTTGGCCCATCAACCCTATACTGACCCATTTACACCAACCTCCCCTTAATCCCCTAAAAACAAATCGCCCCATTCTCCTCAGCACAACCCTCCTTCCCAAATTCTATCAATCACCGGTGGATAAAGATGAAAATCTGAAATTCAATGCCTTGAGAAATAGAAGCCAATGTACGCCGGTAGGGACTGGATATGAGGAAAATGTGAAATGTGAAAAGTCCAGGACTTGAAGCTTTCTTTCAGTAGGTTTTGGGTTTGGCAAGGGAATCAAGAATATAAGAAGTGAAGCCAATCAAAGCTGAGATATGTTTTCGTAGAGATAAGGTGGTCTTCTTCTTGTTGTGTATGGTGAGCACAGGCTAAAGTTGGTAAGGTGGTATGGTGGGCAGAGACCTTCAACTCCACTTTGATGTGGTTTGGTTGGCTTCTGCTACACTGTAACAGTGACCACTCTTTATTAGTCGTGGTTTTAAGAGATTATTGTGTGTTTGTCCAGATAGTGATGGCCCTGAGCCCGAATCCTTGATGCCGAACATTAATTATTTTCATAGACCCAAAATGCTGGAGTAACTCAGCCGATAAGGCAGCATCTCTGGAGAAAAGGTACGGGTGGCCCTTCTTCAGCCTGAAATTGGAGGGAGGCGAGGTGAGGGGTGCTGGAGGTAGGAAAAGGCCAGAACAAATTGGGGCTGGCAATAGATGACAAAGGAAGTGGGGAGCCCATAATGGATCATTGTTGGCTGGGGAAGAGGTGATAACAAAAGGATGCAGGGATGCCAACAGTAGAACTAGTAGGGTGCGGGAGGAGGGGGGAGGAAATGCAGGGGCTATTTGATATTAGAGAAACCAATGATCATACCGTTGGGTTGTAAGCTGCCCAAGCAAGATATGAGGTGCTGTTCCTCCAATTTGCATGTGGCCTCCCTCTGTCAGTGGAGGCGGCCCAGGACGGGAAGGTCAGTGTGGGAATGGGAAGCTTTCAGCAGAGATCAATACATTCGCAGTTAGGGTCCTGGTTTAATTGTCTTATTTGAAAGAATTTGCTTCTGTTTGTGAAATGTTCTCTCAGTACCTTTAGTAGTGTCACCATAGGCTATTAGGATTGACTCTAAACTGGGACTTCAGTGTTCATTCTGCTTCACTGCTGAGGACTAGGCTGGTTGACACAAAATACACAGTGTCTCTGTATGGCCAAGGAACTATCGTTGTACCCTTGCTAAATCGTGTCCTTCACTGGAGACAGCGAAGTGAGATAGTGCTGTTGCTGGTGGTAGGCAGAGGAGAGTGGATTTACTATGAAGATCACCCCAAAATATATATTAAACTGAATCCACAGTTTATTAGAAAAAGATAGACACAAAACGCTGGAGTAACTCAGCGGGACAGGGCAGCATCTCTGGATAGAAGGAATGGGTGATGTTTCAGGTCGAGACCCTTCTTCAAACTCTTTGGATAGATGTAATGGGTGAAGAAGGGTCTCATCCCAAAATGTCACCCATTCCTTCTCCCCAGAGATGCTGCCTGTCCCGTTGAGTTACACTGAAGATAGACACAGAATGCTGGTGCAGTTCCTTCCTCCACCATCATTGGAGTTATGCCCTGTTACACAACACTGGTAGAGTGGCGATTAAAAATTTAAAATGTGTTCATGCAATCTCTCTTCCATTTCGTTGTCAAATTAACTTTATTTATAATCAAGGTGGAAGTAAACAGAGTGATGATATGTTTTGTTTGGAGGATTCAGTTTCAGCCACTGTCCTGGATCCCAATGAACTCACACAGACTCTGTGCCCTCAGTACTATCGGAGTGGGTGGAGAGAGACCTAATTTCACATTTGGTTCAACAATGACATTAATGAAACGTAATGACCTTTGCCCCACTTGATGTCTCGTTTTCACACCTTACCCTTCCATGACTGGGTCTCCCTCTCCCCTTGACTCAGTCCGAAGAAGGGTCGCGACTCAAAATGTCACCCATTCCTTCCGTCGAGAGATGCTGCCTGTCCCGCTGAGTTATTCCAGCATTTTGTGTCTATCTTAATGAAATTCCTGCCTTGTTCAGTGGTAACGCCCTTAATTTTTACTTAGCAGTTCAGAGAATTAAATTCCCAGTGTAGTTAGACACAATCACCTAGGTGGACGCTTGCAGGGTACGGAGGGAAAATTGCAGTCAGACAAAGGTTCTGTCAAATAAGACATTAAACGTTTAAAAGGAACCTGAGGGACAACGTTCTTACACTAAGGGTGGTGGGGGAATGGAATGAGGTGCCGAAGGAGGTAGATGCGGCAATGTTCAAGAAACATTTAGACACATAGATGGATAGGATCGGTTTCAGAGGTATATGGGTCCAACGCAGGCAGGTGAGAGTAGTGTAGATGGGGCAAGTTGGGCCGATGGGCCTGCTACCAGGCTGTGTGACTCTATGAGTCTTTCAGCAGATGTTTTAGAACTTGCTGGAAATTCCCTCGCTCTTTATATAAATAGTAGTCGCTATTCCCTCGCTATGACTCTGAACTAAGACCCCCAATTGTGAATGCAGAAAAACTCACAAGACTATTTAAACTACAGCTTAATCTTTACCCTTCAGCACTAAAACAATGGTTTGATCATTACCGCATTCATGTTTGTGGGAGCTGCTGTTCACAACCATTTCCGTTTTGCTCTCTTTCTTTCTACACGCACTCTGAAGAAGGGTCCTGACCCAAAATTTGCTCGAGTAGTTTAGTTTATTTTATTTTATTTTAGTTTCGTTTAGAGATACCAAGCAGAAACAGGCCCTTCAGCCCATCGTGTCCGTGCCCACACTAGTACACACTATACACTAGGGACATTTTCCAATTTGTACTGAAGCCAATCAACCTGCGTTGGAAGGAACTGCAGATGTTGGGCTACACCGAAGATAGACACAAAATGCTGGAGTAACTCAGCAGGACAGGCAGCATCTCTGGATAGAAGGAATGGGTGACGCTTCAGGTCGAGGTCCGAATCGATAAACCTATACGTCTTTGGAGTGTGGGGGGAAACTGTAGCACGCAGGGAAAACCCACGCGGTCACAGGGGGGAACGTACAAACTCCGTACAGACAGCATCCAGAGTCAGGATCAAACCTGGGCCACTGGCGCTGTAAGGCAGCAACTCCACTGCTGCGTCACTGTGTGTCCCCAGAAATGACCAGTCAATAATTTGTGAGACTGTGTTATGATTTCAAGGTAAAACCTACAAATAACAATAACACATACATATATCCATGTCAAACCGTTCAACAAAGAAAATATCCCTAAAGCTTGACAATGAAAATATAAACTTTAAGGCACAGTAGGAAGTCTTAGGCAGTGTGGTAAAAATCTAGGTTTTAAGGAGCATCATATAGGAGGAAAAAGAAATAAAGAAAGACCAAAAATTATGGAATTTTGAGCAAAACACAAAGTGCTGGAGGAACTTGTGCTTGGCCAGCAGCTGTGGATGGAATGGATGAATGTGAGTTGGGACCCTTCTTCAGATTCTGCCTGATCTGCCGTAACACTTTGTGCTATGAGAAACGAAGAAATCTATGTAGAAAATTCCAGACAGGAAGTTCTTCAATCAAATATAGGATAACCAAGCAGAAACCCCTCCCTTAACCTTAGAAACATAGAAACATAGAAAATAGGTGCAGGAGGAGGCCATTCGGCCCTTCGAGCCAGCACCGCCATTCATTGTGATCATGGCTGATCGTCACCAATCAATAACCCGTGCCTCCCCATATCCCTTGATTCCACTAGCCCATAGAGTTCAATCTAACTCTCTCTTAAATCCATCCAGTGATTTGGCCTCCACTGCCCTCTGTGGCAGGGAATTCCACAAATTCACAACTCTCTGGGTGAAAAAGTTTTTTCTCACCTCAGTCTTAAATGGCCTCCCCTTTATTCTAAGACTGTGGCCCCTGGTTCTGGACGCCCAACATTGGGAACATTTTTCCTGCATCTAGCTTGTCCAGTCCTTTTATAATTTTATATGTTTCTATAAGATCGTCCCTCATCCTTCTAAACTCCAGTGAATACAAACCTAGTCTTTTCAATCTTTCCTCATATGACAGTCCCGCCATCCCAGGGATCAATCTTGTGAACCTACTGCACTGCCTCAATCACAAGGATGTCCTTCCTCAAATTAGGAGACCAAAACTGTACACAATATTCCAGATGTGGTCTCACCAGAGCCCTATACAACTGCAGAAGAACCTCTTTACTCCTATACTGAAATCATCTTGTTATGAAAGCCAACATTCCTTTCATTTGCTTTCTTCACTGCCTGCTATACCTGCACACCAACTTTCAGTGACAGTGTACAAGGACACCCAGGTCTAGCTGTACCGCCCCCTTACCTAACCTAACCCCCTTGAGATAATAATCTGCCCCTTGCTTTTGCCGCCAAAGTGGATAACCTCACATTTATCTATATTATACTGCATCTGCCACGCATCTGCCCACTCACTCAACCTGTCCAGGTCACCCTGCAACCTCCTAACATCCTCTTCACAGTTCACACTGCCACCCAGCTTTGTATCATCCGCAAACTTGCTAGTGTTGCTCCTAATTCACTCTGCCAAATCATTAACATATATGGTAAACACTTGCGGCCCCAACACCGAGCCTTGCGGCACTCCACTCGCCACTGCCTGCCATTCTGAAAAGGACCCGTTCACTCCTACTCTTTGTATCCTGTCTGCCAACCAATTTTCTATCCACGTCAACTCCCTACCCCCAATACCATGTGAGCTAATTTTAGTCATCAGTCTCCCGTGTGGGACCTTTTCAAAGGCTCTCTGAAAGTCTAGATACACTACACCCACTGGCTCCCCTTCATCCATTTTACTTGTCACATCCTCAAAAAATTCCAGAGGATTAGTCAAGCATGATTTTCCTTTCATAAATCCATGCTGACTTGGACTATTACTACTATCCAAATGCCCCATTATTACTTCTTTAATAATTGACTCCAGCATCTTTCCCACCACCGAAGTCAGGCTAACTTGTTTGTAATTCCCCGTTTTCTCTATCGCTCCTTTCTTGAAAAGTGGGATAACATTAGCCATCCTCCAACCCACAGGAATGATCCTGAATCTATTGAACATTGGAAAATGATCACCAATGCGTCCACTATTTCTAGAGCCACCTCCCTGAGGACCCTGGGATGCAGACCATCGGACCCAGGGGATTTATCATCCTTCAGTCCCATTAGCCTACCCAATACTATTTCTCGCCTAATGAAAATTTCTTTCAGTTCCTCTACTCCCTTAGATCCTCTGTCCTCCAATACATCTGGGAGATTGGATCTGTCTTCACTAGGGAAGACACAAACAAAGTACCTGTTCAACTCTTCCGCCATTTCCTTGTTCCCCATAATAATTTCACCCGTGCCTACCTTCAAGGGACTCACATTTGACTTTGCTATTTTACTTCGGAGTCACGTGAGTGACTACGTGAATAGAAGCCCGTACAGCCGTTGGTGCGTCATGACGTCAGACGCTGGTGCAGTCGGCCGGTTGGAGCAGCAGCGCTCCTCCGAGCGGTAAGTTTAAACCGAGGGTTACACGAAAAGCTGGAGAATTTAGCGGGTGCAGCAGCATCTAAGGAGCGAAGGAGATGGGCGACGTTGCGGGTCGAGACCCTTCTTCAGACTTCACCCTCGATTCTCCAGCATCTGCAGTTCTTCGTTAACAAGTTTAAACGGAGGTAAGGTTTTAAAATTTTTTTTTACCACAGGTCATTTTCTGCGACGGTTTGGAGTTCTGGTAGATATGTTGCAGAAAGTGAAGAAGGTGTCGGCGAGGCGCTCCGGGGGTAGAAAGGAAAGTGACCAGGAGAGTGTTGAGGATGGAGGCCCGTCTGGTACACCTGGTCCGGTGCTGGCTACACAGCCAGTGGTTGCGGACCCACTGCCGGGGGCAGTGGAGGCTTGTCAGTAGGGAGGAAGGCCACTGGCAAGTATCTGTGGCCCGTAGATGAGTCGGGCCTGGAGATTATACCCTCCATAGGAGAGTCCGTTTGCTCACGGCTCTCCCATGTCGAGATTCTATTACAAAAGAATGCTCGACAGGGACCAGCTCCGTGAGGAGGAGTGGTGCCCAAGCCAGGCTGATGGAGAGCTTGTGCTAGCAGCACCTGTTTCAGGGCTGCAGAACTATCCTGCCTGTGAGGAGGATGTTCTATCAGTGCAGTTTTGCTGACACTGATTCTATGCTGGGGGAGAGCAGTAAAGGAGTTCGGTTGGAGGTAATTCCGAACATTGCTGGGAAGTTTGCTGAGCGTAGAGAGGCAGGAAAGGCGATTGATGTAGAATTGGCCGAAGCAATTCAGTATATGCTCTCCCACCAGTTACAGGAGCTAGCTATGGATGAAATAGCAAAAAACTATAAAGCTCCTGTTAATTGTGATCTCCTGAAGGTACCGGTGGTTAATCACCAAATTTGGTCATAGATGGGTATGCCTGCTAGGGCCCAGGAGATGAAGTTTAAAAAAGTGCTTAAACTGTTGTCAGCAGGTATTACAGCTGTGGTGAAAGTTATTGATACAAGCGATATGGTTGAAGCACACCAGGATGAACTGGGATTCCTTTGTAATGCATTTTGAAATTAATAATATCGGGAGGGCCGCTATTAGGCCAGTGCTAATCCGAATTTGGCGAGTTTGTGCAAACCGACCAGTGTACCACCACAAAATCTGTTGTTTGGTGGTAACCTTGCAAAAAGGGTCAAAGACTGTCATGAGGTTGTTAAAACCATGGCCCTCATTAAGCCAGCTGGCAAGCAAGGCAAAAAAGGTTCTCTACAAGAAGTCGAGGACAACAAGGTCCGCAAGGAAAGATGCAGGTAAGGAATATAACATTGACAGACGATGAATTAACTGATGTTCCTGTTTAAATTGGGGAAGGTTAAAATTGTTTCTCAAACAATGGCAGCAGTTGACATCAGATTTGTTCATACTTAGTGTATTGAAGGGGTGAAAAATTGAATTTTGCTCTAAGGACAGTCTACCTAATCAACATTTTCCTAGTCGTAAACTTATTTTTTCAGATGAGGAAAATGTGCTTATTCAAGCAGAGATTCAGTCGTTACATAAGAAAGGGGTAATTGAGCCTTCTGTCTATCAAAGTCAACAATTTCTGTCAAGTATATTTCCCAGATCTAAAAAGACTGGGGGATGTAGAATTATTCTGGATTTATCGAATTTGAACAAATTTGTTTGTTATAGGCATTTCAAAATGGAGACCTTTACCACGGGCAAACATCTAGTGTCCAAAGGGTATTATATGGCAACCATTGATTTAAAGAATGCGTATTACGCAGTGTCTATTCATGGTGATGATAGAAGATTGACTGAGCTGTGGCAATTCAGGGCATTGCCGAATGGATTAACTTCAGCTCCTAGATTATTTAGTAAATTGGTAAAACCTGTGTTAGCATTACTTAGAGCTCAGGGGCATGTGGTAATGGCCTATTTAGACGATATTCTGATTGTTGGAAAGACTCATGCTGAAACTCAATCATCAGTTTCAGTTGTTAAAATCACTTTTGAACAAATGGGATTTGTTATTCACCCAGATAAATCTAAATTATCACCAGTCCAAATTATTGATTATCTGGGATTTACCATTAATTCCAATCACATGTTGGTAACTTTGCCCAGGGATAAATTGAATCAGTTAATTGAGGACTGTGTTAATCTCGTTGGAGAACAACGGCCTTCGTTTAGACAAGTAGCCAGTTTAATTGGGAAGTTGTTGCAGCCTTTCCAGCTGTGCAGTATGGTCCTCTGCATTATCAACAATTACAACGATCAAAGGACCAGGCACTGAGAATACAAAGGGCCATTTTTGATAGGCCTATGCAGTTGTCAGCTGGGGCGATTGCTGACATACAATGGTGGATAGTACATGTTTCAAAAAGTTTAAGGAAGGTTTTGGTGGAATCACCGTCACTGATATTACAGACTGATGTAAGTGCACTGGGTTGGGGTGCAACAGATATGTCTTCTAGTTGTGGAGGCAGATGGAATGTGGATGAGACATCGCTTCCTCAATTAAGAGGGATTAATTATTTAGAGTTGTTGGGCACCTGGTATGGGCTCAAAGCTTATTGTTCTACAAGGAGGGATCTGCATGTGCAGGTCAGATTGACAACACCACAGCAGTGGCATATGTAAACCACATGGGTGGAGTTAAGTCACAGTCTTGTGATAGACTGGCTAACCAGATTTGGAGCTGGTGTATTGACCAAAATATCTGGCTTTCAGCACTTTATTTGCCAGGAAAGAGGTCACATCAGTTTAATGACAACATTGAATGGATGTTAAATCAGGATGTATTTAACCAAATGATTGATCAGTATGGATTACCAGATATTGACTTGTTTGCATCTCGATTAAATCATCAGTTACCTAGATATGTTCGTGGGAACCAGATGCTGGGGCAGTAGCAGTGGATGCATTTTCGCTGCATTGGGGAGGAATGTTTGTGTATGTATTTCCTCCATTCTGTCTCATCAGCAGATGTTTGCAAAAGATCAAGGAGGACTCCGCTTCAGGGTATTGGTAGTGCCAGATTGGCCTACACAAGCATGGTTTCCCGTTGTATTACAAATGGCTAGGGAGCCTTACATGCTTATGCCCAAGAATAAAAAATCTACTGGTAAATCCAGTCACTGGGGATCAACATCCTTTATATGATCGTATTGATCTGTTAATTTGCAGATTTTAAGGAGGCCATACCTGGGGAGAGGACTGTCTCATCGGACTGTGGATGTTCTCACGTCGGCCTGCAGGATAGTACACAGCAGCAATATTGGAGTTTGTCAACTCTTTATTTTGACCAAAAAAATTAAGTTACAGTGCGATTAATTCAGCCAGAAGTGCTCTGTCTTCTTATTTACCTATGAATGCAGAATTGCATACAGTAGGGACACATCCGTTAGTTTTCACGATTCATGAAGGGAGTTTTTTTCAATTCTAATCCTCCTAAACCCAGGTATGCCGGTATTTGGAATGTGAGTGAGGTTTTTATGGTTCTTCGCCAGTGGGCTCCGGTTACAAGCCTATCAGTAGCCAAATTATCTATGAAGGTGGTCATGCTTATGGCGTTGGTTTCAGCTCAACGTGTACAAAGTTGCAAAAGCTACGGCTAGATAGAATGCATGTGTCGGCTGATGCCATTATATTTTATGTCTATGATTTGCTTAAACATAATAGAAGAGGCATGACAGGATGTAAGATTGTGTTTTCAGCATACCCCGCAGATGATCGCTTGTGTGTAGTCTCACATTTATCTCGTTACATTGAGATTACTAAACCTCTGAGAGGAACAGAGTTGGCTTTGTTTATTAGTCACAAAAAACCACACAGTAAGGTGTTGGTGCAAACGATTTCAAGGTGGCTAAAGCAGGTCCTGGCAAGTGCTGGAATTGATACTGATAAATTCAAATCTCATTCCACCAGGGCGGCATCAACTTCCGCGGCAAGGGCGATGGACTTGCCAATAGACCATATCCTCGCGGCCGCAGGATGGTCCAGTGAGCTAACTTTTCAGAGGTTTTATCACAAGCCGATTTCAAAGCTCGGGGTGTTTGCTGATTCTGGTTTCAGTACTGTTACACTTTTCCCCTGAGTTAGAGGGGTTTGTTATGATTTGTTTGTAAATAAACTGTTATTTCATTTAACAAATGTATTACTGATGCATGATTGATTGTTAACGACTTTTGTGTCAATCCAGGCAGTGTGAACGTCGGATTTGGGTCTGCGGCGTGAATTCACAGTGCTTTGAAGTCTTCACGTAGTCACTCACGTGACTCCGAAGTAAAATAGTAAGATTAAACGAGAACTTACCAGTTTGAAGTTTGATCGTTTATTTTATGAGGAGTCGAGTTGAGGGACTACGTGCACTCCACTCCCACCCTCATAGATCTCATCTGGTAGTTCTAGTTTTATCATCTTACCATTATACTTCAGTCATTGTTAGCTGTGAATTCATTCCGCTGCTTTGAAGATTGACGCACCAACGGCTGTACGGGCTTCTATTCACGTAGTCCCTCAACTCGACTCCTCATAAAATAAAGATCAAACTTCAAACTGGTAAGTTCTCGTTTAATCTTACTATTCTTTTTCCATTTACATATCTAAAGAAGCTTTTACTGTCCTCCTTTATGTTCCTGGCCAGCTTCCCCTTGTACTTCATCTTTTCAGCCCGTATTGCCCATTTTGTTTCCTTCTGTTGTCCTAGGAAGGTTTTCCAATCCTCTGGCTTCCGGCTACTCTTGGCTGTGTTATACATCTTTTCTTTTCGTTTTATTCTATCCCTAACTTCTCTTGTCAGCTACAGTTGCCTCCTACTCCCCTTAGAATCTTTCTTCCTTTTTGGAATGAAATGATCCTGCGTCTTCCGGATTATGCCCAGAAATTCCTGCCATTGCTGTTCCACCGTCATTCCTGCTAGGATCCCTTTCCAGTCTACTTTGGCCAGCTCCCCTCTCATGCCTTCATAGTCCCCTTTGTTCAACTGCATCAGTGACACTTCCAATTTAACCTTCTCCATCTCAAATTGCAGATTAAAACTAATCATATTATGATCACTACCTCCAAGCGGTTCCTTTACCTTGAGTTCCCTTATCAAATCTGTTTCATTGGACAACGCTAAATCCAGAATTGCCTTTTCTCTGGTCGGCTCCATTACAAGCTGCTCTAAGAATCCATCTCGGAGGCATTCTACAAACTCTCTTTCTTGGGGTCCTGAACCAACCTGATTTTCCCAGTCTACCTGCATATTGAAATCCCCCATCACCACAGTGGCATTACCTTTGTTACATGCTAGTTTTAACTCCTGCTGCAACTTACACCCTATACAGACTATTTGGGGGTCTGTAGATAACACCAATTAGTGTCTTCTTGCTTTTGCAATTCCTCAACTAAATCCACAGTGACTCTACCTCATCAATCCCTATGTCTTCCCTCGCAAGGGTCTGAATTCCATCCCTCACCAGCAGAGCTACCCCCTCTCCTCTGCCCACCTGCCTGTCCTTTCTATATCTGGGGAGAAGGAATGGGTGAAATGTTATGTCGTGTCTGAAGAAGGGTCTCAACCTGAAACGTCACCCTTTCCTTCTCTCCAGAGATGCTGCCTGTCCTGCTGAGTTACTCCAGCATTTTGTGTCCATCTTTATACATATGGATCTTTTGTGATCTTGCATGTTTCACAATCCTATATACATTATCAGAACCTTTAAAAGTTTCTAAAGTTGCACTCCGGCCTACAACCTTCTGAGCAGTAAAAGCCTTTTACCCACAGCTACTAGTGAGTTGAATCTGTCTTTTGATTTCTCGTACAAAAGTACATGACTAGCGCTGTTTCATATTAACGTCCGCATTAAACTCCATTTGCCACATTTTTTCACACATAGTCATCTATTTCCTGTTGCAGTGGTCCAGAAATCCTAAGCGCAACATGCCCTCCCACCTGTTTCATATCAGTAGCCAAACTTCCTGACTGGGGGCTGAAGGGACTGCAGATGCTGGAATCTGTTGCGATGCAGGGTTTCAACCCAAAACATTGATCATTTCTTTCCACCCACAGATGCTGCTTGACCTGCAAAGATCCTCAAGCTGATTGTTTGTTGCATGAATTCCTTACACCTCCAATCTCTCCTCTGGGGCATTATTATAGGTGGCAAATAATTGATGGCTAAAGAGTGATCCTCAGGGCATTTCATTAGTTCTATTTTTCCATAGAGTCATAGTCATACAACATAAAAGCAGGTCCCTCACCCAACTTGCCCACTCCGACCAACATGCTCCACCTACACTAGTTCCACCTGCCTGTGTTTGCCCCATATCCCTCTAAACCTCTCCTATCCATGTACCTTGAGGGCAGAGCTATAAGGCGAGAGGGGGTAGTTTAATGGAGATGTTCAAGGCCAGTTTTTTACGCAGAGAGTAGTGAGGGCCTGGAACACATTGCCAGGAGTGGTGGTGGAGGCAGATGGCATAGTAGCATTTAAGAGGCTTTTGGCTTGGTACCTGGAGGGAACAGAGGGATATGGATCAGGTACAGGTAGATCAGATCAGTTTAACTTGCCATCATGTTCGGCACAAACATTGTGGGCTGAAGGGCCCGTTTCTGTACTGTACTGTTCTATGTTCTATGTATTCTGGAAATGCAAGTAACATGCTCACTTACTGATTTCTCTCTGTAGACTCTGCTTATTCGATGTTCATAGAACTGGCAAATCCTGACCTACCATCTATCTCATTGGAGACCCTCGGACTATCTTTAAACAAACTTTAGTGGACTTTATCTTGCACTAGATGGTATTCCATTTATCCTGTATCTGTACACTGTGGGCAGCTTGATTGTAATCACATATAGTCTTTCCATTGACTGGATAGCAACAAAAAAGCCTTTCACTGTACCTCGGTACACGTAACGATAAACTACACTAAAATCTGTTTCTTTTTCATGATTTCCTTTACCAACGATGACTAGATTGGATTGCAGTCTATTCTCTCACATCCCCATTAACCCCCCCTGATACTTTTCCCACTCACCAAAGCCAGGGCAATTTACAGTGGCCAGTTAACTTATCAGCACATCTTAGGGACATGGGTGGATACTGGAGCCCCCGACAGAGAATATGCAAACTCAGACAGCGCTGGAGGTCAGGATTGAACCTGGAGCTGTGAGCTGTAGAGACTTCACTAACTGAGCCACTGACCATTCCTGTTTGCCAGTAAAAATCAGATGGCAATTCGGTCGTAAATTTAGTTTAGTTTGGTCCTGAGAAACAGCGTTTTCTCAGCACTTCGGCCCACCAAGTCCACACCGACCAGCGATCCCCGCACAGTAACACTACCCCACACACACTAGGGACATTTTTTTTTTTCATACTATTCCAAGCCCAATTAACCTACAAACCTGTATGTCTTTGGAGTGTGGGAGTAAACCGAAAGTCTCGGAGAAAACCCACGCGGTCACGGGCAGGACGTACTAACTCCGTACAGACAGCACCCGTAGTCAGGATCGAACCCGGGTCTCAGGCGCTGCAAGCGCTGTAAGGCAGCAACTCTACTGCTGCGCCACCGTGCCGCCCCCGGTAATAACGGCTATAACATTTGCCCAGGCTCTCCTGTGAACCAGTACGCATCTATGAAACGAACAAAAGTGTGTTGAATTATGTATAAGAGCAAGGGGTCACCGTGACAACAAGAGCAATTTCCTCCAGCTCCAGACAGGTCTTGGAGACAACGATGTTCTCGATATCATGGGAGGTTAATAACCTACCGATAAGTGATACTAAAGATAGCCACTGAATGGTAATCGAGAACGGTGCGTTGGTAAAAAAACATGAATCTGTATCCGGCAGAGAGCAGGACGGTGCAATTGGATAGGCAGAGATGGGGCCATCACTGGGCAGAGTGGAGTGGCTGGATCATAAGGATGGTTTCATTCAGACAGAAGGCCTGGGGGGTGGAGGGGGGCGGAGGGGAGGGGGAAGGAGTGGGAGGCAGTGGAGAATGCTGACATTTACTCAATAACTGTTCGACAGGCCTTGAAAATAAATAGGAGCAACCTACATTCAGCAGGGCTTGTGCATGGTCTTGTCAAAACCAGTATTTCAAAAGACTGAAAATGCTGGAGTAACTCAACAGGCCAGGCAGCATCTTTGGAGAAATTTAGTATTGGTACTGGAGTATTTAGAAAAGTTTTTCATACCTTTTTGCACCTTTTCATACCTTTGGTTTCCCTCTCCCCTGACTCAGTCCGAAGAAGGATCCCGATCCGAAATGTTACCTATTCCTTTTCTCCAAATTCTTTGTTTTTGGCATAAAATCATACTTCTATCCATATCCTTAAGAGATGCTGCTTGACCCGCTAAGTTACTCCAGCACATTGTGTGTCTTGCTCTTTTTGTGGACCTTTTCTTTCAGTTTAGTTTAGTTTGGAGATACAGCATGGTAACAGGCCCTATGGGCCACTGAGTCCGCACCGACCAGCGATCCCCGCACACATTAACATTATCCTACACACACTAGGGACAATTTGCACATACTCCAAGCCAATTAACCTACAAACCTGTACGTCCTTGGAGTGTGGGAGGAAACCGAAGATCTTGGAGAAAACCCATGAGTCACGGGAGGAACGAACAAACTCCATGCAGACAGCACCCGTGGTCGGGATCGAACCGGGTCTCCGGCGCTGCAAGGCAGCAACTCTACCGCTGAGCCACAATGCCGGTGTAGTGCAGATCCCCATTCTATTAATTGTTCATGTAAGTGTTTTTGCATCATGAATGACTTGGGACAATATCCAGCCTGGTATTCTGGTCCAGCGCTGTGAGATTGTTGAACTATTGCAAGTGTCGAATTTCAGTTAAAGCAAGATCCTACACACTCTCTTAGGAAGCCACACAAATCCCTTGGCATCATTTGAAAGAACATCAATTGAATTTTCCCAGGGTGCTGGCTTGTATTAACCATTCAACCCATATCAAAACAGGTGAGCTTTGATAATTTTTATACAGCTGCTTGCGGGATATTGTTTTGGAAAAATGGTTGCCAGATTTCATTCTCCACTGTCTCCCAGGCCTTCCCTCCCCCCCCCCCCCCCCCCCCAACCACCACACTCCCCAGGCTTTCTGTCTGATAGAAACCATCCTTATGATCCAGCCACTCCACTACGCCCAGTAACGGCTCCTTCGCTGCCTATCCAATTGCATCATCCTTCTCCCTGCCGGATATTGAGTCATGTTTTTTTACCAATGCACCATTCTCGATTACCATTCAGTGTCTACGTTCCAGAAATATGTAATTTAAGGTGGCACAGTGGCAAAGCGGGTAGAGCTGCTGCCTCACAGTGTCGGAGACCTGGGTTCGATCCTGACCTCAGGGCTGTCTGTGTGGAGTTTGCACGTTCTCCCTGTGACTATGTGGGTTTCCTTCGGGTGCTCCGACTTCCTCCCACATCCCAAGGACGTGCGGGTTTCTAGGTTAACTGGCCTCTGTAAATTGCCCCTAGTGTGTAGTGAGTGGATGAGAAAGTGGTATAATATCGAAAAAACAGGTGCTTGGTCAATGGTTGGCAAGGACTCAGTGGACTGAAGGGTCCGTTTCCATGCTAAATCTCTCAACTAAACTACACCATGAAGTACTATGACTTGTTTATCACTCTAAAAGGTGCCACATGAATACAAATCATTTGTTTCCTTCAATAAATCCTTTGAATGGATGAATTAGTAGTGGCCCACTGATCCATTATGTGGATCCGTGGGCCAACCTAAAGCTTGGTCCACTGTTTAACAAGACCATTGCTAATCCCCTGGTATCTTCAATTCTCTATACCCATCTACCTTCAGTAACCAAAATGTAGATTATTTATTATTATTATTATTAAATCGTTGAAAATCGTAGCGACACAGTGGTGCTGGTTTCCGACGGGCATGTCGAAACAGCAAACTGCAGATGCTGTTTAGTCTGAAGAAGGGTCCCGACCCAAAACATCACCCATCCTTTTTTGCCAGAGATGCTGCCTGACCCGTTGAGTTACTCCAGTGCTTTGAGTCTATCCACCTTCGGTAACTCTCAGTTTGATTATCAACTATCTATTGATTGATAAGAGTATCCTTAAGGATATTCAGTCTGCTTTTCCATCTCTGAACAATTTTCTTCCCAAAGATGAGAGGAAATGTTCACTTCATCTTTGCCTTAAGCATGGCAACCCCTTATTTTCAAACAGTGACCCATAGTTCTAGATTCTCCCACAAGTGGAAACATCTCTGCACACTGATTCTGTCAACCCCAATTAAACCTTACATGTTTCGAACAACTCCTGTTTCACTCTTCTAAACACTGTTGGATACAAGCCTGGCCTGTCCAATCTTTCCTCAGACAGTTCAACAAGTCATTCTGACTATAGACACAAAAGCTGGATTAACTCAGCGGGTCAGGCAGCATCTCTGGGGAAAAGGAATAGGTGACGTTTCAGGTCAAGACTCTTCTTCAGACTGGGAGGCAGGAGAGAGGGAAACGAGAGAGATATAGAGGGTATGTAGAACAAATGAATGAAAGATATGCAAAAATAAACAAAGATCAAGGAAAGGTGGAGCCCACAATGGTCCATTGTTGGCTGTAGGGAAAGTGATAATGAGTGATACAAACAGTGAATCTCAGCAGGACAACAGTGAAATTAGTACGATGACTAGGGTGGGGGAAGGATAGGGGGACTAGGTTCTGACTACACTGTTTATGCCAAGTTTTGACTGAGCCATTCTGTTTGACAAGCTTCTCCCTGTCCAATGTTGTAATTCCTGTTAGCATTTATACAATTCCTTTCTTGGATGATGGATGGTAAAGTTGGATGGTGTTTGGTTTTATCTTTTCAACATTTCTCAATCATAACATTATGTTACTTCTTCTTCTTCTTGCGTATGGCGTGCACAGCCTAAAGTTGTCGGACAACTTGTTCTATTTGATCTTATTTGATTGTGCAAGCTGGGTTGATTGCATTCGCCGAAACAGGGCGGACCACGTGAAGGTTGCAATCTCCCACTGCCATTATGTTATGTGAAATCAACTCACATCTCCGCTGAGCATTTTTACAGTATACAGTGTACAGTGGCGAGCATTTTTTTTTTAAATGTGGTGACACACCCACCACCATATTACAAAGTCACCAAATTATCCAGACACTAAATTTAAAAACAACTATGTTACAAATATACTAAATAACTACTATACAAATAAGTCCCTCTCTAACACCACACGGGCGCGGACGTAACCCCGGTTGAGGGGCAAGCAACTGGCTCGGGCAAAGCCCTCTTCTGCCTGGCACTGCGACTCGCGGATAGCCAGCTTGGCCAGGCCATGGAGAGCATATTGACTGGTTGCATCACGGCCTGGTTCAGCAACTTCAACACCAAGAAGCTAATAAGACTGCAAAATGTGGTGAACACTGCCCAGTCCATCATGGGTTCAGACCTCGAAGGTGTTTAAAGGAGTCACTGCCTCACAAAGACAGCCAGCATCATCAGAGACCCACACCACCCTGGCCATCGGGAAGAAGATACAGGAGACTGAAAGCTGTAACAGGAGCAGTTTCTTCCCGACAGCTGTGTCCATGCTGACCAATTTACATCCCGTGCACTAGCGTTCCCCTACATATAGGCAAAATTTACAATCTTTATCGAAGACAATTAACATGCAAACCTGTACATCTTTGGAGTGTGGGAGAAAACCGGGGCACTCAGAGAAAACCCATGAGGTCACGGGGAGAAGGTAAAAACTCCTTACCGACAGCACCCTTAGTCAGGATCGAACTGGGGTTGGTTTTTAAGGAGGCGGGTGATGAGGAGCCTGGCCTATCCAATTACAGCTAATTGGACAAAGCTGTTGCTCCTTCAGCTGTGGCCACAGACTAGTCTGGAGCTGTGTCCAAGGTGTTGGTGTTTTACAGCAACCAGGCTCTGTTCGTGGTGCTGAGGATTGGATTCCCCTGGCCTATCTGCCAATGATGGGGATAAACAGTAGAGTTGCCGCCTTGCAGCGCCAGAGACCCGGGTTCGATCCTGACCACGAGTGCTGTCTGTACGGAGTTTGTATGTTCTCTCCATGGCCCCATGGTTTTCTCCGGCTGCTCCGGTTCCCTCCCACACGACAAAGATGTAGTTTGTTGGATAATTGGCTTTGGTAAATATTGTAAATTGTACCTATTGTGTAGGATAATGCTAGTGAACAGCGTGATCACTGGTCGGCTAGGACCAGTGAGGGCTGAACGGCCTTATTCTGCATCGTATCTCTGAAGTCTAAAGTAAACTCTAAAGACAGCTGCAGAGGCCTAGTCACTTGGGTACTTTTAAAGCAGAGATTGACAGATTCTTGATTAGTAAGGGTATCATAGGTTATTAGGAGCATATTCCGCGCTGTTTCTCTACACTAACCAAAACTAAAAATGAGGGAGGAGACGCTGTCACAGACCCGATGACCCCATGGTCCACAAACATCTCACAAGACTTTAGTAGACTTTAGAGATACAGCGCGGAAACAGGCATTTCAGCCCATTGAGTCCGCGCCGATAGGGAAAATTAGGAATCAGAGGACAAGTTTAAGGTGAGGGGGAAAGATTTAGGGGCTAACATTTTCACACAAAAGGGCGGTGGGTGTATGGAACAAGCTGCCGGAGAAGGTAGTTGAGGCAGGTACTATCGCAACATTTAAGAAACACTTAAGACAGGTAGATGAATAGGATGGGTTTAGAGGAGTATGGGCCATATGCAGGTAGGTGGGACTAGTGTAGATAGGACATGTTGCAAGTGTGGGAAAGTTGGACCTGTTTCCACACTCTATGACTCTATGACTCTTAATGACTCTACGGTGCCCAGTGGCTGTATAGTGTAATATGCACATATGTGTACTCTAGTAACTTGACAAAGCCGCATTAAGATAAACTGTCAAACACACAGTGAAAAGACCAAGGACTACAGGGAGAAAAAACACTACTTGCAAGCTTCCTGACTTGGAAATATATCGCTTTATCTCCATTGTTTCTGGGATCAAAATCTTGGAACGCATTACCCAGGAGCGCTGGTGGAATATCTTCATAAACAGGGACTTTTTCTGTTGACGTTGGTTCACTATCCTCATCTCAAGGAAAGTTACAGATGGGTAACATGTGCTGGCCTTGATGGCAATGCTCACTTTTCTTCAATAAACATAAGCAAAATCTCCAAAGAGAACATGCATCGAGATCAGACAAATCCTGGCATCTGACTCACCACAGACCAAAGTTAGGTTTCTTTCGAAAGGGAACTGTCCTAGTACAATTCCAATCCCTTCTTTCACTTTACCCAACTTCCTTCTTTACTTCAATTATTCAGGCTGTGCTTGCATGGACCTTGTTAGTTCCCGACCCACACATGAATCGTTTACGAGCTACGTAAATGTTTGATGAGTGTCTCGAAGCATTTCACAACAGAGGGATAAGTATGAAGCATGTACTGTATGCATGGGACAAGAGCTAGCAGATGCCAAGGGATCTCCTTCACCACATTCAGTGGCAGGGGAAAACCAGGTGTGGAGTCGGAAACACACAGTGCTTTGTCAGCATGAATTGCCTTGCACTGTTACAGCAACATGTCGTAACACTGACACAGTTAAATGTGGTGGAATATTAGGTAGGAATAATGATATGAAATCCATCTCAGTAGGTTCGTTTCGCTGAACACCTCCGCCCAGTTTGCTTTGGCCTTCGCGATCTCCCATTTGCCAAACATTTTAACTCCCCTTCCCATTCCCACATTGACCTTTCTATCCTGGGCCTCCACCACTGTCAGAGTGAGGCCACATGCAAATTGGAGGAAAAGCACCTCATATTTTGCTTGGGCAGCTTGCAACCCCAGTGGTATAAATATTGATTTCTTTAACTTCAAGCAACCCTTGCATCCTCTCTCTCCGTCTCTCCCCCACACTAGTCATCCTAGTAGTTTCACTGTTGTCCTGCTTAGTTTCACTGTTTGTAACTAGACCTCCGTCTTTCCTTGATCATCGTTGCTGGCTTTGATTTGTCCTTTTCACACCTTTCATTCATTTGTTCTTTGTACCTTTTCATATCTCTAGTTTCCTCTCCCCTGACTTTTAGTCTGAAGAATGGTCTCGGCCCGATACGTCACCTGTTCCTTTTCTCCAGAGGTGCTGCCTGACCCGCTGAGTTACTCCAGCATTTTATGTCAATTGCAGTAAGGCTTGGATTTGTTTGTATTTGAATTTACAACAGCACGTTCTCTTTAAAAGTAAACATAAAATGTTCAATACAGTTGTGCAGCAGGTAGTTCTGCTACCTGTCAGCTCCAAGGACCAAGGATCAGTCGGGAACTTGGGTGCCGTCTTGATATGAGCACTTTATTCAATTCAATGGTTCAATGAATTGGTTCATTGGTTATAGGTTTGGGGTGGGAGATTGCAACCTTCACGTAGTCCGCCCTGTTTCGACGAATGCAATCAACCTGGCGTGCACAATCAAATAAGATCAAATAGAACAAGTTGTCCTACAACTTTAGGCTGTGCACGGCGTACACAAGAAGAAGAAGGTTATAGGTTTAAAGTGAAGGGGAAAAGATTTAATAGAAATCTGAGGGGTAACATTTTTGAACAAAGGGTGGTGGATGTATGGAACAAGCTGCCAGAGGAGGTAGTTGAGGCAGGGACTATCCCAACATTTAAGAAGCAGTTTGACAGGTACATGGATAGGACAGGTTTGGGGGGGGGTATGGACCAAAAGCAGGCAGGTGGGACTAGCGTAGCTGGGTCATGTTGGCCGGTGTGGGCAAGTTGGGCTGAAGGGCCTGTTTCCACACTGTATCACTCTATCACTCTGACTCTATTGGGGCTTTATTTGTCACATGTGCAACTGCTTTTTCCATATTTACACAAGCGGGCGCCACCATGTTTTAGCACCATTTCTACTGTCCGAAGTCTACTCTGCCCACATGCTCAGTCTACTGGAGCAGTTCCACTTGAATCACCCTGAGCTTTTGAGGCTGCAGGCCAATTGCTGGAAGATGGAACTAATACAACATTGTGCCCAATGGGCGGTGTGGACAGCATGTTTCCATGCTGTATGACTCGATGATTCTAAAGGTCGTCCATATGTTCGAGTTCTCTCGGCTCTCAGGAACCTGAGATAGACACAATATATTGGAGTAACTCAGCGGGACAGGCTGAGAGAAGAAATGGGTGACGTTTTGGGTCGAGACCCTTTTTCGGACAAGGAACCTGTGACTCATTCTGAGCCTGTAGTCATAGCAGGGGGCAGGTTCGATAATTGTAGTGTGGTGAGTTAGGGGTAGAAGCAATGATTCACTTTTGAAGCAAGATCAAACTGCAGGCAGCTACTCCCTATCAGGGATAAACACTTCTGAATATCCTTGCGATCTCCTTCGTAATGTTAGCCCCAGCGCCGACTGAAACTCGACTCACCACTCCTGCAAACCTATCCGTGACCTCTGTCAAGATTTGATTTCATTCTCTTGACCCGGCTGTCTGCTGCTTAGAAAATCTTTAATTTTGCACTGATTAAAAATTTACATTCTATGACTTCATTTCTTTGCTGCTTCGAGCTGCTTGTCATGTCTGCAGTGACCCTGGATGGGCAGAACTCCTGTACCACTGTCCAGGCTGTGCTGTGTACTCCCTTCAATGGATATTTATTGTCACATAGGCAATTAAACATGACATAGTGAAATTCATTTGCTTATAATGCCGGCATGTTTGTCGCCATTTCAAGTTCAAAGTCTGGATTTGCGCGAGTTCCTTCTACCGGAGCTGCTTCTGATCCCCTCCATCGCCCACGACTGGCTCAGCCCGTGAATCGCCGTCTCTCTGTTTTCTTTGTGCTCTGAATGCAACCACCTGCAGCCTGCCTTAAAGGCGCTGGAGGCATTACCCCGGTTCACCCTCCTGCCAACAGGCCCTTGCTCTCCACGCGCGATGTCTCCTGTCTGGTATTCCACATCTGACAAGCTTTTGGGCGGTTCCGCATCCGAGGAGACCCCAGGCGCATTCCAAAAAAGTCTCCATGCATGTTAGTCATTCAGCTTAACCAGAAAGGTGGATGATCTGACTTCACCGCATTCGCAACAAGACAGTCCATCTCACTCTCCCTCTTATGAACATTTACGAACTTATGAACAGTTCAAAAGTCTTTGACATCAATGAGCAGTCAGGCTGTCAGGGTTCTTTAGGCCTCAGGATACATTTAGAGATACATTGGTGTATCTCTAAACTAAACTAAACTAAAAGTGTAGTTTAGTTTAGAGATACAGCACGGAAACAGACCCTTTGGCCCACCGAGTCCGCTTCGACCAGCAATCCCCGGGCATTAACACTATCCTACAACTTACAATTTAGAATTTTACCAAGCCAATTAGTCTACAGACCTGTACATCTTTAGAATGCGTGAGGAAACCCGAGCTCCTGGAGAAAACCCATGCCGGTCACGGGGGGAACATACAAAGTCCGTACAGACCGAAGCCTGGTTTCCTGCACTTAAGGTATTACCTCTACCACTGCGCCACTGTACCATCTAGCAAGCTAACAATATGGGGTTCCCTCTGCTCCCGCCCTCTGCATCTGGTGGATCAGCACTGCAGGTAGGGGGGTCTCAACCCGAAACTTCACCCATTCCTTCTCTCCTGAGATGCTGCCTGTCCCGTTGAGTTACTCCAGCTTTTTGTGTCCATCTGCAGGTAGTGAGCCTGGGCAGCGGGGTAATTGAGCAATTCAGCATGGCCTGGCCCAATGGGTCAAATCAGGAAAGTGCCCAAGCCTGGCGTGAAGGGATGCAAGGAAAGGGCAGCTGCATTAGAGCAACTGTTTTTGTGTGGAGGATACATTGCAGCTTGAACTGATTAGGTTTGTTTTGTTGGGGAGCTTGGATCTCATTCTCTGCACACTGTTCAAAAATAAAACCCAGATGTGATGAAAATAACATTGCAAAGTAATTATGGTGCAAGAATTATAAATATGACAAATGCAAATACAATCCACAAGGCTGTACTTATGAAATTAAATCCAAATTGCTAGTTTCATGCATGTTGACAATGGCTGTTTGCGTTTACATTTCTGCAGTTTTTGCTGCCACCTGTACCCACATCTATGCCATGGCATACAATCTCAGGGTAATATTCAGAGGAATTAAAAAAAACATTTATAGTGTCCAACATGAAGAGGTAGGTGAAGAATATTGTCATTTTGAGATGAAGCATGCAAAAAGGCACTTCAGCACACTGAGTGCATGCCGACCAGTGATCGTCCTGTACACTCGCACTATCCTACACGCTAGGGATAATTTACAATTTACAGAAGCCAATTACCCTACAAACCTGTACGTCTTTGGAGTGTGGGAGGAAACCGGAGCACCTGGAGAAAACCCACGCAGGTCACAGGATGAACGTGCAAATTCCATACGATACGATACGATATGGTACGATAGAATTTTATTCATCCCAGGATGGAAATTGATTTGCCAACAGTCATACAAACATAAAATACGTCAAACATGAAATTAAAGCGACAAGTGGAAAGGATTGGGGATTTGCAAAGACTGGGGAGGGGCTGGGGTGGTGGATGGGGGAAGGGGACAGTAGGGGGAGGAGTTGTACAGTTTGATAGGCACAGGGGAGGATCTCGTGTGACGTTCTGTACTGCATCTTGGTGGAACCAGGCAGCACCCATAGTCAGGATCGAACCCAGGTCTCTAGCGTTGTAAGGCAGCAACTCTACCGCAGCGCCCTTAAATGTTTAAACTATTTAAACAACTCTGAGCAGTGAGGTTGCACTTATTAGCATGATTATACTTGAACAAATTACACCAAAAGAAAAAGCTCTAGTTCAAAGGCAAGCCTTCGTAAATCCTGCGTACATGACCAACCTGACGGATCTGTCCATGCTTGTCTTTGGATGGATCTGCCGCATAATAGACAAAGAACTGGCTTAAAGTAACACTGGTATCAGATGCAGAAAATGCTCAAAGGAAACTTTCCATTCTATAAGCTCATAAGTGATAGCAGCAGAATTAGGCCATTCGGCCCATCAAGTCTTCTCCGCCATTCAATCATGGCTGATCTATATCTCCCCCAAACCCATTTGCCTGTCTCTTCCCATTACCCCTGACATCCGTACTAATCAAGAAACAAAGGGAATTTTAAAAATATTTTATCAACATCACAAAACAGAAATAATTTGTATTGTGCATGAGAGAAATTGGATCACTTCATCCTTAAAAATGCTATATTGAAATGCTGTAAATGCTATATTTAGTCTGGAAACAGGCCTTTTGGCCCACTAAATCCTTGCCGACCAGTGATCACCCCTTTCTAGTAGTTCTATGTAATCCTACTTTCTCATGCACTTCCCACACATTCGGGGCAATTTAAAGAAACCAATGAACCTACATGATTTTAGGGCATAGGAGGAAACCCTCGTGGTCATAGAAAGAACATGCAAACTCCTCGCAAACAGCACCCAAAGTCAGTATTGAACCCGGGTCTCTGGCGTTGTGTATCAGCAGCTCGACCAGCTGCACCACTGTAAAGCAGAATCTTTTACAGTTAAAGCATCTAATTAATTCATTTTTACACGCTACAAATTTTAAGCATTACTTGGTAAAAGAGGTGTCCAGACAGAAATGTCTGCGAGTGGGCTCAACTCTGGAGATCTCGAAAGAACTGCCAAGACTGAGTGAGGTGGAGGACATTTGTCAATGGCCTATGCTCTCTAGAGGAACAAAGGGCTTTAGAAGAAGTAAAAATAACTTAGTAAAAGATACACATTATTTTCAGAAGAGAATGCATTTTCTTAGCTAATTTCTTTCTGTAGAACGATTGCAAGATACTTAATACGCATCGATGAACAACCACGTGAATTCAGCAATTCATTTCAGGACCGGGCGAGAGGCCACCTGGCACTGAAATGCTATCCTGCACGAGACTAAAACCCAAGGAAGCAGGAATGACTGGGATATGGGATTTGGGTGGAGGGGGTGGTGTTAGGGAGGTTTGGCCTGGAATTGGGAAATCAAAGAATTGTGAGGCAGGAAGAATGATGAACATCCAAACATCAATCATTGGAGAAAGGGAGAAATCATCGGTGGTGGGAGAGGGCAAACATGCAATTGGGTGTGGGTAAGAGGTGAATGATGGACAATAATATTTAGTTTAATTTAGAGATACAGCGCTGAAACAGGCTCTTCAGCCCACCGAGTCCAGGTGGAACTGGATTGCATTCAATTTTTTTTTGTTTAACGGAGGAGAATGCTTGAAAGACTGAGTGACCTACCCCAATCTTAAATGGTACCTTCAAATGGTTCCTCCCATTAATCTGAACTCATCAGTAAACTTGTGAATATTCCATTTGGTGCCCTAATTAATGCAGATTGTAGTTGACTAAATGTTCACTGAAGTGATCTTGCATGCCATTCTCTTTACGGCAGTTTAGTTTAGTTTAGTTTAGTGATGTAGGTCTTTCTGCCCACCGAGCCCGTGGTGACCAGCGATTTAAATATTAAATTAAATATTTAAATTGGTTTAAATAGACCAACTATTTCTACACACACTAGGGGCAATTTACAATCTTACCAAGCCAATGGCCTACAAACCTGTATGTCTTTGGGGTGTGTGAGGAAACCAGAGATCCCGGGGAAAACCCACATGAGTCAAGGGGAGAACGTACAAATTGGAGGAACAGCACCTCATATTTTGCTTGGGCAGCTTACAAACCAGTGGTATGAATATTGATTTCACTAACAACAAGTAACCTTTGCATTCCTTCTCTCTCCATCCCTCCCCTATCCCAGTTGGCCTCGTAGTTTCACTGTCGCTGTTCACTGTTTGTATACACTCGATATCACCTTCCGCACAGCCAGCAATGGACCATTGTGGGCTCCATCTTTCCTTGATCATCGTTGCTGGCTTTGATTTGTCTTCTTCACACCTTTCATTTATTTGTTCTTTGTACCTTTCCATACCCTTATGGGCCTGTCCCACTGTACGAGCTAATTCAAGAGCTCTCCCGAGTTTAAAAAAAATCAAACTCGTGGTAAGCACGTAGAATGTACGTAGCGGGTACGTCGGAGCTCGGGATGTCTCTTAGCGGCTTGTAACGCAGGTACTCGGGAAACGCGGTAAGCTCGTGAAGACTCGTGAAGATTTTTCAACATGTTGAAAAATGTCCACAAGAGCCCTGAGTACCCACGAGCGGCTATTACCATAATTTTCCAAGTTAGATTCAGGGGAAACTCGGGAGAACTCTTGAATTAGCTCGTACAGTGGGACAGCCCCATTAGTTTCCCTCTCCCCTGACTCTCAGTCTGAAGAAGGGTCTCGACCCAGAACGTCACCTATTCCTTTTCTCCAGAGATGCTGCCCAACCCGCTGAGTACTCGAACATTGTGTGTCTATCATCTGTGTTTAAAAAAGCCTGATGGTTGTAGGGAAGAGGCTGCTCCTGAACCTGGACGTTACAGGATTCAGGCTCCTGTATCTCCTTCCCGATGGCAGGAGTCACTTACTAACCTAATCCCAGGAGGAGGAGGAGGAGGAGGTCACGAAGGTTGTGAGTAGCCGCAGTGAATTGCCTACTAAGCCTAAGTGAGTGACCTTGCAAAGCACGTGAGATGCTGCACTGTGACTGTGCCCTGAATGTCCTGATCTTATTTCAATGGAAATATCCCTTAACGTGGGGGAAGGGACAGAGGTGTTACGGGGAGGTGCCGATAACCTTGATCGTACGTTCCCAAAATGAAAATTTGAGATAAGCTGGCTGTATAATTTGTCAGCGCTTGTGTGCTGCTCTGAAATGTAAGTAGCCCTTGCACTGTATGACCTAGGATCACGCAATATGTAACCCTGCAGGACTGCATCACAACACCAGATCTTGTATCCAGAGCCAGCACGAGGTGGGTAGATGTCCGCTGCAACCAATTATATCCCCTCAGGGGCGATATTAAATCAAAATTTGAGCTTCTCCTTAACAATTTAAGAGGTGCTGACAATGATTAATGTGCGGTGTCCTTTAGATTACAGTCCATTCGTGACAGATCCAGAATTAGTAGTGAAAGCAATTAAAGGTTCATCTGTGTGAGTCTCACTTTGTGTTTATCTTGTTATAACATGACAAGGAGCCTTCTTCACTGGATTCAGGCTCTTGTAATGTGGTTAATTTTTCTTTCAATTCCAGAGGCAAGAGCTTAGCGTCGTTTTAGTCAAGTGTGAGAGCACAGTGGTGCCTGACATAACAGAGTATTCTGACTCAGGATTAACTCGAGCGGTATCATTGATTGTGAAGGTAAAACGGCTTCCTTGTGTTGTGTAAATCTTATGATGTCTTGTAGGGCTGGCTACAGCTTGATCTTAGATCATGCTGTACTTAGCATAAACTTACAGCTCAGAACTACAAACATATAGCTACAAATTATACAATATTTTGAGGTTTAAAGTTGATAGGTGTGTTATAAGTTCATAAGTTATAGGAGCAGAATTAGGCCATTTGGCCCATCGTGTCTACCCCGTCATTCATTCATGGCAGATTTATCCTTTTTATTTCCCTCGCAACCCCATTCTCCTGCCTTCTCCCCATAACCCCTGACACCCACTAATCAAGAACCTGTCAATCTGTGCCTTAAAAATATCCATTGACGCCCTCCACAGCCGTCTGTGGTAATGAATTCCACAGTTTCACCACTAAAGAATTTTGTTCCATATCTCCTTTGTAAAGGTATGTCCTTTTAATATGAGGCTGTGCCCTCAGGTCCTAGACTCTCTCACTAGTGGAAACATCCTCTCCACATGCACTCTACCCACGCCTTTCACTATTCGGTAAATTTCAGTGAGGTTTCCCTCTCATCCTTCTAAACCCCAGTGAGTACAGGTCCAGTGCCATCCAACGCTCATCATTTGTTAACCCCCTCATTCCTGGGATCATTCTTGTAAATCATTCTGGTGTTACTGAGAAAACGCTAGGTGGAGGGACAGATTATCAAGAAAGCATGCGTTGGTGGCTGTGTTGAAAACTTTAGAAAGGGAGGACTGCATTCAAAAGAAAGTTTAAACTGAAATGATTTAGGGAAAAGCAGATTCTAAAGGGTGTTCCCGACTTCCAAAAACATTAAGCAGACCAAGAAGCTTAATCTGCTGGCCATTGCCACCATTAAACCATTTTGACGTCCTATCACAGTAATTCCCTTTATACTATATATAGGAGTGGAGGCACCCCCCCTCCCCTTCCCCCCCCCCCCCCCCCCCACCTTCTCTGTTACCAAAAAACGAACTCACGCCTCTCTCTTTCCTACTTCTGATGGAGGGCCGCAAACCCAGAATGTTGACCATTTCTCTTCCCATAGATGCTGCCTTACTTGCTGAGTTTTTGTAGCATTTTCCGTTTTTATTCCTACGCCGAGGGACTTGCACAGGAGTGGAGGAATCACAGTATGAGGGTGCTTTTTGGAAGCAGGCATAGGAAGGGATCGAGGCAGAAACACACCGAGTGAAGAGACGCGAAAGAGGGGGACAATGTGGGAAAGCACGACTGGACGGATTTTTGAAATAAAAACCATGGTAAAGATGAGGGGGTGGGGGCCTGGAAAACGGAAGTCATTGAAGATTTAAATAAAATCTGAAATCTGAAGAAGGGTCTCAACCCAAAACGTCACCCATTCCTTCTCCCAAGAGATGCTGCCAGTCCCGCTGAGTTACTCCAGCATTTTGTGTCTACTAGCACGCTTGCACAGAGCCCTGAGGGAAACCAGTGCATTTGGTGGGGCTGCAATGGGAGGAAGGACATCTGCAGGAAGTCCATCAGCGGTAGTTAGACACCTTATGGATTGGGAGATGGAGGGAGAGCAATGCCGTGGATAGAATTCACAGCGTGTCGGGATGGGGCATCTGCACCGGTTTGGGATTGACTGATATGGGACCCGTATGACGAGATGCCTTTAAGACTTTACTTTAGATTTTAGAGACACAGTGCGGAAACAGGCCCTTTGGTCCCCAACCAACGATCACCCCATACATAAAACACCATGAATAGAAAGCATAGAAATTAGTGCGTAGCCATTCACCAGGTGATCTTTCCACTCAGTAACGTACCCGTGCCTCTTCTCAATCCCCTGCCACCCACATCCACTCACTCTTAAATTAGCATGAACTAACTACCTAGAGAGTTTCACACATTTCGGTCCTTAAGGATTTCCCCTTAAGCTGTGACCCCCCCAACATTCTTCCTGCATCTAGCCTGTCCAACCCCTGCCCCTCTCACCAATTCCAAGAGAGTAGAAACTCTATCCAGTCTTTCTTCATGACAGTCATCCCAGGAATCAGTCTGTGAACACATGGCAGGAGTGTACAACTGAAGTAGAGCACTCAACCTTTTGGAAAGCTAACATACCAACTGCCTGCTTGCACCTGCATGCCTACTTTCAATGAACCCCTGGAGGCCACCAAAGTCTGCAGAAGCCCATTAACCCTACAAACCTGCACACCTTTGGAGTGTGGGAGGAAACTGGAGCACCCGGAGAAACTGGAGCACCCGGAGAAAACACGGTCACAGAGAGAAGGTACAAATTCCGTATGGACAGCACCCAGAGTCAGTATTGAACCCGGGTCCCTGGCGCTGTAAGGCCGCAACCTTACCCACAATAATAACGTGAGGCAGAGAGAGGCATCCCTGACAACTTGAAAAACTTCCCATTCTCAAAAAGACTTACAAAGCTATTCCTGCAACACCCCCAGGGTTAACCTTCGCAGCCATTGACTCATGCGTTGTATAGTCAATACCAACTTGGCCAGAAAGTAGTAAAAAGCAATTTATAGCTTGCCTTGGAGCCACACTTGTGTTATTTACTCATTCCCAGGCTGCAGACGTTGCTGCCAATACCAGCATTTATTGTTCATTTCTAATTGTGGAAGCAGTTAAAAGTTAGTGATGTTGGTGAGGTTGGGTTCACATGTGGACCAGACTCAATGGTTCAATGGAGCTTTTATTGTCACATGTGTGAAGTGTAAACGCACAGTGAAATTCTTCTCTGTCCAGTAGACTATTCCCATACCTAAGCACATCCAGAGTTCTCAGTGCTTAGATTGCTTAGGTTTGTGCTTATGTTTGCACTAAGGCACGGTGAGGCAGCGGTAGAGTAGCTGCCTTACAGCGCCAGAGACCCAGGTTCAATGCTGACTACTAGTGCTGTCTGTATGGCGTTTGTTAGTTCTCCACGTGACTTGCATGGGGTTTTCTCCGGGTGCTCCGGTTTCCTCCCTCACTCCAAAAGTGTACAGGTTTGTGATGACCACACCAGGTCATCACAAATGGCCTCATTCTTCAGATAAACCACACCAGGTCATCACAAATGGCCTCATTCTTCAGAGAAACCACACCAGGTCATCACAAATGGCCTCATTCTTCAGAGAACGGGGATTCCCCTCCCCCACTATAGATGAGGCTCGCACCAGGATCTCCTCCATACCCCGCAACACTGCCCTCTCTCCCCATTCCCCCATTCGCAAACAAGGCAGAGTCCCCCTGGTCCTCACCTTTCACCCCACCAGCCGGCAAATACAACACATAGTCCTCCGCCAGTTTTGCACCACCTCCAACGTGACCCCTCCACTCGCCACATCTTCCCTTCTCCCCCCCTGTCTGCCTTCCGACAAAGACCGCTCCCTCTGCAACTCCCTTGTCAATTCTTCCCTTCCCTCTACACTCTACCCCTTCCCCGGGCACTTTCCCTTGCAAACCGCAAGAAATGCAACACTTGTCCCTTCACCTCCCCCCTCCACTCCTTTCAGGGACCCAAGCAGTCCTTCCAGGTCCGACAGAGGTTCACCTGCACCTCCTCCAACCTCATCTACTGCATCCGCTGCTCCAGATGCCAGATGATCTATATCGGTGAGACCAAGCGGAGGCTTGGCGATCGTTTCGCCGAACACCTCCGCTCGGTCCGCATTAACCAACCCGACCTCCCGGTGGCTCAGCACTTCAACTCCCCCCTCCCATTCCGTATCCGACCTCTCGGTCTTGGGCCTCCTCCACGGCCAGAGTGAGCAACACCGCAAGTTGGAGGAACAGCACCTCATATTCCGCTTGGGGAGTCTGCATCCTTTGGGCTTGAACATTGAATTTTCTCAATTCTGTTAACCCTTGCTGTTTCCTCCCCTTCCCACCTCTCCCTCAGCCCTCGAGCCTTGGCATTCCCTCTCTCTCTATCTCCCTCCCCCACCCTAGTCGCACCAGCTTCTCATTTTCACACCACAAACAGCTTACACTGGCTTGTTCCCTTTATCATTGATACTTTTTTGCATATCTTTCATTCATTGTTCTTTATCTCTCCACATCACCGTCTATATCGCTCGTTTCCCTGATCCCTGACCAGTCTGAAGAAGGGTCTCGACCTGAAACGTCGCCTATCTCCTTCGCTCCTTAGATGCTGCTGCACCCGCTGAGTTTCTCCAGCCTTTTGTGTACCCCCAGGTTTGTAGGCTGATTGGCAGTAGAATTGTAAATTGTCCCTAGTGTGTAGGATAGCATTATGGTCGACGTGGACTCAGTAGGCCGAAGGGCCTGTTCTTGCTCTGTATCTCTAAACTAAACTAAAGCTAAACTGAACTAAGCACATCCCCACTGAGCAAATTGTACGGAAATAGTACTGAGCCCGCATGCAGGAGGCGCCATGATTTGGTGCCATTTTCAAAGTCCAGTCCGTGCTCTAGTTTTTTTTGAACAGTGCCCGTTCCAGGCAGGTCCAAGGCTGTTGTGGGCTTCCAGCCATTGCCTTCCTTAGACACGCGGGTCAAAGGTGCACATATCAACAAGTGTGGATCGGGTTTAAATGGGGTAAAAAAGACATAAACGTTGGGAAGCCGACTCCAGCGGATCAATGTTGGGGTTTTACTGAGAAGTGCGCACTCCAGCGAGCTGGATTGAAAGATTAAATGCATTAATAAGGCAAGAGATCTCCTGGCCAGGTTTTACTGTCCATGCCCAGGGTTCAGGAAAGCTGGTAAACGAAGGACGGAAAATGCAGCTTCAGAAGGAAGTAAATGTCTTTGCAGCTCTCCTTACAAATTGGGGGCAGCAGGGGTTGTCTTTTTAAAGGTACAGCACGGAAACAGGCCCTTCAGCCCACCGAGACAACAATTTACAATTATACCAAGCCAATCAACCCACAAACCTGAACGTCTTTAGAGTGTGGGAGGAAACCGGAGCTCCAAAAGAAAACCCACGCAGTCATGGGAAGAATGAACAAACTCCGTTCAGACAGCACCCGTAGTCAGGATTGAACTCTGCCGCTGTGCTACCACGCCACCCAGTTATATACCCACCTTGCTGAGCTCCCCCTCCAACCTCACGAGAAGCACTCTGACATAAACATCATGCTGTGTAGCCCTGAAAACCAGGCACTGGTCATGGGAAACAGACTCCACACATCCTTCTAGTTCCACTGTTCGCATCCCTGTCATCCTTCATTCTCACCTCTTCCCCAGCCAACAATGGGCCATTATAGGCACCACCCTTCCTTGGTTCTCGACAATCGACAATAGACAATGGACAATAGGTGCAGGTGTCGGCCATTCGGCCCTTCGAGTCAGCACCACCATTCACTGTGATCATGGCTGATCATCCACAGTCAGTCCCCTGTTCCTGCCTTCTCCCCATATCCCACAACCTAGCTATCTTTAGGAGCTGTTGCTGGCCCAGCTTTGTTCTGGCCTTTTCCTACCTCCAGTTAGCCCCCCTCCCTCCACCCACCTTCTTTCAGTCTGAAGAAAGGTTCCGGCCCAAAACATCATCTGTTCCTTTTCGCCAGCGCTGCCGCCTGACTCGCTGAGTTTCTCCGGGACTTTGTGTCTATCTTCAGCATAAACCAGCATCTGCAGTTCTTTCCTACATAGAGGTATGGAGAGCTGGTTATCCACCCTGAACACCCCTTACGTAACCCAGCTTTGTAACCCTTGTCACTGCTCCTGCCTTGCTCTGCTTCCTAGGATGTACCCGTCTGAATTGCAACCAGTCACCAATGTGCTTCCAACACCACTTTGGGTTAAACGTTTTCAGTCTGGTGAACCTCAGTCCTCACTGATGATCGCAATTGACAGGACATCCACACTGTGTTCTCCAAGGAAGAGGGGACGAGTTGTTGCAGACAATGCACCTTTTATTGGTGTTTATAATCCATCAGAGAGAGGACTACTGTAGTCTTTTCTTCTCCGTTATTAATAGCAAAAATCACTGGGTCAAAGGCTGGTGTGGGCCTCTTGTGGCGAGAACAACTGCGCCAAACAATTTCTTGGCTACTTCTAAAAATGTACATGGCTCCAACAACTGCCAGCGCTGTTGAGGACATGTTCCTGAGCTAAAAATGTCTTGTGCAACTATTGACTCTTCCATTGATATGGAGCTGGATTTGGCCCCAAAATATGGCACCTCATACATGTGGGATCAGTAAACTTGACCCATTCCTTCTCTCCAGAGATGCTGCCTGTCCTGCAGAGTTACTCCAGCATTTTGTGTCTAACTATTTCTGTACAGTTTGCTAAACCTGGAAGAGCTTAGGTTTGGCAACACTCTACAGCACAGTTTGTAGGAAAATAATTTCACCGTGGGTTTGCACTTTGCACGTGTGACAATAAAAGCATCATTGAACCATTGAGTTGAGCAACTCATTAAGTACTGGCTACCCTTGAGAATTTAATCTCAGCTCTGTGGTCTCCGGACCACCCAAGGTAATCACCGACAACTAAGTACTTATTAAATATCCTCACTGTTGAAATGTGGGAAGAGATTGACACAAAATGCTGGAGTAACTCAGAGGGTCAGGCAGCATCTTAGTTTTTTTTAATTAGAGATACAATGTGGAAACAGGCCCTTCGGCCCACCGACTCTGCACAGACCAGCGATCGGCGACATCGTCAGAAGTCGGAGGAGGACTCGCTGCACAGGGCGGCGCGGGCTATGGAGAAGCCGGCGCGAGTGGTCAGAGTCGCGGCGGTCGGGTCGGAGCCCTGAGGCCAAGTTGGTGCCACCACGGAGAAGGGCGGGTCAGAGCCTCAGAGTCGGGCTGAGAACGTGGTTGGGTCGGAGCTTCGAATGGAGTCGGGACGAGAACGGAGCCTCGAGGACGGGCCTCGTCACCAAGAACAACCTGGCGTGGGGCGGGAGCTGCCGAGAACTAAGGGGAACCTGGCGTGGGGGGGGGGGGGGGGGGCGAACGAAGAAGGGTTAAGTACTTTTTGTACCTTTGTCGGCGACTTTGTGGCGACTCTTTCGTGTACTTTGTATGCAAAAACAAAGAATTCCGTAGCACCTGGCTAGGTACAAGTGACATTAAAGTATCATCACCATTACCCATCACACATACACTAGTTCTATCCTGCACACTAGGTACAATGCAGGGAAGCCAATTAACCTACAAACCTGTCTGTCTTTGGTGTGGCGAGGAAACCGGAGCACATTAGTTAATGATGCAGTCGTTGATGTAGCGAATTCCCCCCCCCCCCACACGCTCTTCTCCTCCCTTCCACCTTTATCCCTCTCTCTGGCTTTACATTTCACTCCTCTCCTCTCCCTTATCTAACACGATTTTGTCTTGTTTGAATCTCTAGCCTCTATGCGCCCATTTGCCAATCATACTCCCTCACCTGTATCCACCTATCACTTGCCAGACGATATCCTAACCCTACTTCATTTCTCGCTTTAATCCCCCGACTACACCAGTTTGAAGAAGGGCCCCAACCCGAAATGTCACCTATGGCCTCCATAGATGCTGCCTGACCGCTGAATTACTCCAGCACTTTATGTTTATTTTAATGAAATGCTAACTTTGTTTCATATGCTGCCTAACCTGCTCAGCATGTTCTGCTTTATCTGTTCAGCTCCACAGACATAACCCTGTCCCTTGTTCTAATTAGCTTCCAAACAAACCCATCAGGTTTAGTAGGCAGAATATTCCCATTCCAAAACCATGCCACTGTCTCAGATCAGCTGAAAATGTTCGAGGTTCTAACCCTCTGGCATGTTTCTGAAACCTTTAAGGCAGAGATAGATAGATTCTTGATTAGTACAGGTGTCAGAGATTATGGCAGGAGAATGGGGTTAGGAGGGAGAGATCGATCAGCCATGATTGAATGGTGGGGTAGACTTGATAGGCTGAACGGCCTAATTCTATTCCTTATAACCTCATTACCTTAAGTAAATGTCTTCAATTGCTTTATATGCTTTATTACTGTGGATGCCCGATTGTAATCACGTGTTGTCTTTCCGCTGACTGGTTAGCTCACGACAGAAGCTTTTCACTGTACCTCGGTACACGTGACAATAAACTAAACTAAACTAAACTCCTGTTTCCTCCCACTTCTCAAGGACATGCAGGTTTGGAGATTAACTGGCCTCAGTACATTTGCCCCTAGTGCAGGGAGTGATATGAAGGGCCTGTTTCCATACTATCTCTTTCAAACAATACAGGAGCTTGAAAGCTCATAATCCACACTTAAGAGCAGCTTCTTCCCCACTGCAATCACTCTGGAATTAATGATCTTTTTCATACCCCATTTGTGGAGATGCTGCCACATATTATACCTCATTTGGTAATTATGCTATTGGACTTTAATGCTCTTTTACACTACTTGCATTTTGCAGGACAATCCTGCACCATTCTGCTATTTACTGGAGTATTTATCATTATGTATACGCATACTGTTTATCATTACTATATATATATTGTTTACACACACTATTGTTATGTGACAATAAATCAATCTCATTTATCTCCCAGACCTGCACACAATTCACACTTCAGTATTAAATCGTTTCCTATTACTTAATTCAACCCCCTAGGTCTCCAGTGCCTCTTTATCTCTCATTATGTCCTTGCTAATCATGAAGTGGTTTAATCCTTAATTGCACTTCTCCTCTATTACTATTTTCCCAAATATTTCTGTAGATCATTTAGCAATATGTTTTTTCCCCAGTTTTGATTGCCTGGCAACCCTGTCTGATAACTGGCTACCATGTTCTTCCCTTGAATTTGAGTTTGTGCAAGGAACATGGTTCATTCATTCATTCATCATCAGTAAACTCTTCATGGTGCTCAGACATAGCAGTCATATCCAACACCTCTTCCACCTGGAACATCTAGCAGTGAAGTTCCATCCCTTTCACCTCCATCAGTATGACTGCAATCTACATCCTGCCGCAGGTCAACAAATACCAAAGGGCATAACGCAAAACTTCCGCAGCATAGCTGGGGACCACAGTACGGCTAGTCTGAAGAAGTCATTTCCAAACTACCACCAGCATAGTCCGAGCAAGCAGGCCCCACTCACCCGCTGCAGTTAGTCGACAGATGAGGTCTCGCCCAACGGGACAACGCGGTCAATGGAGAAGCCGGCACGGAGCGACTGGTCGAAGTCCCGGCCGTCGGGTCAGAGTCACAAGGCCGAGCACAGTAGGCCACTTAACCCATCACAGATGACCCTATTCAACATAAGAGATGTTACCTGTGGAGACCTTAGCTGAGTCGTACTTTTTGGGGGAAAGATTAAAGTACTTTTACAGATTAAAGTAACGCTAGGGCATCTACCGTGTCCATTTGATGACCTCTGTCAGTGTCAGGGTCTTTTATGGCCAGAGATGTACAGGAGGTGAAAGGTTACCAGAAAGGTAGGAACCTGGCCTTGAGGTTACCATCAGGTCACCTGTGATCTTGATGAATGGCAGAGTAGACTTGAGGAACCAGGTGGCCTTCTCTGGCTCTAAGTGTTTGTGGCAAATAATTTTATTGTGTAGTCACTGTATTAATAAAGTAATCAAGGCAGCCAAATCCCACAAGAAGTAATCAATAAATATAAGAAGGGTCTCGACCCGAAACGTCGCCTATCTCCTTCGCTCCTTAGATGCTGCTGCACCCGCTGAGTTTCTCCAGCTTTTTGTGTACCCTCAATAAATAACCATGTCTTTTTAAACTGTTGGTTGAGAGCTAATTATTAGCCAGGACAGCAGTATTGAAAAGGAAGGGAAAAATAGAAAAGGGCTGGGTTTGATCCTGACCTCAGGTGTTGCCTGTATGGATTTTGCATATTCTCCCTGTGACCGCGTGGGTTTTCTCCGGGTTCTCCGGTTTCCTCCCACACTCCAAAGACGTGCAGGACTGAAGAAAGGTCTCGACCTGAAACATCACCTATTCCCTTTCCCCAGAGACGCTGCCTAACCCGCTGAGGTACTCCAGCATTTTGTGTCTATCTTCGTTGCAAACCAGGCATCTGTGGTTCCTCCGTGCACAGATTTGTAGGTTAATTGGTAAAAATTGCAAATACACTTTAAAATTGTAAATTGCCCCAAGTGTGTAGAGTGTTAGTACACGTGTGTGATCGCTGGTCGGCGCGGTCTTGATGGGCCAAAGGGCCTGTTTCTGTGCTGTATCTCTGACGTCTAAAGTCTAATGGGAGGATGTTGGAGATGGCAATGCTGTTACGCACTTCCCACTTGCAATATTCAAGCTCAAAGCAATCCCGTGGAAGATTTCCGTCCTCAGGAATGAATCCCCGTCTGAAGAAGGGTCACAACAGAAATGTCACCTATTCCTTTTCTCCAGGGATGCTGTCTGACCCGCTGAGTTACTCCAGCATTTTGTGTCTGTCATCTGTTTATTTGTTGCTATTTGTAAGATGAGCACTTTACGGCAATTCCTTGGCTATGCAACACTTGTTGGAACCCCATTAGGAAATGGCTGAGGTAACCTAATCGCAGGCTCGTGCAGGTGTCCTGCAGTGAATTTCAATGGCAAGAATGTCCTTTGGCATGAATGAAGCAGTGCGGTGAAAAGTTGCAAATAGAATTACCTTCTCCCCGAGGAATCTCTGGCTCACGCTATGGTTGCTCACACAAAGGTGACCTCATGCTAAAGGCTCGGTCCGCAGAGCCGACTAATGTTAAGAAACAGCAGGGAAGTGGGAAAGAATGCAGTCAGATGATAAACATAAAGGTGACATCATTATCAATCTTGCACTGAACAGCCAGAGAGAATGAGCAGAGATAAGCTGCAAAGACAACAGATAACGTGGGGCTATAAGCACAAAGTGAATGTAAGAAACATACAAATTTTGCAAGATAGCAATTGATTAATTGACTGAATCCCTGGACAAACTTGAATCTGGCTCAAGTTGATGAGATAAGCTAGCTCTATGTTACAGCTGAATGATTAACTGACCAAAAATGTAGCATTCGACACTGATGCCCAACAGGATGTCGGTGAAGATTGACACAAAATGCTGGAGTAACTCAGCGGGACAGGAAGCATCTCTGGAGAAAAGGAATGGGTGATGTTTCGGGTCAAGACCCTTCTTCAGGTCTATCTTTGGTTTAAACCAGCATCTGCAATTTCTTCCTACACAGGATGTCATTGTAGTTGGTTTGGAGTGAAGTGATGCCAAAGTTTCTCAATGTAAATTTTCGGTTTGGCAGCCGCAACATTAAAATAAACGCACTGGATTCAGCAAGATCAATATTGAAGAGTAAAAGCCTGCTTTTTATTATAAGGTGCATTCACAACTTTAGGATATTCCAGGGCATTTCGAGGCAGCACATGGAACAGCGGTAGAGTTTCTGCCTTACAGCACCAGAGTCCCGTGTTTGATTCTGACTGTGGGTGCTGTCTGTATGGAGTTTTTTTTTTTTGTACGTTCTCTCTGTGACCGCATGGGTTTTCTCCAGATGCTCCGGTTTCCTCCCAACACTACAACAACGTACAGATTTAAAGGCTAATTGGCTTCTGTAAATTGTAAATTGTCCCTAGTGTGTAGGATAGTGTTAGTATCATGGGGTGATCGCTGATCAGGATGAACCCTGTCCAAAGGGCATGTTTCCTTACTGTTTTTAAGAAAAAGTAAGAATTTGTCAGTAATTAAATCCATTCTTAACCATAGGCATTATAGTAAATACAGGTGCTAAACAATTGTTCCACACTCTTAAATCCTTATTCCTACAGTAACATTTCTTAGTTTAACATCGTTATGTGTAGAGCTGCTAAACACTAAGGGGCAGAAAACGCTAGTGGGAGTTGTGTACAGGCCACCTAACAGTAGTAGTGGAGTTGGGGATGGCATCAAACAGGAAATTTGAAATGCGTGCAACAAAGGTAAAACAGTTATAATGGGTGACTTCAATCTACATATAGATTCGGTGAATCAAATTGGCAGGGGTGCTGAGGAAGAGGATTTCTTGGAATGTATGCGGGATAGTTTTCTAAACCAACATGTAGAGGAACCAACGAGAGAACAGGCTATTCTAGACTGGGTATTGAGTAATGAGGAATAGTTAGTTAGCAGTCTTGTTGTGCGTGGCCCCTTGGGCAAGAGTGACCATAATATGGTTGAGTTCTTCATTAGCATGGAGAGTGACATTGTTAATTCAGAAACAAGGGTTCTGAACTTAAAGAAAGGTAACTTTGAGGGTATGAGATGTGAATTGGCCAAGATAGCCTGGCAATTGATTCTTAAAGGGTTGACGGTGGATATGCAATGGAAGGCATTTGAAGACTGCATGGATGAACTACAACAATTGTTCATCCCAGTTTGGCAAAAGAATGAATCAGGGAAGGGAGTGCATCCGTGGATAACATGGGAAATCAGGGATAGTATCAAAACAAAAGAGAAAACATACAAATTAGCCAGAAAAAGCAGCCTACCAGAGGACTGGGAGAAATTCTGGGAGTCCAGCAGAGGAGGACAAAAGGCTTAATTAGGAAAGGGAAAATAGATTATGAAAGAAAACTGGCAGGGATCATATAAACTGACTGCAAAAGTTTTTTATAGATATGTGAAGATAAAAAGATTAGTTAAAACAAATGTAGGTCCCTTGCAGTGAGAAACAAGTGAATTTCATGGGGAACAAGGACATGGCAGACCAATTGAATAACTACTTTGGTTCTGTCTTCACTAAAATCCCTGTCTCACTGTGCGAGTTGGCCCAGAGTGACCCGAGTTTCACTCGTGGTGATCACGTAGCGGGAACGTCGGAAACTCGCACGAGCAACTTATCGACTCGTGGCGCTAACGGCAGGTACTCGGGAAACTTGTTAACTCGTGAAAAAAATCAAACATGTTTGATTTTTTCCACGAGTCAAATTAACTGTTCAAGTTAAAAATGGAAACATTTAAACTCGTTGTAATAACGTAGTGGCCCCGTGCGTTTATCTTAGTGTCTCGTGAGTCTTACCGTGGGAACTTAATAATCTGTTCTTTTGCTCGAGTAAAGACTGAACCAAAGATAGACACAAAATCTGGAGTAACTCAGCGGACCAGGCATCTCTGGAGAGAAGGAAATAGAGTCGAGACCCTTCTTCAGACTTACCCGAAATGCCACCCATTCCTTCGCTCCAGAGATGCAGCCTGTCCCGCCGAGTTACTCCAGCATTTTGTGTCTAATCTTCGGCCTTTCTGCCACTTGTCCTTTATTACTGAGGCGCCTGCCCCGTGGCTTCACTCTGTCTCAATGAACGGCTTAAAAGACCTGCCGAAGGGGCAAGTTGGGGTGGTGGGTGGGATGTGTCCCACGTGTGATGCTCCATCCACCCCCCCGGGCCGAGAGTGTGGGATTGGGAAGGAACTGCAGATGCTGGTTCACACCGGAGATAGACACACACAATGCTGGAGTAACTCGGCGGGACAGGCTGCATCTCTGGAGCGAAGGAATGGGTGGCATTTCGGGTAAGTTGAAGAAGGGTCTCGACTCTATTCCTTCTCTCCAGAGATGCTGCCTGGTCCGCTGAGTTGTGTGTGTGTGTCTCTCTCCCTCTCTGTCTATCTGTTTGTATATGTGTGTGTGTTGATGTCGGGTCCCGGTGGCCGCTCAAAGTCACCCGAGCTGCTTCATTCTCGAAATGGTGGCCAGCTGCTGTCTGTGTGTATCTCTCTCTCTATGTGTGTGTGTGTGTGTCTCTCTCTCCTCTCTGTCTATCTGTGTGTATCTGTGTGTGTGTCTGCTGTCGGGTCCCGGTGGCCGCTCAAAGTCACCCGAGCTGCTTCATTCCTCTGAAGTGGTGGCCAGCTGCTGTCTGTGTGTATCTCTCTCTCTATGTGTGTGTGTGTGTATGTGTGTGTGTGTGTCTCTCTCTCTCTATGTGTGTGTGTGTGTATGTGTCTCTCTCTCTCCCTCTCTGTCTATCTGTGTGTATCTGTGTGTGTGTCTGCTGTCGGGTCCCGGTGGCCGCTCAAAGTCACCCGAGCTGCTTCATTCCCTGAAGTGGTGGCCAGCTGCTGTCTGTGTGTATCTCTCTCTCTGTGTGTGTGTGTGTGTGTGTGTGTGTGTGTGTGTGTGTGTGTGTGTGTGTGTGTGTGTGTGTGTGTGTGTGTGTGTGGTGTGTGTGTGTGTGTGTGTGTGTGTGTGTGTGTCTGCTGTCGGGTCCCGGCGGCCGCTCAATGTCAGTCACCCGGGCTGCTTCCTTTTTTAAAATTATTTAAAATAGAGATCCATTGCAAAAAAGTATTTTAAAAACATAAAAACAACAAGAAATGCTTGGTTACTGGAGGATGCGCATTTTCCCATTGTAGGTCATATCATTAGATGCCGCCGCGCTAAAATAACTCAAAACCACAGGATGGAGATGTATTTTAACATTGTTGCTTTATTAAAACATACCTTCATTCACGGTTGGCTCAAGAGTCACGGGAGAGGAACTTGCTAACTCGGGAGAGGAACTAGGAACATCGCAGCAATGACATACTCGTGGGAACTCGTATTACACACTTGATCATAAACTTGCAGTCTCGTGCACAGCCACGAGTCTGTCACTCGGGGTACCTCGTGGGTCAACTCGCACAGTGAGACAGGGCCATAAGGAAGACATAAATAATCTGCCGGAAATAGCAGGGGACCGGGGGTCAAATTAGATGGAGGAACTGAGTGAAATCCAGGTTAGCCGGGAAGTGGTGTTGGGTTAACTGAATGGATTAAAGGCTGATAAATCACCAGGGCCAGATAGGCTGCATCTCAAAGTACTTAAGGAAGTAGTCACAGAAATAGTGGATGCATTAGTGATAATTTTTCAAAACTCTTTAGATTCTGGAGTAGTTCCTGAGGATTGGAGGGTAGCTAATGTAACCCCACTTTTTAAAAAGGGAGGGAGCGAGAAAACGGGGAATTACAGACCAGTTAGTCTAACATCGGTAGTGGGGAAACTGCTAGAGTCAGTTATTAAAGATGGGATAGCAGCACATTTGGAAAGTGGTGAAATCATTGGACAAAGTCAGCAAGGATTTATGAAAGGTAAATCATGTCTGACGAATCTTATAGAATTTTCCGAGGATGTAACTAGTAGAGTGGATAAGGGAGAACCAGTGGATGTGTTATATCTGGACTTACAGAAGGCTCTCTACAAGGTCCCACATAAGAGATTAGTATGCAAACTTAAAGCACACGGTATTGGGGGTTCAGTATTGATGTGGATAAAGAACTGGCTGGTAGACAGGAGGCAAAGAGTAGGAGTAAACGGGTCCTTTTCAGAATGGCAGGCAGTGACTAGTGGGGTACCACAAGGCTCAGTGCTGGGACCCCAGCTATTTACAATATATATTAATTATCTGGACGAGGGAATTGAATGCAACATCTCCAAGTTTGTGGATGACATGAAGCTGGGGGGCAGTGTTAGCTGTGAGGAGGATGTAAGGTGACTTGGATAGGTTGGGTAAGTGGGCAAATGCATGGCAGATGCAGTATAATGTGGATAACTGTGATGATATCCACTTTCGTGGCAAAAACAGGAAAGTAGACTATTACCTGAATGGTGGCCAATTAGGAAAAGGGGAGATGCAACAAGACCTGGATGTCATGGTACACCAGTCATTGATAGTAGGCATGCAGGTGCAGCAGGCAGTGAAGAAAGCGATTGGTATGTTAGCATTCATAGCAAAAGGATTTAAGTATAAGAGCAAGGAGGTTCTACTTCAGTTGTACAGGGTCTTGGTGAGACCACACCTGGAGTATTGCGTACAGTTTTGGTCTCCTAATCTAAGGAAAGACATTCTTGCCATAGAGGGAGTACAGAGAAGGTTCACCAGACTGATTCCTGGGATGTCAGGACTTTCATATGAAGAAAGACTGGATAGACTCGGCTTGTACTCGCTAGAATTTAGAAGATTGAGGGGGGATCTTATAGAAATGTACAAAATTCTTAAGGGGTTGGACAGGCTAGATGCAGGAAGATTGTTCCCGATGTTGGGGAAGTCCAGAACAAGGGGTCACAGTTTAAGGATAAGGGGGAAGTCTTTTAGGACCGAGATGAGAAAAACATTTTTCACACAGAGAGTGGTGAATCTGTGGAATTCTCTGCCACAGAAGGTAGTTGAGGCCAGTTCATTGGCTATATTTAAGAAGGAGTTAGATGTGGCCCTTGTGGCTAAAGGGATCAGGGGGTATGGAGAGAAGGCAGGTACAGGATACTGAGTTGATATGGATACAATACTAATACCACAACGAATAAAATATCTTTTTATGCAGACGATGTTTTAATATATATCACAAAACCGGAGATCAGTATTCCTAACTTACTTAACATTATAAATAAGTTCGGTACATTTTCAGGATATAGAATTAATTGGAATAAAAGTGAAATCATGCCTGGATTTAACTGGAATAAAAGTAAACGTATTACAACAATTTCCGTTTAAAATAGTTACGGATAAATTTAAATATCTAGGAATTAATGTATCTAAATCTTATAATTTATTATTCAAATTAAATTACCCTCAGTTATTGGATAAACTAAAAAATAATATTTTATACTGGAAAACACTATCAATATCAATGATCGGCAGAATAAATGCTATAAAAATGGTCTTTTTACCACAATTATTATATTTATCCCAAGCTATCCCTTTATATCTCCCAAACATTTCTTTCAACAAAATCGATTCTATTATTAACAGCTTTTGGGATTATAAAAACCACAGAATAAGTAAAAAACATTTATGTAAATCCAAGATAAATGGAGGATTAGCGTTACCTAATTTTTTATAATATTTTTGGGCGGTTCAGAATAAGAATATGAATTTTTGGCTAGTAAAAATGGACCAGGGACCAGCTTGGCTAAAGATGGAAATGGAAGACTGTTTAACATTTGATATGTTCAATTCTTCTTGTTCCAAGTGAAGTACAAAAAAAAAACTTACGGGGATAACCCTATAATTTATAGCAATATACGTACTTGGAAACAAATAGTTAAGACTTTACATCTGGATAATATGTCATTCTGTTTACCAATTATGATTACTCCTTTATTTAAACCTTCTATATTGGATAAGGGGTTTAGACATTGGAAAAAATTAGGAATTATAAGGATAGAACATCTTTACAGGAAAGGAACATTTCTATCATTTCAAGAATTAAAAGATATCTATGGATTACACCCAAATAACTTGCTCAGGTATTTACAAATTTGAGACTATATCAAGTCAAACATGCAAGACTATAAGAATAGAGAGCCAGGATTATTGGATGAGTGGCTTAACAAGCACCCAAATACAGAAAAATTAATAGCGTGCTTATATAATACTCTTTTGGATAGGGAAGTCCCAACAACAGCATCATACCGACAGATATGGGAAAATGAAATAGATTACACTACTCAAAACCAAAATTAAATAGAATTTTTCCTAACATTTCTTCTATTTGCGATAAATGTCAGAATTTAGAAGCCAACTTAACGCATAGTTTTGTAATGTGCATAAAACTTAATAGTTATTGGGCTGATATTTTTGGAATCATCTCTGAGGTTCTTAAAACTAAATTGGACCCTGATCTAAAGTTAATACTATTAGGAGTCCCTGACTCAAGCTTAATATTAACAGTAAGTCAAAGAAATGTTCTTGATTACTGTTTGATAATTGGAAAAAAATTAATATTAAAATTCTGGAAGGGAACATTATCCCCCACAATCAAAATGTGGACTGTGGAAATGTCGGCGACGTTGCAGTTGGAGAGAATTAGGTTTGTCCTAATGGACAAATATGAACTTTTTGAACAAATATGGTCTCCATTCATTGATTACTTAAAGGGGTAGCTGAGCCCAGCACTTTAACTCAATAAGTACCCTGGTGTAGGATTAGATGAAAAAAGTATTGGGATCTGTATGCATGTCTCAAGAGATATTGTTATATGAAACTGTTCCATTCAATGTAAAGATTATTTTATTTAATTTTTTAATTATATAATAATTATTTTTATTTTTTTTAATTTTTCTTGTTTATCTTTTCTTTTTTACTTTTTTTTATTATATAATCATTATTATTCAATCACAACGTCTTGATTATTGATTTATACTTTTACTTTTTTTTTCTCTCCCTTACCTTTCCAAAAAAAATCAAAAACAGTAGCATATATAAATTATCCCGTAATATCTGTACAACGTTTGTGATAAGTCTGATTTGTATTTGATGTGCTGTTGTACACTAGATAACATGCAATGTTTCTAATAAAAATATTAAACAAAAAAAAAGGATACTGAGTTGGATGATCAGCCATGATCATATTGAATGGCTGAAGGGCCGAATGGCCTACCTCCTGTACCTATTTTCTATGTTTCTATATTCCCTTATCATGTATCTATATACTGAAACTTGACCTATCCATGTTCTCCAGGGATGCTGCCTGACCCATTGAGTTACTCCAGCAATTTGTGTCTTTTTTTCTAAGGTTGTTTAGTTTAATTTAGTTTATTATTGTCACGTGTACCGATGTACGGTGAAAAGCTTGTTGAACAAGATTTGTTACATATTTAACACTTGCATATTTTTACACTGCAAAATTCAAATTTGTGTCAGGAGGTTTTAGCTGGGACTGCTACCTGGTACCTTGCTATCTAACGTACCAGGTTTTAGTTGAGATTGCATCTAAAATCATAGTTAAAACCCGGGATTGAAGACAGGGGCCTTCATAAACGCACTTGCCCATGTGATGATGAGAGAAGATCAAAGAGGAAAAGTCATCCTGGTTACCCATTATTACCCTAATTCAGTGATCTCTTACCCACTCTCTGAACTTTAAAATTCTTATCCTTGTAATCAAAACTCTTCATAGCCTCACCACCTTCTACTTCTGTAACCTATTATTCTCCTACACCTCTCCAAGATGAATTTGGCCCTCGGGTAGATAAGCAAGAGGTGACATTTCAAAAATAGGGGGCAGCACAATGGAGTAGTGGTAGAGTTGCTACCTTACGATGCCGGAGACCCGTTCGATCCTGACTACAGGTGTGAAGAAGGGTCTCAACATGAAAAGTCGCCTATTCCTTCACTCCATAGATGCTGCCTCGCCCGCTGAGTTTCTCCAGCATTTATGTCTACCTTCTGACTACAGGTACTGTCTGTACAGAGTTTATACTGTACATTCTCCCTGTGACCACGTTGGTGCTCCGGTTTCCTCCCACACATCAAAGACGTACAGTTTTGTAGGTTAATTGGCTTTGGTAAAATTGTAAATTGTTCCTTGTGTGTAGAATAGTGCTAGTGTACGGGGTGATTGCTGGAGGGGCGGACTCGGTGGGCCGAAGGATCTGTTTCCACGCTGTCTCTAAAGTCGAAAGCATAAAAATCTAAAGATGTCTGTGGGCCACCAGTTCTGTCTGATTGCTGTCTTGGTTTGAAGAAGGGTATCGACCGTCGCCCATTCCTTCTCTCCAGAGATGCTGCCTGTCTCATTGAGTTACTCCAGTATTTTGTGCCTATCCTGATTTACATTGCTCATTCATTGGTAGCTAAGGCTTCACAGCCTTAAGCTCTGGAGTTTCTCCCATAACCTTTCAGCCTTTTTCTCCTCTCACCTACTGTGGCAATGTTCTCTTGAGACACTTACCTTCCGATTCAAATATCAATTCGAGGGCTTAGTGTCAGTGTATCGTTTTGACATTTTGTGAGAATTTGCTATATTATCAACACAATATAAATGTGTTGTTATCATGACGTACATGTGAATTAGGTGAGAACGAGATTTAATTTACCAATTATTTGTCACTTCCTTTCACAAGTCAAGTATGTGGTTGCTCAAATGTACTGAAATGTTGCTTTAGCTGGTGACCTTAAGTTAAGTAATTGGTGTTATTGTGGTGGAAATATATTAAAAATGGTGTCAGCAGCCTTGCTACTACCAACAATGGAACCTGGCTGTAGTCTAGTTGGGACTCCACGTTCAGGGAGTTGGGTCTCTGCTCGAGTCAATGCAACTGGATCCTCATCAACAGACCACACTAAGTACCAATTGGCAACAGCACCTGAGTAGCTTTTATAGGGCAGCACAGTGGTGTAGCTGGTAGAGCCGATGCCTCACAGCGCCAGGTTTGGTTCTTATCCCGAGTGCTGTATGAGTGGAGTTTGCACGTTCTCACTTTGAATGTGTGGGGTTCCTCCCGGTGCCCCGGTTTCCTCTCACATCCCAGAGCGCGCAGGTTTGCAAGTTAATTGGCCTCTGTGAATTGCCCTTGGTGTGTAGGGAGTGGGAGCAAAAGTGGGATAACATGGAACTAGTGTGAACGGGTGATCGATGGTCGACATGGACTCGGTGGGCTGAAGGGCCAGTTTCCATAAATAGACACAAAAAGCTGGAGTAACTCAGTGAGGTCAATGGCTGGGGAGGCACTGGCTAGTGTCACAGCCAGATTTACACACATATGAACCTGATCGAGGTAGCTTAAATTCACCATCCAATAGCACGATAACTATTGGATCGGCAACCATATGTTTCATATTTCATATCAGCATTCTTTACAACACACGCTGGATTTTTTTTGCTCGAGCTAAAGGACAAAGGACATTTATTGTCACATACACCAATTGCCACATACACCAATTGGTGCAGTGAAATTTGAGTTATCAATGCAGCACACAAAAAAGATAAACACAACACTTTAGAATTTAACATTAAACATAAAAACATCCCTCCACATCGGAATCAATGTTTCCACTGTGAGGGAAGGCACCAAAGTTGAACAGGCCCCGACCACGGGTGAACAGAGGAAGAGGACTGAACTTTGAAAGTTCAGTCATCTTCCTCTGTTCACCTGTGGTCGGGGCCTATTGAGGCCTCTGCAGTCACCATTACGGCCCAGAACCTCCGAATCAGCCACTTCCCTACCGGAGACCACGGCTTCCGAAGTCCACAGGCCGAGCTGGGCGGAGATTCAACGCTGGCGACCCCCGCGATGTTAAGGTCAACGCCACCCGCAGCTGGAAAGTCAGCGCCGCCTGCGGTGGAATCCAGTGCCACTGCTGAAGCTAGCTAACGTGGTGGGAGAGTGAGGCAGCGTCAATTGCGTGGGCTGAACCTACGTAATTGACACTCGCTCTCCCTCCACTGGGCTCAAGACACGCCCCCTGGTGAGGCAGATGTGATCGCTGCCTCCCCTGGTGCTTTTTCATTGCAGTTTTATGATGAGACCAGCGAGCACAAATTTAATATATTTATTTATATGTGAAATACGTTACCTGGACTATGAAAGGTGAGGACATGTAATGAAGGGATCTACAAACATTACATTGGTGACATACAGAGAGATAGTAACAGGCACACTCTTATTGCCCGTGCTCCATCCAGTTTTTGAGGGGTTGCGCAATCAGAAGGGAGGCTCAGCTCATCGCTGGCTCACCTCTCATCTTTCCCTGTATTTGCAGTGGAGCTGCGCAAATTTGGCCATTTTGACTAAAAAAAATGATTAGATTCATATAGAAATTACATTTATAACACCGATCAGTGGAAAAATCTTTATATTTATTTTATTTTACTATTTTCTTTACTTTTCTTAACAGCTATTTTCATTGGGAGTATGACAGGTGAGGCTCTGCCTCCCCCTGCCTCCCTTGTTCACACGTGCCTGGGTCAGACAGCGTCTCTGGAGAAACGGAATAGGTGACGTTTCGGGTCGAGACCCTTCTTTGGGCCGGTTTAAATGCTGTATCTCTAAACTAAACAGCTCCTCCTCATTGATCATAAACATACCTTGAAGATAGTGCTAGTGTACCTCAAGGCTGTCTGCTCAATCCTCTGCTCTACATTCCCCATCCCTATGACTGTGTAGCCAGACACAGCGACAATGCCATCTTTAAATTTGCCGACGATACCACAATTGAGCCTAGGGACCATACAACTGCCATCATTAGTGGGATGGCTGTGTAGAGTTGATGGCTTCAAGTTCCTGGACATGCTCTTGGATGTACACATCTCTGATGACCTGTCCTGGGCCCAGCACTTTGATGCAATCACAAAGAAAGCTCATAAATGCTCTACTTCCTCAGATGTTTGGGGGCTTGTCACTGAATACTCTGGCAGGTGTTAACATTCATTACCACCTGCCTTAGGAGAATACTTAACATCTGGTGGCGAGACAAAGTGACAAATTAAGCAATGTGGGCCTGTGGATAAGAACAAGCCAGGAGCCCATTGACTTACAAATTCGAAGGAGAAAAGGGAATGGCATGTTGGCCTTTATAAGCGAATGGTATGTTGGCCTTTATAACAAGAGGAATCGAATATAGGAGCAAAGAGGCCCTTCTGCAGTTGTACAGAGCACTAGTGAGACCACACCTGGAATATTGTGTGCAGTTTTGGTCCCCTAATTTGAAGAAGGACATTCTTGCTATTGAGGGAGTGCAGCATAGGTTTACAAGGTTAATTCCCGGTATGAGAGGGGATCTCATTGAAACATAAGAATGTTAAGGGTTTGGACACGCTAGAGGCAGGAAACATGTTCCCGATGTTGGGGGAGTCCAGAACCAGCGGCCACAGTTTAAGAATAAGGAGTAAGCTATTTAGAACGGAGACGAGGAAACACTTTTTCTCACAGAGAGCAGTGAGTCTGTGGAATCATCTTCCTCAGAGGGAGGAGGAGGCAGGTTCTCTGGATGCTTTCAGGAGAGAGCTAGATAGGGCTCTTAAAAATAGCAGAGTCAGGGGATATGGGGAGAAGGCATGAACGGGGTACTGATTGAGGATGATCAGCCATGATCACATTGAATGGCGATGCTGGCTCGAAGGACCGAATGGCCTACTCCTGCACCTTTTGTCTATTGTCTATTGAAACCTGCCACAAACATCACCCGGCAAGCCCTGAAATGGAACCCCCAAAGAAAAAGGAAAAGAGGTCGCCCTAGGAACAGCTGGAGAAGAGGTGGCCAGACAGAAATGTCTGAGAGTGGGCTCAACAGGGGAGATCTTGAAAAAACTGCCAACAACCGAGTGAGGTGGATGACATCTGTCAATGGCTTATACTCCCTAGAGGAACAAAGGGCTTAAGAAGAAGAAGACTGAATACTCTATCAAACTTCCACAGATGTACTGTGGAGAGCGTACGGACTGGTTCAATCGTGTAGGAAGGAACTGCAGATGCTGGTTTGCACCGAAGATAGACACAAAATGCTAGAGTCACTCAATGGGACAGGCAGCATCTCTGGATAGAAGGAATGGGTGACGTTTCAGGTAGAGACCCTTCTTCAGACTAAGAATCGGGGAGAGGGAGACAGAGATAAGGAGCCTCATATCCTGGTTTGGTAAATTGGATGCTCCAGAACAAAGGAAGCTGTAGAAATTGGTGGACATTGACTGGTCTATCACAACATCGAAAAGATCTACAGGAGAAGCGCTGCCTCAGAAAGTCAGCAAAACAGCATCAAATATCCGCACCATCCTGGCCATACTTTCATCTTGTAGTTACCAGGTATAGGAGCCTGAGAACTATTACCTCCAGGTTCATGAGCTGCTTCTTCAGTCAACCATCAGACTTGTGAATCACCTTGCTCATCCCTAACCACAACCCTACCTCAGCACTGAACTATATGCTTTGCACAACTGAGGTAGCATTGAGTACTTTGGCTTAGACTGTCATGATCCGACTTACCGAGAAAAGCTGCTAAATTAATACGTATCTATATGCTGTATCATTGCATTTAATGTATCTGTAAAGCTGCAGCAAGTAACAATTTCATTGTTCTGATCCCAGTCCATATGCAAATAAAGTCTCTTGAACTCTCGATCCCGTATATCAAACATTGGCAACCTAACAATATGAAACTTAGTGTCATAAGGAATAGGAGTAGAATTAGGCCATTTGTCTACCCTGCCATTCAATCATGGCTGATCTATCTCCCCCTCCTAACCCCATTCTCCGGCCCTCTCCCCATAACCTCTGAGACCTGTACTAATCAAGAATTGATCCATCTCTGCCTTAAAAATATCCACTGATGACCTCTACAGCCTTCTGTGGCAAAATATTCCACAGATTCACCACCCTCTGACTAAAGAAAAGCTCCTCATCTCCTCCCTGAAAGGACGTCCTTTAATTCTGAGGCCATGACCTCTAGACTTTCCCACTAGTCGTAACATTCTCTCCACATCCACTCTATCCAAGCCTTTCACTATTCTGTATGTTTCAATGAGGTCCCCACTCATTCATCTAAACTCCAGCGATTACAGGCCCAGTGCCGACAACGCTCATCATAGTTTAACCTATTAATTCCTGGGATAATTCTTGTGAAACTCCTCTGGACGCTCTTCAGAGCCAGCACATTCTTCCTCAGATATGGTGCCCAAAATTGCTCACAACATTCCAAATGCGGCCTTGCCAGCACATTATAGAGCAAAAAAAACATCAATCCTGACTACGGGTGCTGTTTGTATGTTCCGACTGTGACTGCATGGGTTTTCACCAGGTGCTTTGGTTTCCAGCCGCACTTCAAAGACGTGCAGGTTTGTAAGTTAATTGGCCTCGGTAAATTGTAAATTGTCCTTAGCGTGTAGGATAGTGATAGTGTAGGGGGTGTTCATAGGTTGGCGCTAAGTCTTTTCACACTCTAAAGTCTCTAAAGTCTAAAGATGGACAGATTTACCATGAAGGGTTTGCTTGTATACGAGCCTTCCTTATGATTATGATTAATTCCAAGTCATGTTCTAACTAAATGCAACCTGCTTTGAAAACTGTAGGAATGAAAGGCAAATTTGGTGTGCTATGTCTGGAAGGAATCTTCAGTGACAGATTGAGGCAAGTTCCTGAAAGAATAAAACTGCAGAAACCCGGACCAAAGCGTTAGCACCATACTGGATATAAACATGGTCCTTCGTGAGGGATTAATTTTGTTTGTTGGATAGGCTACTGTTACATGACTATTGGTGGCTGATTGATGATGTTTGGTGAGGTTATCTAATCCCTTGTTTACATGGACTCCACAACAAAGTTTAGCGCATATTCAGGAGATTAATAGTCAATTTTTTTATTTAATGGACTTGTCCGCATTGCGAGATAATGCCATCAACAACAGAAAAAAGAAAGGAGATTCTATTGAGCCCAATGTCCTGCCAGTTCTGTCCTTTAATCATCAATTCAATTCAATTAAACGTATTTGAAGAAAAGAGATCTGAGCCTGGCTAAAAATGTGCGCAAGACCTGAGGTTCCACTATAATTCCCTGAGGACAAAAGCATCTGGCCCCTCAGGTTCTTATTAAATCTTTCCCCCCTCACCTAAAACCTATGTCCTCTGGTTGTCGATTCCCCTTCTCTGGGCAAGAGACTCTGTGCGTTTACCCGATCTATTCCACTCATGACTCTGTACGCCTCTATAAGATCACCCCTCATCCTCCTATGCTCCAAGGAATAGAGTCCTAGCCTGCTCAACCTCTCCCTATAGCTCAGGCCTTGTGTCCCGGCAACATCCTCGTAAATCTTCTCCTCACCCTTTCCAGCTTGACAACATCATTCCCATAACATGGTGCCCAAAACTGAACATAATACTCTAAATGTGGCCTCACTAATGTCACATACAACTGCAAGGTAACCCCCCAACTTCTATGCTCAATACTCTGACTGATGAAGGCCAAAGTGCCGAAAGCCTGTTTGACCACCCTGTCTGCTTGCAACGCCATTATTTTCAACCAATGTAGACAACTATCAACAACTCCAATAAAATATTGATTTGTATAGGTACAATTTCTTCCTAATCGAATTATATAGAGGTCTGGTCTATTATATAGAGGTCCACACTTATTATACCTAGTTTTGGTCACCAAGATTCACGATGAGGTACAAAAACATGAATGCCCTCCACTTTCTGGTATAAGGGCCACTTTTGACTCCAGCTCCTGATCTTTTCCGCATCTCACTCACTATAGGTTTTAGATTTAGTTTAGAGATACAGGATGTAAACAGACCCTTCGGCTCACCGGGTCCGCGCCAACCAGTGATCCCCGCGCATTAACGCTATCTACACACACTAGGGACAATTTACAATTATACCAAGATAACAAACCTGTACGATTTTGGAGTGTGGGAGGAAACCGGAGATCCCAAAGAAAACCATGCAAGTCACGGGCAGAACGTACAAACTCCGTACAGACAGCACCCGTAGTCAGGATCGAAACCCGGGTCTCTAGTGCTGTAAGGCAGCAACTCTATCACTGAGCCACTGTACGGCGCTGCCTCATTATAAGCTTAAGAAAATGTGCAGAGAAAATCTAAAGGGATGTTCTGTATCTAAAAACTAACTATAAGAAAATATTGCATCAATTTAGATTTTCTGGTCTGGAGGAAAGACACCTGAGATATGACTTATGGAAGTTAGAAAATAATTCCAGGAGTGGAAAGAACAATCATTTAAAAACATTGAATGCTATAATAAGAATATATTTGGGTTTTTAATGACAGATGAATTAATTCTTCCTCTGTGATTATCACGATCTGATAATATTTCACAAGTGCAAAAGCCACAATAAACTGTATATTAAAAAGTCTTGCTTACATTTTACACAGTTTAGTTTATTCTCACGTGTACTGAGGTACAGTGAAAATCCTTTGTTGCGTGCTATCCAGTCAGCGGAAAGACAATACATGATTCTGTATTGCTCATATGCTTAGCCTTCCCATCAGATTTTACCATTATAAATCTCGAAGTCTGTAACTGCTACGGACACTACCAATTCAAGCTTTATTGAGCTTTGCTTATAGCCTCCTGCATAACCTCTTGTTTCTGCATGATGCTGCAACTTTTGAAAGCCTTTCACGTTGCTTTTTAGTTTATTAGCTGAATCCTGCGGGTTAGAAAGGTCCCAGGTTTTCACTTCTGAGTTCATCTCTAATTGATTTTGACCAAGGCTGTGGTCAAATGATCCCACTGGTCTTGTGGCCCATGGCAATACAAGAAAGGAAAGCTGCGTCATAATCTGCTGCCTTCCAGGAACCCCAAGGGGGATATGTTAAACAAAGGCAGGATCAGGCTCAGCTTTGAAGTCCCCCAACTACAACCGACCGTAAGCACCAAGTGTCAACGGTCACACGTGAAAAAACTGGTTACTTGCACAGTGGATGGAAAGTAGTTTATCCTCAGTCACTTGCATTCAACTCACACAGATAATAGTGGGGTACCATGTACCTCACCTTGGAACATTAATTTCACACAATTGTGTTTTAATCCAGCGAAAAGGAAAGTGCGACGTAAAATGCTGGAGCGACTTCAGCGGGTCAGGCAGCATCTCTGGAGAAAAAGGAATAGGTGATGTTTCGGGTCGAGATCTTTCTTCCGACTGAGAATCTGCGCAGAGGGAAACGAAATATATAGAAGTAACATAGAACAAATGAATGAAAGATATGCAAAAAGCAATGATGATCGAGAAAGGGTGGAGCCCACAATGGCCCATTGTTGGCTGTGGGGAAGGTGATAACGAGTTAAACAAAGAGTGAAACTCAACAGGACGACAGTGAAACTAATATGACGACTAGGGTGGGGGAGGACAGAGAGAGGGGATGCATGGGTTGTTTGCAGTTAGATAAATCAATATTCATACCGCTAGGTTGTAAGATGCCCAAGCAAAATATGAGGGGCTGTTCTCCAATTTGTGTTTGGCTTCACTCTGAGTTGTGGGAGGTATGCAAAATCATGGTGTTTCAATGTTAGCACATCCTTTCCTACAGTAATAAACCATTGGTTAGGTTTGAGGAGGAGCATTGTACACATTTCTGTTTGATATCTTTAAAGAAGAAGGAAAACATGCATGGCTGTGAGAAAGGAACAAGGAAATGAGACTGTGTGGGAAGGAACTGCAGAGGCTGGTTTACACGGAAGATAGACTCAAAGTGCTGGAGGAACTCATCGGGCCAGGCAGCATTTCTGGAGTAAAAGGATGGCTGACGCAAAGTGCTGGAGTAATTCAGCAGGTCAGGCACTATCTTTGGAGAAAAAGGATGGGTGACCTCTGAAGATAGGTCCCGACTTGAAACGTCACCCATTCTTTTTCTCTGGAGTTACTCCAGCACTTTGTGTCTGTCAAGGAAATGAGACCTGGTAAAGAAACAATGGGGCGAAAGGTCACCTCCTGCACGAGATGAATCTACATTTTAATGCAACTCCATGTGAGGAGCACTGCAACTGTGATTCTGAGTACCTACCATATGAAAACAACACCTTCAGGTTTTTGTTATCTGTTGAGTGAAGGTGTTGACAAGCATGATTAACTGGTGCCGATTACCATCAGGATGCAACAGGGAGTGTGCCATTGTTTCTCAGCAGTCATGCATACTCTATAATCCCTGACTCTGGGAAACACATTGTGAACAAAATGAGCAATTAACTAAACAAATGTACAGCATCATCTCTCGCCTGACAATGGGCTGTGAACACTTAATGTCAGCGGCACAATGTTACGTGAGCTGGCAAAGTCACGAACACAGTGTCTGGTATCCCTGTCTTAAACCCCGCCACTCAGTTCTGTTGCAAGCACTGAGCCACCGTATCTATTTATCACGACCAGCTGTGGTTTACAGGATAGCCTTTGCAGTTCAGTGCCGTAAGGTTGTAGCTTCACGTCTTACTCCAGGAACTGTAAAGGGCCTGTCCCACTTTCACAACCTAATTCAATCAATCAGTCGGTACACAAAAAGCTGGAGAAACTCAGCGGGTGCAGCAGCATCTAAGGAGCGAAGGAGATAGGCGACGTTTCGGGTCGAGACCCTTCTTCAATCAATCAGTCAATCAGTTTTATTCGTCACATTGCACATAAAGTGCAAGTGAAATGAATTTGCCAGCAGCGGTACAATGAAAAAGAACACACAAAAACACAATACAAATTTAACACAAACATGCACCACAACATTCATCACTGCGGTGGAAGGCACAAAATTTGGTCTGTCCTCCTCCATTTCCCCCCGTGGTTGGGACCTCAAACCTCCGCAGCCGCCGCTGCGGGTGTCCAGATAAGTAGACAAGGTAAAAAGTCCAGGTAAGTCCTGAATCGGTGCTTCCCTACCGAGACCGCCGCGGCTTCATGGTGTAGCTGCAGCCAGGCCAGACGTCGAGAGATCAAAGTTCCCGCTGCAGCCCGCAACCAGAAGAAGCAACGCAGACCCGGGCCGACGGTCTAAGCTCTCCCTCCAGGGGTCCCGGGCGAGGGAGGCCATCTGTGAGCTCTGCTGCAGCACCCCAGCGTTAGGCTGCCGTGGGCCAGTGGAAACGGAGCACTCCCTCCGGCGAGAGCCAGCGCGAGGCTTCGCCCGCTCCACGCTGAGAGTCCACAAACGCTGCCGCATGCTCTGAAGCCCCCGGCGCGTCACCAGGAACGGCCGCCCCACATCAATCCTCGTTTAGCCCACGGGAGGCAACATGGAAAAAAAGTCGCCTCTCCGTGGAGGAGGTGGCCAAAGCGTTTCCCCCTTAACCCTACCCCCCTCAAACACAAGACACCAGAGAAACATTAAAAACATACATTAAAACATACTCAAAAAACACAAAAAAAGTAGAAAGACTGACCATGCTGCGGCAGGCGCCGGCTTGGCGCGCCCCCAGCATGACCCCAGTCACGACCTCAGAACTCATCTCGCAGCATGGTCATCATGAGTCGTAGCTGTTGAGGTAGGTGGTGTGATGTTAGTCGTAGTAACTCGTGGCATCAGTAGGATTTGGGCGTTTTTAGCCTGATGCAAAAATGTCCATGCGTTAAAAAGGTGTTGGAATTAGGTTTGAAAGTGGGACAGGCCCCTTAAGCATAAACACCGGCTGCAGTAGAACAAAGTTCATTATTGATAAAATAAAGCTAAAAACTTGCGGCCCTTGCCTGTGGTAAGCAACTCCCTCCCAACTCCCGATTCTATTTCACCGTGATCCACCTGTAGCTGTGTCTCCACCTAAACAATGGCACTGTGCAATGGGGCCATTTAAGATCTATCAACTAGATCATTCAGTTGTCAAAAACACATCAGTGCAATGTTTCTCTACTCCCCATTCTCTCCTCTGGCATCACGTAATTTGCAACATCTCAAAAGCCCTTTGTTTGGGTTGGGGCCCGTATCGCCACAGTTGCCCTGCCGCTTCCTTCGCCTCTGCAGCTTTCTGCCCCAACCACACATCAATTTCTATGTCGCCACTAAAAAAAAGACCAGAAAGTGGCTGCCCCAGTAACTCAGCAGGACAGAGCAGCATCTCATGGAGAGGAAGGTATGGGTGAAGTTTTCAAGGTCAAAACCCTTCTTCAGACTCGACATTTCGGGCGAGACCCTTCTACAGACTGAAGAATCGGCACCAATTTCTTCTAATACAAGTTTTTTTATAGTAGGGCTCTTAAAGATAGCGAGTCGGGGCTATAATGGGAGAAGGCAGGAATGGGGTTCTGATTGTGGAAATGCTCAGCCATGATCATATGAATGGACGGTGCTGCTCGTAGGTCTGATGGCCTACTCCTTCCAACTATTGTTGGGGGGGGGGGGGGGTTTGGGGGGGGGGGGGTTGTGGGGGGGGGGGGGGGGGGGGGGGGGGGGTTTTTTTTTTGTCTATCTCTATTGTCTATTGTCCAGAGAATGCGCCGTCCCACTGAGCCTTACTCAGCACACACATTGTGTCTATCTCACTTTCAATACTTCCAACACATCAGTCGGGCACAGAAATACTTTCTAAGGTGTTGCCGTGAAAATAGCTGAGCCCTTTTTGGCATATCACTTCAAACTAAGCGGCATCTAATGAAGACACCTTCAAGTGTACGTGAGTATAAAAAGAGATAGAGCAAACTGGTTTTACAAAAAAAATAATTTCTATTGTACATATTTCAAAAGGGGCTCAGTTTCTCTCGGGCAGCAGATAAGACATGTCAGTTCCCCCACTTATATGGGATTAGACTTTGTGCTAGGCATTGCCACTGGAGCATTTCACCATGAGTGTTTAAATTTAGTTTAGTTTTGTTTTAATTAGATGGTTGTAGTTTTGTTTTAGTGATACAACCGGAAACAGGCCCTTATGATCCCACCGACATGATCTCCGCCATTAATATACCCTAATCACCCAGAGGGAAAATTTTATGTTATTTAACTCAAGAGCCAATTAACATACACCCTGTACATTCTCTGAGAGTGGAGTAGGGGTGTGGGATCAGACGATCTTTGGGGGATGGTGAGATCCCATTGCTGTCACGGCGAGAACATTCAAACTCCGCAAAAGACCTACGAGTCGTCGGGATCAGGAGAGGCTTCCGGTCGTTCCATGGGCAACTCTACCGCTGCCCCATCAACCGCTGCCACCCATGTCAATTTTTTCCACCAGAGCACGACCAGTACGTTTTTCAATTTGTGTAAATGAGGCGGACAAAGGGAGAAGGTCGAGTTGCTACCTCAGTGCTGCCAGGGACTCCTGAGACCTACTTAAGCCTGATTTTGATTTTGATGTTTTCCATGTCCACTGTGTCCACTGTGTAGAACTCTCCCATCAATGCTCCCGATTCCTCCCATAATGAAATGCTGGGAATCTTTAACTTTAAACGTACTTACAGGTTTGAGGCATAAGTACAAGAGGATGGAGTGGTAAGGCATCAGGGATGAGGGGGATCACAGGGAAATAAAAAATATGGGATAGAGTGATATGGTGGAGTTTGTGGTTTTTGGGACTGTTTTCTGCTTAGATTGGGGTGATAATCACCCCCTAAATGGGCTGAAGCATTCCTGTCATTATACAGATTTGCAATTTGGGGGGGGGGTTACAAGAAAGTTGCCACCCCTTTTTGTTGATCTTGTATTAGGATAGAGATGGGATGTTTATTTGAGGCAGGGCAACATTTTTTAATGGATGAAATTAGGGGGGTTATTTGCTGTGTTGACGCACTTTGGATGTGGTTTGGTTGGTGGGAGGGGTATATTGCTGTAATGAAAATCATAATTTAATACATCAAATTAAGACTGTATAAGATCTTGCTGCAATATCAGGAGGACTCAGTATACTGGCGTAGTGTAATAGATGCAGTTGAATAAGAATGGAAGGGATAAATAGAAATATAAGCCTCTCATGATCATCAATGATGATAGGCTATTTATTTAACAAACAATCGTATCAACGGGACACGCAGCGGAATTCTCCGCGGCTAGAGATACCCTGCAGCACATGGAAATCTGCAGATGCTGGGAATCCTGATAAATCACAAGGCTGGTGTAACTCGCAGTCCCAGGGGGGCAACCTTTTTGCAACGCCGCCAGGAATGGACAGTCCTTCATGGGGGAAGAAACCCCGCCTTTACAACAACTGGACCTGAAATGAAATCTGGAGAAGGTCTCTGAAGAAACTCCACCGATTCCTTCTCTCCAGAGATGCTGGCCTTCCCGCTGCGTGAGTAACTCCAGCTTTTTATTCCTGTCTTCAGTTTGAACTACCATCTGCAGTGCCTTCCTACACACTTGAACTAAACAAAAAGAAATCTGGTATACTGTCTCAGTGTAACTACTCATATACACTTAATAACTGTAACTGAGATATTTATCTCTAGTAGTCTAATGCGTTATGTGGAGTGGATACTTGTACAGAACATCTATACTACACAAATGAATTTTCGCTGTACCTTCGATACATGTGATAAATTAAATACCATACCCAACCATACCAAGCCATAACCATACCATCTGTGGGACCAGGTTAGGCAATGTGCATTCCACCTTATGCATGTGGCCGCACTCGTGAATTTCTTTCACTTGCATTCACTTTCATTTCTTTCACGTCACCTCCTCTAACCTCATCTGCAGCACTGGTGTTTCCCAATGTGGCTCCTGCACATTGGAGAGACAAAGGCCTGATTTTGATGCAGTATCGCTGCGCACTTACGCCTCGGATCCAATGTATGTGGATCACGCTGATCTCCATGGTTGCCGACACTTTCACACCCACTTCCTTTCCCTGACAACCATTCTGTCCCTGGGCCTCCTCCATTGTCCATGCAAGGGGCATGTCACTGGCAAATTGGAGTGAACAGTCACCTCATATTTTCAACTTTGGTCAAGCCTTAGAAACGCAATGTGTACTGTATGAATGTTGAATTGGCTAATTTTTAAGGGGGGAGGGGAGGTAACTTATACAAACACTCCTCCCCCCCCCCCCGTACCCCCCCCCCCCCCCGTACCGTACACCCCCCTGTAACCCCCCCCCCCCGTCCCCCCCCCCCGTACCCCGTCCCCGTCCCGTCCCCCCCCCCTCCCCATTCAGGGCCATTCGGAGTAAGTGCGTCGAGCCCCAAATTGGGAACAAGATTTTTCATAGAAATAGAAATTATATAATTATAATTAAAATTAGTCGGTATTCAGGCACATGGCCGTAAAAGAGGTATGACAGTCCAGTCGCTATTTAAAAAATCTTATAAACGCCATGCCAAATTGTTCCTCCCTCCTGTAAAAATAAAAATAAAAAAATAAAATAAGTAGTAACAATTACAATTTGCCCCATTAGTGCATTCCAAAATCTCTCTTCTTTCTGAATTACTGAATGCGTGGGGGGGTGAGTGTGACGGATGGATGGTAGGGTGGTGACGGCAGATGTGAAAGATTTTGTGGGGTGAAAAACGGGGAGCACAAACCCGGGACAGTTGAATCAGTTGTCATCAGATCAAGGACCAATTTGGTCGGGGGGGGGGGAGAGAGGAGAGTTTCTTTCACAGCATGAGGGCGGGAGGAGTCAAGCAGGTGTTAAAGTTACAGTTGCCCATAGAGCAGGAGCGTTGATAAAGGGGGGGGTATGTGGTTCAAAGGCAGTAACCCGGCCATTCACCGCTGCCGTGGCCGCTCTGGCGCGGCATCCACCGCATGTGTGGCGGCGGGTAGGAAAGCTGCTCGCGTGGCTACGAGCGGAACACGACTAGCCATTCCGCGCCTTCCTGACGCCCGCCGCTCCCCGACCTCTCTGGCAGTGCTTCTCTGTCTGAACAATGAGGGGACCAGCTCAAGAACAAAGATCATAGGAGCGGAGTGTGAAGGTGTGTCGGTGGGTCACCAGGTCATTGTGAAACATACAGTGGGCGGTGGCGCCAACTCCTGTGTCATCAACTGACTTGAACAAGGGATCAATGAGGTTACTCATCTGAAAATATGGAGTAAGCTCCACCGCCCTCCCTCTGTCCTTATCATCGTTATCTAACCGCATCTGAACCCCTCTTGAAGCTGGATGCTGGATCTGGCATGATCCCCGACCCCCACCTGCTTCAACGCTTCCCTTCCTGCCCTCACCCCCCAACATTTTTACCCCTGGCCAGACTACCCACACCTGTGAAACCAAACTCTCCACCCCCCATCCCCCCCCCTGCAGCGTCTGTCCTTTACAGCCGCTTCCGCCTCAGCTCCCATTAGACTGGCTATACTCATACGGCAAATCGTTGTTGATGTTGTATTTGTTACTGGGGGAAAAGAAAGCTACCTATCTTATCTTGGGCTAAACAAACCCTAACCTTCAGCCCTCCAAGATCAGTACATTTTATAGCATGGTTACCAGATTTTGAGATTTTAAAACTGAAAAGTATTCAATTAAACCTCCCCATTCAGTAAAGCAAATATGGAAGTTTATTTGACACCTAATTCATTCATTAGCTTCTGAAAAAAGTTCTATGGCCATTTTTATAATTCGGAAAATTTTAGCATCATTTTCCCTATGCTTTTCCATTTACACAAAAGCTGGTGATTGAGGACAGTCAAAAGCCCATAATTTTCTTAACAATTTATAAGAGAAAGTGAAATGAAATGTTCATAATAGATTGAATAGTATTCTGAAACAAATTATAAAACATCCTAACTATGGATGACCTGAAAATGAAATAATAATTAGTTAATTACCGATTATTGTGCTAATTACAAAATCGACTTTTGGACCGGACTGGAAATTAGTAATATAAACCCTCCCCAGCACTGCCTAGGAAAAATTTCAAAAAATGTGATATTCTCAAGATCAGCTAGTTACTTCATTGTCATCTTTGTATTACGCTCGCGCACTGTAGAGTTTGAACAGAGATATGTAAATAATGATTACACATTCTAGCAATAGACCCCATCTTTTATGGAGACGATCTGGTACATTGGCATATCATCATAATCAGTTCAGCATCATCTCATACTCCTCAGACTGTGTAACCATTAACAACTACTTGTACACCTTGTTTTTTCATGCGCGCCAACATGTGTTCACTTCTTCCTACGGCTGACAGTGGGGTTATGGACCGTTTGGACCCAATGAGCCGTTAAGCAGCTTGACGTTCCGACGCAGGGTGGTGCTCTGTTAAGGTTGTGACCTGTGGCTGTAGGTGGCCAGGGTCATGTAGTAGTTGTCGCCTCGTGGCGGTGCTGACTTCGGTTGAATGAATCCATTGTTGGCGATACCTACACATCAAACCTAAGGACAACCCAAGGCGGCAGGTCAAACGCAACTGAATTTGTACTTCAGTCGTCGCGCGCGAAGGGCGTAGCAAATGTTCGGTGGGGGGGACGTAGGTTGACTTTTGGGATGTTGTAGGTTGTAGCCTGTGTGGTCGGGGTTGGGTGGTATGGTGTTGTTCCGTAGGTAGTGGACGTCCTTTTCCTAATGGGTTCCCCGGTTTGTCGGTATCCGCCGCCCACGCATTGCCCCCAGTAGCCCCTGTCGCGACAGGTGTTTGGTTGTTTGTAGCTTGTGTTTTAGACCTTGTCGAGAGGGTCTCCAGTCGCGCGGTTATTCGGGTGGGACCTGCCTGACGGATATGACATCAGCCTAAAAAAAATTGCCTAAGTGGGTGCAGGACCCTTTAGCAACTAAAAAGAGGGATCCTGGAAGTGAGGCTAAGCATGATAGCAAAGCACAGGCAGTACAGATATGTTATTGTAACACCTGAGCTGGCAGAGCTGCTGCAGCAATCACAGTGGTAAACAACAGCGACCGGGTCGCGAGGAAGAACAAAGACATGGGACCGCGGTGGGGAGGAACCGCCGAGATGCAAGAGGGGTATGAATAAAGGGGAAACTAATGGGGGGGGGGGGGGGGGTAAAATTTTGCAACTTTGTAAAGGATCCTTATAATGGACGATTAATAGCATATCTTGCTATAAGTATGCAAAAGCAAAAATTTCACTTCATCTATATCGTGAGACCAAGCGGAGGCTTGGCGACGTATCGCCGCACCTCCACTCCGGATCCGCAAAAACCAACCCGACCTCCGTGGCTCACACTTCAAACTTCTCCCTCCCCATTCCGTATCCGACCACTCGGGTCCTGGGGCGCTCCTCCACGGCCAGAGTGAGCAACACCCGCATGGAGGAACAGCACCTCATATTCCCGCTTGGGGAGTCTGCAACCTTTGGGGCTGTTTGTTGAACATTGAAATTGTCTCAATTCTGTTAAACCTTGCTGTCTCCTCCCCTTCCCCACCTCTCCCTCAGACCCTCGGGCCCTGGCATGTCCCCTCTCGATCTCCTATCTCCACCACCCTAGTCGCACCACTTCTCATTTTCAACAACCTACAAAACAGCCTTACATGGGCGTGTTCCCTTTATCATCGAACTTTATTTGCTATCTTCATCATTGTTCTTTATCTCTCCCACACCGTCTATATCTCCTCTCTTGTTTTTCCCTGATCCCTGACCAGTCTGAAGAAGGGTCTTGACCCAAAACGTCGACTCTCCTTCGCTCCTTAGATGCTGCTGCACATGCTGAGTTCTCCAGCTTTTTGTGTAACCCCCTCGATTCTCCACCATCTGCAGTTCCTTCTTTAACACAAAATTTCACTTCTAATTCAGTTTTCAAATCAACTCAGTGACCCAGGGTCAATACGACCTTGGGTGGGTGCTGTCTGTGTGAATTTGGCAACTTCTCTCTATGACGTCATGGTTCCACCGTTCTCATCCCACAGCCCAGCGACGTGTGGGTTGTGGTTAACTGGCCACTTGCTAAATTGCGGCGAAGTTTGTAGGATCGTCTTCTTATTCGGGGTCCCACACACAAGAATTAGAAGTTTGTTCAGCCAAGCAGAACACACAACTTCTCGGCTCTCAACACTATGGTGTCTGTCCTTGGTCAGCTTCTTGTGCAAAGAATTGGTGAAACATGAAGTAAACGCTCTTTCCTTGACCCCCTAGGATGTATGGCAGAAGAGTGGGATTACGTAGAACTAGTGGTGAAGGGGCAATCGACTGGTCGGCTGAACTCAGTTAGGCCAAACAGCCGGTAATCCATGCCTGTATCTCTAAAAAAAACTAAATGTAAAAGGGAAAAAACCTGGTGGAGTCTGGCTTGGCTTAAATCAGCCTGAGTTGAATAACTGCATCAAGAACCAAAAGGGACTAGCGAGAGGGCACGGTGAGCAATGGAACCGTGGAGATGGGGATTAAGGAAGAGTGTGTTAATCAATCCAAAAACAAACAATGATATAGATGTAACCTGCTGAGCCAAATACACATTGTCAACTGAAATACTTAATTAAGGCAAACCCAAGTGAAAAACTAAGCAAATACCTTGGTTTTCTGAATGCAACACATTTAGATTAGGAATACTGACAATTCCAACCCGTGGCTTGGTCTATTTTACCTTTCAATGCATTTGACTAGCTGCTGGTAAATTTGTTTTTCAGCAGAGTTTAAATAAAGCCACGTTAGGAGAACTCTGCAGATGCAGATGTTTAAAAACCGAAGACAAAAATGCTGGGGTAACTCAGCGGGACAGGCAGCATCTCTTCTCTGGAGAGAGAAGGAAAATGGGTGACGTTTCAGTTCGAGGTGTTTTGCTGGCTGTCCTGAGAGAACCCTTGAGAATTTTAACAGGAATTGTTTGTCCTTGGGAGAACGAATCTGTTAAAAAATTAATGTAGGAAACATGACCTCTACAAAGGAAAGGTCGTCACTTCTGCTTAATGTCAAAAGGGTGCTGTAAATTAGATAGGGGCCAGGACTGGGAAAGAGAGATAAGCGAGATATACTGCAGCAGATAGACCTGTGCTGAAGGCCTTGCAGAGAGGAGGGCAGGGAACTTGCAAGGTCACCACTTGTCATGGTTTTCATTGCCTGATGTGCTTAAAGGGCAAAAAAAAAAATCAGTGCAAATTTGTTCAGTGCTAACAGAGAAGTCTGGATGAAGAAGGCTTCCGAGACATGGGAACTGCAGGTGATGGACTCTTGAGTAAAACACCGAGTGCTGGAGTAACTCAGCGGTTCAGGCAGCATCACTGAAGGACATGGATAGACGACGTTTTTGGTCCAGGACCCATTTTTCAACTGTTTGATGTAGGAGAAGGATAGCTGTAATGAGGTGAACAGGAGAATACTTGGGAAGCCACAATCAGTCCAAAGAAAGAAGTACCGATATCCAAAGAGTCGCCAATTCATTCTCCACTGATACTGCCTGACCTGCTGAGTTTACTCCAGCAACTTCGTGCCCTTTTCAGAGTAACATAAGAAATTCATCTCGCTATCGCTCGCTAGTGTGGAGGAGAGAGAAAATGCTTCCAAGAAAATTTTGTGTTTTGTGTTGCCTTAATGCTGTTCTCAAATATGGATACTTAGTATCCATTGTCGGGCTTGAAGAGTATTTTGTGGCAGCAAAATGTGTTGGAGCGAGCACATAGAACAGAGCACAATACTAAAAAGGTGGCGTGGTTTAAGAAACATTTAAGAAACATGGTTAAGATAGATTTAAGGATAATGGGGTTAAACGCAGGTAGGTGGGAACGAAGTGTATTTGGGATTATGTTGGTCCGGCAAAGGGCATTGGACCGAAAGGGCCTTGGACCGATGGGCCTTGCCACCACTGTAATGGACCAGACCTATGGATGGTACAAGGAAAGGTTAAAACTCAGAAATATCGTGCGTTTTAGGGTTTTGCAATCATAATTGATGCCAAAACCAATCATAAGATTGGTTCAATGAACATAAGATGTGCTGTGGGCAAAAACCAGAGAGTTCACTGGATATGAAGTTATTTAATTTAAACTGAATTTGCATTCATTTTGAAAATGCCTACTAAAAAAAAAAATCAGAAGCTGAAATCTGAGAATAAAAATAAAACAGGAAACTGCTGGGAGATACTCAGGCAGAGTAGTATTAGTCAGGCTCAGCAGTCTGTTATGGAAACAGCAGCAAAGCCAACATTTTTCATATTGAAGATAGACACAAAAATGGCTGGAGTGACATAGCGAGCGATGGCAGCATCTCTTGGAGCGAAGGAATGGGAATGACGTTTTCAAGGATCGAGAACCTTTCTTCAGATCGTATTGTGGAAAACACTTACCTTTCTCTGCCACCCCCTCTACACAACTTAAAACTACCTTCTTTTTCACTTTAATCTTTTCCATTGAAGGGTCTTCCACTTAATTAGAAAATGTTCTGTCATCGCGTCTATTCACATGGGTCTAACTGATGGGTTTCCCAGCATTTTATTGCTTTTTCTTGTTACATTTATTTGTTTTTATATTGATTAGTTTTTTGTTTTTCACAAAACTTACGTTTACCTTTGCCTTGTAAAATGTCTAAAACGTCAGACAAAAAACTTGTAACAGCTTATTGACTGTTGTTTTTTTTGTGTGAAATCTGTGACAGTTTACTTAGTGAATTTTTTCAATTATAAATAAAACATTAGAGAAATAGAGAAATTACAATGTTTATTCAAGGAATGTATCTTTCAAATACCTGTGATCTCTAAGATAATTAAAATGATGCTATTCATCAGTGGATTTAACGCTAAAATGTAGGATATTTATGCAAGGGTTTCGATGGGTTAGTCCCCATATAACGGAGGGTAAATACGCAACAAAATCCTGCAGTGAGAGAAATGGCCTATGAACAAAAATGTCCATGTGATTCAGCATTGCAATGAGCAATGTCACGTGACTGGTTGATTATGTAATCAAATCTCCACGAATATGCCAAATCAGACATGTTTGTGCTAATCTCACACGCTATTACATAAAAGCTGCTGTTTTAATGCAGTAGGTCTGCCTTGTTAAAAATAAAAACCAAGGATCAGGAGTCTCCTCAGACCTAAAGAAAACATGAGTAAACAATAGACTGGAAAGGCTATAATAATCGGTCCTATGTAATCCTATGTGTGATAGTTAAATGCAGTGAAAAATCTTGCAAAATACAGGATCCGCAGCGTAAAAAAACAATGTTAAATTCCTCACTTCCTCTCTCACAAATAGAAGCCAGTCCATAAAATGTAATGCACCCAGCAATCTTTAATGTTGATTGGGAGGGGGATGAGGTTAACTGAGATTGTGAGTACATGGTGAGCAGAATTAATTTAGATAATTAAATAACAATTCATACTCTGGTTTGGATGTTAACCCAGGCACTTCGGGTGGATGGTGGCGCAGCGGTAGAGTTGGCTGCCTTACAACGCTTGCAGCGCAGAGACCCGGATTCGATCCCAACTAACAGGGCTGTACTCTAACAATCCTCTCCTCCCATGACCGTGTGGGTGTTTCCCCGAGGTTTCAGTTTCCCCCCACACTCCAAAGACGTACAGGCTTGTAAGTTAATTGGCTTGGTTAAAGCGTAAATTGTCCCTAGTGTGTGTAAGATAGTGTTTAATGTGAGCGGCACGATCTCTGGTCGGTCGCGGACACCTCAGTGGGGCTGAAGGGCCTGTTTCCACGCTGTATGCTCTAAACTAAACTAAATTGAACTAAAATGATGCTTGAAATTGCTACTGCATTTAGTTTGGGTCCCCTCCACGTTATTTTGGTGGTTTGCCCATACCACTAATGTATGGGTGATCCCTGTAGGGTGCCATGACTTGCAATGATTTACACTGAGATATTGTAGTGTGGCTTGACAATTGATTGTGGAGAGTAAAAGATTCTTGACAGATTTTGAAGACCAACCAGAAGCAGTAACTAAAAAGGCAATGCGGGAGAAAAAGGGGGAAGAAATAAATATTAAGGAAGGCTAGTCTATAAATATGAAAATGCTAGACTAAGTGGGTCCCGATTGGGTCCCAATGGTTTCAACACGGCAGGGCTTGGGTCCCCAAATGCAATACTTCCACCTCCTCCGCCCATTTCAATATTGGTGGCCATGGGGGGGGGTGAGGCTTTCTGCATATTTGCGCTTAATTGGAGTGTTGTTGACTGGTTTTCCCTGAGGGTATGTGTGCGACATTGTGTTTTTTTTTTATGGGCCTAAATGGATTCTTGGATGGTGGCAGACTCAAGTCACTCAAACAACTGATGTGCTGGGAGCTCACTCACGGCTGGTGGGCCTGGCAGTTGACTCCGCGGCAGTAATTTCCTTGCAGGGGCATTCTATTACATGCAGGTGCAAAGGCCACTCCCCAAAATTCAATGCAGTTTCCGTACCACTTTCAATCAGGGGTTCCAACACCAAATTCCAAGTGCAGTTTTATACCATTTCAGCAGGGTGCCAAACAGTTTATACACTTCAAGCAGGGTCCAAACCCACCAAATTCCAAGTGCAAGTTTCATTTCACTTCAAGCAGGGTGCAAGGTCCACCAAACTCAAGTGCAGTTTCATACCACTTCAAGCAGGTAGTTGCCAAATCCACCAAACTCAAGTTGCAGTTTCCTAACCACCAAGTCTAGGGTGCAATCCATAAGTCCAAACTCAAGTGTGCAGTTTCCATACCACTTTTCAAGCAGGGTCCAAATCCACCTAAAACAAGTGCAGGGGGGTTTTCCTACCACTTCAAGGTGCGGCAGGGCCACCATCCCCAATGCAAAGTGCAGTTTCAATGGCCACACTTCAAGCAGGGTGCAAGGGCTACCAAATTCTACAATGCATGCAAGTTTCATCAATGCCACTTCAAGCAGGGCAAAGGGCCACCAAATGCTAGCGCTGTTTCATGCCATTTCAAGCAGGGTTGCAAGGCCACTTAAAGTCAAGTGCAAATTCAATAACTTTCATGCAGGGTGAAATCACCATAAAACCACCAGTAAAACACCCACCAAAACACCAACATAAAACACAAACTCTCGCGCGCAATTCCAGTAGAATTTAATTCAGTGTGTTTCCAGTTGATTCACAGCTTCAGTCGTGACTCTCTCCCTCCCCCAATCTTGCAGACTGAGCCTCACCGCACCGCATATTAATAATCCCTCCTACCCCCTACCACTGGAAGGGGTGTTTTCTTGATTGACAGGAATGAGGATTCTCAATACTTCTTTTGAACACTAATAACACTTTTATTTTTAATTGATGGAAGGAATTTCTTTGCATCCTGATTGAGCGGAGGGGACTGACTGAATAAGATGGCCAAAAATCCCACATTAAACACTTGCCCGTCTCGTTGTAGTCTTGCCCCTCCTCTCTTCCAGTTTTCTTACTCTCCCCACACCCCTCCCTCCACACCACAAACAGAAGGCTCCCAACCCAAAATGTCACATAATCTATTCATATTGTGTCCCATAAAGGTCATAAGTGAGAGGAAGTAGAAATAGGCCCAATTCAGACCCAATCAAGTCTATTCTGCCATTCAATCATGGATTCTGATCGATCTCTCCCTCCTAAACCCCACCCCCCCCCCCCATTTCTCCTGCCTTCTCTCCCATAACCTCTGACACCACTGTACTAATCAAGAATTCCCCAGCAAATGCCTGCCGAACCCTCTGAGACTTTACCCCAGCCATCTAGTTTTTTCTACTTTCGTTCGTATTAAACCAGCATCTGCAGTTCCTTGTTTCTACACACATCCTTTGCTTCTGGCCCTCTGAGGCCTCTTGTTCTGACTGTCCGTGGCGCTGCAAGAGCAGAGAGTCAGGGAAATTACTGAACACGGTCCTATAAGAACCCTCTAGAAAGCATTCCCAAAGCTGTGAGAGATAAGAGGGGCCTGTCCCACTTGGTGATTTTTTTCAGCGACATCATTGTGACTGACGTATAATAGGGTCACCGAAAGATTTTGAACAATTAAATTCCAAGCGGCGACAAAAAATGTTGAGGCACTTGTAGGAAAAATGGAAACAATGCCGCGGTCAGGTCATACGTCATTACTCCGCGAACTTTTTCAAGGGTAAACTGGATACGTCAGTCAATGATGCCCCGGCAGTTCGCCGAAAAAAAAAAATCGCCATGGTGTCAGGCCTTAAGTGCTTGCAACACAATGGGTTTGAGATCAATGGTGTATTTTTTGTATTCTTTTCAACCTGTTAATTGAAACGAGTCATTTTACTGCCCGTCATGGGCTCTTCTAAAAGAAACCCTTATTAAAGTTAATGCTTGTTTAAATTGAATATTAAAAAATACATTTTTATTTTACCTTGCTTTTAAAGTTATGTGAACCTATAGTTCCATGGTTTAAATTACATCAAAGAAATCTACAATGTCTATGGACAAGGAGTGCATTTTTAATAATGTATTTCTGTATAGTTCTCAACTTTAATCCAAGTACTTTTTATCGTCATATAATTTCAAAAGCCTTATTGAATCTCCAAGTTATCTGAATTATTTGCTGGTTTAAAATATATGCTACATCCAAGGTTTGAGCAGTGTTTACAAATTGGAGCATGAAGTCAGCACAGCAGACCCCATGCTCGCAAAACTTCACCAAGGGCACGACCACAATTGAAATAAACAGAAAGGTGAGTAAAATAATGTAGAGGAAAGATGATAAGGTCATAAGTGATAGGAGTAGAATTAGGCCATTCGGCTCATCAAGTCTACTCGCCATCCAATCATGGACTGATCGATTCTCTCAGCACATTCCATAACCCATTCTCCTGCCTTCTCCCCGTAACCTCCTGACACCGGTACTAATCACGAATCTATCAATCTCTGCCTTTAAAAATATCCATTTTGACTTGGGCCTCCTAACGAATTCCACAGATTCACCACCCTCTGTATTAAGAAATTGCTCCTCATCTCTTTCCTAAAGGAATGCCCTTTAATTCTGAGGCTATGACCTCTAGTCCTAGACTCTCCCACTAGTGGAAACATCCTATCCACATCCATTTATCCAAACTTTTCACAATCGGTAAGTTTGAATGAGATCCCCCTCATCCTTCTAAACTCCAGTGAGAACAGGCCCAGTGCAGTCAAGGTTACTGCTCATCATATGTTAACCCACTCATTCCTGGGTTGCAGACATGTAAGTGTGAGCCTCCTGCAACCTCCACAACACCCAATGTAACAGATCAGTGCATGGTAAAGTTAAATGACTGGAACATCCATTAAATGATTTCAGGTGACTATTTCAATGGAAGGACACAAAATGCGGCAGTAACTCAAAATGCGGCAGATTAGACAGCGTATCCTGGGAGGGAACTGAGAGAGACATGGATGGATGATGTTTCATATCGGGACCCAAGATCAGTTTGGTGCTTATGTATAGTGATGCTTGTAATGAACTGTATATAAAAATGAATTTCACTGCACCCTGTCACATCTGACAAATAAAGTTCAATTGAACCATTCTTCAGAATCTTCAGGCTGCTCAAACATAGGATGTAACAATAAATCTTAAATCAGACTCTGAGTAAGGGTCCCGGCCCAAAACGTCACCTTTCCCTGTTCTCCAGGGATGCTGCCTGACCCGCTGAGTTACACAGGGCCTTTTAAGGTGTAGCAAGTGGGAATGTCATTGTTCTATTATAGGCACATATGACAATTGCACTCTTGACATACTCATCATACTGATGTACGTGATGCAATTTTCGTTACCATTCTTCACTGAATATGGGGGGACCTGCCGGACTGTCTTAACACAGGAGCAAAATTATGTTTCGGGAAGTTCATGTTCATAAGTCATAGGAGCAGAAGTAGGCCATTCAGCCCATCTAGTCTACTCTGATATTTAACAATGGGTAATTTAATCTTTCCTCTCAACCCCATTCTCCCGCCTTCTACCGATAACCCTTAACGCCCTTACTAATGAAGAACCTGCCAATATCTTTCTGAATAGAAGATCTAAAGATTGTTACTTGGAAGAACTAGAGGTGTATCTTCCGCAATGATATTTATATAAAGAAAAGCCTGGATACAACACTGAGCTGCAGATTTGGCTTTTTTTGTTAGTAAAGTTCTGAAATAGATATTTAGTTAAAAACTGTTGTCTATGATCTGTACAAAGAAAAGGTAATAGTCTATGGATTATTACTTTGTCTTCTTCTCAAAATAAATGTCTAACTTTGTTTGATGGATGAAGAGTTAACCCAATATATCAACTTTTGATATGCAAATAGCTAATGGTAAAGTTCTGCTTTGTTAAACCACATCCACTTTACACACAGAGATCCAGTCCAAGAATAACACTAATCCAAAATTATGATAGAACTTTAAAGCGTTCTGAAATTATCAGATTTCCAGCACTCAGCAAAGTTTATTGAAACATAATACTTCTTGTCAAATAGTTATTGGATTTATCAGGATGTGGCTATTCAGGGACGTTTGAAATTTAGTTGGAACAGACAACAGCTGCATTGGGATTGACCAGTGAAAATATAAATGAAGTGAGGTGTGTAAAATGGGCTCCCAGCTTGCTACTAACTAACTATCTTATCGCACATGGACAAAATCTATTCTATAAAATGGCACACGCCCTTCGTTGTGTCGAACACAAATTGCACAGATGTTGAACATTAATTCACATTTTCACAGAGCAATTTATGCAATGCCATTAAAATTTAAGAAAATAAGCAAGAGAAAATAATAATGAACGGATCATTAATCTAATTCCAAAGATGGTACCAATGATAACGCAGCACCTCCTTACAACAGCACTGGGATGCAAGTTTAAAAGCTGTGCTTAAATTTCTGGGATTACAATTTAAACAATGGCATAGAAAAGGAACTTGGAGCAAGCAGTCTCACAACATTGGAAAGCAACCTGCCCTCCTGCTCTACAGTGACTATTCCAATGAGGTCAAGGATGCAGAAGGTTGTGAGATCTCTGCAAGATTCAGTAGCATCCAAGGCCCAATGAGTGCCCCACTGAACATGCTGGAAAGGCCTGCCCCTCATGTGCTCCTCGGACCCAGAAGGAAAATTTAAGACTTAGCATAACTCGCTGACCCCAGAACATTGATCCCAGTACCAGATCCCACTAGCATTTGACAGCACTGGGCCTCTACCCGCTGGAGTCTAGAAGGTTGAGGGGGGACTTCATTGAAACGTACAGAATAATGAAAGGCATTGATAGAGTGGATGTGGAAAGATTGGTTCCACTGGTGGGAGAGTCTAGAACCAGAGGTCATAGCCTCAGAATTAAAGGGTGCTCTTTTAAAATGGAGGAGGAACTTTTATAGTCAGTGGGTAGTTAATCTATGGAACTCATTGTCACAGAGGGCTGTGGAGGACAAGTCAGTGGATATTTTTAAGGCAGAGATAAACAAATTCTTCATTAGAACAGGTGTCAAGGGCGGCGCTATGGAGTAAGGCAGACTCGTGCCATTTAGTTCCGGAAAATTTCTAAAAAAATGGGGGGAAAATCGGGACTTACCTGCACTACAACGCTACCGGCTGCTTGCAATAAGCCTGTGACGTCATCAGGCGCGCGACGACACCGACGATATGTCTACACAACATATCCCCCCCAAACCGAGAAAAAACGGTAGGTCTAGAGAAGTAGGCCCGACTGAAGCCTCGGGCTCAGTTTTAACAGCGTCCCAAGAAGAAATCTCAAGGAAGAAAAAGACAGATGTGGAAGAATTAGGACGTTTCCTCGCTCTACAAATGTCAAACATAATGGAAGAATTGAAAAAACTTTAAAATAACTTCACGGATGAGTTGAAAACTTTTAAAAAAGAAATTAAAGAAGAAATTAAAAAAGATGTCATTGCTTCTGTACATGAAGTACTGGATTCCTGGAAGTTGACCATGGAAGAAAATCTAAATCAAAAGATTGAAGAGGTAAATGTTAACTTTAATTTGATGGAATCCAGATTTAATTTGAAGTTGGACCTCATCTCTCAGGCACTAGAACAACAACATAAAACTGTAATTGAATTAGAGGAAATTGCTGAAACAAGCTCTAAAACTACAAGCAAGCTTCTCTCCGAGAACAAGCGTTTATCAGACTTATTTCATAAAATAACTGAAAAATGTATTGACTTGGATGCACGACAGAGACGCCAGAATCTAAGAATTATTGGCGTCCGGGAAGGCAAAGAGGGGGATCGTGAGCCCCGTGAATTTGCTGCAGATCTATTGAAGAAAGTTTTAAATCTGGATCAAGCACCTTTACTTGCTCGGGCACATAGAGCATTGAGACGCCGCCCAAGGGCGGACGCCCCCCAAGGCAACTGATAGTGAAGGTGCAATATGATCATGTTTTGGATGATATGATGAAGAAAATCGTTCGCAGCAGAAATCTCGAATTTGAAGGAGACAAGATCAGTATATTTCGAGATTACCCGGTGGAGGTTGCCAAGAAAAGAGCATTGTTTACAGATACAAGAAGAATACTTAAGAATATAAAAAACCTGAGATATGGACTGATGTACCCTGCAACATTGAGAATCACCTACGACAAGCAAGAATACTTCTTCACCAAGCATACCGAGGCCCTTAAATTTGCAAAGAACATCGAGAACATTGAGAATACTGAGAACATCGAGAGCGAGAGTGACAAAGAGGATTAACACTTAACACTTAATATACACCTGATGATACTGGATATTGTCACTTTACTGTGAAGAAATTGAACTTGAGTTTGAATTTAGTGAAATGAGAAGTTATCTTGTTATTGTTATATAATATTTTATATTTTAGTACTAATTATTACTAATTACTACTAATCATAATTACTAATTATTATTAATTATAGTTAACTGGATCAACTTAGAATTAGCTAAAAGGACGAATAATAAGTAATGTGTGATTCAGGCAATTTATTAATTTTTTTTTTTAAATTATTTTTTAAATGGAGGTTTACTCCTTGATACTTGATACTTTTTGACTAATCGTGGACTAATATTTTTGTTATATGAGACTAATACTTTACTTACTTTGAGATTATTAATTATTCCATTACTGGAATATAATCATTGTTTCCTCCCATAATGTATAATGTTTTTTATTGAAATTGAAGCTTTTCTTTCAAGGAAAGTACGGAGCTAGTAATATTTTTTTTACCAAAAGCTACGGAAGTCCTTAGATGTCTAGCCACAATAGGGTAGCTATCACTAACTGCACTAATTATAGATGTCGTTTTTTTCTCCCTTTTACACTTTACTAATACAACACTCTCTTATTTTTTCTATTTTATATTATATTATAATCATTGTAATCATTATTTTGAATGGAATCATAAGTATTATTTAAGGAGATATGACCGAGAAGAAAACCTACAAGATCTAAAATTCATCTATCTGACGTTCGGGTGTAAGGTATGGTTTAACATGCTGAATCATCTGCTCCATTATAGACCACCTTAATCATAAGATGCAAGATGTAAAAGTGAAAACTAGGGGTGAAGGAATTACATTCTGTAGCTGGAATGTTAAAGGAATTAATGAACCCATCAACAGAGGCAATTAGCTCATTTAAAATCGCTTAAAACAGATATAATATTCCTCCAGGAGACTCATCTTAAAAAGGAAGCGCAACATAGACAGAAAGCAAAATGGATTGCTCAAACGTATCATTCTTCATTTACACAAAAAAAAGAGGGGTAGCAATATTAATCCATAAAGGTATACCTTTCAAACATATATCAACTATAGAAGATATTGATGGTAGATATATTGTAGTAGTAGGCGAGTTATACTCAAAAAAAGTGACTCTCCTTAATGTATATGGACCAAATTTTGATAGCCCACTGTTCTTCAAGAGAATACTTAATACTATTCTGGAATGCACACAAAATAATTTAATAATCGGTGGAGACTTAAATTGTACACTAGATTCTTATTTAGACAGATCATCAACTCAAAGAAAATCAAAATCTCAGTCAAGTGAATTTTTAAACTCATATATTAACACTACCAACATTAAGGATGTCTGGAGAATTAAAAATCCATCTGGACGAGAATATTCATTTTATTCACCTGTGCATAAAACATATTCAAGGATAGACTATTTTTTAGTAGATTCTAAACTTATTCCATTTACCTACAATTCGCAATATCATAACGTTATAATTTCGGACCATGCTCCATTAACGTTTATGATTAAACTAAACAGAATGGACAAGAACCAGACACAATGGAGACTTAATCCTCAAATTTTAAATGAAAAGGGATGTTGTGAATATCTCGTAAAACAGATTAATATGTTTTTCGAGGTCAATGACCAGCCTGAAATTTCTGCCTCCCTTCTCTGGGAAACATTTAAAGCATTTATACGAGGGGCATTAATCTCCTCCCAGGCATTTCTTAATAAAGAGAATAGGGCTAAACAACAGACATTGGAAATGGAAATAAGGCAATTAGACATAGAAAATGCAGGGGAAAACCTTCATTGGCAAAACATTAATAAAATTGCAGCACTGAAATACAAGTTAAATAAAATATACTCTGACCAAGTAATAAAACTATATCAACATACAAAACAATTAAATTTTGAATTCGGTGATAAACCACAAAAACTATTAGCACGTCAGCTTCATAAATTGGACGGGGAAAAAACAATTCATAAGATTAGATCAGATAAGGGAAAAATATTAACACTTCCTAAAGATATTAATGACAGATTTTCACAATACTATCAATATCTTTATTCAACTAAAGTGACAGAACAATCAACAGGAATGGAAGCATTTTTACAGAAATGTAACCCTAAAGGTTTAGATTTGCAAGAGCATGAACTATTAGGTGCTGAAATAACGATAAAAGATATTGAAGCGTCAATTAGATCTTTAAAAAATGGAAAGGCCGCAGGCCCTGATGGCCTAAGCTCCGAATTTTATAAAAAATGTTATGATCTGATTTCTCCATGCTTACAAACATTGTATAAACACGTTTATACTCAACAGAATTCCCGGAAACTTTAAATTAATCTACAATAATACTTATACCCAAAACTGATAAGGATCTGGAAGACCCAGCCTCATATAGAGCAATAGCTCTTTTAAATACTGACCAGAAAATATTAACTAAAATCCTATCTCATAGATTGAGCTTAGTGATTAACAAATTAATACACTGCGACCAAACAGGTTTTATCCCAAAACGTCACTCATTTTACAATCTGAGATGATTATTTAATATTATATACTCAAATAGAATTGCTAATGCAGATTAGCAATTATTTCGCTAGATGCTAAAAAAGCCTTTGATCAGGTAGAATGGTCATATTTATTTTCGGTGATGGAAAAATTACAATTGGGAGAGAAGTACTGTACATGGGTTAAACTTTTATATTCCAACCCAACAGCTAGAATACTAACAAACCAAGTGTTATCAACTAAATTTAATCTTTCTAGAGGTTGTAGACAAGGATGCCCGCTATCTCCATTATTATTCGCTATAGCAATTGAACCACTCGCAGAAAGTGTCAGAGCTCATCCAGAAATACATGGGTACAATACTAAATATACAATGAATAAAATCTCTTTATATGCAGATGATGTATTAATATATATTACAAAGCCAGAAATGAGTATTCCAAATTTATTATATCTAATAACTCAATTTGGTCAGTTTTCAGGATATAGAATTAATTGGAATAAAAGCGAAATCATGCCAATAGCTAAACTCAATTTACATACACTACAACAATCACCTTTTAAAATAGTTGAGGAAAGATTTAAATATTAAGGTATATATGTAACTAAGACGTATACTTCTTTATTTATATCAAATTTCCCACCTTTACTGAAAAACTAAACAAGAATATTCAATATTGGAAAACACTCCCCATATCAATGTTTCGGTAGAATTAATGCTATAAAAATTATTAAAGTAGACTCTACTGTTACAAGTTTCATCTGGGATTATAAGAATCATAAAATAAGTAAAAAATGTATGTAAATCAAAGATTAATGGATGTTTAGCTCTACCAAATTTTCTGTTTTATTTTTGGGCAGTCCATATTAAAAACATGAATTTTTGGATGGAAGAAATGGATCAACAACCAGACTGGTTAAGGATGGAAAAGGAGGACTGTTTACCTTTTGAAATCGGTTCGATTATGTTTGCACCGACAAAATTGAGCAAAAAAACCTATAGGGAAAACCCAATAATACATAGTGGTACACAAATCTGGAAACAATTAAAGAAGGCTTTGAAATTGGATAATGTACCACTCTGTCTCCCTATTGTAAACAATCTCTTATTCAAACCTTCCATGCAGGATAAAGGTTTCACACAATGGAAAAATTATGGAATTAAAAAAATGGAACATCTTTATAAGGCACTTTTATTTTATTTCAGGAGTTACAACAGATTTATGGAATACACTCAAATAATTTTTTTCGATATCTACAACTCAGAGATTATGTTAAATCAAACACACAAGATTATAGGAATAGGGAACCAGAAATTCTTGATGAATGTTTGAATAAGCATCCTTTTAGACAGCGAGGTACCATCGACGGAATCACATAGACATACATGGGAAAATGAATTAAGCCAACCCATAACGAAAGATATTTGGGACAAAAGTTTACAATATATACATCAATGCTCGTTAAATGCCAGACATGCTTTAATACAATTTAAAATATTACACAGATTACATTACTCAAAAGTTAAACTGTACAGAATCTTTCCACATGTCTCTCCTATCTGCGATAAATGTCAGCATCTAGCTAACTTAACACATACTTTTGCAAATTGTATAAAAATTAAAAATTTCTGGATTGAGATTTTTAGAATAACTTCTGAAGTTATTAATACTAAACTGGATCCGGACTCAAAAGTAATAATACTTGGAATATCAGAACAAAGTTTAACACTTTCAACAAGCCAAAGAAATTTCCTAGATTACAGTATAATAATCGGGAAGAAATTAATATAAAAATTTTGGAAAGGCCCTATAACCCCCACAATTAAAATGTGGATTATGGAAATGTCGGAGATCCTACACCTGGAAAGAATCAGATTTGCCTTAATGGACAAACAAGAACTCTTTGTTAGAAGGTACACAAAAGGCTGGAGAAACTCAGCGGGTGCAGCAGCATCTAAGGAGCGAAGGAGATAGGCGACGTTTCGGGTCGAGACCCTTCTTCACACTTCTAACTGAAGAAGGGTCTGAAGAAGGGTCTCGACCCGAAACTTCGCCTTTCTCCTTCGCTCCTTAGATGCTGCTGCACCCGCTGAGTTTCTCCAGCCTTTTGTGTACCCTCGATTCTCCAGCATCTGCAGTTCCTTCTTTAACTCTTTGTTAGAATATGGTCTTCTTTCATCGATTACTTAAAAGGGTAGATTGGTTCGGCAGGGGGACCTAACTGAAACTTGGACTCAGGATCAGATGAAAAGTCTCTCTTTTTTTTCTCTCTCTTTTTTTACTACTCTTAATCTATTACAAAAAAAACTATTAGAGGCAGAATGATTCAATTGATAATATTAATAATGTATGATTGATGTACACGAAATACTTATACCATAATATGTGTTTGCCAATTTATTGCTTACCTCTAATAAAAATATATTTTAAAAAAAAACAGGTGTCAAGGGTTATGGGGAGAAGGCAGGAAAATGGGATGAGGAGGCAGAGATGTGCCATGATTGAATGGCGGAGTAGACTCGATGGGCCAAATGGTCTCATTCTCCTCCTATAACTCGTGAAATACCCTAAAGTTGATCACTCGCAGATAACTAATCAAAGATGACAAGAGGCATTTGGGATGGCATCAAAACGACAAGTCTCTTTGTTGGTAACATGTAGAACTCCAGTGTGAATATTAGGAGCACACCACCTATCAGACTAATCTCCCTCTCAGCCCATCAAACACCCGTGGCAGAAACTATGGGTTCCACATTGGCATCACCAGCCTCCTGAACTAGAGAGCAAGCAGGTCAACCAAGGACCATTAATAAAGAAGAGGATTGGGCGGTACATTGGAGACACAAGACACTGCAGATGCTGGAAAACTGTGCAAGAAAAACAGCATTGGAGGAACTCAGTGGGTCAGATGGCATCTGCGGAGGGAAATGGAGAGGCAATGTTTCGGGTTGGGACCTTTGTTCAGATTGATGGAGTGGGAGGAAAAAGCTGGTAAAGGGACGGGGCAAAGCCTGGCAAATGACAGGTGGTTACCAGTGAGGAGCGGTGCTTGACAGATGATTGGAGATAGTGACAAAGGCTAGAAGTGAAATGGAGACCAAAGAGTGTCAGATAAGAAAGGAAGATTTAAGAGTGAAATGTAAAGCCAGAGGGTAGGATTTGGGTGGAAGGGGACAGAGGGGAGGGGAAACATAGAAACATAGAAAATAGGTGCAGGAGTAGGCCATTTGGCCCTTCGAGCCTGCACCGCCATTCAATAGGATCATGGCTGATCATCCAACTCAGTATCCTGTACCTGCCTTCTCTCCATACTTCCTGATCCCTTTAGCCAAAAGGGCCACATCTAACTCCCTCTTAAATATAGCCAATGAACTGGCCTCAACTACCTTCTGTGGCAGAGAATTTCACAGATTCACCACTCTCTGTGTGAAAAATGTTTTTCTCATCTCGATCCTAAAAGACTTCCCCTTTTTCTTTAAACTGTGACCCCTTTTTCTGGACTTCCCCAACATCGGGAACAATCTTCCTGCATCTAGCCTGTTCAACCCCTTAAGAATTGTGTAAGTTTTTATAAGATCCCCCCTCAATCTTCTAAATACAAGCCGAGTCTATCCAGTCTTTCTTCATATGAAAGTCCTGACATCCCAGGAATGAGTCTGGTGAACCTTCTCTGTACTCCCTCTATGGCAAGAATGTCTTTCCTCAGATTAGGAGACCAAAACTGTACGCAATACTCCAGGTGTGGTCTCACCAAGACCCTGTACAACTGCAGTAGAACCTCCCTGCTCCTATACTCAAATCCTTTTGCTATGAATGCTAACATACCATTCGCTTTCTTCACAGACTGCTGCACCTGCATGCCTACTTTCATTGACTGGTGTACCATGACACCCAGGTCTTGTTGCATCTCCCCTTTTCCTAATCGGCCACCATTCAGATAATAGTCTACTTTCCCGTTTTTGCCACCAAAGTGGATAACCTCACATTTATCCACATTATACTGCATCTGCCATGCATTTGCCCACTCACCCAACCTATCCAAGTCACCTTGCATCATCCTAGCATCCTCCTCACAGCTAACACTGCCCCCCAGCTTCGTGTCATCCACAAACTTGGAGATGTTGCATTCAATTCCCTCGTCGAGATCATTAATATATATTGTAAATAGCTGGGGTCCCAGCACTGAGCCTTGCGGTACCCCACTAGTCACTGCCTGCCATTCTGAGGGTGAGGGCGGGGTGTGGGGGGGGGGGGGATAAGGGGGGAATAGAGGACATAGAGTAGGGAGGGGTGGGAGATGAATGGAAAGAGTGGAAAGGAACTGGGTGATAGGGTTGGTGGGAATAAATGCTGGATGAAGTTTACAACCTGCAGAGAACATGCAGGCAAAGCCAATTCAAGAGACAATGCACCTGAATAACAATAAGCTGATATCACTCAAGTGCTTAGCTATTTCAACATGGTCAGTGACCCCCCCACTGGAAGGCCATCAACCTGTGAAGTTAAGTTGGTGATTTTCTCTCCATAGATTTTGCCTAAGCAGCAGGAAAAGCTGCTAAGCACATACTTGCACACACTTACTTGCACACACATACACATACGCACTGATATACATGCACACAGAGATGCACACACTTGTACACTCAACAAAACCTTTTCACTGTACCTCGGTACACGTGACAATAAACTAAACTGAACTGATAGTTCAGCATCCTCTTTATTTTCTAGCCACTGATACGATACCACACAACTTTGTGTTTCTGAAAAGGTGACATTATGTCCCATGTCCCCTCCTGGGGTGACAGAGGCTTCCAGCCAACCGCGGCCATACCTCGACACCAGGCCTGGCTCTCTACCGCAGAACCGGGAGTCCATACCTGGAGCTGTTTCCTGCTCATTTCCTGCTCAAACCCGAGACCGGGAACCGGTGAGAATGGCAGCGATGGCAGACAGACGGCGATTTTCAAGATGGCGGTGGGTGGAGGAGAGGATTAGTGCTGCCAGGACAATGGGCCTGAAAGGCCCAGATAAGATGGGACTCTTAAGAACTTTCAAACTTTGTTGGCCTCAGAAATGTATCGACTTTTTATGTAAAGCTTCTGTGACGTTTACTACACTACAATTGTTGCACCTTGTACTATCTATGGTTGTGCTTATCTATAGTATGATTTTACTGGATTGTATGCAAAATGAAGATTTTGACTGTGCCCAGGTACATGTCACAATATAGTATCATCACCATCATCATGGATAGATGCTGTTTCAGGACGGGACCTTTTTCAGACTGATTGTGCAGGTGGGAGGGCGGAGGGGGGGAGTGAAGAAAGCTAGAAGAGGGGAGGGGCTGGACAAAGCATGGCAGGTAATAGGTGAAGACAGGCATTGGGCTTTGTGATAGGCAGATGGCTAGAGAGTGGCACACTGGTGCAGCAGTGGAGTTGCTGCCTTACAGCACCAGATCCCGGGTTCGATGCTGACTACAGGTGCTTGCATGTACGGAGTTTATATGTTCTCCCCATGACCTGCGTGGGTTTTCTCTGGGTGCTCCGGTTTCCTCCCACACACCAAAGACGTACAGGTTTGTAGGCTAATTGGCATTGGTATAATTGTAAACTGTAAACTAAGATGAAAAACAAGATGAGAGACAAAAGGACTGAAGAGTTACAAATTATGAAGCCAGAGGAAGGAAAGTAGTTGGAGGAGGAGGTATTAAGGGGAGAATTAGGTGTGAGTCGAGATGGGGCACATGGGTGTGGGGGAGGCAGGAGGTAAGAGAGGAAGCAGTGGGTAAGAAAAATAAGGGGGGGGGGGTGTTGTTAGAGATGACCTAAATTGGAGAATTTCATGTTCATACCGAAGATAGATATAAAATGCTGGAGTAACTCAGCATTACAGGCAACACCTCTGGATAGAAGAAATGGCACTGCCGGTCCCGATGAGTTACTCCAGCATTTTGTTTAAAATGATGTCTAAACCAGCATCTGAAGTTCCTTCCTACACACTTGAATGTTCATACCATTGGTTTGAAAACCACCCAAACGTAATCTAAGGCTGTAAACTACCCAAGCAATCTTTACTCCAGCATCAAGTAAGCATGCAGGTACAGCAGGCAGTGAAGAAAGCTAATGGCATGTTGGCCTTCATAACGAGAGGAGTTGAGCATAGAAGCAAAGAGGTCCTTCTGCTGTTGTACGGGGCCCTGGTGAGACCACACCTGGAGTATTGTGTGCAGTTTTGGTCTCCTAATTTGAGGAAGGACATTTTTGCTATTGAGGGAGTGTAGCATAGGTTCATGAGGTTAATTCCCGGGAAGGCAGGACTGTCATATGATGAAAGAATGGAGCGACTGGGCTTGTATACACTGGAATTTAAAAGGATGAGAGAGGATCTTATAGAAACATATAAAATTATAAAGGGATGGGACACACGAGATGCAGGAAACATGTTCCTGATGTTGAGGGAGTCCAGAACCAGGGGCCACAGTTTATGAATAAGAGGTAGGCCATTTAGAATTGAGATGAGGAAAAACATTTTCACCCAGAGAGATGTGAATTTGTGGAATTCTCTGCCTCTGAAGGCAGTGGAGGCCAATTCTCTGGATGCGTTCAAAAGAGAGTTAGATAGAGCTCTTAGGGCTAGCGGAATCAAGGGATATGGGGAAAAGGCAGGAACGGGGTACTGATAGTGGATGATCAGCCATGATCCCATTGTAAGCGCAGAAAACCATAAAATGCGCATGCGCAGATCGGTCCTGTAGGCAATCAGTCGACTTTTTTTTAAAATCTTAAAACTGCACATGCGCAGCACCTGTAGGCATGCACAGCACCTGTAGGCATGCGCAGCACCTGTAGGCATGCGCAGCAAACATGCACACGGTCCACAATGCAAAAGGCAGGATTTCAGCTGCCTTTATTGTCCGTTGTCAGTGAAGGCGCGAAGCAGCGTCCACGGCCCGTGAGTTGAACATAGTTACGCATATTACACGTACTGCGGATGAAAGGCACGGGAGAATTATGCCTACCTAAGATAGATTATTAAAATAATAACCATTCAATAATAAATGCTGAATTTAGTAAATGAATTGGAAATCTTTACTATTTTTATTTAATAATTACCTTTTTATAATTTTAGTCAGGGTAGGCACTGCCTACCTTGTCTACCCTGATGGCATGTACCTGCTATGTACTCATAGCCTTCACATTGTGAATGGACAGCCAATGAGTTGTAAATTACTAATTTATGTTATCTGTGAAGCACATAACACATTTTTTTAATCAAATTCCTCCCTAGACAGTTTTTATGTAGGTATTACCTCAGTATTTTAACTCAGTGGGACAGGCAGCACCATTTTTTCTACCCAGAGATGCTGCCTGTACTGCTGAGTTATTCCAACATTTTATGTCTATCTTCGGTATAAACATTAAATTCTCCAATTTAGGTAATCTCTAACAACACCCCCCTCCACATCCCATTTCTTACCCACACCATTCTTTCTTACCTCCTGTTCCCCCACACCCCTGTGCCCCATCTCGACTCACACCTAATTCTCTCCTTCCCCTCCTCCTCCACTTATTTTCCTTCCTCTGGCTTCATAATTTGCAACTCTTCAATCCTTTTGTCTCGCACCCTCTATTTTTTCATCTTAGTTTACAATTTACAATTATACCAAACCAATTAGCCTACAAACCTGAACGTCTTTGGAGTGTGGGAGGAAACCGGAGTTCCTGGAGAAAATCCATGCAGGTCACAGGGAAAACGTATAAACTCCGTACAGCCAAACATCCATAGTCAGGGTTGAATGTGGGAATCTGGCACTGTAAGCCAGCAACTCTACCACCGTGCCACCGTGCTATGCTCTAGCTATTTGCCTATCTAAAAGCCCATTGCCTGTCTTCTATTACTTGCCATGCTTAGTCCACCCCCCCCCCCCAAACTCTTCTAGCTTTCTTCCTTCCCCCCCCCCCCCCCCCCCCCCCAACAGTCAGTCTGAAAAAGGTCCCATCCTGAAACGTCATCTATTCATGATGATGATTATACTATATTCTGACATGTGCCTGGGCACAGTGAAAATCTTTATTTTGCATTCCACACAGTATAATCATACTATAGAAAAGTACAATCATAGATAAGTACAAAGTGCAATGGTAGTGTAATAGTAGACTTCACTGAGACAGTGAAATTCAAATTCCTGGGCATGCATATTTCTGAAGATCTTTCCTGGACCCAGCACACTAATGCAATTATAAGGAAAGCACATCACGCCTCTACTTCCTGAAAAGATTATGGAGATTCGGTATGTCAGAGGATTCTCTTGAACCTCCACAGGTGCACAGTAGAAAGCATATTGACTGGTTGCATCACGGCCTGGTTCAGCAACTAGATTGCCCAGGATCACCAAGTTGTGAACACTGCCCAGTCCATCACTGGCTCTGACCTCCCCACCATCGAAGGGATTTATCGGAGTCACTGCCTCAAAAAGGCAGCCAGCATCATCAGAGACCCACACCACCTGCCATTTTCAATCCTGCCAATAAGGTACAGGAGCCTGAAAACTAACGTCCAGGTTCAGGAACAACTTCTTCCGTACAGCCAATAGACAATGGGTGCAGGAGTAGGCCATTTGGCCCTTCGAGCCAGCACCGCCATTCAATGTGATCGTGGCTGATCATCCCCAATCAGTACCCCGTTCCTGTCTTCTCCCCATATCCCCTGACACTGCTATCTTTAAGAGCCCTATCTAGTTCTCTCTTGAAAGTATCCAAAGAACCGGCCTCCACCGCCCTCGGAGGCAGAGAATTCCACAGACTCACAACTCTCTGTGAGAAAAAGTGTTTCCTCGTCTCCGTTCTAAATGGCTTACCCCATATTCCTAAACTGTGGCCCCTGCTTCTGGACTCCCCCAACATCAGGAACATGTTTCCTGCCTCTAGCTTGTCCAAATTCTTAAGAATCTTATCTGTTTCATTAAGATCCCCTCTCATCCTAAACTCCAGAATGTACAAGCCCAGCCGTTCCATTCTATCAACATATGAGAGTTCCGCCATCCCGGGAATTAACCTCGTGAATCTACGCTGCACTCCCTCAAGAGCAAGAATGTCCCTCTGCAAATTAGGGGACCAAAACTGCACACAATACTCCAGGTGTGGTCTCACTGGGGCCCTGTACAACTGTAGAAGGACCTCTTAGCTCCAATACTCGACTCCTCTTGTTATAAAGGCCAACATGCCATTCGCTTTCTTCACTGCCTGCTGCACTTGTATGTTTACTTTCATAGACTGATAAACAAGGACCCCAAGACCCCGTTGTACTTTCCCTTCTCCGAACTTGACACCATTTAGATAGTAATCTGCCTTCTTGTTCTTGATACCAAAGTGGATAACCTCACATTTATCCACATTAAACTTCATCTGCCATGCATCTGCCCACTCCCCCAACCTGTCCAAGTCGCCCTCCATTCTCATAGCATCCTCCTCACAGTTCACACTGCCACCCAGCTTTGTGTCATCTGCAAATTTGCCAATGTTACTTTGAATCCCTTCATCCAAATCATTGATGTATATTGTAAATAGCTGCGCTCCCAGCCTGCCATTCTGAAAGGGACCCGTTAATCCCTACTCTTTGTTTCCTGTCTGCCAACCAATTTTCTATCCATGTCAGCACTCTACCCCCAATACCAGGTGTCCTAATAGCCATCAGTCTATTAAACACTACAATGTCAAATAAGCTCTGAACTACAATAGACTATTATTATTATTATTATTGCACTACTATTGTTTGTTTTATGTGTGTACTTGTGAGTTCTGTATACACACGCTGAACTTTTTGTTTCTCTCTCGTTTATTATATTGTTTCAGTATATTAGGTTTACATATTCTGTTGTGCTGCTGCAAGTAAGAATGTAATTGTTCTATCTGGGACATAAGACAATAAAACACTATTGACTCTTGACAGTGCACAAAAAGTTGCTACATTTCTGGCACCAACAACGTTTCAAAGTTTTTTTAACTGGATGACGTGTTCGTCAATATTGTGGAGTTAAGGAAATTGACTCATTCTCGTTAAAAAGGAACCTTGTAATAATTCTCCAACTCATGTTCTGTCAAGAAAAATTGGCTTTCTTTCTCTATAATATGGTGTGTTGTGAAAAACAAATTGACGGCACACTTTATTCCTGTGGGATCTGTCCTTGCTAATTTTGCATTTTGTGGAGGCTGTAAAAGAGTATGAACATTTAGGCTGGAATAGACTTTATCTTAAGTTTTTTAGAGATACAGCACAGCCCATTGAGTCTGCACCGACCAGCGATCCCCGCACTTTAACACAAGCCTACACACACTAGGGACAATTTACACTTATACCAAGTATACAAACCCAAGCCAATTAACTTACAAAACTGTATGGCTTTGGAGTGCGGGAGGAAACCAAAGTTCTCTGAGAAAACCCACGCGGTCATACAAACTCCGTACAGACAACAGCCTTAGTCGGGTTCGAACCCGGGTCTCTGGCGCTTTAAGCGCTGTAAGGCTGCAACTCTACAGCTGTGCCACCTTGCTGCCCTTGTCCCCTTGCAGTTCCTGAGCAGTTCCAGCTCAGATTTCCACGCTTTCCCATTTTACCATCATTAACACTCTCAGAGAATATATTATCTTAAATTGAGCATAATTCGTACAAATCAAGACTGTGCTTAGTCATGTGATAGTGGAGGGCAGGGTTTTAGTCACCAGCCTAAGTTACCAAGCAGCATCATTGGAAGTAGGCAAATGTATATCGTGTAAGGGCATGTGCAAGAGAGAAGAGGAATGGGTCAGCAGAGGTACACGTTCCTCAATAATGATATAAAAGAAATATGGGTATTAGATTATGGAGCACACATGGTTATCCTTTAAAGTGCCATGTGTGCACGCCTTTAAGAACGGGTAAATTGGAATGTATATCTCTGATATCTCCCTCTTAGAGTCATGCAGCGTGGAAGCAGGCCCTTCAGCCCAACTTGCTTTTCACCCATATCCTTCTAGACCTATCTTATCCATGAACCTCTCGAAATGTTTCTTAAATGTTCCGATAGTACCTGCCTCAACTACCTCCTCCGGCAGCTTTTTCCATACACCCACTGCACTTTGTGTAAAAAAAAATTACCTCTCAGGTTCCCATTAAATCTTCCCCCCACATCTTAAACCCATATCCTCTAGTTCTCGTTTTCCATGCTCTGGGAAAACGACTCTGCGTTTATTCTATCTATTCCTCTCATGATTTTGTACACCACTATAAGATCACCCCTTATCCTCTTGCGCTCCAAGGAATAAAGCCCTAGCCCGCTCAACCTCTCCCTATAACTCAGTCCCCATTGAGTCCTGTCAACATTCTGGATAGGATCTACATGCATGGATAAGATATGCATGCATTTAGATGAACAAGGGCTAACTAGGCATAGCCGGCATAGTTTTGTATGTAGGAAAAATGTACAGGACCATAAATCTATTCAACCATATGGTTAGATCATGGTCGATTTGCTGCTTGAATAGACATATCCATCTTGCTTCTTCAACACATATTACTCTTCAGTCTGAAGAGGAGACCCAACCCAAAATGTCATCTGTGCATCCCCTCCCCCAGATGCTGCCTGACCCACTGAGTTGCTCCAACAATTTGTGTTTTGCTCAAGACTCCAGCATCTGCAGATTCTTGTGTATGCTTTCACCATTGATGGGGCATGTTGGTCGGCGCAGGCAAGTTGGACCAAAGGGCATGTTTTCACGCTGTATGACTCTATGATTATGACTCATTGCTGAGTTGCTAGGTGCAAGTTTAGTAAAAGAAGAAAATAAGCAATGACTCGCTAGAATTTAGAAGATTGAGGGGGGATCTTACAGAAACTTACAACATTCTTAAGGGGTTGGACAGGCTAGATGCAGAAAGATTGTTCCAGATGTTGGAGAAGTCCAGAACAAGCGGTCACAGTTTAAGGATAAGGGGGAAATCTTTTAGGACCGAGATGAGAAAAACATTTTTCACACAGAGAGTGGTGAGTCTATGGAATTCTCTGCCACAGAAGGTAGTTGAGGCCAGTTCATTGGCTATATTTAAGAGGGAGTTAGATGAGGCCCTTGTGGCTAGAGGGATCAGGGGATATTGAGAGAAGGCAGGTACGGGATAATGAGTTGGATGATCAGCCATGATCATATGGAATGGCGGTGCAGGCTCGAAGGGCCGAATGGCCTACTCCTGCACCTATTTTCTATGTTTCTATGTTTCTATGTTTCGTAACAACATTCCTACTGACTCTTGGCAACAATTGCTGCCCCATGACTACTCAAACTGCCGCAGAAGCATTAGGGAGGGTGCACGCACCAGGAATACACAGAAACCACGTGGAAATAGCAGAAATTGCACTGTCCCTCACAAATTTCCCATTCACCCCTCCCCACCCCACAGCCACATCTGTAGAAAACTCCGATTTCCAGATAGGCCTCATTCGCCGCCTCAGAATCTATGAAATTGGTATGGAAGCAAGTCGTCTTCAATCCCAATGGACTATCTAAGAAGATGCAGAAATAACAGCAGTGGCAGCAACTAGGATGGCCGCAAAATCCACTTAATCTGAGGAAACAAGGAACCTGAGAAGGGTCCTGGCCTGAATCATCACATATCCATGCTCTCGATGGTTCATTGGTGCTTTATTTGTCACGTATGCAACTGCACGGTGAGATTATTTCTGCAGATATAACACATGCAAGCGCCGCCATTTTTTGGCGCCGTTATTCAAAGTGCAATGTCCGGTCGGCCCGCGCGCTCGATGTACTGGAGCAGTTCCTGTGAACAGAGGTCCCTCTCTTCTCCTTGCCCGGTCGTCTTTATGTCCTGCAGAGGCTGAGATGTGTTGTGTCCCGGTGATGTCGAGATGCTGCCTGATCGGCTGAGTTACTCCAGCATTTTGTGTCTTATTTTCCACTTAATCTGACCCATCTAGATTTACATGGAGCTGCAATGTATATGCGCCCCACCTCTGGTGCATCCTAACGGCACCAGGCCTCCCCCTAAAAGCCATCATCACATGCACTACCACTTGCCCTCTTTTACGTTTGCCAGATTTACATAGTAAACTAATAGGGTCCACTGCAACCTCTAATGCTGTAGTCAGATTAGCCTTTAGAAAAACATATGAGCAAATCAATCTACACTCTGATACACTGCCCAAAACCTGACAATGTGGAGCAATGTGACTGATAAAATTACACTGAATCAAGGCCAATAGCACTTCAACCCCTGTCCAACACAGGGAAACAATAGACCATTTGACAGCCAGCTGAATGAGCAACATTTCAGCTGTGTAAACACTGCTCCGAACCCACGGGGCAGAGGGCGGACTTCATATTCCCTTGGGAATGGTTGCCTCCTCACAGGATCTGGGAAGAGCTGCAAGCAGATTAACCCCCCAAAGGATCAGAAATTTATTCTTAGAGTTTAGGGCAAGACCAGTTTAATTGAGCTACTTGTAACAGAGAGATTCTTCTACAGCTCTGCAGAAATGGATAACTGGATGCAGAATGATTTACACCAAATTCTTCTGTACAATGATATGTGCCTTAAAATATCTATCTAAAATGCTATTAGAAAGTGAAGGATATTTTCCACCTAAATAAAAAGGATAACTTATTTTCCGTTACTTCATACAGGGAAGGTGGCTATGATAGTAAGGTCAGCACATACTTCCAATCATAACTATGCTCAAGAAGGCAATGGGAAGTAATCTTCATACTATCGGAGGGGCAGTACTGAGGGAGTGTAATACTGTGAGGGGGACAGTGCTGAGGGAGTGTAAATGGCACATACTGCAACCACTGTCCATTTGTGGAGTAGAGAGTGGATGTTTTGGTTGGTGCTGGGGTTTTATCCCCATAAAGAAGCTTATTGCTCTGTCTGGTGGCAAGATTAATATGTTATGAAAAATGCCTTTATCAGGCAAGTTACATTCCTGACACATGCCTTGAGGATAGCAGCAATACATTGTAGCTGCAGGAAGTGTGTCACTCACCACAAAATATCTCTCTCCTCTGTGCTGCTCAGAATCATACCACACAGAACCATTGTGACCATGCTCGATCACATGCTTATCAATGCTAATCACATTTCCAGCGCTCAACCTTCATTTTCTATGCCATGATGTTTCAAGTGCTGGTATAAATATTCAAGGGTTGCGAAAGTACCTGTCTTCATTAACTTCTCATCTAGTGTGTTCCATCCATCCTCTGGATGAAAACAATCTTGCCTGGATTCTTTCCATAACACCTACCGCTTATGCCTTTTGCTTATGTATATCTTTACTAAGAGAGAAAACTTCTCATTTACTACCATTTTTATGTACTCTCTGATTTTCTATTCTTTAGTTCAGACATTCATGAGTCATGGGAGCAGAATTAGGCCATTGAACCCATCGAGTCTACTCCGCCCTTTCAATCATCGCTGATCTATAATTCCCTCTCAACCCCATTCTCCTGCCTTCTCCCTTTGACACCCTTCCTAATCAAGAGTCTGTCAATCTCTGCTTTAAAAATACTCAAATTACTTAGCCTCCACAACTGTCTTTAGACATTACTTTAGACTTTAGAGATAGAATGCAGAAAGAGGCCCTTCGGCCCACAGAGTCGGCACCAACCAGCGATTACCCGGTACATTAGCACTGACCTACACACTAGGGACACTTTACAATTGTTTTACCAAAGCAAATTAACCTACAAACCTGCACATCTTTGGAGTGTGGGTGTAAATCAGAACACTCGGAGAAAACCCACATGGTCACAGAGAGAATGTACAAACTCCGTACAGACTGTACCCATAGTAAGGATCAAACCCAGGTCTCTGGTGCTGCAAGGCAACTCTACTCCTGTGCCGCCTGTATCTGTGGCAATGAATTCCACAGATTCATCACCCTCTGACTATTCCACAATCAGGTCCCCCCAGCTTTCTCTGCTCCAAGGAAAAAAAACGTTCAATCTCTCCACATAACTGAAACATTCCCATCCCAGCCAATGTCTGGTAAATCCCGTCTTCATTTAAATCATTTATTTCTTATAGTGGAGTGACCAGTACTCAGCAGAGTTCGCCTAACTAATGTTTTATATAATTGAACTATAACCTTGCTCTTATATTCTATGCCCCGGACAATGAAAGCTTTTTAGTGACCTTATCTATTTGTGCTGCTATCTTCAAGGATCTTTCAATGTAAACCAAAGTCTCTCTGTTCCTCAATACTCCCCAGGGTCCTACCATTCATCGTGGATGCCTTACCCTTTTGTGTCCTCCCAAAAAGTATCACCTCACATTTTCAGCTGACCCTTCCATTCGACACTGCACTGTCAGTTTTATCAACCCATCATTATCATTCTGCGGTTGAGGATTATCTTCCTCGCTATCAGCACCCAACCAACTTCAAGTAATCTGCAAATTTACTAATCATCCCTCCTACATTCACATCCAAATGATTATGTATACGCCATCCGCACGCAGGTCGTCACGCAGTTCCCTGTAGTTCACCGCTGCCAACAGGCTTTCAATTGCAAAAATAACCCTGAACCATTTCCCTCTGCCTCCGATCACCAAGCCATTTTCAGATTCAGTTTTCTAAATTGTCCTGCATAGCAAGGATTCTTACCTTTTATACCAGTCTCTCATGTTAGACGTTGCTAGAGGCCTTACTCCAATCCACGTAGATTACATCAAGCACACTATCCCCATTGTTACATCTTTAAAATTTTCAATGAAATTAATCAGATTGGTTGTCCCCTTAACAAAGCTGTGGTTAATCTCTCCAAGTGTGGATTAATCCTATTCCTCATTTTTTTTAACGGTAATTTCCCAACCATTGATGTTTGAGTCACTGACCTTTAATTACCTGACGTGTCCCGACTGATCTCCTTGAATAAAGATTGTATAAAGTTCCTGTTATTCCACCAGTGTCAGATGACTCAATGAACGATCAGTGTGCTGAAGACTGAAAAGAGGGCAAGCAGTAGTCTTGAGGAAAGGCACAAAGTGCTGGAGAAACTCTGTGGGTGAGGCAGCAGCCCTCGAGAACATGGATACGTATCATTTTGGGTCGGGACCTCCCCAACTTCCACCAACATGTCTCCTGCTGCACCAGAGGACCAAACACCCTCGACCACTGCTACACCGCCATCAAGAATGCCTACCGCTCTATCCCTCACGCTCACTTCAGTAAATCCGACCATACCGCGGTGCTGCTTCTTCCTGCCTACAGGCAGCAATTAAAGAGCGCACCCCCAGAGGCGAGGACAGTACAGAGCTGGTCGGGGGGGGGGGGGGGGGGGGGGGTGGGGTGGGAAGTGGAACAACTGCAGGACTGTTTGGAGTCTGTAGACTGGGAAATGTTCAAGGACTCGGCAACGGACTTGAACGAATACGCCACAGTCGTTACAGACTTCATTAAGAAATGTGTGGAGGACTGCATCCCCACCAAAACCTTCCGAGTGTGTCCCAATCAGAAACCTTGGATCAACTTTGAGATCCGCACTCTTCTGAAGACCAGACACCGGGCATTCATGTCTGATGATACAGTGGTCTACACGATGTCCAGATATGACCTTGGTAAGGCTATCAAAAAGGCCAAAAGGGACTTCTGCTCCAAGTTGGAGGGTGAGACAGATGCTCGGCAGCTGTGGCAGGGCCTGAATGCAATCACCTCTTACAAGACGAAATCAGAAGGCAGCTCGAATGTCGGCGAAACATCACTCCCTGATGAGCTCAATGCGTTCTACGTACGCTTTGATAGGGAGAACACCAATATGCCTTCCCGAGCCCCCATTCGCTGTGATGGTATTTCAGTCTCAGTCACAGAGGCCGACGTCAGGAAATCCTTCAGAGGGGTGAACCCTCGAAAAGCGTCTGGACCTGATGGTATACCTGGTCGTGTTATAAAAACTTGTGCGGACCAACTGGCTGGAGTTTTTACGGACATTTTCAACCTCTCACTTCTGAGGTCTGAGGTTCCCACCTGCTTCAAAAAGGCATCAATTATACCAAGGAGAGCAAGGTGACGTGCCTCAATGACTATCGACCCGTGGCACTAACGCCTGTGGTGATGAAGTATTTCGAGAGGTTGATCATGGCGCAAATCAACTCCTACCTGGACCCACTGCAGTTCGCTTACCGCAACAGATCAATGGTGGATGCGATCTCGCTGGCTCTCCACTCCGCTCTGGACCACTTGGACAACAAAAACTCATATGTCAGGCTGTTAGTCATTGACTACAGCTTGGCATTTAATACAATCATCCCCTCCAAGCTGGTTACCAAGCTCGCAGAACTGGGTCTCTGCGCATCCCTCTGCAATTGGATCCTCGACTTCCTCATTCACAGACCACAGTCTGTTCGTATTGGTGGAAATGTGTCAGCCTCGATAACAATCAGCACGGGAGCACCTCAAGGCTGCGTGCTCAGCCCCCTGCTGTACTCACTCTATACTCATGACAGCGTAGCCGGTCACAGTGCGAACTCCATCATCAAGTTAGCCGACGACACCACTGTTGTGGGACGTATCACTGATGGGGATGAGTCGGAGTACAGAAGAGAGATCGAGCAACTGTCCATATGGTGCCAGCACAATAATCTGGCCCTCAACACCAGCAAAACCAAGGAACTGATTGTGGACTTTGGAAGGAGTAGGATGGGGACCCACAGTCCCATTTATATCAACGGGTCGATGGTTGAAAGGGTCAAGAGCTTCAAATTCCTGGGCGTGCACATCTCTGAAGATCTCTCCTGGTCCGAGAACACTGATGCAATTATCAAGAAAGCTCACCAGCGCCTCTACTTCCTGAGAAGATTACGGAGAGTCGGTTTGTCAAGGAGGACTCTCTCGAACTTCTACAGGTGCACAGTAGAGAGCATGCTGACCGGTTGCATCGTGGCTTGGTTCGGCAACTTGAACGCCCTGGAGAGGAAAAGACTACAAAAAGTAGTAAGCACTGTCCAGTCCATCATCGGCTCTGACCTTCCTTCCATCGAGGGGATTTACCGCAGTCGCTGCCTCAAAAAGGCTGGCAGCATCATCAAAGTTCAGGTAGAAGGTACAGGAGCCTGAAGACTGCAACGACCAGGTTCAGGAATACCTACTTCCCCACAGCCATTAGGCTATTAAACCTGGCTCGGACAAAACTCTGATAACTAATAACCCATTATCTGTTATTTACACTTTATTAGTTTATTTATTCATGTGTGTATATATTTATATATGGTATATGGACATGCTGATCTGGTAGTAAATGCCTTCCATGTTCTGTGTGCTGATGCAAAGCAAGAATTTCATTGTCCTATCAGGGACACATGACAATAAACTCACTTGAACTTGAACTTGGTTGACTGATTGCAGCAGTGGGGGAAAAGAAAGCTGGAAGAGTGGAGGGGCAGGACATATGATGAGCGTTTGGCGGCACTGTGCCTCTACTCGCTGGAGTTTAGAAGGCTGAGGGGGGACCAAAAGTTAGTTAGGATTAGTTGAGAGGTAGAGCATGGAAACAGGCCCTTCGGCCCAATGAGTCCGCACCAACCAGTGATCCCCGCACACTAACACTATCCTACACACACTAAGGACAATTTACAATTTTACCAAGCCAATTCACCTATAAACGTGTACATCATTGGAGTATGGGAGGATACCGAAGCTCCCGGAGGAAAACGCATGTGATCACAGGGAGAATGTACAAACTCCATACAGACAGACATCAACAGGATCGAACACGGGTCTGAGAGGCAGCAACTCTACTGCTGCGCCACTGTTCTAATCATAGTTGACTGCGGGACTGTGCAGTCCCTATCGGAAAATGAAGCCGAAAATGAATCCTTTTGAAATGGAAGAAGAGACTTTGCCCTCACTGTGAAGTGGCTGATCAGTGTTTGAGATCAAAGCACCATACAACCCACTCACATGCTGGTGCCAGGCAGACACGTACAAACTCTACTTATGCAATGCTCAATGGTACCAGTAGAGAAAAAGTTCCAAAGTAGGCAATAAATCCAGGTGGTAGAGAAAATGTGCAATGGCAATAAATACAGGTAATCCATGACTGTAACATTAAATGCTCCAAGGAAATTCCTGATTCACAGCTCAAGTTAAAACCCAAAGAAAACTCATAATCTTCTGTGGCTAGACTGGGCATTCAATTCAGAAAAAGTATGAAACTAATCGGGAAAACTTCCACGTTCAACGTACCTTCAATGAAGTAATCATTGCACTGAAATAATACAGTTATATAAGACAATGGTGAGAGGCTGCAATTAGAGTATTGTGTTCCTTCTGGGCACCATTCTGGCATGAAGTGAAAAGCGTACAGAGAAGATGAGCTTGTAACCAGGACTCGAGGGTCCTCCTTATTCGTGGAGGGCAGGAGGATGGGGGATGATCTCTGAGGAATCTATCGGGTACATCTCTTTACCCAGAGTCCAGTTCGAAGGTGAAGGGGAAGGGTGGTGGGTGTATAGAATACCAGAGGAGGTAATATTGCAATGTTTAAAAAACAATTAGACAGGTACATGGATTTTAGCCAAGGCAGGTAGGACTACTGTAGAAGTTGCTGAAGGGCCTGTTTCCACGCTGTATGGCCAACAAACCTTGGATGCCAACAATTTGTTGTAGAAAAGAGAGAGAGACAACAGGGACTTTGAGGAATAATTTTGGAGCTTTTGCTTTGGTGGTAGAGAGAGGAACTGCTAATATTGCTAATTGCTAACTACTAATATTTGACCAATTTTCCTTCTGGTTGACCAATTGTAAATTAGGTCATCACATGGATCAGGAAAATAAACAATGGAGACATTGTGTGTCATTGTGGTCATTGGAAGGATGGAGATTTTAGTCCACATGCATGGGTAATCCTACTACATTAAACAAAGTCAGGGCCAAAGAGCAGACTTTATTCTTAGTTACTACTGCTGGCAGGAAAGAGAGGTTAGGAATAAAATATGTTTTAGCCTTCTCTGCACCTTGTCTTTGGTATGGAATCAACACAAATTCATGCTCTGCAAATATTGCCCTTCAAGCTGACTGAATGCCATGGGAGCACAGGATCAAGCCTCAAGAGTGAATGGCTTGCTGTTAATTACTTAGAGAAGAACAGGCATTTCAACCATGCTCCGTCATTTACACACATTCATGAGAGAGAGAGAGAGAGAGAGAGAGAGAGAGAGAGAGAGAGAGAGAGAGAGAGGGAAAAAAAGGGATAAACAATAAAGTGGAGCTATTTAGGTAGCTAAGAAAAATCAACATCAAAGGCCAACTTTGCTCCAGCTGTTTCTTTTAATTGCTCCCAACCCCTCCGGGCCTGAATCAAACAGATGCATAGATTCCCAATCTCAAAAGTGAAGGTAAAGAAATGGCAACATCCTATTCATTTCTAAGTGGACCCACCAGCACAATTATAGTTGTTAGTGACCAAGAGAAATGCAGACCTGGCTCAGTGGCAGCTCTTACACCTCTCAGTTAAGAGGCTGTTTGTTCAATTTCCACTCTGGAAACTTGAGCACAAAATCTCCGTGGCTAATGTACTGGCAGAGATGCTGTCTTTCAGATGAGAAACTGAGGTCTTATTTGTCCTCTCACCTGGTCATGAGTGATCCCATGGAATTATTCTGATAGCAGCAACAATCTTTTCCCTGTTATCCAAGTCAATATTTATATCTTAAACCACTTCACTTATCATAGATGGTCTGGTCATTAAATTATCACATTGCTGTTTCTGGAACCTTAGCTATCTGAAAATTATTTACTGGATATCAAACTTTACCATTGTCACCACATTTCAAAGTCATTGGTATTTAAGGGGAGATGGGCAGAATCCCTAAAATACACAAAGACTGTGCTTTCTAGTAGAAGGGCTCAGAATGAGTATAGAAATTGGGAGGTAATGTTACAGTTATATAAGTCATCGGTGAGGCCACATTTAGAGCATTATGTTCAGTTTTGGTCACCATGTTATAGCAAAGATGTTGTCAAGCATGAAAGGGTTTGAAGATTTACCAGGATGTTGCCAGGACTCAAGGGACTGAGCTCTAGGGAGAGGTTGGGTAGGTTGCAACTCTATTCCTTGGAGCATAGGAGGATGAGGGTTGATCTTATAGAGGTGTACACAATCATGTGAGGAATAGATCAGGTAAATACACAGAATATGGGAACTGAGAACCAGAGGACATAGGTTTAAGGTGAGGGGGGAAAGATTTAATAGGAACCTGAGGGGTAACGTTTTTACACAAAGGGTGGTGGGTGTATGGAACAAGCTGCCGGAGGAGATAGTTGAGGCAGGTACCTATCACAACATTTCAGAAAAATTTGACAGGTACATGGATAGGATAGATATAGAGGGACAAAAGCAGGCAGGTGTGACTAGTGTAGATGGGGCTTTTTGGTCGGTGTGGGCATGTTGAGCTGAAGGGCCTGTTTCCATGTTGTTTAACTCCAACAGCTAACAAGGAGTTCCTATCGATACCTTTCCTTTGATTCAATCATTGAGAAGAGTAAGAGGTTCGGAAAATATGACATTACTTAGATCTTCTCATGTCAGTAGCACTCTTCCCCCTTGGCCAGAAAATCATGAATCCAACACTCTCAAGATCTTGGTTAATACTCAGAACCACCCTTTTGGAGGAATCATATTTCAGTTGCCTTCTCTGGGTAATGTTAAACATTCCATGATGAAACAGAAAATTTGGAGAAGAATTAAGCCATTCGGCCTTTCAAGCCTGCTGTACTGTTCAACATGATCATGGTCATTCTCTCCCTAAATAGGCAGCAAATTGTTGGAGCAGAGAGCAGATCACTCCTCCAAATGCTTCTTGCCTTTTGTGTTGAGAAGTCTATCTATTTCCTTCTTTAATATATTAATCAACAGCCTCCAGCAGTTTCTGTGCTATAGAATTCCACCAATTCACCACCCTCTGAGTGAAACAGATTCTTCACATAAAAGTCTTAACCCATATCCTGGATCCGTGGTTCCAAACCGCCTACGTAGAGGAAATGTTCTGTATGTATCAAACCTATTGGCATTTTGGACATTTCAATGAGTTCCCTTTGTTCTTTTAAAGTCGAGTGAATATGGGTCTAGTCGATCCAATATATCCGCATAAGACAACCATCATTGCAGGAATCAGTCGTATGAACCTTTGCTGCATTCCTTCTAAGACAAGTATATATTTTCTTAGGTCATGAGGTCAGAATTGCACACAATATTCCATGTGTGGCCCCACCAGGTACTACATAATGATCAGAAGATATCCTTGCTCATTTACCCAAAACCTCTTGAAATAAAGTCCAACATCCCATTTACCTTTGTAACTGTTAGCTACACCTGCATGTTTGCTTCCACTGACTGTTGCGAGAGATATCAAGATCCCTTAGTATATCATTTCCCAATCTATTACATCTGAAAAATTATTTGCCCTTGTGTTTTCCCAATCAAAATGCTAAACTATACCCAAATGCATTATATGCCAAACCTACCATATATTTGACCATTCATTCAACTTCCCTACATAGCCTAGAATCCTCTTTGTATTTTCCATAATGCCACTGTGGTTATGGGAGATTTCAATATGCAGGTAGACTGGGGAAATCAGGTTGGTTCTGGACCCCAAGAAAGGGAGTTTGTAGAGTGCCTCCGAGATGGATTCTTAGAGCAGCTTGTACTGGAGTCTACCAGAGAGAAGGCAATTCTGGATTTACTGTTGTCGAATGAACCAGATTTAATAAGGAAACTCAAGGTAAAGGAACTACTAGGAAGTAGTGACCATAATATGATAACTTTTAATCTGCAATTTGAGAGGGAGAAGATTAAATCAGAAGTGTCAGTGTTGTAGTTGAACAAAGGGGACTATGAAGGCATGAGAGAGGAGCTGGCCAAGGTGACTGGAGCTGACTGGAAAATGATCCTAGCAGAAATGACGGTGGAACAACAATGGCAGGAATTTCTGAACATAATCCAGAAGATGCAGGATCATTTCATTCCAAAGAGGAAGAAAGTAAGTGGCAACCGTGGCTGACAAGGGAAGTTAGGGATGGAATAAAACTAAAAGAAAAGGTGTATAACATAACAAAGAGTAGTGGGATTCCAGAGGAATGGGAAATTTTCAGAGGACAACAGAAGGTAACCAAAAGGGCAATACGGGTTGAAAAGACGAAGTACGAGGGTAAGCTGGCCAAGAATATAAAGAAGAATAGTAAAAGCTTATTTAGGTATGTTGAGAGAAAAAGATTAGTAAAGACAAATGTGGGTCCCTTGAAGGCAGAAACAGATGAAATTATTATGGGGAACAAGGAAATGGCAGAAGAGTTGAACAGGTACTTTGGTTCAGTCTTCACTAAGGAAGACACAAACAATCTCCCAGATGTACTAGAGGACAGAGGATCTAGGGAGACAGAGGAACTGAAACATTTTTGCATTAGGCGAGAACTAGGTAGTCTGATGGGACTGAAGGCTGATAAATCCCCAAGGCCCGATGGTCGGCATCCCAGGGTACTCAAAGAGGTGACTCTGGAAATCGTGGATGCATTGGGAATCATTTTCCTATGTTGTGTGGACTCAGGATCAGTCCTGTAGATTTGTAGGGTAGCTAATGTTATCCCACTTTTCAAGAAAGGAGTGAGAGAGAAAACGGGGGATTATTGACCAGTTAGCCTAACATCAGTGGTGGGGAAGATGCTGGAGTCAATTATTAAAGAAGTAATAACGGTGCATTTGGATAGCAGTAAAAAGTCAGCATGGATGTATGAAGGGGAAATGTCATGCTTGACTAATCTTCTGGAATTTTTCGAGGATGTGACAAGTGAAATGGATGAAGGAGAGCCAGTGGATGTAGTATATCTGGATTTTCAGAAAGGCTTTGATAGTCCCACACAGCAGATTAGTGGGCAAAATTAGAGCACATGGTATTGGGGGTAGGGTATTGACATGGACAGAGAATTGGTTGGCAGACATGAAACAAAGAGTGGGAATAAACGGGTCCCTGTCAGAATGGCAGGCGGAGGCGAGTGGAGTGTCATAAGGCTTGGTGCTGGGGCCACAACTATTTACAATATATAATAATGATTTAGATGATGTGATTAAAAGTAACACTAGCAAATTTGCAGATGACAAAAAGGTGGGTGGCAGTGTGAACTGCGAAGAGGATGCGAGGAGGTTGCAGAGTGACTTGGACAGGTTGAGTGAGTGGACAGATGCATAGCAGATGCAGTGTAATGTAGATAACTGTGATGATATCCACTTTGGCGGCAAGAACACAGAGGGAAATTATTATCTCAATTGTGCAGATTGGGAAAAGGGGAAGTGTAACGAGACCTGGGTGTCCTTGTACACCAGTCACTGAATGTAAACATGCAGGTACAGCAGGCATTGAAGAAAGCTAATGGCATGTTGGCCTTCATAATGAGAGGCTTTGAGTATAGGAGAAAAGAGGTCCTTCTGCAGTTGTACAGGGCCATTGTGAGACCACATCTGGAGTATTGTGTGCAGTTCTGGTCTCCCAATTTGAGGAAGGACATCCTTGCTATTGAGGCAGTGCAAAGTACGTTCACGAGGATAATCCCCTGGATGGCGGGACTGTCAAATGAGGAAAGATTGGAAAAACTAGGCTTGCATTCACTGGAATTTAGAAGGATGAGAAGAAATCTTATAGAAACATATAAAATTATAAAAGTGCTGGACAAGCTAGATGGGGGAAAAATGTTGGGGAAGTCCACAGGGGCCACAGTCTAAGAATAAAGGGGAGGCCATTTAAAACTGAGATGAGAAAAAACTTTTTCACCCAGAGTTGTGAATCTGTGGAATTCTCTGCCACAGAAGGCAGTAGAGGCCAATTCACTGGATGAATTTAAAAGAGAGTTAGATAGAGCTCTAGAGGCTAGCAGAATCAAGGGATATGGGGAGAAGGCAAGCACGGATTACTAATTGTGGATGATCAGCCATGATTACAATGAATGGCGGTGCAGGCTTGAAGGGCCAAATGGCCTCCTCCTGCAACTATTTTCCATGTTTTGATGTTTCTGTAAAACTATGATTCCACCCAGCTTCATGCAATTGGAAAACTTAGAAATATTGCATTTTGTTCCTCGCAGAAATGATTGAGACATGTAGTGATTCACCGGGACCCAGGTATGATCCCTCTGTAACTCCACTATTCACTGCCTGCCATCCTTAAAACAACTCATTTATTCCTACTCTATTCTTCCTGCTTGTTAACTGGTTTTCAATTAATGTAAGTATCTTGTCCTCAACCCCATGTGCTTTACTTTTGCACATTTATCTCTTAAGTGGAACTTTTAGCAAAGGTCTTTATAATTGACTACAGTGCTTTTTATACTACTGAGATCAGACTGAACAGCCTGCAAAGATAGACTCAAAGTGCTGAACTAACTCAGCGGGTCAGGCAGCATCTCTGGAGAAAAAGGATGAGTGATATTTTTGGTCAGTAGGGTCCCAACCCAAAACATTACCCATCCTTTTACTCCAGAGATGCAAACTTGTAAATGGAGTTATAGCAGAATTTGATCACAGAATAATATGTTTATAGGGAGTATGGTAAAGAGACCAAACTCCCTATAATGGGAGAACACAGAGTTCTATGGTACTAGTGATGGGAATTATTGTGAAGGATTTTGGTTCAGATTCATCTTTGGATGCAGATGCATTGTACTGGTTGGCTTGGGTCTGTCATTGTATAAGAGAGGTTTAATAATGAGACTGTAGGAAGGAACTGCAGATGCTGGTTTATACTGAAGATAGACCCAAAATATGGGAATAACTTAGCGGGTCACGTAGCATCTCTGGAGGAAAGGAATAGGTGACTTCTCTGGTTGAGGCCTTTATTCAGACTTCTTCAGGAGGCTCCCAACCTGAAACGTCACCCATCCTTTTTTCCAGAGAAGTTGCCTGAGCTGCTGAGTTACTCCAGCACTTTGTTTCTTTATTTGGCATAAACTAACACCTGCAGTTCTTTGTTTCCACATGAACATCCTGCAGTTCTGTTTTCTATCCACTTTGTTTTGAATGAAGGCCCTATGTTTGACACGCTGAAATCTGTAGAGATCAATCTATAGCCTATTGCACTTTGTAGGTCGATGACAATGCTTCTGCATTTTCATGATTAATAAATGTTGATGATGAGGTGAGATTTATTTCCAGATATTGTGGCCAATATTTAACCCTAATGCAATTTTACAAAAAAAAGAATATCTGATGATCACCGAGTTATTTCTGGGACCTTCCTACACACGGATTAGTTGCTATGTTTCCAATCATCCAACAGATGCTTCAAAAGTAAAGATCTCAGACATGTTGTAGATAGTAAAATAGAGGTGCACATTCCTGTGATTTCTGCTGGAAAGTGGAATTGCTTAGATGACTGGTAAAAAAAACACTGGATGGACCCCACTTTGGTTCCCTTCATTCATGGAATTATTGGCCATTGGGCTTAGCACTGGAGAACAAATTGCAACTGCAGAATGATAAATCAAAAGTTTCAACAGTAATAACCACCATTATAGTAAAACACCCCAAGGTGATCCACGAGAGTTTTATTAAATAACATTTGGCACTAAGCTAAATAATCAGAATATGATATTGAGGTAGGTAGCTAATATAATATTTTGCTTACAATACATCACCTAGGGTGGCATGAATATTGATTTTTCTATGTTCCCCGTTCAAGTGACCCTTGCATCCCCTCTCTCTTCGCCCTCCCCCACCCTAGTTCTCGACTAGTTTCACTCTCCTCCTGATTAATTTTACTGATTGTATGCCTCGTTGTCACCTTCCCCTCAGCCAACAATGAACCATTCTATATTTCCTTGATAATGTCTACTTTGATCTGTCCTTTTCACACCTTCCGCTCTCTTTGTACCATTCCACATCTCCCCTGACTCGCAGTCTGAAGAAGGGGCTCAACCTGAAATGTCACCCGTTCCTTCTCTCCAGAACCTGGCCCGCTGAGTTACTCCAGCATTTTGTGTCTGTCTGCAGAGATATATTGGCAAATTATATGGTTGGAAAAGGTCACAAAGAAAAGTGAGAGGTGATGTCAGCAAGGCATTTGAAAACAAGGATAGGAAATTTGAAACAAGGTGTTGCTTAACTGGTAGGATTGCAGGCAAAGAAGGGCATGGTATGGGTTACTCTGATGGAATTGATAGGGTTAACAGTGTTGGTCAGAATAAACTGAAAATTCTGCAGTGTTATTTTTAGCGACAGTGGGTCTCTAATGATTAATGAAAAAAATGAATTACAAGGCCTGCATTGTTTTCTCTGTCTGTCTACACATGTCCTGCCCCTGGGCTTGAAACCTAATTCCCAGCTGCAGCCTGCCCTTTGTATAAGCTGGGGTCAGCAGAATATCGAGATTGTGCCCAGAATCACCAAATTGATGTTAACCCTTCACATACCAAATTCTAATTGGAGCACTCAAGAGCAGTCAAAGAACTGAGGGTAATGAGTTTAAATGTGACATTTCATCAGTCTCTCGTGTCCCCACTCTTAAATGGGACAATGGTTTGATCAATCAATGGGTTGTAAACATGTTTGCTAAAGTCACATAAGTATCTGGCCCTGTTCGACCATCAGCATTATCTTCTTGTATTTGCATATGCCCTTGTTTCAGGCACTCTCGCACAGATTGTGTAGGAAGGAACTGCAGATGCTGGTTTAAACCGAAGATAGGCATAAAGTGCTGGAGGAACTCAACAGGACAGGCAGCATCTCTGGAGAGAAGGAATGGGTGATGTTTCGCATCGAGACCTTTCTTCAAGGTCTCGACCTGAAACATCGCCCATTCCTTCTCTCCAGAGATGTTGCCTGTCCTGTTGATTTCCTCCAGCATTTTGCGTCGACTCTCATCCTTAATTTCTATTTCAGTTATGATATTTAATGCGTAACTGAGTCCTATATTTTTAATAACTACTGAGATTTCTCACATCATGGTCTGGGAGTGGACTGCCATTTTTTCTTGTCACCCACTTTGGCAGTTACTAGGCTTACCTTTTTATTCACAAAGAGTTTCAGTAGGCACTAACTTTGTTCCCACATTCTCAAGTCTGCACCTCAGACTTGCTCCAATTAATCATGAGCTTCTCAGATTCACTCTTGCAATACAGTCATGTGGTCAACCTAGACGACTTAATCATTTTTAATGACTGGGATTCTTAAACACATCATCCTCATTGGCAGTAAATGTGTGTTGATTTAGTTCTTAACCTGCAGAGTGTGCAAGCCGATACATGGTGGAAAAAAAGTGCTCAAATAATACCCAACTTTAGCCAAGGGTTATTCACAGATTGTCTCTAGAAAGTTCTGTAAACATTGTTGCAGACCAGGGTGCATTTAGTGATATGACCCAGTTCTTAAAGGGTGACTGACTTAAAGCAATAACCACACTACAAATATCACGTGCTCAGCCATTTCTTCAGCTGCTTGGGCCTTATGTTCTGAAATTCTTAGTTAAAGGGCTCTGCTTCTCTACCTCTCATTTTTACGCAAAGAAGACTTGTAGTTTTATGTCTAATCCACCAAAATGTTTTGCAGATAGACACAAAATGCTGGAGAAACTCAATGGTTCAGGCAGAAACTCTAGAGAAAAAAGATGGGTGACGTTTCAGGTCGGGACCCTTCTTCAGACTGAAAGTAGAGGGGGAGGGGGGAAACTGAAGGTCGGGAAAGGCCAGAACAAATCAGGGCTGGCAATAGATGACCTAGGAAGAGTGAAGCACATATGGTCCATTGTTGGCTGTGGAAGAGGGGGATCTTATAGAGACTTACAAAATTCTTAAGGGGTTGGACAGGCTAGATGCAGGAAGATTGTTCCCGATGTTGGGGAAGTCCAGAACAAGGGGTCACAGTTTAAGGATAAGGGGGAAGTCTTTTAGGAGCAAGATGAGAAAAACATTTTTCACACATAGAGTGGTGAATCTGTGGAATTCTCTGCCACAGAAGGTAGTTGAGACCAGTTCGTTGGCTATATTTAAGAGGGAGTTAGATGTGGCCCTTGTGGCTAAGGGGATCAGGGGGTATGGAGAGAAGGCAGGTACAGGATACTGAGTTGGATGATCAGCCATGATCATATTGAACGGCGGTGCAGGCTCCAAGGGCCGAATGGCCTACTCCTGCACCTATTTTCTATGTTTCTATGTTTCTCTAATTAAAGGATGCAGGGATGTGAACAGTGGAATAGTAGAATGGCTAAGGTGGGGGGGAGGGGGGGGTAGTGAGGAAATGCAGGGTTTACTTGAAATTAGAGAAATCAACATTCATACCGTTGGGTTGTAAGCTGCCCAAGAGAAATATGAGGTGCTGTTCCTCCAATTTGCATGTGGCCTCACTCTGCCAGTGGAGGAGGCCGAGGTCAGAAAAGTCAGTGTGGGCATGGGAAGGGGAGTTAAAATGTTTTGCATATGGGAGATTGTGTAGGCCACGGCTGTGTTCTGGGCACCATGTTATAGGAAATATATTGTCAAGCTGGAAAGAGTGCAGAGAAGATTTGCAAGGATGTTGTCAAGACTAGAGGGTCTGAGCTACAAGGAGAGGTTGAGTCAGGGACTATCCCAACATTTAAGAAACAGTTAGACCGGTACATGGATAGGACAGGTTTGGAGGGATATAAGCAGGTGGGACTAGTGTAGCTGAGACATGTCGGCCAGTGTGAGCAAGTTGGGCTGAAGAGCCTGTTTCAATGGTGTATCACTCTATGATGCTGACTCTAAGGCAGACTGAGCATAGGTGTTCTGTGAAATGATCGCCCAGTCTGCGCTTGGTCTCGCCGATATATAGGAGCTCACACCGAGAACAGTGGATACAGTAGATGAGGATGGAGGAGGTAAAGTGAACCTCGGCCTCACCTGAAAAGACTGTTGGGGTCCCTGGAAGTAGTTGAGGGGGGAGGTGTAAGGGCAGGCATTGCATCTCCTCTGGTTGCAGGGGAAAGTTCCAGGTGAGAGAGTGGTTTGGGTGGGAAGGGATGAGTGAACCAGGGAGGGAATGGTCACTGTTGGAAGCAGAAAGGGGTGGAGGTGGGAAGATGTGCCTAGTGAAGGGATCCCATTGGAGGTGGCGAAAATGTCGAAGGATTATGTGCTGTATGCGACGGCTGATGGGGTAAAAGGTGAGGACTAGGGGGCTCTGTCCCTGTTGTGACTGGGGGGGAGGGGGAGCAAGAGCAGAACTATGGGATACAGAGGAGACGTGTGAGGGCCTCATCTGTGATAGAAGAGGGGTACCCCCATTCTCTAAAGAACACCTCATCTTGGGTGCAACAAGTGCAGTGCATTTTGATCGTAATCAAAAGGCAAATGCTTGAAGATGCTGAAATTAAAAGCAGAGAATGCTGTAACAACACACAGGTAGTAAGCAACAGTGGAGAAAGAAACAGGCAACGTTTCAGATCAAGAGTGTTTCTTTATAACATACAGATGAACCAGAACATATGAACTAGACTAATGAGATTTTGTCATTGGAAATTTATTGCCCTGAAATGTTATCTCTGTTTTTTCTTTATAGATGCTGTTTGACCTGCTAAAGGGCCTATCCCACTTTCACAACCTAATTCATGACCTCTGCCGAGTTTGCCCTTGACTCATACTCGCAGCATGGCCGTCACAAGGTCGTAGGAGGTCGTAGGTAGGTCGTAGGAGGTCGTGATGCTAGTCGTAGGTACTCGAGGCATCAAGTAGGTCACGGCGTTTTTTCTAGCCTGACGAAAAATGTCCATGAGTAAAAAAGGTCGTGAATTAGGACGTGAAAGTGGGACAGGCCCTTTAGTATTTCCAGCATTATCCATTCTTATTTGAAGTGGTGTCTAAAAAGGGGCCCAACTCGGTACATCGCCAATCCATTTTTGCCAGATGCTGCCAGACCCACTGAGTTACTCCAGCATTTTGTGTCTATCTCTGTTATAAACCAGCATCTGCAATTCCTTTGTTATTACATTATAACAGAAATTAATTGGGGATTAGAAAATACATTTCAGTGATGTTAGTTGAGAAATGAATATTGGCGAATGCCCAGTGGAACGCTACCTGACTTTATTTGAAATAGGACCATGGATTCCTTTACATCCACCTGAATGACCAAGCAGGCCTTCATTTTAATAGCTCATTCAAATGGTAGTATCTCTAGCATCACGGCACCCCTCATGCACTGAAAAGCTCTGCTGGATTTTGTGCAGTTTATAATCCCCAATCTTTTTATCCATAGCATAGATTGCTACTCTGGTCATGACTGACCTTGTGGGAACGGAGCACAAGATGGCTGGACTATTTTGGTATCCGAGAGATAGACACTAAATGCCGGAGTCACTCAGCGGGACAGGCAGCATCCCTGGATAGAAGGAATGGGTGACGTTTCAGGACGAAACCCTTCTTCAGGCTAAAAGTCAGGGGAAAGGGAGGCACAGAGATAAGGAAGGTGAGGTGTGAAAATTAGACATCAAAGGAGATATAGATCAAGGGAAATGTAGAATAGATCATTGTTCGCTAGGAGAAGGTGACAAGGAAATAAAATGTAATCAGGGGGGACAGTTAGACTGGTCAAAGAACTGGGAAGGGATGGAGAGAGAGGGAAAGCAAGGATTACTTGAAGTTAGAGAAGTCAATGTTTACACCGCTGGGGTGTAAGCTGCCCAAGCGAAATATGAGGTGTTGTGTATCCCGTTCATCATTATTTTAACAATGCAAATAACATCACATGTGCTTTAATAAAAATCAGGAATTGTTGGAAATACTTAGCAGGTCCTGCTGAAGAGCAGATGAGAACCTCTTTCAAGTTGGCATTCCTGCAAGAGAGACACTAAATGCTGGATTAGCTTAACAGGACAGGCAGCATCTCTGGAGAGAAGGAATGGGTGACGTTTTGGGTCGAGACCCTTCTTCAATCCTGGCAATGAGTTCCAAAGTAAATGTAAATCAAGAAGATGAAATGAACAGAAAATGCCACAAACATTTAGCAGGCCAGGCAGTATCTGTGATGAGAGAGATAATCAGGACCTTTTAGTAGAACTGGGAAATTATAAAAACAGGTTAGTTTGGGTGGCCGGGAGTGCTCGGAGAAAAGACGGGGGAAGAGCCATGAGGGAGAGCGGGGTATCACGGAGGAGGGGGCCAGGAGCCAGCTAGGAGGACCAGAGGGGAAGGGGCTGGAGCTGCGGGCGTTACGTTGGTGGTGCGTTTGGGACTCACAGCGGGCGCTGGTCGCTCTCCTCCGCCGGGATCAGATTCACTGCTTTCCGTTTGGCGACATCTCCCGCGCCGGGCCAGGTCACTTCCAGTCCCTCCGAAAACTGTGTCCGGTTGGAGACCTCCGCCAGCCTCCCTCAGCTCCAGTAAAGACACGATGGCGCAGGAAGGGGCGGACCGTCCCGCAGATTTACAGGAGAAGAGACCAATCTGCACAGGCGCTGACTGGCAGGAGAGGAGATCGATCTGCGCATGTGTGTTTTTTATGGTTTTTAAACCTCACTAACTTTTACATTTTACCACCGATCTGAACGAAACTTGGCGCACTCGCAGCACACGAGAACGCTGAGTGAGCTGGTGAAAAATCCTAGAGTTATCGCATACCGTTTTTGCGTAAATAGAAAAATCGTGCAAACCGGAAGAGCATAAGATCAGAGCTTTAGTTATGTATAGATAGATGTGTGAGGTGGGAGATTGCAACCTTCACGTGGTCCGCCCTGTTTCGACAAATGCAATCAACCTGGTGTGCACAATCAAATAAGATCAAATTGAACAAGTTGTCCTACAACTTTAGGCTGTGCACGCCTAAAGCTGAGGTAAGTCATTGTACACAGAGGTTGTGGTGTCTGGAACGTGCTATCAGGGGATGGTGGAGAAGTCAGATATGATTCTGCCATTTAAGAGGATAGGCACATGGATATGCAGGGATTAGAGGGATATGAATAATGTGCAGGTAGATGAGACTAGTTCATCTTGGCATCATGGTTACAGCCGACATTGTGGGCTGAAGGCGTGTTCTTGTGTTGTACTTTCCAATGTACAACGTAAACAGAAAATGTCATTCAATATGATTCCAATCTGTCTATTTCACTCTATTCACCCTCCCCCAGCTTCTCTACTACCCATATTAACTATTTTTTTCTCTTTCCCAGTTTCAATGGCGGATCCAGAACCTGAAATATCAACTGGTTCTCTTTCCATAGATGCTGCCTGACGCACTGATTGTTTGTGGCATTTTCTTTTTTTATTTAAGATTTCCAGCATCTGCAGTATTTTGGGGATTTTTGGTTTAGTTTAGTTTGGAGACACAGTGTGGAAACAGGCCCTTTGGCCCACCATCGTTCACATGTACACCAGTTCTATGTCCTGCACACTTGGGACAATTTACAGAAGCCAATTGACCTACAAACCAGGATGTGTTTGCAATGTGAGTGGAAATCGGAGCACCAGGACAAAACCCACGCAGTCCCAAGGAGAATGTACAAACCCCACATAAAAGACCAGAAGCTCCAAATGAAACCGGGTCTTTTGCACTGCAAGGCAGCAGCTCTACCTCAGCACCATTGTACCACCCAGAGCGGCTTTTCATGATCTATCCTTTGTTTCTTTCTCTGTTCCAATGTTGCTCAATGTGGATGCTCCTCCATTGGTAACATACAAAATTATTTAGGAATGTTCAGGCATTAGGAAAGGGCTTGACTATTTGGTACCTAATGAGTGAATTGTCTGCCAGAGCTTGTAACTCTGCCTCTTGTCCTTGAGGAAAGCCACAGATCCATTGTGACAGAAAATCAGTGGAAACGCGTAAAGAGACCAAACACGAGCCTTTGAGGACAATTCAATTGGCATGGAAGGCTGCAGACCCAAGGTTGGTACAATCTAATTCTCCTCTACCTCTTTGCGGACATTATACTTTGTCTTTGGAACTGTTGTAATGCTGAGAACTATATTCTGCAGAAACAAAGAACTGCAGATGCTGGTCAATGCACAAAAAAGCACTGGTAAGGCAGCATCGCTGGAGAACATGGATAGTTGACATTTCGGGTCGAGACCCTTCTTCAGTCTGCAGGTCTCGACCTGAAGCATCACCAATTCATGTTCTCCAGAGATGCTGCCTTACCTGTGCTTTTTTGAGTATTGACCAGCATCTGTTTCCGCAGAATATAGTTCTCAGATGCTGAGTTATCCAGCACTTTGTGTCCTTTTGTTCTTTTAACTATAATCTGCACTCCTTCACTCCACCCATTGTACTTGAGTTTGGCTTGATTGCATTTATGTATAGTGGTATCTGACCTGATTGGATAGCATGCAAAACACATTTTTTAACAGTACCTCAGCACACATGACAAAAATGAACCTAAACCGAAATGGGATTAGTATGGATGAGTGCTTGCTGGTTGGTATGGACATGGTGGGCAGAAAGAGCCTGTTCCTGTGCTGCATGGCAGTATTATAGTGAGCAGGAGCGAAGGAGTTAACCATTTTGCTGGACCATAACAATAGCCACCAGTCCAACAACTGATCTAAAACTAATAGTGCAGCAGCTGTGTACAGGGTCTATGAGAGAGTTGGCAGATTTGGCCCGCTGAGCTCTTGAGGTCTAAGTCTGCCGAATGGCAGTAACTTAAACGGGTGGTATCAAGTTGCAGAAATTCTCTGACCAGACACAGAAGTTATTTTCCACCTCTTTTCCATTTTCCACTCGAGGAGTTGCAGGTGGCAATTGTGTTCTGTGAAAATACACATAGATTAATGCTGCTCCCTATTGGACCACGCAAGCAAGGGATTGGTCTGCTTAGTGATAACAAAAACTGTTACTTAATTCTAGTTAACACTGCCCCCTGCTGAATAGTTTAGAAAGCTTCTACTCAAAGATCATAGATCTTGCTCCAGTATCTTTGCCTCTACTTGTCAGTAAAGATGAAGGAGGGGTCAAGAGTCAAGAATCAAGTCGAGAATGTTTTACAGTCATACGTCTCGAAACCGGAATAACGAAAACCTTACTTACATTTATGCATGGCATATCTTATCTATTTAGATAAAATGTACCGGTGACAATAAAAGACCCACTTAAATAAAATCCTGCTTAAAACCATGAAACTCCAGCAACTACAATAAAGATTTCAGACATAAATGGGTACTCCAAATTAAAAACGTACTTAAAACTGTGAAACCCCAGTAACTATTATAACAATTTCAGAAAGCAATGGGAACTTCAAATCCAAAAAGCTACCTCATGCACAACAAACACACAGTACAAAAACTCCTTCATCCATTTGGCCATCACCCTTCTCCACTCAAATCTTATATCCACTGTAATATCCACAAAGCGTTTCACAATTCATACCATTCTATTAGATAGAGCGAGATTAGAAAATAAAAAGGAAATCATTTATCAACCTAATGCCTTGCGTAACCTCAGTATGTAACTGGGAGTTTCACAGCCAAAAAAGATTTTTTAAAGCACAATCTTTGATGTAATGTAAGAATTTGAAGCACGTATTCTAATGTGGTTCTGAAATGAAACAGGAACTTGCTATATTGTCAAATAAGAGCTATCACATTCTGTGGAGCCATTCAACAATAGTAGCAAACACTAGAGTTATGCCTATTAAGTACTGAACATCTAAAAGGGGTTGGTGGCATAAAATCAGGGGCTAAACAACTATCAGAATAAAGGCCTTGGGGCAAACATAATGGCCCGAGGAGCTGTGGGCCAAAGACTGGGAACATCAATTAGCTAAAAGACAAGGGTGATAGTTGGAAAGAGGTGTATGTGAGGGCAGGTGGATAGGCAGGGCCTTCATTGGGTACTATGAGGATGCTAACTCAGGCCTGGACCATATCAATTCTTGCATCTGAGCAGGACGGGTAGTGGGTTGAGATCATCGTGGGTCTGGAGTAGCTTGGTTATCGTGGAATAGAGTGTCAAGAATGTCAGATCATTGAGAAATTAGAGGGCCTTGGGGTTCAGGGCCTGCGTCTTGAGAGGTGGTACTTTATGTGGAAGGCCAGAAAGGACTTACCTTACCAAAGTCCCAATCCAAAGCAAACAATATTCCCTAGGAATAAGTTAATTTGGTATTCCGACTGCGCTTGCCCAGGTCATAGGTCAATTACCACAAACAATGTTGGAAGCAGAGCAGCTGTGTATATTTAGACCTTCATTTCATCCGTATTTTCCAGCTTTTATTCTTCTAGGAAAGAAAATACTGCTTTCAAACTATGAATTAGGCATATTTATTGTTCCTTTATACAAAGCTCCGATGATTTTATCGTTTTCATTGCTCAATGCTTCCGCGAGTGAGCGAGATCGTACTGCTGCGTGGGTCGGGGTCGGGCCCCGGTCTCCGCCGCTACTGGGCGCTGTTGCATTGCTGCTGGGCCGTCCCCTCCTGGGTGTCCCGTCCCTGTCCGGGGCAGCCAGAGGTGTCCAGGGGTGGCGCTGGGCTGGGGGGGTGCCGACCCGAGTGCATGCAAGCGGTGCGCGGGGTGGGGTGGGAGGCACTGGCTCCAGCTCGGCTCTGCTCAGGCACCTGGGAGGGCCATTCCCCGGCGGGCCAGGGACCATCGGCTGCGTCTCTCACCTTGTCCAGTGGCTGTCGATTGGCTCCCTCGGTGCCGGTGGGGGCCAAGCGCTTGTCATCAGCAGGGATGCACACATGGTGCTGCGGTGGCTCGGCTGGTCAGGCAACATCTCTCGAGAAGGGTCTCGACCCAAAACGTCACCCATTCCTTTTCTCTGGGGATGTTGCTGTGCCAGTGAGTTACTGCAGCACTTTGCGTGTATCCCCGTTGATGGCTGGTGCTCAGCTTTTCCTGGGGAGAGGGGGGGGGGGGGGAGATGGATCAGACCCGGGTCCCCGGCCCGTCGGGGAGTTGGAGTTGGAGCAGGGTTGGGCTGCAGTTGCCGCTCCTTCTCCACGCTGGCTGTGGGCCTAGGGCCGCCGGTGTCCCGTCCGTCCGAGGCTGTCGGTCGGCCCGGCGAGACAAGTGGCGTTAAGCTGGGGTTGCCGCTTCTTCTCCACGCTGTCTGTGGGCCTGGAGCCTGCCGGTATCCTGTCGGTCCGGGGTCTCCCCGGATGTCTCCGGGCGGGACGGGGTGGTCCAGTGGCGGTTCGGCAACTCTTGCAGCACCGGGGATCCGGGCTCGATCCTGGCTGCTAATGAGGCGCGGGTCTGTGTGCGCAGCAGTTGAGAATGTCTCTCCGCCAGTCCAGTCTCTCCCCTGTCCCCCTCTTTCTCGCTGTTACACCATGCTCTCCCACTACCTGGCACCCCCGTTCCTCAGATTAAATATATTTTTACACATAAATCATGAATAAAGATAAGAATTTATACATAGTTTATTCAGCCAGCGCTTCGTTCGCTTTTTTTTTTAAATGGTGAATAACCTTTGACAAATCCCATGATTCCTTGCCTTTTTTCGGAATACCTAACTTGTTTATACCCAATAATAAGTACAAATTGGCAACGATTTTGGAAAAACAATTGGAAGAAACTTTTTCACCCAGAGAGTTGTGAATTTATGGAATTCCCTGCCACAGAGGGCAGGGGCGGCCAAATCACTGGATGGATTTAAGCGGGAGTTAGATAGAGCTCTAGGGGCTAGTGGAGTCAAGGGATATGGGGAGAAGGCAGGTACGGGTTATTGATAGGGGACGATCAGCCATGATCACAATGAATGGCGGTGCTGGCTCAAAGGGCCGAATGGCCTCCTCCAGCACCTATTTTCTATGTTACTATGTTTCTAACACTTCCTCCTTGAATGACCATCAACACAAGAGCATATCAAGGCCGTGTGCACAGTCCCCTGCTCCACTCTCTCTGTTCCCATATCTGTGTAGCCAAACACGGCTCCAAGGCCATCTTTAAATTTGCTGATGATATGTTACTGGTTACATCATCGCCTGGTTCTGTAACTTGAATGCCCATGATTAAGGAGGCTGCAGAAAGTGGTAGACATTGCCCGATCCATCACAGGTACTGACCTCCCCACCAGCAAAGTGTTTCTACAGGAGGTGCCGCCTCAAAAAGGCAGCTAATATCCTCAAAGACTTACACCACCCGGGCCAAGCTCTCATCAACTGCTACCATTGGGAAGAAGGCACAGGACCCAGAGAACAGTGACCTGCAGGTTCAAGAGCAACTTCTTCCCATCAACCATCAACTTCTTCCCAGCAACCACACTAAAGCATAACCCAACCTCAGCAATTATCTACTATCCATTTTCTTTTTGGTTTCACTACATACTTCCATTTTGCATTATTATAGCCCGATCTCAATATTAGCAATTATTAATTTATTGTGTTATTATTATTGTATATTTATTTGTTGTGTTATTGTATTAATGAGCCCATAAAGCTGCAGCAAGTAGAATGTAATAGTTGCATTCCTGGGGTACTTATGACAATTAAACACTCTTGACTTGCAGGACACGTTTTTCCTTCAGCAATCATCATCATCATCGGCGGTCACTCGAAACGAGTATGACTGTCCTCTCCTCTCCATAGGGTCATCTATTTGTGGGTCTACAGATGTCTGTAGAGACCGATCCGCGATCCACACACCTTGGTGCAACGTGGGCAATGGAGATGGGCGGTGGTTGGTAGTCGTCGAGCCCCCTTCTCTCTCTCCTTACGGTGCTGTCGCTTTGCCTCTGTGACACGGCATAGTTACATTTCGTTAAGTGCAGTTCCTTCCTGCACGGATTTCATCCAGGAGCGCCTGTGCAGTGCAATGCGCTCACAGCTGCTTGATGTGATGTGGAATTTCTTCAGATTGTTCTTGATGTTGTCCTTGAAGCGTTTCTTTTGCCGGCCGGCAGCTCGCCGACCTTCCTTCAATTGAGAGTATGCAATATTGCAAATTGAGCTTTGCACTTGGCAATGATGCCACCCATTATGCAACTGGCTCAAAAATCATGTCATGTATACAAAGATAAATTGCACCCAGAGTTGAATTTTCCTGCCTGATGCAAATCTACTAGAAATAGCTGTTTTCCTGGATCATTCAAGGTTCAGTTAATTTTCAATTTTACACTGCATAATTTTAACAGTGTTAAGCAATTGAGCACCAAGGTTAGATAGGACTATTCGGTAACTTTGTTATGACAATAAAGTATCATTGAATCATTGAATATATTGAAGGTACATTCTCTTTGGGTTCACAGGAATAACCATCTCCTCACGCAGACGTTGAGCAGGCTCGAATTTTATTCCCTCGAGCGCAGGAGGTTGTAGGATGATCTCTTCGGGATATACAAGATCATGAGAGGGATAGGGTAAATGCAGTCTTTGTCCCAGAGTAGGGGAATCAAGAACAAGAAAACATAGGTTTAAGATGAGGGGGAATGATTTAATGGGCACCTGATGGACAACTTTTGTTTACACAAAAGGTTGCAGGTATATGGAAATAGCTGCCAGAGATGGTAGTTGAGGCATTTACTATCACAACAATTAAGAAACATTCAGACATGTACAGTGGACAGGAAAGGCTTAGAGGGATACCAGCTAAACGCAGGCAGGTGGGACAAGAGAAGATTGGGCAGTCGGCATGGGCAAGTTTGGCCAAAGAGCATGTTTCCTTTCTGTACGACTCCATGACTAGGTTTCTGAAAACTCTGAGCTAGGTCATGTGATCGAAGATTCTGTAGAACATCAACATTGCTTTTTTGAGCTCCACAAAGATATCCAAGGAAATCAAGGTGGCAACTGGGATATATATAGTAGGGTTTCCAAAATCCAGCAGGATTAGAGTTGGAATTACTGGAAGCCGCTGCAGACTTGTACCTGAAGTTCGCTGTGGTCCAGCCTAACAGCAAAATGATTACCATGTTAGAGGTTTGATCAATTCTGTTCCTTAAGATTTACATAGTTGTAGCTAATGAACAAAGCAATTCAGAGCCACAAAGCTGCTTGAAATTAAAAATCTTTATTCATCGGGAGAAACAGACATTTTCTTGGAGAACCTCTTAGTACAATCTCCAAAATCAAAATACATCAAGTTATAATATTTTAAGTACAAAGACAACCGGAAATGATTAACTACAGTTTCTATAGCTATAATTACCTACTTAATTTCAACATTTTGAGTGTAGATAGATCGCTTTGCAGAAATACATATTTACAATGGGAGTACGCTGTGACTGTCAAGATACTCTGAATACTCAAACACCTTTGCTGTGACAAAGTAATTCATAAGGTTGGTTTAGAAGCTTCTGAGAACAGAACCCAGACACCCAAAATATACCTCTTTTGTCACAGTGTTAAGGGATAGCTCTCTGGATACACCAGCAGTAGAATATTTGGTGAAAAGACAGACTGTGCATTGAATGACAGAAATACTCAAGGCACATCTTTAACAATGTGTATATATAGAGGCGGCAACTTAATGTCTTCCTTGATCTCTTCATTGAGGCTTTAATGAGGGCTAAATTGTGGTATTATACTGGCATTGGTTTGTTATTGTCACCTGTACCAAGATACAGTGAAAAGCTATCCAATTTACATCATACTATACCCGAGTGCAATCAAGCAATATACAACAGATAGTACACAGAGAAATGCCAGAGTGCAAAATATCATGTTATCGTAATCATAATCATACTTTGTTAGCCAAGTATGTTTTGCAACATATACGAGGAACTTCATTTGCCACACAGTCATACCAATAAAAAGCAACAGAACACACAAAATATATTTTAACATAAACATCCACCACAGTGACTCCTCCACATTCCTCACTGTGAAGGAAGGCGGAAAAAAGTTCAATCTCTTCCCTTCTTTGTTCTCCGCGGTCGGGGGCCTCGACCCTTCCGTTGACGGAGCGTTCTTAGCACCTGTATCAAGCTCCTGCACCGGGGGGGGCGGAATCTCAGCTCCCCCGCGCCGGGCGATCTGACCCCGTCAAAACCTTCTGCGTCATTTGGAGCTTCCCGACATCGGTCTCTACTCCAGACTGCGAGCTCCTCGATGGTGAAATCCGCAGGCTGAGGTTGGAGCGTCAATCCCAGATAAGGGATCGCCTCCGATGGTAAGTCCACATCCCCGCAGTGGGGCTCAAGGTCAGTCCCGAGCAAGGCCGCCAGCTCCATGATGTTAGGCCGCAGAGCGACCAGAGATACGATCCGGAAAATAATCGCATCTCCAGCAAGGTAAGAGATTGAAAAGAATTTCCCCTAACCCCCCTCCCCCACCCCCCACATAGAACAAACCAGAGAACATTGACACATACTTTTAAAACGCACTAAAAATAACAACAAAAAAAAGATGAAAAGACAGACATACTGTTGGCGAGGCTGCCATCATGCTGCGCTCCCTAGGTGTTGATTACAGCACTATCATGTAGAAGTTACACACAAAATGCAGCTTTTTAAAAAAACGCAAGGTCCACAAAGGTTAGAAGATCGGGACTACACCCTAGTTTATGTGAGGTCTGTTTAGTAGTCTAGTAACAGTGGCGTTAGAGCTGCTGCTGAGTCTGGTGATACGATCATTCAATGTTTTGTATCCTCTTGCCGGCAGGAGTGGGGAGGAGAGAACGACCAGGGAAAAATGGTCTTTGATTATGTTAGCTGCCTACCCGGGGCAACGTGAAGTGTAGATAGAGTCAATTATGGTGGGGGGGGGAGGTGAAGGGGAGAGGCTGGTTAATGTGCACATTCATCTATTGGCTTCACGATACAGTATCGGACTTTGCAACACTTGATGATTGGTTTCAATATGCAAACTATCCTTGCAGGTTAAATTTTGAACAGTTTGTTTTGCCATTTTGAGGATATGCTCTTATTTTAATAATATTTTCTTATCCTCTATTTTTTTTCCTATCCACATTTCTCTGTAATTCATGAACATTCCCGGAAAGATATAAAGGATCCCAATAAGAAATTTCTGAGAAAAGCATGGGAGTTCTTACCACAGGACTCATTAAAAACATATGATATGGACTTACCAAATTGCTGCAGATCCTGGTTTATTAAAAAAAGACACAAAGTTCTGGAGTAGCTCAACCGGTCAGGCAGCATCATTGGAGAATGCGGAATGGCAATGTTTCTTCAGTCTGATAGGTGACGTTTCAGGTTGGGACCTTTCTTCAGACTGTTGTGATATCTTGCTACATGTAGTCTGGCTACTGTATTTCTCAGTATTACAGCAGTCAAGAGCGCATTATTGTCCCTACACGGAACAATGACATTCTTATTTGCAGCAGAACAACAGATATGCAAACATAAAAACCATAATAAACAACAAATAAGGTCAGTATATAAAAAAATAATAGTGCAAGGACAAAAACAATGCCCCCAAGTCTACGTAGTTCGCAGTTTAGTTGCAGGTTATCGGGTTCAATAGCCTGATGGCTGTAGGGAAGACGCTGCCCCTGAACCTGGATGTTACAGTTTTTAGGCTCCTATACTTTCTTCCCGATGGCAGGAGTGATATGGGAGTGTGGGAGCCTTCACGCCCACGTTGGTTTTGCAAACAGACTCGCCAGCAACCTCACGAGAAAGTCCAGCCACAAGAACTGAATAAAAACTCCTAGGTCAGATGCACTAATTGCCTTATCTGCACACGGGTTATGATTGGTGAGAATGTAGGTTAAATGGGCTTCTGGAATAAACGTGACACAAGGTGCCTGGCTCAGCTAAGTGTTGTTTGTTCTTTGCTTCCTGTCGTGGGATTCAGTAGATCCTACAAGAGCATGGCAGGGTGGTGTACTGCAATTTTATATGAAAGATGCTACGTAATTGCAATCTTTTATATGACATTAGAAAGGCAAAGTTTATTATTAAGGTACGTCTCTTTAGGTATGTGAAGAGGAAAAAAATAGTTATGACTAAAGTTGACCCTTGAAGACTGAAAAAGGTGAATATATTATGGAGAACAAGGAAATGGCAGATGAGTTGAACAGGTACTTTGGATCTGTCTTCACTAAGGAGGACACAATCCCCCTGATGTACTAGTGGCCAGAGGAGCTAGGGTGACAGAGGACCTGAAGGAAATTAACATTAGACAGGAAATGGTGTTGGGTCTCCAGGGCCTGATGGTCTTAAGGAAGTGGCTCTAGAAATTGTAGATACATTGGTGATCATTTTCCAAAGTTCTATAGATTCAGGATCAGTTCCTGTGGATTGGAGGGTAGCTAATGTTATCCCACTTTTTAAGAAATGTGGGAGAGACAAAACAGGGAATTATAGACCAGTTAGCCTGACATCGGTGGTGCGGAACACGCTGGAGTCAATTATAAAAGATGAAATAGCTGCACATTTGGATAGCAGTAGCAGGATCTGTCCGAGTCAGCATGGATTTATGAAGGGGAAATTATGCTTGACTAATCTTCTGGAATTTTTTAAGGATGTAACTAGGAAAATGGACAAGTGGCAGGAAACATGTTCCAGATGTTGGGGCAGTCCAGAAGCTGGGGTCACAGTTTAAGCCATTTAGAACGGAGATGTCGAAAAACAAAGAGTTGTGAATCTGTGGAATTCTCTGCCTCAGAAGACGGTGGAGGCTGGTTCTAATGGATGCTGTCAAAAGGGAGCTAGACAGAACTCTTAAAGATAGTGGAGTCAAGGGATATGGGGAGAAGGTAGGAACGGGGTAATGATTGTGGATGATCAGCCATGATCACATTGAATGGCGGTGCTGGCTCGAAGGGCCGAATGGCCTACTTCGGTATCTATTGTCTATTAGGAGATCCCTGACGCCCTGAACATGCCCATTCGTTACTACAATTATGGGTGCCACAGTGGTGCAGCTGGTAGAGTTCTGCCTCACAGCGCCAGAGACCCGAGTTCGATCCAGTCTATGGGTGCTGCCTGTGAGAAGTTTGCACATTTTCCCTGTGACCGCGTTGGTTTTCTCTGGGTGCTCTAGTTTCCTCCCACATCCCAAATACATGCTGGCTTGTAGGTTAATTGGTCTCTGTGAACTGCTCCCTAGTGTTTGGGAGTGGAGAGAAAGTGTGATAACATAAAACTAGCATGAACTCGGTGGGCAGAGGAGCCTGTCTCCATGTTGTATCTCTAAACTAAATGCTTCTATGAACGAAACATGTCTGTCCACTCACAGGCTTCCAGATCAAATGTGTAGGAAGGAACGACAACCAAGTTTTGTGAACTTATTTATTCAGCCAATAGCTCCTTGGCTTACAGGTCTCCGCAAACACGTCTGACCACAACTGTCAGGGCCAGATTTAGATGAAGAGAGGCCCTAAGCTATTTCACTTGTGAGGCCCCGCCCCCTCCCAATTTCCCACCCCCACGATTAGAGGACCATGACTACCCTACAGTGACACATTTAGACTATACTGTCTGTTGTCATTAAACAGTTGATTTTAAAAAAACATATTGGATTCACCGCGGTGCGGGCGATGCCTTACCTGGATCGCCGTTTGAAGCTCTGGAGTGTTGGGCCTGCTGCTTCAACATCATGGAGCTGTGGTTTGCAGAGCTCCCAGCCTCGGGCCGCGCTGATTTCAACATCGTGGAGCCCTGGGATCCCTTTGCCGAGGGCCGCCAGTGTGAATCTCCGCCCAGCACAGCCTGTGGACTTTGGGAGCCGCGGTCTCCGGTAGGAAGTGGCCGATTCGGAAGTCCAAGCCGCTGCGAATGTTCTCCTGCTCCGACATCGGATGGTGACCCCAAAGTTTCATTGTACCAATTGGTGCATGTGACAATAAGTGTCTCTTGAACTGAATGTGGAATATTAAGAAAAAAAGAAACCACAAATACACTAAGAGCAAAAATGTTTTTTTCTTACCTTCTTCATAGCAAAACCATGCAGAAGTTCACCAAGATCTATTTGTCTAAGTTTGTCACTCTCAACACACAGAATGCTCAGTGCAGACAACCTCTCGAGACATTGTGGACCTTCATTCATTTTTAATTCTTTTGAGTCTTGAAAATGACCTCTCTCCTGAGCTGTTGGTGACCATTAAGCTAAGAAACAGCCACAAGATTGCTTCCACATTAGGGAAGGCCATCTGAATTGTTTCCTTGTATATTATTTGATAAAGGTCAGAATGAGACAGAGAGTGCTCTTCAGTATGTCCATGGCTTTGTCTCACGTACGAGTGAAAGTGCAAAAGTTCATCTGTAAGTTCCAGGCCAACATCTACTGGGTATGCGTCCATCAACAGTTCAACACCTTGCTGAATTTCTTGTTTAGATGCGGTCAGATTAGCAAGAAAGGAAAACAGTTGTGCAACTTCACTGTACGCAGTACCTCTTTTTAAATTGATTTCAAGTGCATCTAGTATAGGAATAAAGGATTTTATCCTAAACTTATCTCTTGTAGAGAATTTATCTAAAGCATCAGGACCAGGTGCACTTCCATCATTTCCTTGCCATTTCCTTACTCTTTGTCTCCCTGTGACAGTTCTGTAGTTAACATCTGGCAAGGTGGCTTTTGCTTGTTGCTCAAGCTCATCAAAATCTTCTCTAATGTTGCATACAAAATCCTGAAGTGAACTGTACAAACTTGCACAAGCACTCAATAACAATTGGATTTCTGAATGGCTTTGTTGACCTTGTGGAAATGACCTAGCAGACGGGTCCAAAAATGCAGCATAAACACATAATAGTTGGGAAATATTTCTTAAAGAATTGTTCCTTATTGACAATCATATTGCAAAACCTGAATCAAATCTGAATCAAATCTGCTTGAAAAAGACTAACATAACTAACCAAACAGGTTCACTTCTTAATAAACAGACAACTCACAAAGCAGTTTGGTAGGCCGATTCGAAACTTTACTAATTATCGGCCGATGGAAGTAGCAAGGAAAACAAACCCCAGCCAGGTGCGCAACACAGACACTTGGCTGCCCTCTCTCCACTTCCCTGAACACAGAATTACATGGTATTATATACTGTTGAGGCGGTTGATGTCCCGCCGGCAGTTTAAAATAAAATGGTCTAAGGCCGGAAGATGGCCATGAGGGGGGGTCCAAGAGGAGGGGGTCCGTTAGAGATGAGAAAAGGAATCATCAATGGTGGCGTGGACTCCTTCCCATGGAAGAATGGTGTGAGGCGGAGGCGATGGAAGAAGAGCTCCAAATCGCAGCGGGCGAGGAACTCATTGAGATGGGTATGGAGGGGGACAAAGGTGAGGCCTCTGCTGCGGACAAACCATTTCGGTATCTGAGAGGGGGAGATCAGGGGTGATGGTGAACACATGGCAGGGATGGGGGCTGGGTCCGGAGGAAGGCAGGTGAGTGGACTGAGGCCGAGGCCGAGGCGATGTCTGGTGAGGGGGTGGTGGGTGTTCAGGGGGTAGAGGGATATGAGGACTGTAGAGTGGATGGGGAAGAGCTGGGGTCACATGGTTTGAGGGGAATGGGGAAGACCCAGTGGAACAGCCACTGAGGTTACCAGGGTTGGGGAAGACTAGCATTAGGACCCAGCGCAGTCAAACCCAGGAGAGTGGGAATCTGCAACGTGGAAACTTCAGGCCCGGTGCTGAATCCAGGCTGCAGGTAAGGCGACGGCTATGGGAGGGCGGTGGAGTGGCGAGGGTTGGCGGGCAAAACGTGGGAGGTCCCGGTGGGCGGATGGTCGGTGGGGCGGCGAGGTTCGACGGGTCTGTTGCGGTGGCGAGGTGTGTCGGCCCCCAGTGCGGCGGCGAGGTGGGTAGGCCCTAGGTGCGGTGGCGAGGTTCGGCGGGGGAACAGGGTTAAATAAGCTACATACCTTTTGCTTTGTCCTGCACTTCCAAGGATCCGTGGAGCAAATTCCTCTCCACAACGAATATACACCTCGGGGGTTACACAAAAAGCTGGAGAAACTCAGCGGGTGCAGCAGCATCTAAGGAGCGAAGGAGATAGGCGACGTTTCGGGTCGAGACCCTTCTTCAGATACACCTCACCTGCATTTTAATCCCTTCCCCCCACACCACCAAAGCCTCCGGAATCGCAAGCACAGTGCCATCGATGGTAGGTTTTGTAACAACGCCACTATGTCAAAAGTTTTATACACCTTGGTGGAGCGAGCCGAGGGCCCCCTAGATCTCGAGGCCCTAAGCTTAAGCTTGTCTAGCTTATACGTAAATCCGGCCCTGTTAACGGTGGTCAGCAACACAACTGTGGCGCGAAAGCGAAACCGCGTGAAAACAGCAGCCCCTCCCGAGTCACGTGACCGCGGCTTCCAAACGCCGGGTTCGATACCCGCGCGCACCAGCAGGAGCCACTACAGGGTGACTTTTCAGGTCGAGACCCTTCTTCAGATTGAAAGTCACAGGAAAGGGAAATGAGAAATATAGCCGATTGATTTAGAGAGATATAGAACAAATGAATTAAAGATATGCACCAAAGTAACAATGATAAAGGAAACAATTAGCTGTTTAAACGAGTTATACAGACAATGAAAGTCAAATGGATGACAGTGAAACTCCTACAACGACTAGGGTGGTGGAGGAACAGAGAGAGAGGAGATACAAGGATTATATTAAGTTAGTGAAATCAATATTCATACCTCTGGCTTAAGCTGCCCAAGGAAAATATGAGGTGCTGTTCCTCCAATTTGTGTTGGGCCTCACTCTGCCAATGGGTAAGGCCCAGGATCGAAAGGTCAGAATGGGAAGGGGAATTAAAGAGTTTAGCATCGAGGAAAGATGGTGTCGAGACAGGATTTTTCAATGATCATAGAGCGGAGCTCTGTGATCTTTGGTCCTTTTATGGTCCTGTGACGATGGAGCACCATCACCCGTCGAAGAAGTGCCTGTAACATCGGCCCCCGTAGCGGTGACTGCGGAGGCTTCGATAGGCCCGACTATGGGTGGACATGGGTATGGAAACTGGAATTTGTGCCTTCCCTCACAGTGGGAATCACTATGGCGGGATGTTTTGATGTTTATTGTTAAATTCTTTAATGTTGCGTCTTATCTTTATCTGTGTGCTGCATGGCAAGTCACATTTCACTACACTAATTGGTGTATGTGACAATAAATGTCCTTTGTATTGTATTGTATTGTATGTATCAGCTCCCAGATCAGCACTGGGAACTACAAATCCCAGGGTGCATTGCGCGCACTGACCTCGCCAGCGAGGTCACAGCCGCCGGCAGGAGGCATCGGAAAATTTTAAAAAGCGTTTTAAGGGCGTAACATGTTCAGGCAACGTTTATAATCTTGGACCGCATCGTTTCCATAAATAAAATTGATCGCCGTTGTGGGCAAAGCATTTGAAGCTGTTCCAGTTGGCGGAACCGTCGCGCCGGCGGCCAATGAGTGAAGGGGCGGCGGCAGCGGCGGTTGGGATTCAAATCGGGTCGGAGGCGACGGCGGCGGCGGCGGCGGCAGCGGCAGCGCACGTGGGGCGTGGAGAGTGGAGGCGACCGGTAAACACGGGGACTGGGGGTAAACACGGGGACTGGGGGTCAACACGGGGACTGGTGGTGAGGGGTAAACACGGGGACTGGTGGTGAGGGGTAAACACGGGGACTGGGGGTCAACACGGGGACTGGGGGTGAGGGGTAAACACGGGGACTGGGGGTCAACACCGGGACTGGGGGTAAACACGGGGACTGGGGGTCAACACGGGGACTGGGGGTGAGGGGTAAACACGGGGACTGGGGGTCAACACCGGGGACTGGGGGTCAACACGGGGACTGGGAGTAAACACGGGGACTGGGGGTGAACACGGGGACTGGGGGTAAACACGGGGACTGGGGGTGAACACGGGGACTGGGGGTAAACACGGGGACGGGGGTGAACACGGGGACGGGGGGTAAACACGGGGACTGGGGGTGAGGGATAAACACGGGGACTGGGGGTGAACACGGGGACTGGGGGCGAGGGGTAAACACAGGGACTGGGGGTAAACACGGGAACTGGGGGTGAACACGGGGACTGTGGGTAAACACGGGGACTGGGGGTAAACACGGGGACTGGGGGTCAAACACGGGGACTGGGGGTAAACACGGGGACTGGGGGTAAACACGGGGACTGGGGGCGAGGGGTAAACACGGGGACTGGGGGTCATCACGGGGACTGGGGGTAAACACGGGGACTGGGGGGCGAGGGGTAAACACGGGGACTGGGGGTGAACACGGGGACTGGGGGTGAACACGGGGACTGGGGGTGAAACACGGGGACTGGGGGTGAACACGGGGACTGGGGGTAAACACGGGGACTGGGGGCGAGGGGTAAACACGGGGACTGGGGGTGAACACGGGGACTGGGGGTGAACACGGGGACTGGGGGTAAACACGGGGACTGGGGTAAACACGGGGACTGGGGGTAAACACGGGGACTGGGGGTAAACACGGGGACTGGGGGCGAGGGGTAAACACGGGGACTGGGGGCGAGGGGTCATCACGGGGACTGGGGGTCATCACGGGGACTGGGGGTAAACACGGGGACTGGGGGTAAACACGGGGACTGGGGGTAAACCTGGGGACTGGGGGTAAACACGGGGACTGGGGGCGAGGGGTAAACACGGGGACTGGGGCGAGGGGTAAACACGGGGACTGGGGGTCATCACGGGGACTGGGGGTGAACACGGGGACTGGGGACTGGGGGTAAACACGGGGACTGGGGGTAAACCTGGGGGCGAGGGGTAAACACGGGGACTGGGGCGAGGGGTAAACACGGGGACTGGGGGCGAGGGGTAAACCTGGGGACTGGGGGTAAACACGGGGACTGGGGGTAAACACGGGGACTGGGGGTAAACACGGGAACTGGGGGTAAACACGGGGACTGGGGGTAAACCTGGGGACTGGGGGTAAACACGGGGACTGGGGGCGAGGGGTAAACACGGGGACTGGGGGCGAGGGGTCATGGGGCACGGGGACTGGGGGTCATCACGGGGACTGGGGGTCATCACGGGGACTGGGGGTAAACACGGGGGGACTGGGGGTGAACACGGGGACTGGGGACTGGGGGTAAACACGGGGACACGGGACTGGGGGTAAACAACGGGGACTGGGGGTAAACACGCGGGACTGGGGGTAAACACGGGGACTGGGGGTAAACACGGGGACTGGGGGTAAACACGGGGACTGGGGGCGAACACGGGGACTGGGGGTAAACACGGGGACTGGGTAAACACGGGGACTGGGGGCGAGGGGTAAACACGGGGACTGGGGGTGAACATGGGGACTGGGGGTAAACACGGGGACTGGGGGTAAACACGGGGATGGGGGCGGGGAGGGGTGAACACGGGGACTGGGGGTGAACACGGGGACTGGGGGTGAACACGGGGACTGGGGGCGGGGAGGGGTAAACACGGGGACTGGGGGTTAACACGGGGACTGGGGGTAAACACGGGGACTGGGGGCGAGGGGTAAACACGGGGACTGGGGGCGAGGGGTAAACACGGGGACTGGGGGCGAGGGGTAAACACGGGGACTGGGGGTCATCACGGGGACTGGGGGTAAACACGGGGACTGGGGGTAAACCTGGGGACTGGGGGTAAACACGGGGACTGGGGGCGAGGGGTAAACACGGGGACTGGGGGCGAGGGTTAAACACGGGGACTGGGGGTAAACACGGGGACTGGAGGTGAACACGGGGACTGGGGACTGGGGGTAAACACGGGGACTGGGTGGGGGTAAACACGGGGACTGGGGGTAAAAACGGGGACTGGGGGTAAACACGGGGACTGGGGGTAAACACGGGGACTGGGGGTAAACACGGGGACTGGGGGCGAACACGGGGACTGGGGGGTAAACACGGGGACTGGGGGTAAACACGGGGAATGGGGGCGAGGGGTGAACACGGGGACTGGGGGTGAACACGGGGACTGGGGGTGAACACGGGGACTGGGGGCGAGGGGTAAACACGGGGACTGGGGGCGAGGGGTAAACACGGGGACTGGGGGTAAACACGGGGACTGGGGGTAAACACGGGGACTGGGGGTAAACACGGGGAATGGGGGCGAGGGGTAAACACGGGGACTGGGGGTGAACACGGGGACTGGGGGTGAGGGGTAAACCTGGGGACTGGGGTAAACACGGGGACTGGGGTAAACACGGGGACTGGGGGTAAACACACGGGGACTGGGGGTAAACACGGGGACTGGGGGCGACGGGTAAACCTGGGGACTGGGGGTGAACACGGGGATGGGGGTGAACACGGGGACTGGAGGTGAACACGGGGAAACTGGGGGTAAACACGGGGACTGGGGGTGGGGAACACGGGGACTGGGGGTAAACACGGGGACTGGGGGTGAACCTGGGGACTGGGGGTGAACCTGGGGACTGGGGGTAAACACGGGGACTGGGGGTAAACACGGGGACTGGAGGTAAACACGGGGACTGGAGGGGAGGGGGTGAACACGGGGACTGGGGGTGAACACGGGGACTGGGGGTGAACACGGGGACTGGGGGTAAACACGGGGACTGGTGTAAACACGGGGACTGGAGGTAAACACGGGGACTGGAGGTGAGGGTAAACACGGGGACTGGGAGTAAACACGGGGACTGGGGGTCAACACGGGGACTGGGGGTGAACACGGGGACTGGGGGTAAACACGGGGACTGGGGGTGAGGGGTAAACACGGGGAATGGAGGTGAGGGGTAAACACGGGGACTGGGGGTAAACACGGGGACTGGGGGCGAGGGGTAAACACGGGGACTGGGGACTGGGGTAAACACGGGACTGGGGGCGAGGGGTCAACACGGGGAGTGGGGGTGAGGGGTAAACACGGAGGACTGGGGGCGAGGGGTAAAAACGGGAAGTCGGGGATAGACATGGGGGGTGGGGGTGCGGTCGCGGTCTGGAGAAGCGGCGGCTTGGAGATGGGAATTCAGAATGATTGAGGGTGGTGCGGGTGGGTTGGAAGCAGGAGAAGTGTGTAGGGAGAAGGCGAAAGGTGTGTGCACGGGGAGAGGGCAGAGGGTGGGGTGGAGGAAGGGGGTGTGAGGGGCTTGAAGATGGGGGGAGGGGGGGTTTGAGAGGGGATATGTGTGTTTATCGGCTAGAGGGGGTGTGAGGGGTTGCGACGCGCGTGGAAAGATCATTGGTTCCAGAACGACGTTATTAAGGTTGATTTTTTTTGATTTGTTTGCCCATTGCCTTTGGTCTATTTCTCTAGATATTCACCTTGCTTGTATGAGAATTAGGGATGAGTGAGAAAGTCTTCCCTCTCTTTTAAAGTAAATAAAGCAAACCATTGTTGGTGAATAAACTTTGCCACTGGTGCCCACTGTGATGTGAATCTCTGTGAATGTGTAATAAGATTTGATCCAAAATGTGACTTGTCTCAAAAGCTGTTTTATCTGAGTAATACAGAGAAGATCATTTTTCACACAGAGAATGGTGAATCTGTGGAATTCTCTGCCACAGAAAGTAGTTGAGGCCAGTTCATTGGCTATATTTAAGATGGAGTTAGATGTGGCCCTTGTGGCTAAAGGGATCAGGGGGTATGGAGAGAAGGCAGGTATAGGATATTGAGTTGGATGATCAGCCATGATCATATTGAATGGCGGTGCAGGCTCAAAGAGCCAAATGGCCTACTCCTGCACCTATTTTCTATGTTTCTAGTATAATAACTTCCATAAAGCCAGTAAAAGAGTAAACAACATTTTCATTCATTGCTCCACCTCCCTATCTGGAATACTACAGGGCGTTAACTTTTTAACCTGTTGCCAGCCGGGCAACCTTGTCAGCTTTTTAGGTTGTCAAATGACAGTTTAGGTGGTCATTTAAGACTGTTTGCATGACGCGTGCGATAATGTGCTCGGATGAAGTGTGTAGTTACCAGTCGGAATTATGCTCATTGCAGCATTCACATTGTTTCTGCTTCAAATAAAGTCACAAACTAAACATTTACCAATCAAAACATGATATATACCACAATGACATGCAGCAAAATTATGATACAGGATCTCAACTCTTTTTACACATTGCAATTAAAGCAATTTCTATTAGTTCTTTCCACTTCCAAACAAAAATGTGGTTGAGTTATTCAGCGTATGATCAACCTGTGTTAATAAATCCTGGACCATGGTAACATATATACTTAACCATGCATACTACAGATTGATGCAAACATGTTTCCTGTGAAGGACCAAAAATTACCATGACATGGCCATAGCATGGGTCATTATTGCTATTGGTACAGAAACACTCTCGCTTCCCACATAATTTATCCATAACAAAATATACAGGTTGCAAGGACATTTCTAAAGGCATTTTATGATAATAGCTGTTAAAACCAACTATACCCATCTGACAGGTTAAACATTACACTAACTGACAAGAGAAGGCCAAAGGACCTAACTGCAGCAAATGTTCTTTTGGTAATATATTTAAAGGTATCAAAACGCCACATTACCGTACATTCAGATTAGATGTACGTGTTGTGAACTGCATGAATTATTGATAAACGCTGTTTCCATCATTCCCACTTCAGAATTAACGATAACATTTCAACTGAAATATCTCCTGACCAAACTTATGATGTATATGACCGACTAGAAGTAAAACCTAATAAAACCTGGGAGAGCACGGGTGATGTTGGAGGTGTTGAATGGGGGGGGGGGGGGGGGGATCAGTACGGGATGGATGCGGGGGTTCAACGCAGGATGGACGGGTGGATGGATCAGTACAGGATGAATGGGGGGGATCAGTACAAGATGAATGGGGGTTCAGTACAGGATGAATGGGTGTAGACAAAAGTGCTGGAGAAATTCAGCGGGTGAGGCAGCATCTATGGAGCAAAGGAAATGAGCAACGTTTTGGGTTGAGACTCTTCTTCAGACTGTTCCCCCCCATTCTTCTTGAATGGGGGGATCAGTACAGGATTGATGGGGGGTGGGGGGGGATCAGCGCAGGATGAATGGGGGGGAGTCAGTACAGTGTGGATCGGAGGGTCTATGCAGGATGAATGGGTGATCACTACAGGATGACTGAGGGGATCAGTATAGGATGAATGGGGGGGTCACTACAGGATGGATGGGGATCAGTATAGGATGAATGAGGGGATCAATATGGGATGGATGAGGGGATCACTACAGGATGGATGGGGGGGGGGGGGGGATCGGTTGCAGGATGAATTGGGGGACCAGTGTAGGATGGATGGGGGGTGGTGGCAGAAGAATCAATGCGAGGTGGATAGGGTGATCAGCGCAGGATGAATAGATGGGGAGGGGAGTACAGGGGATGTCAGTGAGGACTGAATAGAGGGGGGGGAGGGAGGGAGAGAGAGAGAGACTGTCTGTCTGTCTGTCTGTCCTCGGACAACATCGCCCCGCTGCCTTGGCCGTCACTGTCCAACGCCAAGTGCCACCGTCAAAGGGGGAGGCGGTTGGGATCTCGCCTCCCCTCCTCGCCAGCAGGGTGCAGGGCCGAGCGGTGCAGCTCAAAGATCCTATAGCTATAGGGTCTTTGATGCAGCTGCTTCAGACGGCGGAAGGAGGCCCCCTCCCTCCACCCGGCCTCGGCATGAGGGAGGGTTTGTTTTGAAAGCGCCGTTAACGGATTTGCAAGCAGCGGCAGCTATCAGGGTGGGCGGGGAGCGGGAGGTGGAGCCGCTGTTGCGGCTGCTGCTGCCGCTGTATAGGGCCCGACATTCGCTCCAACCTTTTGTCACCACGCACCTAATATCTTTGCCCCGCAATACAGCCGCCGTTGACACGAAATGTCACGTTACTTTTCTCCAGAGATGCTGCCTGACCCGCTGAGTTACTCCAGTTTTTGTGTCTATCTTCCAGTGCATTCTGGGCAGTAGATGTTGGATGAGACTGGTCTGAAATGGTCATCTTTGTTCAGTATCCCACCCAGATTGACATAATGCTCATTTGGGGTGACAATCTCTTATTTTTACCAACATCTGGATGAGATTAGAACTGAAACCCTCTGCTTTTACTGCTTGTCTCCCTTTCCCCTTTTATGCCAGACCAAATGCTTACTACTGGTCAGAACCAGAAATTCGTGTTGCTTTAGACTTATACTTTAGAGAGACACAGCATGGAATCAGGCCCTTGGGTATGCGGCGACCAACTATCGACAATGTAACTAACTAAGTACAATTTTAGCGAAGTACATTAACCTATAAATTTGTACATCTTTGGAGTGTGGGAGAAAACTGGCGAAAACCTATTCAGTCACAGGGAGAACATACAAACTCTGTACAGACAATACCATAGTCAGGATCGACCCCAGATCTCTGGCGCTATAAGGCAGCAACTCTACTGCTGCGCCATTGTGCCCTGTCTCTTGCTCTGAACTTGTCTTGCTCACAAGATCCGCCATATGCTCACTGAGCTTAATCCAACTAAACTGATAACTCATGTCTGATGCTTCCCAGTGGTTTTATTGGAGTAATGGTGTGCTGTACCTGGATTGCACGCAAAACAAAGCTTTTCATTGTATCTCTGCACAAACCAATACTTCCAGTTGTGCAGCTGCTGTTTCACGGCTCGGGTGACCTGGCATTCATTCCTCGCTTCCAGTGTACCTGAATGACATTTGCATTTTTTTGTCTTTGACCATCAAATACCCATTTTCACGATTCCTACTCTGACATTATTCTATTCTCCCCACATTGCCATCAACTGCACATTGCCACCGTTGGCTTTCTCCCACATTCAAAGACCAGCACTATGATACAGTGAAAAGGTTTTGTTTTGATGCTGTCCAGGCAAATTATATCATACATGAGTACAGTATGTAGTGAAAAAGAAACAAATTAACAGTGCGGAATGTAGAATTACAGATAAAGAGAGTGTAAATTAAAAGTGATAGATTAAAAGGTATGTAACTATATATTTTGGTATGTTGGAAATTCATTCCCAGCATACGAAAGGTTTGTTCAAGAGTCTGATATCAGTGGAAAATAAGTTTTGGTCGTACAATTATGTGATTTAAAAGATACTTTTAACAGATACCGCAGGGAAGAAGGTGTTCATGACAGCTAGTATGCGCGTTCAAGCTTTTGTTGTATCTTCAGTTCGACAGGAGCGGCGAGAGGTTGGGTGGAGAAAATGACTGGTGTGTGGATCTTGAATATGTTGACTGCTTTACTGAGGCAGCATGAAATATATTTGTGGGGTGGAGGAGTGGGGAAGGCTGGTTTGTGCAATGGGGAATGGCCTGTATTCATGAAACTTTACAATTTCTTATGGTCTTGTGCATAGCAATTGCCATACCAAGCTCAAGCTGTAAGTATACGGACAGCATGTTTTCTATGATGAGTCTGGAAGTTGGTAAAAGTCATTGGAGACATGTTGAATTTCTGAAGTAGAAGAGCTGATGCGCATTCTTGGCCATAGTATCAAAGTGAGCGCGAAGTGGCGGCGTTGCCTGGCAGTTGCGGCTCGCCTGCAGTCCACCTGTTTTTTCTTTTCTTTTTGTTTTCTTGTGTCTGTTTTAGTAAAATTTTAGTTTATTAGGCTGTGTGTGGGGATGGGGGGTGGGGTGGGAGAAACAAGGTTTTAGTCTCTCCTTTCGGGGGGATGCGACTTTTTCTTGTCGTGTCCCCCGTCTCCGTCTGTGCTGAGGCCTAATGGCGGAGCTGGCGGCCTCGGAGCTGTGGCGCCGTTCCAGCGGCGGAGGCGGACCTGGTTTCAGAGCTGTGGTGTTCCGGCGGCGACCCGGCTTCAGAGCTGTGGTGTTCCAGCGTTCCAGCGGCGACCCGGCTTCAGAGCTGTGGCGGCGTTCCAGCGGCGGTGGCGGACCTGGCTTCTGAGCTGTGGGCGTGGCGTTCCAGCGTTCCGGCAGCGGACCCGGCTTCAGAGATGTGGCATTCCAGCGGCGACCGGGCTTCAGAGCTGTGGGTGTGGCATTCCAGCTTTCCGGCAGCGGGCCCGGTTTCAGAGCTGTGGTGTTCCGGCGGCAGACCCAGCTTCAGAGCTGAGGTGGTGTTCCAGGGTTCCAGTGGCGGCAGCCCGGCTTCAGAGGCTCAGCCGCCCGCGGGCCTAGTGGACGACAACATCGGAGGCCTGGATCGCCTCAGCACAGAGGGAGATCAAGGAGGGAAGAAGACAAAGACTTTAAGACTTTTGCTTTCCATCGCAGTGAGGAGGTGCCTGGTGAACTCACTGAGGTGGATGTTAAATATGTGTTTATTGTGTGTTTTTTTATTATATGTATGACTGCAAGGCAATGAAATTTCGTTCAGACCGAAAGGTCTGAATGACAATTAAGGATACTTTGACTTTGAAAATGGTTGGAGTAGGACAATGTTTAGGCCGATGTTTACACCAATAAACTTGGACGGTCACAACCATTTCCTCCTCGGCATGATTGATGCAGACTGGGGTATTTATTACAGCCTGCTTCCTGAAGACTGACTAGCTCATTTGTTTTGCTGATATTGAGGGAGAGGTTGTTGTCTTGATACCGTGCTACTAATCTCTCTAACTCCAATGTTCTATCGATTCTGGATCAGTTCCTGTGGATTGGAGGGTAGCTAATGTTTCTCACTTTTCAAGAAAGGAGGGAGTGAGAAAGCAGAGAATTATCCTGACATCAGTGGTCGGGAAGATGCTGGAGTCGATTATCAAATAGCGGCGCATTTGGATAGCAGTAACAGGATCGGTCCAAGTCAGCATGGATTTACGAAGGGGAAATCCTGCTTGACTAATCTTCAGGAAATTTATGAGTATGTAACAAGTAAAATGGACAAGGAAGAGCCAATGGATGCAGTGTACCTAGATTTTCAGAAAGCATTTGATAAGGACCCACACAGGAGAATAGTGGGTAAAATTAGAGCACATGGTATTGGCGGTAGGGTATTGACATGGATAGAAAACTGGCTGGCAGGCAGGAAACAACGAGCCGGGATTAATGGGTCCCTTTCAGAATGGCAGGCATTGACTAGTTGGGTGCCGCAAGGCTCGATGCTGGGACCGCAGCTATTTACAAAATATGTTAATGATTTAGATGAAGGAATTCAAAATAATATGAACAAATTTGCAGATGAGACAAAGTTGCGTGGCACTGTGGAATGTGAACAAGATGCTATGAGGACACAGGGTGACTTGGACAGGTTGGGTGTGTGGGTAGATGCAGGGTAAATGTGTGGGTGGATGTGGATGAATGTGAGGTTATCCATTTTGATGGCAAGAACAGGAAGTCAGATTATTATCTGAATGATGTCAGGTTAGGAAAAGGGGAAGTACGAGACCTGGGTGTCCTTGTACATCAGTCACTGAAAGTAAGCATGCATGTACAACAGGCAGTGAAGAAAGCTAATGGCATGTTGGCCTTCATAACGAGAGGAGTTGAGTATAGGAGCAAAGAGATCCTGCAGTTGTACCGGGCCCTGGTGAGAACACACCTGGAGTATTGTGTGCAGTTTTGTTCTCCTAATTTGAGGAAAGACATTCTTGCTATTGAGGGAGTGTAGTGTAGGTTCACAAGGTTAATTCCCGGGATGGAGGGACTGGCATATGATGAAAGAATGGAGCGACTGGGCTTATTTTACTGGAATTTAGGATGAGAGGGGATCTTCTAGAAACATAAAATTATTAAGGGATTGGACGCACTAGATGCAGGAAACATTGTCCCGGTGTCGGGCGAGTCCAGAAACAGGGGCCACAGTTTAAGAATAAATGGCAGGCCACTTAGAACTGAGATGAGGAAAAAGTTTTTTCACACAGTTGCATTTACAAGAGTTAGATAGAGCTCTTGGGGCTAGCGGAATCGAGAGGTATGGGGAGAAGGCATGATCACATTAAATGTCTTTACTGACTCGAAGGGCCGAATGGCCTACTCCTGCACCTATTGTCTATGTTTCTCCTCTTCAGTCTTGTCATATTTTGAAATCTGGCCCACTATAATAGTGTAGGAAGAAACTGCAGCTGCTGATTTAAACCAAAGATAGACACAAAAAGCTGGAGTAACTCAGTGGGTCAGACAATATCTCTGGAGAAAAGGAATAAGTGACGTTTTAGAAACATAGAAACATAGAAATTAGGTCCATTTGGACTTTCGACCCTGCACCGCCTTTCAATATGATCATGGCTGATCATCCAACTCAGTATCCCGTACCTGCCTTCTCTCCATACCCCCTGATCCCCTTAGCCACAAGGGCCACATCTAACTCCCTCTTAAATATAACCAATGAACTAGCCTCCACTACCTTCTGTGGCAGAGAATTCCAGAGATTCATCACTCTCTGTGTGAAAAATGTTTTTCTCATCTCGGTCCTAAAAGACTTCCCCCTTATCCTTTAACTGTGACCCCTTGTTCTGGACTTCCCCAACATCGGGAACAATCTTTCTGCATCTAGTCTGTCCAACCCCTTAAGAATTTTGTAAGTTTCTATAAGATCCCCTCTCAATCTCCTATATTCTAGAGAGTATAAATCGAGTCTATCCAGTCTTCATAAGACAGTCCTGAGATCCCAAGAATCAGTCTGGTGAACCTTCTCTGCACTCCCTCTATGGCAATAATGTCCTTCCTCAGATTTGGAGACCAGAACTGTATGCAATACTCCAGGTTTTGGGTCGAGACCCTTCAGAGTAAAGAAGGGTCTCAACCCGAAACGTCACCTATTGCTTTTCTCCGGAAATGGTGTCTGACCTGCTCAGTCACTCCAACTTAATGTGTCCCACTATAATAGTGTTGTCTGCAAACTTGTAAATGGAGTTATAGCAGAATTTGACCAATTTGTCTAAAAGCGGGAGAACAGTTGCATGGTACCCGTGTTGGGAATTATTGCGGATGATTTTGGTTCAGATCTATCTTTGGATGTAGATGTATTGTGCTGGTTGGCATGGGTTTGTCATTGTATACGAAATGTTCGATAATGAGGGCACAAGTTTGGGGTACAGTGCGTGAATTTCTTTGTTGGCTCTAACAGCACTTTTAATCAGCTCCTTGAGCGTTTGTACAGGCACATGATTTGCGGAATTGCCATTCCTGCTACGGTTTTCCTCAGATTTTGTTAGGGCACATGTGTGAGTTGGAATCTATTATATTAGTGTTGAGCTTGGACAGGGGAATTGCGTATATCCTTTCGGATGACGTGGGGGTATTGAGAAATGTTTTTTGAAAACAGTGTGTTTAACAGCCAGTTTTGCAACTTTGTGAATTGCTTGGTCAAAATAAAACACTTCATGCGAGTAGTTCTTTGGCCGTAATTTGGATTGGATATACAGCCCTTTTTGTTCTCTTCTAAAAAAAAATTGCCTTGCCGAAGAAATTGTGGGATAAGAGTTGGGGAATATGAGAAGTTAAGGAATTAGTTGCAGGCATTAATGCATATAAGAACCAATCTACAGAAATTTACACAGACTGCTTTGTAAACATACTGCCAACAGAGTGCTTGCTGTTCAAGAGATGGTTTGCATGGCCATGAGACATAGGGGTACAAGTAGTTCTGCTACAAAATGTTTCCATAACACTAAATGGATTTAATGTGAGAGATAAACGACATTGTTTGGGCTAAATTGGCAATTGTGGGTCAAATTTAAATTAGATCTGGAACAAGAGGAACCTAAAAAATTACTTTGGCAAATTACATGCAGAAAAAACGTGGCTTGCAGAAACAAAACATTTGTGCGACCCTTTGTATTTTTAGCTTGCAATAACAACAATAAATTTAAACCTGTTGAATTTAAATTTGTGAAGACTCTTAGAGTCATAGAGTGTGGAAACAGGCCCTTCATTCCAACTTGCCCACATTTTGATACGCGATTGATAAAGCTTTCTGATGCCACTTATTTTAACACTTGGCACATTGCACCTATGTATATATCCCAGCAAAGGTGTTTGAACATGCAGAGGTGTCTTGTGAGTACAATGTGGCAGGGCTCTCGCTTAACTTTTTTTCCCAGCCGGGCAACCTTGGCAGCTTTTTAGGTTGCCAAATGACTGTTTAGGTGGTCATTTAAGATGGCTTGCATGACGCGTGTGATAATGTGCTCGGACGAAGTGCGTAGTTACCAGTCGGAATTATGCTCAATGTAGCATTCACATATTATTTCTGCTTCAAATTAAGACACAAACTAAACATATTCACCAATCAAGACATGATATATACCACAGTGACATGCAGCAAAATTATAATACAGTATCTCAACTCTTTTTACACATTGCAATTAATGCAATTTTTATTATTTCTTTCCACTTCCAAACAAAAATGTGGTTGGATTATTCAGCGTATGATCGACTTGTGTCAATAAATCCTGGACCATGATAACATATATGCTTAACCATGCACACTACAGATTGATGCAAGCATGTTTTCTGTGAAGGACTGAAAATTATCATGACATGGCCATAGCTTGGGTTGTTATTGCTATTGGTACAGAAACACTTTCGCTTCCCACATAATTTATCCAAAACAAAATATACAGGTTGCAAGGAATTTTCTAAAGGGATTTTATGATAATAGCTGACAAAGCTGACTATACCCATCTGACAGGTTAAACATTACACTAACTAACAAGAGATGGCCAAAGGACATAAATGCAGCAAATGTCCTTTTGGTAATATATCTAAAGATGTCAAGATGCCACATTACCGACATTCAGATTAGTTGTATGTGTTGTGAACAGCAATGAAGATACCCAGTTTGTAAGCAACAAATTTAAAAAATATTGTTGATAAACGCTTTTTCCATCATTCCTACTTAAGAATTAACGTTAAAATTTCAACTGAAATATCTCCTGACCAAATTTGTGATGTATATGACTGACTGAAGAAGTAAAACCTGGATAAATCCAACATATGGTTGTGAATGTTGCTCATTAAATAACTACAGTGCTGATACTCCATATTAAGAGCATTGATTTGCCGTTAAAATTAATTCTGTAATAATGTGTCAATGGTAGCAGTGACAATCGAACACTGCGGTTTTAATGTTTCATGTGTTCACAATTTAATTCATCCATCTTTATGGATTAAAACAAATAACAACATTGGGAATTAAAACAAATTTGACTATGTTTGATAATGGAATGCAATGTTAGCTCTGAAGACATTTCCAGCACAATAGGGTCGGGGGGGGGGGGGGGGGGGGAAGAATCAGTGCAGGAAGGATAGGGGTTGAGAAGGCAATCGGTGCGGAATGGATGGATTTAGGCAGGGGAATTAGTGCGTGTTGGTTGGAGTAGGTAAAATTGTGAGGGGAGAGCGCGGGGGATGACAGTGGGGTCGTCGCTCAAATCGCTATCAAAATATGGAGGGGACCGGGGGGGACAATATCTTGACGGTCGCGCGCACACTTACATGCGCGCGAGGCCGGACGCTCAATCCAGCGCTAAATGCAGCTCAAATCTGCCTGGTGATGCCTCTGGCCACCCCCGGGCGTGGGGGGCTCTCGGGTGGGGACGGGGATGGTCCAGTGGCGGTTCGGCAGCGATTGCAGCGCCGGAGACTGGGGATCGATCCTGGCTGCCAAGTGTCCCGGATTCGCCCGTATTTTGTCCCGGCGAAATAACCTTTTTAAATATATTTAATTTTACGGTGTTCCGGCAGCCAAACGTGCTGTTACGGAACACCGCCGCGCCGGTGTTCCTCCCGTGGTGAACCGCCGGCGCCATGTGCCCCCGTTTTGCCGGCCCGCGCGATCAGCGGCACTTTGCCGGGCCCTAGTGTCCGCGCCTGCGCAGTTGGGGAGGGTTGCCGGGCCCCAGTGGCCGCGCGTGCGCAGTGGGGGAGGGTTGCCGGGCCCCAGTGGCCGCGCGTGCGCAGTGGGGGAGGGTTGCCGGGCCTGGCGCTATTTCGAGCCACGCCACGCCCGGCCCAGAGCCCGGGCGGCGCCGGCCCGCGCGATCAGCGGCACTTTCTTGCCGCCAGCCGGCCGCTCGCGGCAGCCCCATCACCCGGCCCCCCCCCCCCCCCCCCCCCCCCCCCCACCCCCACCCAGTGCGCAGGCGCAGACCCGCCGGCAACCTTGCCAAGTGCGCATGTGCCGCACCCGCCCGCCGGCAGCCCGCTGATCTGCACCAGTGCGCAGGCGCAGACCCGCCGGCAACAACCCCAAGTGAGTACGGAGAGAAATGCATTTAACCCCATTTGTTACGGACAAATGGGTTGAATGTTACTGTGAACTAAATTTAGGGTTGGCATCTCTGTCGATCCTGGCTGCGGTGCAGGTCTGCCGAGAATGTTTGGCACGTCTCCCTCCTCCAGGCACGTACCGTCAGGGTAGGCAAGGTAGGCACTGCCTACCCTAAAATTATGAAATGGCAATTCTTAAATATAAATAGTAAAGGCATGTGAGAATTATGCCTATGTAAGAGATCGATCTCTTGGGTAGGCATAATTCTCCGTACCTTTCATCCGCAGCGCTTGTAACACGGGAAGGTCTGTGCAGCCCACGTGCCGTCAGCGATGCCTGAGCCGTCAGGTTCAAGGGGAGCTGAAGGCAGCAGAAATTCTGTCTTTGCAGCACTGCGTATGCGCAGCAGTTTCTTGGCGGGATTTTCAAACATGGATTGCCATTATTTGAATAGTATCTCAGGAAACACAGAATGAAGAATGGACTTAATGTACCAATAACGTGGTAAGTGCATTTCTTGGTGCTTTATGTTTTTAAATGCTGTATTTCCCGGGGTGGGGGGAGAGCTCCGTTCACAATGTTTGGGGAGTCTGGCATTGTGAAGGAAGGGATTGGGGTCAGTAACCCACTTGCCACGCTGAGTGCAGGTAGATGGGACTAGGTGAGAGTAAGTGTTCGGCACGGAGTAAAAGGGCCGAGATAGCCTGTTTCTGTGCTGTAATTGCTAGGGTACGCAAAAGACTGGAGAAACTCAGCGGGTGCAGCAGCATCTAAGGGGCGAAGGAGATTGGCGACATTTCGGGTCGAGACCCTTCTTCAGACTGCTATATGGTTTTATTGTGGCCGGGGAGTGAATTAGCTTGGGTGGCTGCCGCAGCGCTCCGGGCACGGACAGCAGAACTGGCCGTGCCCGAGGAAGGAAGCAGCTCGGGTAACTGACTTTGAGCGGCCGCCGGGACCCTGCCACTTCAGCCCCTTCTGCTAGTCCCCGTCACCTCTGGCAGTGTCTCCTTCTGAACATCTCTCACCTGCCGCTCACCGGCCGGCTTCCCACAAATCTTTAAATTACGACAGCGCGCTCACGGGACCAGTTGAGGTTACTCGGCTGTGGGAATGTAAGGATTTGCGGGACGCGGTTGACATGAGCGAAGCCGGCGAGCGGCAGGTGAGAGATGTTCAGACGAAGAGCAATGCCAGAGGTGAGCGGGCCGGCAGAAGGCGCTGAAGTGGCAGCCGGTTCTGTTGTCGGGTCCCGGCGGCCGCATGCACCCGAGCTGCTTCTATCCCCAGAAGTGGCGGGCAGTTCTGCTGTCCGTGCCCGGAGCGCTGCGGCAGCGGTGAGTGAGTCTGACATGATCTCTGACCCCCCTCCTTTTCAACACTCCTGCCCTCCCCGCATCTTTAACTCTTGGCACAGACTCTCCACACGCTGTGAAAGGAACTCTCCCTCCAATTGGACCCTTGAATTAGTATTGTCATTCAATAAGATGACAACTGATTCAACGTCCCGGTGTGCTCCCGTTTTTCCCACCATCTCTCCACCTGCCTTCATCCTCCGTCCCCCACCCTTTCAGTGATTTAAAAAATGAAGGCGATTGAGAAGCCTTGGTAAAATTGAATTGTTACTTTTTTTTTTTACGAAGAGAACCATCTGCGCATGCGCGGTTTAAGATTTTATTTTGAAAGCCGGCTGACTGCCTACCCTGAGTAATTACTCACGGCACGTGCCTGCCCTCCTCCAATCACCGCGCTCTATCTTCAGCCCCCCCACCCCACTTCCGCCTCTGACCGACACCTCCCCCCATCCAAGGGTTTGTTTTGAAAGCGCTGTTGGCGGAGTGGCAACAGCGGCCGTTATCAGCAACGATCCTATAGCGTAATCAGGTGGGGTGCGGAGGAGGAGGAGATGGAGCCACCGCTGCTGCTGTGCGGGGCCCGTCATTCGCTCCGACCCTCCGTCACGTCACACTTAGCATCTTTCCCGCGGTATATCTTCGGTATAAACCAAGTTGCCAAGCCGGGCAAAATGACTTGGTGTTTAGGTTGCCTGGCGGCACTTTGAGTGGTCAGTGGCACCCGGGCAACGCTAATTTCGAGCCCTGTGTGGTCCGATGTAATTCAATGAAACTATTTGTCAGGCTCAAAATATTGAAGTAAACAATGTCTTGCAGCTATTGAAAGTATATTGAGTTACCTGATAGTATCTTAATCCTCAAAAGTATAAAAACTTGATGTACTTTGCACTTGGGGTGATTTCACTGAGAGGGCTTCCAAGTGAATCTCTGTTTGTCGTGATGGATAAAGACCTTCATATTGACAACTTCATTGTCCCTGAGTGACCCGGTTCCCTGGTCAGAACAACGAGCATTTGTGGATAATCAAAGAGAATGTTCTACAGTCTTTTAAATGGTACATGGAATTTTAATTTCTGAACAATTAATTGATAGGCTAATATGGTCTCAAAGATGACTTATTCTTCACTGCATCAATGTCAAGTGTATATTGTAATGGTCTGGAGATACGTTTTTGTCTTTGTATTGAACCAAGAAACGTGAATAGTTCTCTTTCATTTAGAGGTTGAATTATTTGAAAATAGTTGATCAGTAAAACAATAGTTGAATCCTAGGATAATGGAAGATTTGTTCTGCTTAGTGTCCACTCATATTTAGTCACTCAAAAAAACTACTACTGTGACATTCAAAAACGCAGTTTGCTTTGTCACAAGTGCCAGAGTTCTAACTGAAATTCGCAGTGGGTGGCAAATGCTTGCAGCCCCAACTTGGATGTACGAGTATAGGCACAAAATGCTGGACAGGCAGCATCTCTGGAGAGAAGGGAATGGGTGACATTTCGGGTCAAGACACTTCTTCAGACTGGTACTATTGATACAGAGTCGTTATATCATAATAAATACTTTAATTAGAATACATACAGAGACCATCAAAATGAGTACTGTAGGCTCCGAGTCATAAGTAGAACTAACTAGCATGGCTGCCCGCATGCCACTAGGTGATAGTGGTGTGGTAAACCTGACATGGATTATGGATAGGGTCATCAGCAGCAAAACCATACACTGATCAAATCAGCAATACTGTTTGATGTACATCCACCTTCTTAGGCTTTTGCCCAGAGGGCAAACATACAGCATGCAGAAGTAATATGCATATAAAGCTATAAATATTAACTATCATCTACAGTAAAGCAATGGAGGATATGTTGCAAGTAATATAAGTAATGTCGGTTATAGTCAATTAGAGTCCATGATCTGCATCAAGACATAATCCCCGTATCTAGCCACAGGTTTGCTGACATGTCCTGCGCATGTACGGTACAGGCCTTCAGCCGTACCCCTCACAGGAGATGTCTCCACAGGCACAGTTTCTTAGCAGGCGATGACTCAACCAGCACAGGTTTCGCAGGGGATTTGTCGACATGCTTCACAGGGGTCTTCATCATTGGCACCAGCCTCATTGGCAGTCCTTTTACAGTTATAGGAACAAAGTCCTGATCCCAGAACTGCACACCGTCTGCTGTCACATGTCCATTCAGATAATCGTTTCCATCCTCTGTCCATAACATGCCATCTGCATAATCATACTGGACCTGCCTTAATGGCACCGGCTCATTTACTGGCAGAATATGTCGTTGGTTTCGTCTGTAGAGACCTCTGCCAGATTGAATTAAATAAGACCTTGATTCTGGACACACCTCCTTGACCATGCCCATTTGGTCATACCTCTTCTGGGTTTGGAGACGGACCACCTGGCCCTCTGACAATGGTTGGAAAGGACAACTAGAACGTTCTGCGTTAGTTTTGTACGCTGCAGATGCGCCCGAGCCACCTCGGGTTCGCAGATTTGTGGCTGGAGCAGCTGCTTCCAGACTGGAAGAGTAGCCCTGGTCTGTCTGTACATGTCGCTGAGCTGGCGAACAGTGTGTGGGATCACGTGGAATATTACGGAGATTGAGAAGATCCAAGAACGCGTCAGACCTGGCCCTGCTGGACTTCTCCATGAGCTCCTTTGCACTGCGGAGAGCTCGCTCAGCCAGCCCGTTCGACTGGGGTTACTCTGGACTGCTGGTGATGTGTTTAAAATCCCATTCCTTTGCAAAGTCCTTGAAACGCTGGCTTGTGAATTGGCCACCATTGTTGGACATGAGTGTTTGACGTACCCCATAGACGGAAAGTTGACAGCCGCCGCAGCGGAAGCAGATCGATCTCAAACCACCCGGAGTAAGACTCAACCAGGACCAAGTATTGGTTGCCACGTCAGTAGTAAATGCCAGTGGGAGAGGGGCAGAGAGGGGCCATCTCCCTCCTCATTTCCCTCATCCTCCTCTCACTCCCTTTCCCCGCCGCAGCACCTACCAGGCGGTAGAGCAGCGCCAGGACCTGGAACTCAGCCTGGTTCTCGTACTCAGCCCACCCCTGGCTGTAGACTGCAGCTCGGCTGACGCATGGTCTCCAGTCCAGGCCCAACTTCATCTCTTGGCTCGTCCCAGACGCCGTCACGTCCTTGGTTCCACCGGCAGCTTCTTTTTCGCCGCCGGTCGCGGCCCCATCCCAAGCCCCAAGCTCGTCCCTCACTCCAGCTCCAGGCTCTGCTCCAGCCCAGTCACCAGGCTTGGCGTGTGGCAGCAGCCTACCCACCGGGCTACCCTCGGGCGCCAACCCGAGGACCCCGAGCAAGGCTGCGGGTGGACGTCGACTCGAGGACCCGACTTGTGATGGATTGATTTTTTTTTGTGTTTGGAGTGCTTGAGTCCCGTGTGGAGTGTCCCGTCGAGTTGATTGTGACGGCAGTCGGAATTATTTTCCTTCAAAATGAAAACATTGAAAACTTTAATATTTTGAAGCTGTTTTTAAAAGGTTAGTAACTTGTTAAATATAGGTTGAAGTGCGACAGTAAGATATTTTTCTGGTCGGCGGAAAAAATGTGGAAAATGAGAAGGCTGTGGAAAACAGTGCGCAGCAGGCTGTGTGCGGAAAACAGTACACAACAGGCTGCGCTTGGAAGACAGTGTGCGAGCATGTGTGAAAATGGGAAGGCTGTGGCCTAGCGTTTGGAAGAAGATACAAATTAAGGAGAAGTTTACATTAAAACAAAAGAAAGCGAACACAACCCTGCATACACACAGACACGAGAACAAAGGGAAGAGTTTTAGTATAATATAGACCAAGTGGGACCTGTTGGGTCCCGTCCCCCAGGGCTCGAAATTAGCGGTTGCCCGGGTGCCAAAGTGCCGCCGGGCAACCTAAACGCCGACTCATTTTGCCCGGCTTGGCAAGCAAATACTGGTTTATACCGTTAGACACAAAAAACTAGAGTAACTCCGCGGGTCAGGCAGCATCTCTGGCGAATAGGAGCGTGACGTTTCGTGTCGACGGCGGCAGCTGTAGTCCTCTAGTATCTTTGATTGCGGGGCAAAGATACTAGGTGCGTGGTGACGAAGGGTCGGAGCGAATGACGGGTCTCGAACAGCGGCAGCAGCGGCCGCGACAGCGGCTCTACCGCCTCCTCCTTTCGCACCCTGCCCGGCGGAAGGAGACCTCCCCCTCCCCCCCCCCCCTCCTCCCGGCCTCGGCGTGCGAGAGGGGTTGTTTTGAAAGCGCAGTTGGTGGATTTGCAGCAGTAGCTTTTGATTTGCAGGCGATATCTCCCTGATATCGGCCGCTGCCTGCAAACCCGTTAACGGCGTTTTCAATCCAACCCCTCTCGCACGCCGAGGCCAGAGGGAGAGGGAGGCCTCCTTCCGCAGACTGAAACAGCTGCACCAAAGATCCTATATTATAGGATCTTTGAGCTCCACCGCTCGGCCCCGCATCTACCTGTCGGCTGGCGGAGAAGGGGAGGGGGTGGCGATGAGTTCCCAACCACCTCCCCCTTTGGAGTTGGACAGGGATGGCCAAGGCAGCGGAGCGATGTTGTCCGATGAGCGCTGACATTTCCTCTCTCTCCACCTCCTCTTCTCTCTCTCCTCCTCTCCTCTCTCCCCCCCTCCTCCTCTCCCCCTCTCCCCCTCTCCCCTGCACAGACCCTCCGATCCACACTGTCCTGACTCCCCCGTCCCATTCATCCTGTACTGATCTCCCACCATTCATCCTGTGCTGATCCAACTACATACTCCAACCAACACGTACTAATTCACCTGCTTCAATCCATCCATTCCGCACCGATTGCCTTCTCAACCACCCCCCCCCCCCCCCCCCCCCCCCCCCCCCCCCCCCCCCCCCCCCCGGCCATCTATCCACCCTGCACTGATTCACACACCCCCTGACCCTATTGTGATTCATGGTCTTCAGAGCGAACATTGACTATGTTTGATAACGGAATGCAAGCAAATGTGTTTTAATTCCCTATGTTATTATTTGTTTTGACACCTTTAAACATATTACCAAAAGAACATTTGCTGCAGTTATGTCCTTTGGCCATCTCTTGTCAGTTAGTGTAATGTTCAAACTGTCAGATGGGTATAGTTGGTTTTAACAGCTATTATCATAAAATGCCTTTAGAAATGTCCTTGCAACCTGTATATTTTGTTATGGATAAATTATGTGGGAAGCCAGAGTGTTTCTGTGCCAATAGCAATAATAATCCATGCTATGGCCATGTCATAGTACTTTTCGGTCCTTCACAGAAAACATGCTTGCATCAATCTGTAGTGTGCATGGTCCAGGATTTATTGACACGAGTTGATCATATGCTGAATAATCCAACCACATTTTTGTTTGGAAGTGGAAAGAACTAATAGAAATTGCATTATTTGCAATATGTAAAAAGAGTTGAGATATTGTATTATTTTGCTGCATGTCATTGTGGTATATATCATGTCTTGATTGGTGAATATGTTTAGTTTGTGAGTTATTAGAAGCAGAAATAATATGTGAATGTCGACAAAAGTGCTGGAGAAACTCAGCGGATGCGGCAGCATCTATGGAGCGAAGGAAATGGGCAACGTTTCGGGCCGAAACCCTTCTTCAGACTGATGGGTTTCGGCCTGAAATGTTGCCTATTTCCTTCGCTCCATTATGCTGCTGCACCCGCTGAGTTTCTCCAGCGCTTTTGTGTACCTTCGATTTTCCAGCATCTGCAGTTCCTTCTTAAACATAATATGTGAATGCTTCATTGAGCATAATTCTGACTGGTAACTACGCACTTCGTCCAAGCACATTATCGCACGCGTCATGCAAACCGTCTTAAATGACCACCTAAACTGTCATTTGGCAACCTAAAAAGCTGTCAAGGTTGCCCGGCTGGCAACAGGGAAAAAATGTTAAGCAAGAGCCCTGTCCCCTCAACGTGCTGCGGCGTCACACACACACTAACCACACACCCCCCCCCCCCCCCCCCCCACACGCACATACACACACGGAGGGGGGGGGAGAGTGGAGGTGGGGGGGGAGGGGGGAGAGAGACTAGAGGGGAGAGAGGAGTGGCGAGCGGGCTGCGGGAACCACGGCGAGCGGGCTGCTGGGCCCACGGCGAGCTGGCGGCGACCTAATGACTGCGATTCGGGGAGGGTGGGGTGAAGTAACTCAGTGCGTGGAAAACAGTGTGCAGCAGGCTCCGCTTGGAAGACAGTGTGCGAGCAGACCCATTGTGACGTCATCAGCTCGTTTATTTTCTAAGTTATTTGAAATTTTTGAACATTTGCATAAATAACTCTAGAAATAATGCATGACGTTTTTCAGATAAGGCGATTTTTGACATCACAGCGTAAATCTCTATTGTAATATGTAAAATCTTCACCGTTAGCGCGTCGTGTTTTCGAGGAGATGTGAATCGCACACGAACATCACACAAATAAATACACATCCAAGATCAGAGTTTTATAATGTAATGTATTCATGCATATTCATGTATATGCTAATGAGTTGGTGTTGTAGATAAGTAGGGGATGTTGGGTAATAAAGCTCTCTTGTGATCCAGGCAGCCTGCATGTAAGTTATTCATTCTGCTGTCCAGAATATAACATAAGTATAGAGATATATAGATAAATAGATTAAAAATGGTTTTGAGTCGGCTTCCATCCTTTCCAGTAGTACATTCCAGATTTCAATCACTGTAAAAAAATAATTTCATTCAAACCAAATAGAAAATTCTGATAATACATGTGATCTCTTTTGGCTAAGTTGACGTGCATGAATGTGGAAATTAATGTTACTTTTATGTTAAGGATTTACATTAAACCATTCCTCATGTATTAAAAGCGCTTGGCCTTTTTATTTTGTTTTAAATTAAAACTGAAGACTGATGGCAGAAAATTGTGTGTTTCTTTTGCAGGGTTTTGTTTGAGAAGGTGATACATCCCTCAAAATGGCGGAGGCAGACTGGGAGTTGAGTAAGGAGAATGTTCAGCCTTTGAAGCAAGGCAGAGATGTGGGCACACTGAAAGATGTACTTGCACAGCATGAAGGCCCAAGTCAGATCTGTATTAAGGAACAGTTTTGGTAAGTAGTACTGTTGACTTTCTGCAGGATCCACAATTGCATACTAGAGCAGTACACTTGAGTATTTTGGTGCCAAGTCTTGATAAAGACTGAGTCCATGTTAAAAGTGGAACAACTACCCTGAAAATTAGAAGGCCCTAAAGTTAGTATGGGTATCCTAACTACTAGGATTTGTGGTGTTTGAATTGTCAGCACCATCTTTGTCTGCCCATAAGTGAATGTCAATTAATATTGTTATACAATAACGGGAAGTAAGGGTGTGTTTGTGTAGGAAGGAACTGCGGATGCTGGTTTACAAGATAGATACAAAATGCTGAAATAACTCAGCAGGTCAGACAGCATCTTTGGTGAAAAGGAGTAGGAGTCATTTTGGGTCAAGTCCGAAGAAGGGTCTTGAGCCAAAACATCGCCACCTCCTTCTCTCGAGAGACACTGCCTGAACCGCTGAGTTAATCCAGTATTTTGTATCTATCTTATGTCTGAGTGTGCAGTTTGATTAGGAGGAGCACATTTATACTTAAATCTTTGAGTTGTGCTATCAAACAAGATGCATTTTTTTAAATCCACCTGTCTCATCCTTAAGTAAGGAATTGTTTTTGAGAGGTATACGATTCAGAGAACAGTAATCATTTTCTAATTATCGTGCAATGGAAATATGTTTCAAACCACGGTTCTAGGTGGGTGGATTTTGAATTGATGTTGAGAACATACTCTATTGCGTAACACTGAAGGTAACCGTCGACCACTTTGGGAAGCCCAGTTGCTTACTTTTGCTGAAGGATACTTGTGTTCATTTGGCCATTGGTGACAAATTAAAGGTAATCACATTCTTGGTGTCAACCAAATTATTCTTGCAATTAATTTTCTTTCCATGATGAAATTTAAATTGGAATTTTTCTTCAATGAAAACATCCTTGTTGTTCTTTTACAAACACTTATGTGATTCTAATTCTTTGGATCAAGTTTATTCTAAATTTGTCAAGAGATATTCTTGGAAGAGAACCAATTTGTGGGTGGAAATGATCGGATGATATTTTGGGTTGGGAGCCGCTTCCTGATTGCTTATTCATGCTTGCATATTTGTAGTTAGGAACCTAATTCTAAGTGAGCAGTTAATCGTAAAGGGAAATTTTAGAGGTTAATTAAGCTACAAACCCACACATCTTTGGATTTGTGGGAGGAAACCAACTTGGTCATGGGGAGAATGTGCAAACTCCATAAGTACAGCACCTGATATCAGGATCAAACCTGGGTCTCTGGTGCCGTGAGGTAGCAGCTCTACCTGTCCAAGTTCTACATGCTAACTGCTAGGCTGGGTTATAGCTGCCCAGCAGGTGGATTTATTGCTGCAATTAGTTACTGTTAGTTATACCTCTGTTGTGACCTTCCAGAATTTCATAATTCTCTTGGCATGACAAACTGAATGGAAGGTGGATGTGTCCAGCATTTTGTGTCTTATCTTCGGTGTAAACCAGCATCTGCACTGCTTTCCTACATGCCTGGCCCAGTTAGTTCTGATGTGGATTGGACCTTCCACTTGTCCTTTATCAGTTTGAACAGCTTCCCTGTTCTGACAGCTGCTTCACTATAACAGTTTGGGAGTTTAAAATTTACTCCTCGAATGGAATTTATGGAATTGAAAGGTTTTCAGGAGCTATATAATTCAATTCCTTCTGTGAAAGCAGGCAATAAATGACTTGGGCTTTGCCATTCTGCAAGAGAGTCTCCAAACACAGTGTACCATAATTTGGCAGCAGCCCATATTTCTATGCTAATATTACTAAATACTAATGTTAGTATTGTAATGTAAATACGAGTATTGTAATATTAATAAATACTAATGTTGGGGCCTGAAACATCGGGCCGCCGTTGCGGCGACTGCGGAGACCTCGATAGGCCCCGACTACGGGTGAACGGGAGGAAGATGAAGATGACTGGACTTTGTTGCCTTCCCTCACGGTGGGAAATGTAGATTCCGCTGTGGTGGGATGTTTTTACGTTCTCTGTTAAATTCTATAATGTTGTGTTTATCTTATTTGTGTGCTTGCATGGTAACTCAAATTTCACTGCACCAATTGGTGTATATGACAATAAATGTCCTTTGTCCTTTGTTGTAGAAGGCTCACTGTTGGATCATGTTTATTTTTCAGGGCCTTTGAGACCGAAATCCGTACTTATGCTGGGAATGACCCTCTGGATGTTTGGGATAGGTAAGTATATTTGATTTTGTTGATCTTGGGTTATTTGTTGAAGGTCAGCAAATTTTGAGTGAAATTTGCTAAGAAGTAGTAATGAAAGATTCAGCTCGTCCATTGTAAAATGGAATAGTGAGTGGGGGGAAAAAAGCAGATTTGGGAAATGTGTACACTTGATTTGCGCTGGAAACAAAAAAAGTGGTTTGGAGAAAAGGAATATTTTAAGGTGCTGATATGGAAGCGGTCAAACAATCAAGTGTTTATATTTTTAAAAAAACCCTTAATTGCAGATATGTAGATTAGAATAAAATTGGTAAATGTAACAGTGGAACTAAATGATTTTCAAGATACAGTGTTATTGTGCAAAGGAAAAGAGAGGGTATCAAAAGATGGAGTTCTTTTGACATGAAAGTAGAGATTGAAAGGAAAGATGAATCCTTATTGAAATAACCTTGAAGAAAATAGATGATTTTTAAAAAATGGAATGGGGAGATTTGGGTAGCTCAACCAAAGGGTATGAGCCTAATGGCACTGAAGTTACTTGTGTTTTGAATGGGGTGTTTTGTGTACATCTGTGGGGTGCTAAAACTCTGAAGCTGTCTCTATTGTACCAACTAAATACTTTTGACTTATTTTCATTGAAACAGGTACCTTAAATGGACAGAACAGGTGTATCCACATGGTGGAACAGATAGTAATCTCTCAGCATTGTTGGAGAGAAGTGTAAGAACCTTCCTAAAGAATGACCAATACTACAGAGATCTACGGTACCTTGGTCACTGGTTAAAGTTTGTAAGTTCATTTACTAAATTGCTTACTGTCCTATGTCCTACATCTGTCCTATTTGATACTCTGTTATAAATGTTGTTTGCTCTTGTAATGTGTGCTATATAGTGAGGGTCAGTAATATTTAGTACTTTTGTTAAAGCCGAATACATGTTTGAAGGCATTTACATGGGGCTGGAGAATCCAATTATAGTCGTTGGATACTGGAATCGGTTATTTAAGATTAAGATGAGGAAAATTTGTAAATTTCCAATTCTTGCAAATAATCAAAGGAAGTGATTAGGTTGAAAATTGAATGTCGGCATGCTTCATCTTTTATATCTTAGGTTCTTGTTTTAATGTAAACTTATTCAGACAGTTACTTTTTAGTCAACATTTCCCTAATGGTAACTTTCTCTTCTTGTTTGCTCACGTTAATAGAAACATGGGCTTGCTTGCCATTGAGTGCCATCAATCTTCTAGTAAATAAATTAAGATCATGTTGTAGCTGAGTGCGGACTATAAATAAGTCTTAGCTGTTTAATTCTAAAAAACAATTCTTTAATCGATAACTTCAACGATCATGGCAACGCTGCCACTTATTTAAACCAGATGTATTGCCCCTTCATGTTTTTTTTTTACATGGGATATAGGTGTCAATAGCAAGGCCAGTACCACCATCCATCCTTGCTGTCTTCTTTTGATTAGATTGTTGAGATTCAACAATGGTGAAGGACCATGATATATTCCTAAATCAAAGTGATTATGACTTGGAGGAGAATTGCGTATGGTGTTGCTGCCATGTGCCTACAGCCCTTGTCCTTGCTGGCACTAGCGCAAGATCTGCAGTGTACTATTAGTTCTCTTGGTGTGTGATTTTGAAGATGATATGCACTGCAATTATAGTGTACTGATGGTGAAGGAGTGAAAGCTCATGGTGAATGGTAGTGTCAATAAAGAGGGCTGCTTTGCCTGGATGGTTTTGAGCTTCAAGTGTGGAGCCAAAGATCCAGAACTTGTCCTTTCTTTGAAAATACATAATTGAATGGATTTTGAAAGTGGTAAAATGTGCTAATAAAAGGAGATAGCATGCAGTCGTCATGGTCTTTGTTGCAGTGTGCACAGGAAGCATTTTCTGAATCATTGCCTCATCAATTATTTATAATGGTTTACCTTCAATTTACAAAATTGATTCCCAGCTTTTACAATTAATCTCTTCCAGGCTGATTACTGTACTGATCCACTGGAAGTCTTTGATTTCTTGAAAAGCAAAGGAATTGGTGTCACACATGCTGCTCTTTACATTTCCTGGGCTGAACGATATGAGCTGCTAGGGAACAATAGAAAGGCAGAGGCTGCCTTGCAAGAAGGGATTCGACTCCAGGCTGAACCCCGTGAAAAATTGCAGCACCATCTTAGGTAACTGCTTGTTGTACATCTAGGACTTGAAATTTTGTTTTTATTTTAACTCATTGGTATGTTTTTATATTTCAGGCAAACCCCCTTATTAATTATTTATATCAGTGTATCAACTTTAAGTACAACTAAATCAAAGTTACAAAATTTATCACTTCTGTCCTGGAATAGTTACTAATAAATTATCAAAATATTTAAAAACTGGGGTTAAATTACAGATGTCCAAGTTGATTCGGAAAGCCCATTGTAGTAAATAATGGTGTAATTTTAGTAAGTTAGAGCCTTAGAGCGTGGAAACTGGTCCTTTAGCCATACTTGCCCACCAGCCAACATGTTCCATCTACACTAGTCCCACCTGCCTGCATTTGGCCCATATCCCTCTAACCCTGTCCTCTCCATGTATCTGAATAAATGTTTCGGAAATGTCACGATGATGCCAGCCTCGACTACCTCCTCTGGCAACTCGTTCCATATATCCAACACCCTTTGTGTGATTAGGTTACTCCTCAGGTTCTTATTCATTTCATTCCACTGGTTCTTGATTATCCTACTCTCTCGTGATTTTGTACACCTCTATGAGATCACCCCTCATCCTCCTGCGTTCCAAGAAATATTTTTAGAAGGCTCAACCTCTTCCTCTAGCTAGGGCCCTCACGTCCTGGCAACATCCTCGTAATTCTTCTCTGCACCATTTCCAGCTTGACTACACCTTTCTTATACAAGTGCAACATGACTTCCCAACCTATCTATTCAATACTCTGATGAAGGCCAATGTGCTAAAAGTATTTTTAACCACCCTATCTATCTGTGATGCCACTTTCAATGAACGATCTACCTGTAATTCCAGATCCCTCTGCTGTACAATTCTCCCCAGGGCCCTACTTTTCACTGTGTAAATTTTGGCCGTGTTTGTGCTCCTAAAACGCAGCACCTCACATTTCTCTGTTAAATTCCATCATCAATTCCTCAGCCCACCTGCCCAACCGATCAAGATCCTGCTGCAATTTTTGAAAAACTATCACTATCTACAATTCCACCCACTTTTGTGTCATTTGCAAACTTGTTAACCATGCCATGTATGTTTTCATCCAAATCATTGATATAGATGACATAGCAATTGACCCAGCACCGAGCCCTGAGACATAGCACTAGTCACAGGCCTCCTGTATGAGAAGCAACATTCCACCATCACCCTCTGCATCCTTCTATGAGTTGGTACAGATTGCCTGCTATTTTGTCATTGGTAATCTAATTTCAAGCAAACAAATGAAAATGAGTAAGCATTTGACCCTTGTACCTGCTTTGCCACACAATATATGGGTTTATAATAATCTTTTGGCATCTAATCAAAGACCTGAAAGTCTCAGCGCAGCTCATCCACTTATTCCTCTCAATGAATACTGATTACTTCAAGTTTAAAAAAAAATATTTTTGTTTTCTCCCTTTCATAAATCAATATTGACTGCCAATTCTGTTATTTTTTGAAGTGCCGTGTTAATAGTTAGTTAGTTGATTTTAGTATTTTTCATACAACAGCTAAGCCAACCTGTGATATTGTTCCATTTATTTTCTTTCCTCTACAGAGGGCATAAAACGTAACTCTAACTTGTGGAAATTCTGTCCTATTTCCAGGAAGCTTGTGAAGATTGACACAACATTTATTTAAATTATCTACCATTCCTTTAATTCCCTTTTGCTCTTTTTTTCTAAGATCTTTTCAATCACGAATATGTAGGCAAGTTGTGGCTGACATAAATGAAGGACGACCAAATGAAATATCAGATCCTGAGCCTGTTCAACCGCAAAGAACAACTCTTGGAGAACTAAAGCGCAGTGGGCGAAAAAAGGTCTTGGCACCAGTCAACAGGATTGGAAATTCTATGATATGTAGGTTTGTTTTCTGCTGAATGGATCTGTGTAATATGACATTAACACTTGCAGTGGGCATTGTAGGAAAGAAATTTGAGGTGGGGTTGGGCATATGATATGATGGAGAGCCAAATTTTGTCTTTGATATTTTGCACTAGTTGCTTAACCTGATGGGCAGTAATTTGGCGATTGTAACATTATACCTGAAAACAGTAAGTCATCATAAAATTGGATTATCTCTATCTCGAATGGATTTTTCTTTTTGCCCCTTGCATCCTTCATCCTGTCTTTGATGGCCGTGACCCAGTATCCTTGTTCTAATTTTTTTTCCGTTTTCGAGGAATGTCCTTTTTTCATTCTGGCTTGTGGGTCATTTGGGATGTACAGCACCGGAGTGGGCTCTTCAGCTTTCCAATTCAATGTTGGTCATCAAATGCCCATTTCCACTAACATTCCCGCAACTTCCTCAATTTTCCGCTGTATTTTTTTCCCTCCTTCTTGGTTAACCTACCAATCCCAACATTTTTGAGAAGTGCAAAGAAACTGGAGCACCCAAGGGAAACGCATGTGGCTACAGAAAGAATGTGCAAATTCCGCCGGTCTGGAGGTCAGTACTGAACCCAAGTTGCTTCAGCAGTGAGGTAGCAGCTCTGAAGCTGCTGTTTTGAAATCTCATAATAGTTTCGGAAACTGACCCCTTGGAAGTTTTGTTTTTGCTGATTGGGATCATCTTAGTTACACAGGATTGAATAAATTGTTCAGTCGATGGGGGGGGGGGGGGGAGGGATTGTTTGATGTTGCTCTCGTCATTTTTTTTATTTTTGCAGTTACTATTTGAATCTTATTTGCCCATCTTTCATATTTTGGTCAACATATCTGGCAACACTAAATATATTTTCAAAAGGCATTCCTTTCCCTTCTGAATGATTTAAATTGTGCTCTCAATAGCCCATCTACCATCTTGTCATACTAAGCACCTCTGCCACTTCCCTTTAATGTTGCCAAAATCCTTAAACCTCTCAAAGACATTAACTAACCATATCTTCCCTTTATCACAATTCTACCCTCCTCTCTGCTCTGTATTACTATACTAATATCTGGCAATATTCTGGTATTGGTCTTGCAGAGGCCTTGACAGTCTGTGTAGATGTAATACCCAGATTTGGTCACAGTCCTCTAGCTGTGGCTTAAACACTGTTTGTCAAAAGTTTCTAATCTGCTCTTGTAATATTTGTTTCCTGTTGCACTAAATGTTATGTTTCGAATGCAGAGAAAATGAGTTGAGGGTATGTTATGCTAGTGTAGAACTTAGTTTACCCTTTTGTAAGCATGAATTTGTTTACTTTTCAGCACAAAGACAAGGGTTTGGGCGGCATGTGGTTTCCAGTCAGGATCAGAATGGCACATTTGAAGTTTTCAATGAAAACCAATTGTGCAACCAACCTTCAGACCTTCCAAGGTTAACAGACGGGCAAAGGTCCACACTTCCTGCAACTTCTGCAAAGGAGAATGAAATCAAGCCAGGACATTGGAATTCTTTAGGGGTATGTATTTCAATGAAGTGAGTGAGGATGCAGTTGTGCAAAAATTTAAACTGGTATTGATATTAATTGGCTTTTGGTTCAATAACATTCTGGTGTCCAATCCAAAGACTGAAGACCCATATTGCATGCTTTTGAGAAACCAAAAGGCAATTAATATCATTACCAGTTTAAAATTCTATACAGCCAATTGTGTTGCTTGGGTAAAGTTTTAACAAGTGGAATTGTTCTTTTGAGAATGTTCTTTCCTTTGGCTGTTTCTGTCCAAACATATCACTGTAATGACCTCTTTCTGCTGAGTTAGCAGAATTAACCATTTGTGACTTGTATTTGGTTTTTAAAGAAAATCTTGCTATACACAGGCATGCGATTTCTCCGAGGACCCGCGGATTTTGAAATTTGTTAAAAAATATCTAGATCTCTATAAATCTATAAATGGCTGTGTGGGGGGGGTGGGGGAGACTGATGATCGAGGGTGCCGATCGGACGAGAGGGACGTCGGTCAGCAGGCAGTGGGGGGGCAGGACATGATGATTCAGCGCGATGATTGGAGGAGGGAGGCATCGGTCAGAGGAGGAAGTAGGGGCGGGATTGAGGATAGAGCGGTGAATGGAGGCATTCGGGAGCGGGACAAGGCGAGGTCTGATGGAGCGAGGCAAAGATCATAGAGCGGAGCAAACTCCACTCGGCGAAAAAGCCGTAGTACGTCATGGGTAATTTTTTGCACCATCTTGATGTGCTCGCGATTACCCTCATGGCGTCCACATCTACATCTACAGCTCACTGACTGAATGATACAGACGTCCTGACTGAAAATCACACCCTTCAGATCAATTATTTTAGGATAAGCCTTTCTAGAGAACATGCTACTTTTTGTTTCGCCCATTTTCAAAATATAGAAGTTTGAATTTGCCGTTTGATTGGTACAAGGAGACTACAAAGCTCGTAATATCTATTTTTTTTACACTAACTTCCTACTTTTGGGTATTTATATGTCAATTGTGGCTCATGGAATTTTGTCCCATATACTAGTTATATTCGTAACAACATATTTATGTACCCGAAATTTTCAATCTTTCCCAACCCCTTATAAAAATGTCTGAAGAAGGGACCCAACCCTAAACGTCGCCTAGCCATTCCCTCCAAAGATAGACACAAAATGCTGGAGTAACTCAGCGGGTCAGATAGCATCTCTGGAGAGAAGGAATAGGTGACGTTTTGGGTTGAGACCATTCTTTGGACCCTCCATAGATCCAGCCTGGCCTGCTGAGTTCTCCAGCACTTTATGTTTTGTTCTCAAAATAAATTTGTGGTCCGTTGAAGAAACAACACGATAGACTACTCTGGAAGTGCAAGTTTTGCTGTGCACTTCATACAGTAGAGCACATCATAATCCACCCTGAGTGAATTAGTGGGGTTAGATTTTTTTAATCTGTTGTCTAGAATTAATCGCTACCCACCCTATGTTCCTTATATCAGCTATATTGTATGAAACGTTCGTAAATGCGGCGGCGCAGATGTCGTTTACAATTATCCATAGTGTTTATGGATGTGTGTTTTCAATAGCTACTGTTTCCAACTCTGACCAGATGTCACATCAGTGATTAAAAACCAGGACCTAAATATGTGCATCATACACATTGTAAAAGAGAAACAATCTTTGCCAGCTTTGTACTCAGCAAAGATCATAGAGCTCAGCGCCACACCAAAAGAGAACAAAATAATTTTGTTCAAATGTTGCCATTTGACATCAATCTATGCACATACTCATCCAGAGAAGACTACGCGGGTACAATATTCCTTAGTTTTATGGGAAAATATGAGGCTAATTTCTCCTTGTGATTCAGGAAGAAACATGTGCAGTCTACAACAACTACTACAGCAATAGATTGCTAATATTAATTAGAAGCTAGTGGCAAATGCTAATGATGTATATGTAGTATATAGGAATGGAAATAGAATTCATACGCTCTAGTCACAGTCTTATTTATCTTTAATCCGACCTAAGAACAAATAAAGGTGGAAAAACAACTGTCATGTTGTTCTTGTCAGATATGTCTCAAAATCCACAATGATATTTTTATTCTCCTAGTCACAATGGGTTATTGGATTTCACAATTTACAGCTGAATTGGTTTAGGCATTTTTAGTCATTGTATGGCTAGGATTATTATTTCTGATATGGTAATAAGAGGAAGGGGGATTTTTTGCTGTCTCAAGATGCTTTTTCTAATCTCCTGGTGACTAATTTCATGCTTCATTGCCAATTTGCATGACCAATTCAAATTATACAGGGTTATTAAGTTATGTATAGTTTTATTTAGAGATACAGCATATCAACAGACCCACTGAGTCCATGCCAACCATCAATCAACCATTCACACTAGTCCCAAGTTTTCCCACTTTCTCAATCACTCCCTACACATCAGGTGCATTTTTTTAAACAGGCCGTACAAAGCTATACATCTTTGGAATATTTGGGGTCAGAAACCTACAAGCATTAATAGCGTATAAATGATTATCGAGCTTTTATATCCCTTTGGGAAAAAATTGGATCAGAAGATTTGCATATAAAAGTATTCTCCAATACTGTACTAAAACTGATGGAAACTGAATAGATTCATAGCAAAGATAGACAAAGTTAAAGTAACTCAGCGGATCAGACAGCGTCTCTGGAGAAAACGATGTAATGTTTCAGGTCGAGATCTTCTCTCCAGAGATGCAATCTGTCCCGTTGAGATACTCCAGATTTTGTGTGTCTATATTCAGTTTTAACCAGCATCTGCAGTTCCTTCCTACATATAGATTCATAGCAACTTTTTCAGCATTTTCAAGTTTGGCATATAGTTTGGGCGGCACAGTGGTGCAACGGTACAGTTACAGCACCAGAGACCTGGGTTTGATTCTGACTAGGTTTGCTGTCTGTACGGAGTTTGTATGTTCTCCCTGTAACTGTGTTATATAATTCCATACGACGCCTCCATGGGGTCTATATTCCACAGAGATACAGAGTACTTGTGAATAGACACAAAGTGATGGAGTTTGAAGACAACTGCATCTTCATTTCCTTCCTATTGAAGAAGAACCCTGGCCCGAAACGACTCCTAATCCATTCCCTCCACAGATGCCGCATAGCCCACTGAGTTCCTCCAGGACAACTCACACACACTCCCACTATTTCCTTTAAAGCGCATATTGACACCGCCAAGGCCCCGGCCTTTCCCAGCCCACTGGTGAGCCCTGGTGAGCAGAGGGGGTAATGCTGAGTGTGAGCAAAGGTAAGGGGGGGGTCCCTGTGAGTGAGCAAAGGTGGGGGTTTCTGCGAGTGTGAGCAGTGAGGGGGTCCCTGTGAGGGTGAGCAAAGGTAAGGGAGGGGTGGGTCCCTGTGAATGTGAGCAATGAGGGGTTCTGTGTGAGTGGGGAAGACCCTGTGAGAAATTGTGGGTAAACATGATTATCAAAAAAAATCTTGCCCCTTGGAATCCTACCAGGGGCAATGCTGCCTGGACCCCCATCTCTCCTATTTACAGTTTTTTCCTGTCTCATGCCTGAATACATCTAGCAAAGATTTTCTTCAATTGATTTTTAAAAGCATTCAATTTTTTTTCTTGTTTCTTGCATTAGATGCCTCGACGTGCCAACGTGCATTCAGTTCCCTTTTCTGCGCCGTTGTCAGCCAGCAAACCTGACTTCACGCTTTATGAGGAGGAATCTGCTCATGTGGAACCAATGTATGTGTAAACTAGCGATTATCATTTTAAGATTGTTTGAATCCTGAAGAGGGGAATACTGATCACACAGGTTTGGGTTGAATTTCAAAAGTTTGCATATGCCAAGGAATGAAAATGTTTCCTTGAGGTTGAACATTGTTTAGGAGATAAGCAACATGCTGGAACCCAGAGATAACTAAATACTAGTTATTTTCCACCAGACTGGGCATTGTTGGAGAGAAATGCGTAAGTTTAAGTTATTGAAACTTCTTGAGATTATGGGACTTGCTATAATGGCTATGTAATCCCTAATGTAAGTTCAGTTTGAATCGATGGATATGAGAACAAAATATAAATCAGTCTTCTAATTCCTGCCTTTTAATGTTAATTTAGTATCTTTTTTTAAACTTGATTGGATTTGTCTCTTAATGTGTTAAATGTATTTGGCCGCCACAATTAGAAATTTCTGTGATATCTTTCCAATCTCAAATTGCTTTTTGCTGCATTGATTATGTAGTGTATCAATAGTAATGTCTTCATCAGCTGGTGTAGCTGTTCCTTCGATGTAGCTTTCGCTTAGAAAGAATATTTGTGAACAAAATATGCTCTACTAGTTTCCTGTGTTTAAAAAAAGGTAGTGTCCCAGGGAAAGCCATTTCAAAATGTCACTACTTACTATGGGCTGAAATAGATATTATCCCTAAATTTTGATCTATTACAGGACTCCTCGTAAGATTGAGCCCTTGTTCACTCCAGTGTTGAGTGCACGGAAACCCAGCAGAGAGGCAAATCCATTATCCAGAGTTCAGATGGAAAACTGCAAAGAAGAAAAGGTGGTATCCATGTATTCCAAAGACCAGGTCTATGGTGGACTACGTGAGTTTTCTTTTGAAGAGCTGAGAGCAGAGGATATCAAAAAGAAATATAAATCTGTTTATAAAGGTATTGTTATTTTGATTCTTAATTGTAAATTTACTGATGACGAATTTTCATAAAGCGTTTTACTACCTTTTCAATGTTTTATGACATTGAGATGCCGTAGTGACTGTTTGTGAATTGATAATCCAGAGGTCTGGTCCAATGATGTAGAAAAGAGTTTAAATCCACGCAGAGCCACAGAAAGTCAGATTCAATTCATTACGTAAATTTGAAATAAGATAAGCAACCCCCATTGAGCCAAGAATCAAATAAATGTTTTTCATCTTTGCTGATAATTAGTAGTTTAATTTGTGGGAATGTCCCATGCAATCGCAGCAAAGTTGACAATCCAATACCTGTGGGCTCGGACATTGTTTTCTTGGAGATACTGGCTTTGTGATCTCGCAAGTAGGGAAAGTAATTTATTAGAATTAAAATTATCCTATAAAAGGGGGCTGTGTTTACCACAGTGTACTCAATAAATTGGAAGTGTTTTCCATGTAACCTATTCCTTGATAGGTTCTCTTGAATTACTAAGATTTAATAAATGATCATGTCCTCTGGGTCCAGCAGTATGTTCGTACACATTGCTGTTATGCTTTATATTACGAATAGAAAATGAGGCAATGTGATTTAACTTAACCAAAATACCGTATTTATTTGTGTGCATCGAAGAGTTTCCCCCAAGATGTAACTTGCTTGAAGCAAGAGCAAATTTAAATTCTTACCTGCTGTTGTCACCGCCTGTTTAAGTAATTGCCAACATGACTGTTGATTTTCTCCAACAAGCTTTTGATCTAGCAGAGTGATATGCTTGTACATGTAATAAAAGATAAATTCTGCTTGACTTTTTCTTTTCTGAATTAAATCCCTTGCCTTGTGAAATTTTGTTTGTAGGAAGCACTAGATTTGCACCAGTCTTAAATTGCAATCTTGCAATTTGGGATTGTAATTCTATCCCACAGTAGTATTGCGTACTTCAATTGCTGTGCTTTTAAAAGGGCAATGGTCTGACTGGTCTGTGAACAGGTGAAATTTGTCTAGGAAAGTAATTTGTCTGAAGAAGGGTATCGACCTGAAACGCCACCCATTCCTTCTCTCCAGAGACGCTGCCTGTCCAGCTGAGTTACTCCAGCATTTTGTGTCTACCTAGGTGAAATTTGTCAGAGCTTTCTTTCCAATGCTGGCATGTTTCCTTTTATTCTTGAGTAAATGGTGTTTCCTGCATTATTCTTGTGGCACTGTAGAGGAGTGGCAGTTTGAGGATGAGAACAATCAGCTCTCCAGGCTCTTTTGTGCACAGAGTATAGGTGCAGCCAGAGCCAACAAGGATAGTGCCTTTTGGGGTAATCGATAACACCACTGAAGGACTATTCTGAAATATCATCAGAAATATTTGTTTTGCTTATGTGATTCACATTGTGTTGTTGAGAGCTTGGCTCTTGCTTAAAGACCTCCATGTTGCGAAGAGGAGCAGCATTTGAGAAGATGGCAGAAAAGTGAAGTCCACTCTGGGCATGCAGCCAGATTGTCTTTAGTCTTACTAACTCAGAAGATGGGGTTGATGTATACAAGTGACTTAGACATAAGTGCAGAATGGTAAATTAGTAAGTTTTCAGATGACACAAAAATTGCTGGAGTTGCTGACCCTGAGGAAGGCTGTTAAATTAGACAGTGGGATATAGATCAACAACAGAAATGGTGGAGAAATGAGCGATGGAGTTTAATGTGAACAAATGTGAGATGTTGCACTTTTGGAGATCAATTATAAGGGAAGGGTATATGGTTGTGTGCAAGATATTTCACGGCATTGATATGCAAAGGGTTCTTGGGGCTGAGGTCCATAGCTCCTTAAAAGTGGCAACGCATGTAGATAGAGTGGTAAAGAAGGTAAAGAGTTGTATGCTCACCTTCATTGGTTGGCCTATTATGTATAGGAGTCATAATGCAGCTCTATAAGACTTAGCTCACATTTGGAATATTGCACACAGTTCTGTTTGCCCCATTACAGGAAAGATTACAAACTCCCTCTAGTCAACTCTACCTTGTATTTGTTTCCAGAACAGGAGCAAAGGTTGTTGAAGTTAAAAAAGGAAAAAGAAGAGATTGAACAATTAATCCATATGAATATGATGAGGATAAAGGAACGTCAAGAGCGTCTCCAACTTGAAGGCCAACAGGTTTGTCCATTAGAGTAAAAAATCAGGATTTTAAAAAAAACGTTTCCAGTATATGACTGATGAGAAAATAATGAGCAGCTAAATACATTTAATTTAAATTAGTTTGGCTTAATTCAACACTCTCCAATTCCAGTATTGTAACATTTAGACTGTCAGAAGACTTTGCATCTTTAGGTCGTGTACCATTTTAACAAGCCAGGATTTGGACTTAACGTTTTTCTTGTACAGGCACTTATACAGGAGTCTCTCAATCCCAGCACACTGCAAATTGACTTTGATGGACTTAAAAATGAACACAACTACTTATCAGTGCCTTAATCACTGCCTTAAAATCAGTGCCTTAATTGCAATGCTACATCTCAATGTAGATTTGTAAGAATTAAATTATTTTATTCAATTCAGAAGTGAGATAAAATGAGTGATTCAAATTCACTTCTGTTGCAGACAGATAGCCCTTCCATCCAACTTGTCAATGTCTGTGCACCTCTCAGAGTACCCCTCAGGCTCATGTGTTCCATGGGATAGCATCCTAGCCTGTCCAACCTCCCTATAGCACAAGCTGTTGAGTCCTGGAAACATTTCCAGCTTAATGGTATCTTATAGCAGGGTGACCAAAATTGATCACTGTTCTCCAAATCCAGCCTCACCTTTTTGTACTACTGTCACACAATGTCCCAGCTGTCATACTCATTTTCCTGACTCGTTAAAAGCCGTCTTCACAACCTACCTGCAACACCACGATCAGGCGCCTATGTACTTGTACTGCTAGATTCCACTGCTCTACACTCCTCAGGGCTCTACCATTTACTGTGAAGGTACTGTCCTGGTTTGACATCCCATTTATTTGATATTCACATTTAATGAGTTCCTCTGCCTACTTGCTCAGCTGATTAAGATCACATAGTGATTCTTAATAACCATCTTCACTGCTAACGAAGCTGCCTATTTTAGTGTCATCTGCAAGCTTACTAATAATGCCGTACATTTGCATCCATATTATTGATATAGATGTGTAGGAAAGAACTGCAGATGCTGGTTTAAATCAAAGATAGACACAAAATGCTGGAGTAACTCAGCGGGACAGGCAGCATCTCTGGAGAGAAGGAATAGGTGACATTTATGAAGAAGGGTCTCGACCCGAAACGTCACCCATTCCTTCTCTCCAGAGATGTTGCCTGTCCCACTGAGTTACTGCAGCATTTGGGTGGGAGATTGCAACCTTCACATGGTCCGCCCTTTTTCGACAAATGCAATCAACCTGGTATGCACAATCAGTAAGATCAAATTGAAGAAGTTGTCCTACAACTTTAGGCTGTGCACGCCATACGCAAGAAGAAGAAGAAAACTCCAGCATCCCTGAGGTGCACCACTGGTCACAGGCCTCCAGTCTGACAAACAACCTTCCACATCAGTATTTCCTACCACTTAAGCTATTTCTGTACATATATGACACTGGACAGTGTTGTAGTAATAATGGGTGTGAGTATTCACTTCGATTAACTGGCAAATACAAAAAGTATTTCAATGGTTTTAATTGCTGAATGAAAGTATACCTCGGGTACAAATCAAAATTTTTGGGCAATCTTTATATAGGCCAATGTGGGATGATTAAAAGTAGACAATTTTTTTAAGCATGCATTGTTTGTTATGGAATTGTTTGCTGTGTGAGCCTTTGATCACCAATGGGTGTGGTATGGGGAGATTAGCCAATTTTATGGTTAAGTTCCTAAACGTTCTGGCACTAGACCACTTGAGCACTAACTTAATTGAAATTCCTGTCACTAATTATTGGGCTGACTTTCGCAATGTAGCGTGACTTGTATCCCAATGTATAATTGTGTAAATGTCTTCAATTTTTTTTCAAAGAACAACTCTGACCTTCAAACCCAGGTGCCCAGGAATGTATCTGTTTTGGCGGCACAACCTCAATCCGACACAGATACAAATGTTTTCACTGATGATTCCTGCTCTGCAAGTCTGTATCTTCAGAACCAAGTAGCTGGTAATGTAACGAATTCAAGGATTTTGGTACACTGTCCAACATATCAGAAATGAAAGCTGAAGATTCTTGCAAAGATGGGTAAGAACTTTGAGCACTTTTCCACCCAATTTCAGTACTGCTTGTTAAAGTTAGCAGTTGTAATTTTGTTTTACATCATCTTTTTAATTTCCATAAGATATAGGAGCAGAATTAGGCCAATCAAGTTTACTCTGCCATTCAATCATGGCTGATCTATTTTCCCCCTCAACCCCATTCTCCACCCTTCTCCCCATGACCTTTGCTACCCTTTACTGATCAATCTCTACTTTAAAAATGCCCAATGTCTTGGCCTCCTTAGCAGCCTTAGTAAATGTTACCTACATGTTATTTACTACTTGCCATTCTACACATCCAAGGGCAGTATGTTATTATGTGGGAACGTGTGAATTCTGTTGTTTGATGCTGACAGTCACATCATCAAACTGGTAATGGTAACTTGGATGGCGATCAACAATCCTGTGAACTGCCGCTGGATATTTTTGTTATGTCATAGTAGAATGTAGAATCAAGCTGCCAGTTGGAAAGGGAGAACAGAGTAGCTAGACATTGGTAGCCATCTTGTTCTCTCCAACAGGAAGCTTGATTTTGATGACACTTGGAAGTAACAAAAACATCCCAAAGCACTTCACAGGATTGCTGATCAAACTTTGATTATTCATGGTCTTGGAATGGAAGATCATAATTTTTTTCATTTTGCTTATGAAAATATGTTAAATGTTATGTTTATTACATATTTCCTGCAAGCTAGGTTGTGCCTTGCCAGAATAGAGAAGCTGTGATTTTAGTAATGGACTTTGCAGCTGATGTTGCAATTGGGTCTGCTCAAGAGGCCAGATTTGGAACTATGTACTTATCTTTGGGTTATGGGACTGGAGCGCATTAAATTACAGCAAGAAGAGAATGTGGAAATATTTGGAAACTACAGCAAGGTGACAATGATAAAATCAAATAGTTTTATAATTGGGATTAGGGTGCAATTATAAATGCAATTAGGGTGATGGGTGAGTCTGATTTGGAGAGATATGAACACACATTAAGAGCTTTCAGGTTACCTTAGTGTTGAAGGGGGGGGGGGGGGGAATGGGGAGAGGTGGGAGAGAGATTGCATTCCCAGACACTGGTCTGTATTGTGGGTTTTTCCATTCTGCAAATCCACCTCATCTCTGCATGCAAGTCAAAGAAAAATGTACCTTGTTTTACTTTTTGCATAAATCCATGCTTACATTTTAATCCACATCTCAAATTTGTGAGTTCTGTGCAGGAGAATTTATTTTACCTGAATGACCATAACACAGGGTCATTTGTAGAATAATAAATGCAATTGGATTTCTCAACGCAGTGTTGTATTTACATACTGATCTTTGTTGACCCACTGTCTTTGATAGGTTAAATCGAGCTGAGATGAGAAAGACAAATCTGAATCTTTCAAATTGTACAGGTAAAAAAATAATTATTTTATCATGTTCTTGTTAGTGTTCACCATTTTGACGCAAGCTGTTTATCTGAATTTAGCCTGGCTGCTTCAGGAGGTCATTCAGGCTGGGTGGTGAGAAGCTGTTGACGTTAGAATCATGCTAAATCTCCCCCTCCACTTTATTTGATGGATGCAAGCATCTAATCAGAAATGCTTTTAGCAACTTCATTTTAATTATGGCTAAGTTTTTTGTTTTTTTTAATCTGTTTACTAGCTTGCATCTTTTTTTACTTGTTGCTTTGGTCAGGCAGTAAACATGATTGCCAATACTTAATTATTGAGGCAATGGCTGCCTCGCCATCAGCCTGTCATTTTCCTTTGTGTCGAATAGTATGTGTTACATTTATGTTTTTAGTGTTCTTTAGCTTTGTTTTATGTTGGGGGAAACATTTTCTAATCCCTTACCTCGACAGAGACACGTTTTTTTTCCCCCCGTATTGTATTTCCGCATGGACTGCGGCCTAACATCGAGGAATTGGTGGCCTTTGCTGGAGCAATTTTGAGAGCTCCACCGCAGGTACCTGCGGACTTAACATCATAGAGCCTGCGGTCTCTGGTCAGAGACCGACTTCAGGAACGCCAAGCCACGGAAGTTTCGACCGCCGGCTGGGGGAGCTTCAATCGCCCCGAAGCGGGAGAACAAAGAGGAAGAAGTTTAGACTTTTGCCTTCCATCGCAGTGAGGAATGAGGGGAATCTGCTGTTTTGGATGTTTTGTAGCGGGACTCGCAGGAGTCCAGCCAAAAACTAATCTGACACGAGTTTATTCTCTCCAATACAGCTCCCTACTCCACCCCGGTCACGGATATTGCCTGGCCTTAAATACCAACTCGGGTACTGACACAGTGACTAGCGCCTCCCACATCAAGACGCCGCCCCCTAGAGTCGATGGTTCGTTGTGCCCGTGGCCTACCATCAGGTTCTGCCACCTGACCCCCCCTGCCCACAGAACCAGAGGCACCGGACCGGGCGGCCAGAACGCGTAGATACAATCCCACATCCTGGGGGCTTGCTTGGTTCGGAAGAATCTCCGCGAGCCCAGGACAGCGGATGCCCGCGATTGAGCCACATGGACTAGCTCCCTCAGGTCCAAGTGGGCCAGTTTCAAACGAGCCATGGACACAGTTTCACGCCGGCCTCCCATGTCCAAATCAAATGTAGTAGGCCCATGCCGCAGCACACGGAAGGGACCTTCATACGGGCGCTGCAAGGGTGACCTGTGGGAGTCACTGTGAAGAAAAACGTACAGGCAGCCCATCAGTGGCAGTGGCACATGGGAAGGGGCCACTCCATGACGCGATGTTGGGATGGGAGACAGGGCGCCGACTCTCTACCGCAAGCAGATCAGCACCGATGACGGGGGTTCCTGGGACCCATCAGCAGCAGGGACAAAGCATCCGCCGCTAGGTTGCATTTCCCGGCGATGTGTCGGACGTCTGTTGTATACTCCGAAATAGCCGCCTGCTGGCGGGTGGACCTAGGATCCAAAACCTTCGCGAAAGCAAACGTGAAGGCTTCGAGCGAACGTCGAGGTAGTATTGGAAGTGCCGCACTGCGAGGTGTAAGGCGGACAGCTCTCGGTCAAAAGCGCTGTTTCGCAGCACTCGGATAATGGCTAAAGAAGGCCGTTGACCGACTGTTCCAAAGCGCCGCAGAGTCAGAGGCATCCACAGTATGGGCTGTGGCGGCTTCGGCTGACGGATGCACGTGCATAGTCACTGAAGCCAAGGCCTCCTTTGCCCCTTCAAGCTCCGCCGTGGTGACAGCATCCCACTGTATCTCCCGCTGCTTGCCCGTCAGCAACTGGAAAAGCAGCCGCAAAAGTTTAGCAGCCGCCGGAACGAACCGGTGGTAAAATGTGACCATCCCTACGAATTCCCGGAGGCCACGTACCATAGCAGGCCATGGGAACCGGTGGATTGCCTCAACCCTGTCCGGCAGAGGCACTGCTCCGTGCCGTGTCACCCAATGCCCCAGGAAGTTGATGGCCCGAAGGCTGAATTGGCACTTGCCAGGGTTAATTTCGAGGCCATGATCACTGAGGTGCTGGAAGAGTAGACGCAGGTGGGCGCAGTGTTCCTCTTGCGAGCGACTTGCCACGAGGATGTTGTCCAAGTAGACAAACAGGAAGTCGAGCCCGCGCACCACAGTGTCCATCAGGTGCTGAAAGGCCTGCGCAGCATTCTTGAAACTGAAGAGCATCCGCAGGAACTCGAACGACCCGAATGGGGTGATAATTGCTGCCTTGGAGACATCCTCCGGTCGCACGGGGATCTGGTGATATCCCCGGACTAAGTCGATATTGGAGAAGAACCTAGCCCCGGCCAGATGGGCTGAGAAGTCCTGTATGTGGGGAATAGGGTAACGGCCAGCTATCTTGGCCTCGTTAAGGCGGTGGTAGTCCCCACACGGCCTCCAGCCGCCGGACACGTTCGGCACCATGTGCAGTGGGGAGGCCCATGGGCTGTTGGAGCGCCGAACGATGCCTATGGCCTCCATACTCCGAAACTCCGCCTTTGCTAGGAGGAGTTTGTCGGGAGTGAGCCTGCGGGCATGGAGCGGTGGACTCGATGTCAGGATATGGTGCATGACACTGTGCCTCATGCGGGCCAAGCCGAACTTGGGGGTGACAATGTCCGGAAACTCAGCAAGTACCTGGGCGTGGACATTATCCACCGTCGCTACGGGGTTGCTGACCGGCGCAGTAGAGCACAAGGAGATCTTCTAAAAAGTTGACGCGTGGACAAGGCATTGACCCCTCACGTCAACAAGGAGTGACTGTGCCCGCAAGAAATCTGCGCCCAGCAACAACTGGGCCACGTCTACAAAGATCAAAGGCCTGGTGAAATGGCACAGGCTGAACATGACGGGAACCGTGCAGATGCCATATGTGCGGATTCAACTGCCTTGTGGGCGTGGGCCTCTTGTGGGCGTGGTCCTGGGTCGCTAGGCCTGCCAGGGCGCTGAATTGGTCGAGTGATTCCGGATCGATTCAGCCGCTAGCCAGATCAGTTCCTCGAAGCTCTCCCCCAAGAGCTGCCGGCGGATGTCGTGCGACAACAGCTGCAGGTAACTAAATTCAAAGAGTGGGCCGGGTAGGTGGTCGCCCATAAGCCTTAGCATCTTGCTCATGAGGGCCGAGGGCATCTGGTTGCCCGACCCTGCCCACGTTGAGGACCCAACAGGCGTGTTGCATTCGGCTCGGCCCGTAATTCTGGAGCAGCGCTCCTTGAGGCCTGCATTCTTACCCGCCAGCGGCAGATTGTCCAGATAAGGAATGACCCGACTGGCTGCCTGCTGGTCCAGTGCGCTTATCACATAGTGGTAACGAGTCTCGTCAGCCGTTACGCCGTGGATGTAATATTGGGATTTGGCCTGTCGGAACCAAACCCCCGACTGCGAGGTCCAAAATGTAGGTAGCTTCAGGGAGACGGCGTCGAGGTTGGCCTCAAAGGCGGCAGCTGCAGAATGCATTTTTTCCCAAATTTCCCTTCCAGGATTACACTCCTGGGCATCGGGGTCACCAGTGTAGCGGGACTCGCAGGAGTCCAGCCAAAAATGAATCAGACTCGAGTTGTGTGCACGAGACGTGTTTATTCTCTCCAATACAGCTCCCTACTCCACCCCGGTCACGGGTGTTGCCCGGCCTTAAATGCCAACTCGGGTACCGACCCAGTGATTAGCGCCTACCACACCAAGACGCCACCCTCCAGAGCCGAGGTTTCGTTGTGCCCGTGGCTTGCCACCAGGTGCCGCCACAGTTTGATAACTTTTATGTAATTGTGTGTCTTTTTTTTCGTATGGCTGTACGGTAATTCGCATATCACTCTACCTTAATGGGTACATGTAACAATGAAAAGACCTTTGAAACCTTAAATTATGAAAACAATAAGCAGAATACTGAGCCTGTTCTACTTGGCAAATCGCTTATTGAATGCATTTGGTCAGGTTCTTTTTCCCCTCATTGAAAAAGATAAGTGCAAATTGGTGTAAAATTGAAGAAATCAATGTTCATACTGTTCACTGTTAAAATGAAGGGCAAGGTGGAGGTCAGTGGTGTAGTTAATTTAATTAAAATTTACAATTGCATATTTGTCAACAAGCTGGATCTAACATAATCTGGCCTATTAATTCCCTGGCATCAATGATCTTTCACGTTCAAGAATTTTCTTTTGGTGTATACATTGATTTAATTTTGAATGAATAATAAAGGATGTGGTTGGCTATTACAATATTCATACTGGCGCAGACTGCTTGCAGAAAGCATTGTTAAAGTTTTAATCTACCTTTGATTTCCTCTGAGCTATTCATTACATTTGCTGTTTGATTAACAGATGGGGGCCACATGGAAGGTGGTCAACTAAATGTTTTGGAGGTACAGAATTTGTCGGCGAATTATAGCTTACTACATATACAGCCATCCCCGACCGTCTGCACCAAGGAAGCTCTAGGTAAGAGCAATGGCTGTATCACTTAATGCAGTTAGTTTATTTGGGCTTGGTTGAGTATTAAACACTACCTGAATCTGGTGATCTGGATGCAATCCATTAGTTAATACAAATTTGCAGGGATGAGCACTGTCAAATATTGTCCCATTCACCCTTCAATCCGGGCTCGGAATGCAGGTAGATTGTTCATGTTCTTTATTTTTTAAATATTAGCCTAAATGTGGACAGGTGATAGTTTATTTTTTCTAGTTTGCGATGCTGTGTGGAAGCAGGCCCTTTGGTTCACTGAGTCCCTGGTGATCGCTGATCCCCTGTATATTAACCCATATAATAGCATCCAACACACTAGGGGGAATTTACAGAAGCCAATTAACCAACACATGGGAATGTGGGAGGAAATCAAAGCACCCGGAGAAAACCCACACGGTCACAGGGAAAACGTACAACTCCGCACAGATAGCAGCCGTAGTCAGGATCAAACACAGATCTCTGGCGCTTTGAGGCAGCAGCTTCACTGCTGCGCCACTGCACTGCCGTCTACCCATCTACACATAGATTTAAGATAAGAGATCTCCCTCTTTATCTTGACGTATTAATGCAGTTATATTCTCTCATAATTCAACCCAATTAACTGTTGTTTGCAGCCTTATCCTTGTCCTGATACACAATACTCCAATACAAATGACCAGTCTTGTGTAGATTGACACATTTTTAATACAGATACTAAATGATCCTTGTGAATCTTGGACTGGGTGTTGAATTTCTTTGATCACATACCTACATGATGATTAAGTTATAATCACAGTTGATCATGATGCAGAATATACATTTAAAATTCTAATTACTTAGAATTTAAATGCAAACCATGGAGATGACAGCATCAGATGTCAGGATTTAACCCGGAGACTGGGGCTGAGCCGTAGCAACAGCACCGACTGATGGTTGAGATTCAAACGTTCAGTATTTCCTAGGACTGGATTTGTCAGAACTGCTGTCATTTTTTTTTTCTAAACAAGTACTTGTACACTTCTGGATTTGTGCAGTAATATAGATATTCTAAACTTGCCATTTTCAACTGGCATGTACTACCAGATTTGTTGTAAGAGTGATGACAAAGCGGAGGCTTGCAGGCACTTAAGCTGATGAGGCTGAACTGAGTATGTGTAGGCAGGAACTGCAGATGCTGGTTTAAATAAAAAATTGACTCAAAATACTGGAGTAACTCAGCGGGACAGGTAGCATCTCTGGAGAGAAGGAATGGGTGGTGTTTCCTTCACCCATTCCTTCTCTCCAGCGATGCTGCCAGTCTCACTGAGTTACTCCAGTATTTTGTGTATATCTTCAGGCTGTAAACTGATCCTGGGTTAGACACAGCTCAGCCTCTGTTTATCCATTCATCTGTACTGAATGGGAGGGATGCATGGGAAGATAACATTATTTGTTTAGGGTGGTGCCTCTTTGTGCTTTGGAATGCCTTAAAATTCAGAAACATTAGAAACTGTCGATAGTTTGCTTTACAGATGGAAAAGCCTATCGTAGAACTTCTCAAGCCTTTCTAGTCCCATCAGTATGCGACTCCAGGCGGTCAGCGCGACCTAACGTGGTCGCTTGAGCCGTCCGGCCTCGCGGGGCCAGTCCCACTTCTATCGCCGGAGCCATATGGAGTTGTGCGGAGCTGGTCCCGATATCGCGCGGGGTTCTGAAAAACTGACTGCGTTCAAAAATTCTGCGCGGCAACTGCCTGTCGGCCCGCAGCCGCCTCGACGCATTACGCACTGCCTCGCGTCGTGCCTCCGTGACCCTCTCTGTGTGCCTCCGTGGCCCTCTCTTTGTGTCCCTCTCTCTGTTCCTCCGTGACCCTCTATATATGTGCCTCCGTGACCCTCTCTATGTGTGCCTCCGTGACCCTCTATATGTGTGCCTCCGTGAGCCTCTATATGTGTGCCTCCGTGACCCTCTATATGTGTGCCTCCGTGGCCCTCTATATGTGTGCCTCTGTGAGCCCTCTATATGTGTGCCTCCGTGCCTCTGTGGCCCTCTCTCTGTGCCTCTGTGGCCCTCTCTCTGTGCCTCTGTGGCCCTCTCCTGTGCCTCTGTGGCCCTCTCTGTGCCTCTGTGGCCCTCTCTCTGTGCCTCTGTGGCCCTCTCTCTGTGCCTCTGTGGCCCTCTCTCTGTGCCTCTGTGGCCTCTCATCTGTGCCTCTGTGGCCCTCTCTGTGCCTCTGTGGCCCTCTCTCTGTGCCTCTGTGGCCCTCCTCTGTGCCTTGTGGCCCTCTCTCTGTGCCTCAGTGGCCCTCTCCTGTGCCTCTGTGGCCTCTCTCTGTGCCTCCCCCTCTCCTATGGTGGCCCTCCTCTGTGCCTCCGTGGCCCTCCCTCTCTGTGCCTCCGTGGCCCTCCCTCTGTGTGCCTCCGTGGCCCTCCCTCTGTGTGCCTCCGTGGCCCTCCCTCTGTGTGCCTCCGTGGCCCTCCCTCTGTGTGCCTCCGTGGCCCTCCCTCTGTGTGCCTCCGTGGCCCTCCCTCTGTGTGTCCCTCTCTATCCTTGCGAACTTACCGCGGACTTCACTCCAACTTCGCGCCACTCACCCGACCTCTGCGCGGCCACCGCTGCCGGTTTGGTCGCGCTCGCCGCATGCAGGCGCATGCTGGTGGGACCGGCCCTGTACGGGAATCACCCGACCTCCGCGCGGCCCCCGCTTCCAGTTTGGTCACGCTCACCGCCCGGAGTCGCATGCTGATGGGACAGGCCCTTTACTTGTATGTTATTGGAGATCCCACATTAGGCGGTTTATTTCATCTGGATCCATAAAATCCGTTTTCTACATTTGGCAAAAGCATATTTTATGTACCAGGACCATTGCCAGCAGTCTCTGCTTGGGAAATTCAGTCATAAGCATTGTGTATGTTTGAACATTGCTTTCCAAATGTGGAATAAAAACAAGAGGACGAGTCTATTTCTTAAATTAAAATTGCATTTTCCATTGCAGATGTCATAAACGGTATGTTCTGCACACCAGTTAATTGCTCGCAATGGAGTGATATAAATCAGTCCATGAATTTGGGTGCTGTGTCTGGTGTCTATAGCGATGACCAGGCATTTGAAGTTCAGTTTATGAAAAATGGTGAGAATTCAGAATTTTGGCAGTATTGGTAATATCTTGTTTTTAATTGTTAACCAGTACTTTGAGTTGTAATCTTATAATCTCATTTGGGACAATTTCCCTGGTATTGAGCTGAAGTAACACAAGCATGTAATTTTCTTCTGTTATTTACCACCTAAGTAGAAATGTTGACATTTCAATTCCGTCTACTATCTGCTATGATTAGGTTCAAAGGAAACTTTTGCTGTGGAATCGGGCAAAAAAAATTGTTTTTCAGAGAGGGAGTTGCCATGCTTCTTTAATCTAAACTAAATTTCACATAGCTGCATGATACATTTTAAAGTCTTATTGTGCTTGAAAGGCCTCTATTAGCATAGTTATGATTGCAATAAAACTTCATTAAATTAGTATGCCTTTGACTTTGATGGACTGGAAGATTTTATGAGCCATTGGATTATTTTTCTGATCAATATCCCAACACACTTATTACACAGTGTGTTTAGTGCCCCATCCCACCCCTAGTATGTTTAGAGAGAGCATAGGAAACTGGACATCTGTGAATTTAAAGTGACCTCAAGAAACATCACCCAGTAAACAGATGCTGAACCATTATGATTTCTAATTCTGATATGAGTTTAGTGGACGTGTGCCACATGGAAAACTTGTAGATTTATATTGATCCCTATCAGTTAAGAAAGTTTGTTATACCTGAAGAGGCTGCAATGAATCTTTCCTAAGAAATGCTCTTGCAGTGACCGCTACCTTTACTTTAGCAAATGTATAATAATATACTTTCAACAGCATGACAGGGATGTAATGAAGTGGCATTTCTCTTTGTAGCTGACAAACATGATCCAAGCTTGGTTCCGAAGCAGATTCCTTCATTCTTTGGGTTGCCAACATTACCGTTCCATATTTTTAATGAGATTTCAGATGTTGAAGACCAGGAGAACAAGTATGTTTCTGTGCAGATTGTAGCAACATAGATGCTCAATATTTTGCTGTGGTTTTAATCATATGCCTTTATCATTAATTTTGCAAAAAAATGCTCGATATGATGAGCACGAGCTTTCAATCCTTACTGATATTTGCAATATTATTTCTGCTCCACATTTTTAATGCTTTCAAATTTTAACTTATACGCATAGAATGACCAAATGCTACCTTTCTTGATTTGCAGAAGAACCATTTAGTCTAACCAAGCACATAGTTGCAGCAACCACATATTTGTGTTTTTCATTAAGATATTTTTGTGTAGCAAGTGCATATTTCTATCATCTTTGTAACCACCTACTGGTGGTGAGAAGACAGTTATTTAGAGTTCTGGATGTCAGCTGTATGTTTTTTCTTTCCATTCATCCTTCAATGAGTTAATAAGTGGCCAGTGTTTCCACTGGTGTATTGGTTGAGATGAACTGACTTGGCACTGAGATCTAATCTGAACTACCTCTGATCTGTTGGATAAATTCAATCACTGGCAAATAACTTTTTATTATTTTGCTTGTTCATTTTTTAAGTGTTTTAACAGTTTGCTTCTTCAATAGGAGACCATAGAACCGATTTTAGCAATTTAAATCAGTCAAAAATTCAAATGTCCGGAATGGGATTATGATTTCACCTCTTGCTGTTTAAGGCCACCAGCTGATTACTTGAAGCCCAGACCTCGATGGCCACTTTCAGGAATCCTTGTGCCTTCCAAGGACATTCCAACTGAGGAAACCTGTGATGCTGAAGTCGTAAGTGACACGCACCACCATTTAACATTGAGTTTAATATAAAAATGTTATTTCAAATATCAATTTAGTTCTCCCTAAATTTGGATCTCCGAGGCAAAATAAGAATGGCCTTTTTTTCCCATTTACTACGATAATAAAAAACGCACAAGATTTAAACTAGTTGAAAATCCTCGCGGCAGAGGGTTAAAATGCTCAAAATTGTGGATTTGTAATGTAAATAGAAACTGTTTCCAATGAGAAATGTTAACCATTGGTAACCAGAAAGCATAGAATTGAACTAATTTTAAAAACTAGTGGGGTGATTTTTTTTTTAAGGCAATGTTTTGGTTTGAATGCTGAAGCAGCCTCTTTAGTAATATTCAAAGCACAATAAGATCTGCAGAACTGAGAATAGAATTTGAGGGATTCATTTAGTAACTTTACATAAGCCCGCATTAACAAAAGTGAATAGATATTATAAATTTATTATCTGAACTTTCCTCAGCCAGTATTTAGTGGAAGTAAGCTAAGTATAACATTCTATGCTTGCTAACATTTTACACTTACAGCAGCTCTAGAACTTGATGATTTTGTTATTCCTTAATGCGCTGTATTATTGCGTTCATTCTGCAATACTGCTTCGGAATTGAGTAGCAGTATTTTCCAAAGATAGACACATTGCTGGAGTAACTCAGCAGGTCAGCCAGCATCTCTGGAGAAAATGGATTGGTGACATTTCAGATCGGGACCCTTCTTCAGTCTCCAAAGATGCTGCCTGACCTGCTGAATTACCCCTGCATTTTGTGTCTACCGTATAAACCAGAATTTGCAGTTCTTTGCTTCAGCATTTTTCTCCTATTTAGATTACAGTCAATGCTATACCATAGCAGATTTTAAATGAGATTTAATTGCATTTGGAGTATCTGGGCATTTGTTTGAATGTAATTTAACAATATGGTAATTTATTTTCTTCATTTAAAAAGGATGATTTGGATGTTATGGAACCCTTAACTGATCATTCTGAGAGCAATGATTATCCAAACAAAACACTAGGCCCATTTCCTGAAAATGCCTGTGACTTCTCAAGAGGAGCACATCTGGTCTCTACTCCTTTTCATCAAGATCCTCTGAATGGAGATAAGTCAATCAAATGGATCTCTGATTCTTCTAGGACTAATCTAAATTCATTGTCACTCTTCAAGGAATCTATGTATGACCAGCCGCTGCATATGAAAAAACTGAGGTAAAATTTTCCTTTTTGGCATCTAGCTCTCTGACCACTTTTGTTGATGCTATACATCTGACTAATTATTGCTATCAGTGACATGTTTATTGAAGCTCGGGTTAAAAATGTTGTTAAACATATCTGGAAATTTAATGCATTTGAAGGAGCATTTTTTGGCATTCTATTAGGTGACTGTCTGACTATTTTCTGCAGCAGGTTTGTATATTGAATTGAAAGATATAGCATGGAAACATCCTTCAGCCCACATAGTCAATCCCTGGATTGCCCATTCACACATGTCCTATGATATTCCACTTTATCATCCACTCTACACTATGGACTGCCATGGTTTCAAGGGCTTAGACGGGGTGGAATTTGTCAGATGCGTTCAAGAAAGCTTCCTGAGCTAATATGTAGAGGTCCCTACAAAGGAGAGGGCAACGTTTTACCTACTCATAGGAACTTGGGAAGAGCAACAGTTCTACAGCTTTAAAATAGTTATGGATAATACGGGGCTGGTTCACAAATTAAAGTTCTAAATTGGGGCAAGGCCAATTTTGATGGTATTGGACACAAACTTTAAGTAGGATTCAAGGAAGAAAGAAGAAGGTTTTTTTGGACTGGAGGCCTGTGACTAATGGTGTGTCATGGTGATTGTTGCTGGGCACATTGCAGTTTGTGGTTTATATTGACGACTTAGATAAGAATGTGCAAGGCATGATTAGTAAGTGTGTAGTTGACTAAAGTAGGTGGTATCGTAGACAGTGAAAAGCTTTATCAAAAATTACAACAGGATCTCGATCAGCTGGGCAAGTGGACTGAAGAATGGCTAATGGAGTTCAATGCAGATGGATGCGAGGTGTTGAAATATGGGAAGTCAAACTGGACAGTACCTGCACGGTGAATGGTAGGGACCTGGGAGTGTTGTAAAGTAGAGGGGTCTCGGAGTACACGTGCAAAGTTCCCCGAATGTGGCGTCACAAGTAGATACCGTAGTAATTAAGGTTTTTGGTACATTGGCCTTGATCAGTCGGGTATAGTTGGGTCGTTCTATTACAATTGTACAAGATATTGGTGAGGCTGCATTTGGAGTATTTTAATTAGTTTTGATTACCCTGCCAAAGGAAGAATGTCAGGAAGCTGGAATGAGTGCAGAGAAGATCTATGAGGATATTGGCAGTGCTTGAGATTGGGCAAGTTAGGACTTTATTCCTTAGAGCGCAGAGCTAAGGGGTGATCTTATAGAGATGTATAATATCATGAGGTGAATTGATAGGGTGAATGCACAGTATTTTATCCAGCAGAGGGAAATCAAGAACCAGAGGGCATCTGTTTATTTTGAGAGGGGAAAGATTTAATTGTATCAGAGGAAAGATACTAGCATGGATAACAGGTTGACAGAAGGCAAAGAGTGGCAATAAAGGGGGTATTCAGGTTGGCTGCCAGGGGTCAGTGTGGGGACCACTAGACTTCACGTTGCATATCAATGATTTGGATGAGGGGCTTGAATGTTTTGTAGCCAAGTTTGCAGATAAGATGATAGGTGGAGGGGCAAATAGTGTAGAGAAAGCAGGGACACTGCAGAAGGACTTGGACAGGTTGGGAGAGTGGGCAGAGAAGTGGCATCCCTAACTTGTTAAATCTTATAACTCAATTTAGTTTATTCTCGGGATACAGAATTAATTGGAATAAGAGTGAGATTATGCCAATAACGGAACCTAATTTATATATATTGCAACAATCACCTTTTAAAATAGTGAATGAAAAATTTAAATACTTAGGAATTTACGTGACCAAGAAATATACTTTATTCAAATCAAATTTCGTGCCTCTACTTAATAAATTGCATAAGAATATTCAATATCTGAAACACTTCTCATTTCAATGCTCGGTAGAATTAATGCTATTAAAATGATTTTCCTTCCTCAACTACTATACCTCTTTCGATCAATTCCGATATATCTCCCAAAAAAATTATTTTAAAAAGTCGACTCTATTGTGACAAGTTTTATTTGGGATTATAAGAATCACAGAATAAGTAAAAAACACTTATGTAAACCCAAGATGAATGGAGGATTAGTCTTACCAAATTTCTTGTTTTATTTCTGGGCAGTCAATGTCAAAAACATAAATTTCTGGTTGAAAGATATGGATCAACAACCAGACTGGTTAAAGATGGAAAAGGAAGATTGTCTGTCTTTTGAAATTGGTCCGATTCTGTTAACTCCCACAAAATTGAATTAAAAAATCTATAGTCTTTGAATTGTGTCTTGTCCCTACTATTTTTGTTTTGTATTTTGTTTTATTCTGCTTATATCTTTTGTAATCTGCTTATTAAATTTTGTAAGGCGTCCTTGAGAGTCTTTGATAAGGTGCCCATAAGTATAATGTATAAATAAATATAGTGAAAATCCAATAATACCTAGTGGTGTTTGAATTTGGGAAACAAATAAAAATGACACTAAAATTGGATAATTTAATCACTTTCTCTCCCTATTGCAAATAACCCTTCATTTAAACCTTCAGTATTGGATAAAGGTTTTGCACAATGGAAAAATTATGGAATTAAAAAGAAGGGACATCTTTATAGAAATGGTATGTTTCAGGAGGTACATCAGAATTATGGATTACATTCAAATAATTGTTTTAGATATCTAACAACTTAAAGATTATGTTAAATCATATACACAAGAATACAGAACTAGAGAGCCAGAGATTCTAGATGAATGTTTGAATAAACACCCCAACACAGTCAAATTAATATCTTACATTTATAATACTCTTTTAGATAGTGAGATTCCGTTGACGGAATTATATAGACAAGCATGGGAAACCGAATTAGTTCAACCCATAACGAAAGATATTTGGGATGAAAGTCTACAACATATACATCAATGTTCGTTAAACGCCAGACATTCTTTAATACAATTTAAAGTACTACATAGATTGCATTATTCTAAAACACAATTAAATAGAATTTTTCCTAATATCTCTCCTATCTGTGATAAATGTCAATACTCTGAGGCTAATTTAACCCATACCTTTGTAAGTTGCATAAAAATTTAAAAAAATTGGATGGATATTTTTTTAATTATTTCCGTAGTGGTTAATACTCAACTGGAGCCCGATCCTAAATTGATAATATTAGGCATATCAGAACAATACCTAAAACTTACAATAAACCAAAGAAATTTCCTTGATTATAATATAATAACTGGGAAAAAATTAATATTAAAATTTTGGAAAAACCCAGCAACCCCCACAATCAAAATGTGGATTATGGAGATGTTGGAGACCTTAAATCTGGAAAAAAAATAGATTTGTCTTAATTGACAAACCAGAATTATTTACTAGAATATGGTCTCCGTTCATAGATTATCTGAGGGGGTGGAATGGGCCGGCGCGGAAGCCTGACTGAAGCTTGAACCCAGGACTAGATGAATAGTTGTTCTCTGACCTACGGACCTATCTCCTAAGTTGTATTATGGATAGCTTATTCTATTTTTCTAATTTTCTTTTTTTTTCTCTCTTTATTTTTTCTATCTATTAAAAGAAAAATAATAATAATTAGAATCAATGTTAATATGTAACCGATAAATGAAGATCCCAGCTACACTGGTAGCGGGGTCCCTGGAATCCTGGATATTTAATATGTAACCGTTTAACAAAGTTCTGAGTGGCTTGGACTATGATATGTACATGCCTCAAATAAAAATTTAACTTTGAAAAAAAAAAAATCTTACCAACCACTGAAGTCAGGCTAACCGGCCTTATGGTTTGCATTCTTCTGCTTTGCTCACTTCTTGAACGGTGGAGTAATATTTGCAATTTTCCAATCGTCTGGGACCACTCCTGACTGAATTTGGAAAGATCACTACTAATCCCTCCACAATCTCTAAAACCACCTCTTTCAGAACCCTGGGGTGCAGTGTATCTGCTCCAGCTGACTTATCCACCTTCAGCCCTTTCAGCTTCCCAAGCACCTTCTCCTTAGTAATAGCCACTCCACTAACTTCCACCCCATGATTCTCATTAATTTCAGGCATGTTGGTGATATCCTCCACTGTGAAGACTGATGCAAAAAAAAATTCAATTCCACTGCCATTTCATTATTCCCCATTATCACTTCTCCTGCATCACTTTCCAGTGGTTCAACATATGGTTTTGCCTCTTTCTTACTCTTTATATATCTGAAGAAATTATTGCTATCCTCTTATTATTGGCTTACTTACCTTCATATTTCATCTTTTCTCCCTGTATTGCCTTTCCAGTTACCCTTTGTTCTCTTTAAAAAGCTTCCCAATCCTCTAGCTTCCATGAATTTCCCATGTTGTATGCCTTCTCTTTTAGTTTCATGCTGTCTTTGACTTTTGTCAGCCACAGTCACCTCATGTACCCCTAGAATCTTTCTTCCTCTTTCGAATGAAAAGGTTCTGTGTCTTTTGAATTATTCCGAGCAATTCCTGCCATTGCTGTTTCACCGTCATTCCTGCTAGGGTCCCTTTCCAATTAACTTGCTAGCTCCTCCCTCATGCCTCTGTAGTCATCTTTCCTCAGCTGTAATATTGACACATCGGATTTCATTTTCTCCCTCTCAAATTGAAGGTTGAATCTTATATTATGATCACTACCTCCTAGTGGTTCCTTTACCTTATGCTCCCTAATCAAATCTGGTTCATTACACAACACAAAATCTTCTTCAGCCGGGTCTTGTAGAAGGGTTTCGGCCCGAAACATTGCCTATTTCCTTTGCTCAATAGATGCTGCTGCACCCGCTGAGTTTCTCCAGCACTTTTGTCTACCTTCGATTTTCCAGCATCTGCAGTTCCTTCTTAAACACTAAATCCAGAATTGCTTTTTCCCTGGTAGGCTCCATTACAAGCTGCTCTATGAAAGCATTTCGTAGGCACTCTACAAATTCCCTCTCTTGGGGTCCAGTAACAACCTGATTTTCCCAGTCTACCTTCATATTGAAATCCTTCACCACCACCTTTCTTACATGCTGATTGTATCTCCTGATATAACCTGTACCCTATATCCTGGCTACTGCGCACTAGCCTGTAAATAACTCGCATCAGGATCTTTTTACCCTTGCAGTTTCTTAGCTCTACCCACAAGGATTCAACATCCTCTATATCACCCATTGCTAAGAACCAAATTTCAGTTCCTTACCAGCAGAGCTACCCCACCCCGCCCACATATCTGTTTTGGATAGGATGTGTAACCTTGGATATTCAGCTCCCAGCTCTAATCCTCTTTCATCCATGTCTCTGTAATGCCCACAACATCGTACCGAGCAATTTCTAAAAGCTACAAGCTCATCCACACTTTTCCTTTATATTTTTATATGTAACAACCAATTTTAATTGCTGCCCCTCTAAGTCCAAGCATTTGTTTATCACAAGCAAAGAAGCAGGCTACAAGGTTCCTTGTAGACTCCATATGTGATCCTCTTGCCACTAACTTTTAACTGCCATTTTTATCCAATTTGTTGGAAACTAGACAATTACACTGCTGTTATTTGGAGTAAAAAGTTAGTCCAACATAATTGCTCACATTTGTTCACCAACCTGTTGAAGTCCTTGAACTATCCTCCATAAAGTAGCTGAGGTTTGGGTGGGGTGTGGATTGAATAGCAAAACTAAGATTTTTTGTAAGTACGCCGGGAGTAGCTGGTCAGAATTTACTTGTTATCTCATTTCTCATGATTGTTTTGTTGCAAATAATTCAAATATAGTAAATTCCTTCCCATGGCCAGTGGGGATCAAATATCTAAGAATATGTATAAAATGGATATTCTTGATGTACTAAGGTGGTTTAGTCAATATTGTTTTAATTGATCTGATGTTTGAATGTGTTTGTGCTACAGTCCAATTCAAGAGGCAAGCGAAGATGGTCTATCTTCTGCTACCACCACCTCTTCAGGTTCCACCACTTCAGTGGGTACACTTTGTGCGATGAGTGATTTGAATATCTTTGAAAAATCTGAGCCAGGCCAATTGAATTCTTCTGAGATCTTCTACGAGAATTCCATCTCTGGTATGACTTTTCTTACTGTTTTCAGTCTTGAGATCTTGGGGTATATTGGTTAACGTAGTTGGCAGGATACCTGCTCAGTTGCTGTGCTTAAAGTCACTGAGCAGGATTAACTTTGACACAAACTTTAATATGGGTTTTCAAATGCTGAAACTGGTGAATTAATCCAGGATGCTGATCTTCAACAATAACTGCATAAAACATCCACTAGTTAATGTTGGATATCGACTGGGAATTAAAACAAAAAAAGTACACAGTGCTGGAGTAACTCAGCGGGTCAGGCAGCATCTCAGAAGAAGGGTCCCAACCCGAAACGTTACCTGTCCATGCCCTCCAGCGATGCTGCCTGACCTGCTGAGTTACTCCAACACGTTTTTTTTGTAAACCAGCATCTGCAGTTCCTTGTATCTATAAGAAACAACCCTTATTGACGGGGAGAAACATGCAAGGTATACTTCAGAATATTATGGTAAGTCACCATCTTGAACCATTGCAGTTGCTCTGATGAAAGTACTCCCACGGCACTGAGTAAGGAGTTCCAGGATTAGACCCAGCAATGATCCAATTTGTTGGAAACTAGAAAATTGTACTGCTGTTATTTGGAGTAAAAAGTGAGTCCAACATAATTGCTCACATTTGTTCACCAACCTGTTGAAGTCCTTGAACTATCCTCCATAAAGTAGCTGAGGTTTGGGTGGGGTGTGGATTGAATAGCAAAACTAAGATTTTTTGTAAGTACGCTGTGAGTAGATGGTCAGAATTTACTTGTTATCTGGTTAGTAGGATAGTATCGCAATATGAAGAGCCTCCAGGTGTGACATTTCCATGATTCTGCTGTCTTTGCCCTTTGTGCTAGAACTTGTGGGTTTGGAAAGTGCTGTCAAAGTCGCTTGAATGAGTAACTGCAATGCATTTTGTAAATAAAACTGCAATTATGACGTGTTGGTGATAAAGGGAAGAATGTATAGGGTGTTAAAGAAGGAACTGCAGATGCTGGAAAATCGAGGGTACACACAATGCTGGAGAAACTCAGAGGGTGCAGCAGCATCTATGGAGCAAAGGAAATAGGCAACGTTTTGGGCCGAAACCCTTCTTCAGACTGATGAATGTATAGGATGGTTGGGATGTTTAGAGAGCTAATTTATGGCTGTGTCAGCACTACCAAATTGAATATTCCACCATTAACTCTGTTTCCTTAGTTCTTTACGACAGATCATTTGGCTCATTGAGTATATGCCAAACATGAGTATAATATGATTATATTCTTCCTCGACCAGAGCAACCCATACCCGTCCACTGACACCCTCATCCGCGCGGAGTTGGTCCTTACCAATAACTTCTCTTTCGATTCCTCCATTTCCTCCAAACACAAGGCTAGCTATGGGCACACGCATGGGCCCCAGCTACGCTTGCCTCTTTGTTGGGTACGTCGAACAATCCTTGTTCTCGACCAGGGCCCCATCCCGACCTCTACCTCCGTTACATCGACGACTGCTTTGGTGTCACCTCCTGCACCCACACACAACTGACTGACTTCATTCATTTCACCACCAACTTCCATCCGCCACTCAAATACACTTGGACCATTTCCGACATTTCCCTACCATTCCTTGACCTCACAATCTCTATTGCAGGTGATACACTCGACCGACATCCACTACAAACCCACTGACTCCCACAGCTACCTGGAATACTCTTCCTCCCACCCTGCTTCCTGTAAGGACTCCATCCCCTATTCCCAATTCCTTCGTCTACGCCGCATCTGCTCCCAGGATGAGGCGTTTCACACCAGGTCATAACAAATGCCTCATTCTTCAGAGAACGGGGATTCCCCTCCCCCACTATTGATGAGGCTCGCACCAGGGTCTCATCCATACCCCGCAACACTGCCTCTTCTCCCCATTCCCCTCTCGCAAACAGGGCAGAGTCCCCCTGGTCCTCACCTTTCAACCAGCCGGCAAATACAACAGATAGTCCTCCGCCAGTTTTGCCACCTCCAACGTGACCCCTCCACCCGCCACATCTTCCCATCTCCCCCCCTGTCTGCCTTCCGCAAAGACCGCTCCCTCCGCGACTCCCTTGTCAATTCTTCCCTCCCCTCCCGCTCTACTCCTTCCCCGGGCACTTTCCCTTGCAAACCGCAAGAAATGCAACACTTGTCCCTTCACCTCCCCCCTCCACTCCTTTCAGGGACCCAAGCAGTCCTTCCAGGTCCGACAGAGGTTCACCTGCACCTCCTCCAACCTCATTTACTGCATCGCTGCTCCAGATGCCAGATGATCTATATCGGTGAGACCAAGCGGAGGCTTGGCGATCGTTTCGCCGAACACCTCCGCTCGGTCCGCAAAAACCAACCCGACCTCCCGGTCGCTCAGCACTTCAACTCCCCCACCCATTCCGTATCCAACCTCTCGGTCCTGGGCCTCCTCCATGGCCAGAGTGAGCAACACCGCAAGTTGGAGAACAGCACCTCATATTCCGCTTGGGGAGTTTGCATCCTTTGGGCTTGAACATTGAATTTTCTCAATTCTGTTAACCCCTGCTGTCTCCTCCCCCCTCCCACCTCTCCCTCAGCCCTCGGGCCCTGGCATTCCCTCTATCTCTATCTCCCTCCCACCCTAGTCGCACTAGCTCTCATTTTCACACCACAAACAGCTTACAATGGCTTGTTCCCTTTATCATCGATACTTTTTTGCATACTTTCATTCATTGTTCTTTAACATCACCGTCTATATCTCTCGTGATCCCTGACCAGTAAGAAGGGTCTCGACCCGAAACGTCGCCTATCTCCTTCGCTCCTTAGATGCTGCTGCACCCGCTGAGTTTCTCCAGCATTTTGTGGAACCCCCCAGTATAATATGATTATATGGTTATATGCTCCAGACCATATCTCTTCTGTTGCAGTTCCCCATAGCCTCTCATCTTCCAAAAACACAATCTATTTCCTGCGTATTTGTCTCCAATAATCTAGGAGATAATTCTGCTTCTGCCCCAAGGATCTTTTAAGTTTTGCTTAGATCTTCCCTTACTGTGCCTCATTATCCTAAACAACAGAATGTAAATTTAATTTCTTTGGCCACTCATGATAAGACAAACATTCCATCCCAGGAACTGGCTTAGTGAAACTCTGTTGATCGCGTTCAATCCCAGTATATCCTTGCTTAAATAAAGGGACCAAAATTGTGCCCAATACTCCAGGTGTGGCTTAGTACTCTGCACAATTGTAACTTTACTCCCCTATTTCTAAATTAATCTTGTAATAAAAGCCAACATGCCATTTACCTTTGTAACCACTTGCTGCACTTGCCAATTAATTTTTTTGTTATTTTGTGCATGATTACTCAAATCCCTCTTCTGTAATCTTTTCCATTTAGTTAGGTCTGCCTTTGAAATTCCACATACCAAAGTGCATGATCTCGTGCATTCTCACACTGAGCTCCATTTGCCAAGTTTATGTCCACCCACTCAATATTCAGTTGCAAAGTCCAAATGTCATCACAACGTGCCCTCCCACCTTTTTTTGTGTCATCGGCATTGGATACCTTGTACTCTGCCCCATCCTCCACGTCTTTAATAGAAATTGCAAATAATTGAGTCAAGAACTTGGGCATTCCACTTGTTACATCTTTACAGCCTGATAAAAACCCATTTATTCCAAATATCTTTGGCTCCCAAACCAATTATCAATCTATTCTAATCCATGTTCCCCAATAACACGATCTGTTATTTTGTGAACCTGTCTTTTATGTGAAGATCCAAATCCATTACATTGCACTCTCAGCCCTGACTACTCAAACAACTCCCACACATTTTTCAAACAAGACTAAATTTTCATGAAACCATGCTTTCTTGGCTTGAATACGTCAAGCTTCTCCAGCTATTTCTTTGATTATAGATTGCTGCATCGGGACATGGTAGCTTGACTGCCTTTGGTCCTTCGACTCTTTCTGTTACCTCATCCTTTGTGATAGTAACTGAACTTGTAAACGTTATATGTTCTTCCATAGTTTTTGAAATATAGTTAAGGGTTTGTAATTGCTGCACATATAGAGTAATTAAGTGCTCTTCAGTTTAATAGTGAAACCATTCATTTTGATGGGGGGAAAAAAAAGAGTACAGTAAAAGTGTACAGAAAATTATGCTTGGAAATTTGGTACTGATGTTCCAGAATTTTTGAGGTAATTTTGTTAATCTTGTAATTTTAGATTGGCTTTTTAGAATCTCACAATATGATAAATGATCCAGTAAGCTGGAAGGAGGTAGGGGAACTGGTGCCTTAGGTTAATGTGGCTCTGGAGAAGATGCTGGAGAGCTGCCTTTTTGACATTTTTGCCACAACATTGCCAAGCATTGGGCAACCATTGATCAAACCCGACTGGACCAGACCATACACTGACTGCAAAAATATGTTGGAGACTGGCTTTTTTTGTGGGGAGTTTCCTTGTAATTCCTACATGACTAGATCCAGCAACTCAATGCTTGACATCATCCACAATAATGCAGACTGCTTGATTGTACCAAATCCACAGCCTAAGCATTGACTTCCAGGCCTAAGGTTTCTATAATGCAAGCAATCTATAAAATTTGCAGAAATTATTCGGCTGAGCTATGCTGCATACACCTCATCCAAGGTGGACAAGGGCAGCAGGTACATAAAAATACTTCCCCAGCTGATTTTCTCTCAAAGTTGCACATGATTGCAATTCAGAAATGTTGCTGGTCATTCATCATTACAGAGTGTAAATCTTGAAGCTTGCTGCCCAATAGCTCAGTAGGAATACCATTATCAGAAGATCTGCAGCAGTTGAAGAAACTAGTTCACATGCACTTTCTCTAGAGTTCCTATGTATTGGCAATAAATGGCAGCAATGGCAAAAACTTGAAAAATCATTGAATTAGAAAAAGCTAAAATGGTGATAGTGGCATAAGTTGGGGTGAGTAAACAATCTTTCCTGAATTTAACAATCTCAATATTTGTGCATTTTTGCCTCAAAATATAATTACTGTATGCAGCGCAGTTCATGCGCTGACATTGGATAGGATGTCTTTTCATCTATCTGGTGTTTGATTAATTTCTAGATTATCCTTGGGATATAGAAGTGCGGAATCAGCTTTTATTGTCCCTTCCTACACCATTAAGTTCATTCCAAGACTTCTACGTTCAGAATGGCTCTCTACCTGTTCTTGAAGATGACAGTGAGCTGATTCTGGGTAAGTTTATGCTTTTCACATTTTTTCCGAAATACTTTTTGAAGGAACATAAGTTGAGAGAATGATAGAATTATGAAGCATTTGATGTCAGTAGGTCCCAACGGAGTGGAAGGATTTTGATGCTGGGCAAACGTTGAATTTTTCTCCCAAATTTTAGACGGGAACAGGAATAGGCCATTCGGCCCATTCGAACTAGCACTGCCATTCACTATGATCATGGATGATCATCCACAATCAGTACCCCGTTCCTGCCTTCTCCCCATATCCCTTGACTCTACTATCTTTAAGAGTTTTATCTAACTCTCACTTGAAAGCATCCAGAGAATTGGACTCCATTGCCTTCTGAGGCAGAGCATTCCATAGATTCACAACTCTCTGGGTGTAAAGGTTTTTCCTCATTTACGTTCTAAATGGCCTACCCCTTATTCTTAAACTGTGGCCCCAGTTTCTGTTTCCTGCCTCGAGCGTGTCTAATCCCTTATTAATCTAATGTTTCAATAAGATCTCTTCTCATCCTTCTAAATTCCTGTGTATACAAGCCCAGTTGCTCCATTCTTTCAACATGTGACAGTCCCTCCATCCTGGGAATTATCCCCGTGAACCTACGCTGCACTCCCTCAATAGCAAGAATGTCCTTCCTCAAATTTGGAGACCAAAACTGCACACAATACTCCAGGTGTGGTCTCACTATGGCCCTGTACAAATGCAGAAGGACCTCTTTGCTCCTATACTCAACTCCTCTTGTTATGAAGGCCAACACTTTCTTCACTGCCTGCTGCACCTGAATGCTTACTTTCAGTGACTGATGAACATGGACACCCAGATCACGTACTTTCCCTTTTCCTAACTTGACACCATTCAGATAATAATCTGCCTTCCTGTTCTTGCCAGCAAAGTGGATAACCTCACATTTATCCACATTAAACTGCATCTACCCACTCACCCAATCTGTCCAAGTTACAGCATCCTCCTCACAGTTCACACTGTCACCCAGCTTTGAGTCATCTGCAAATTTGCTAATGTTACTCTTAATCCCTTCATCTAATTCATTAATGTATATTGTGAATAGTTGCGGTCCCAGCACCAAGCCTTGCGGCACCCCACTAGTAACTACCTGCCATTCTGAAAGGGACCCGTTAATCCCTACTCTTTGTTTCCTGTCTGACAACCAATTTTCTATCCATATCAGTACCTTGCCCCCAATCCATGTCCTCTAATTTTGCCCACTAATCTATGTGGGACCTTATCAAAGGCTTTCTGAAAGTCCAGGTACACTACATCCACTGGCTCTCCCTGGTCCATTTTCCTAGTTACATCATCAAAAAATTCCAGACGATTAGTCAAGCATAATTTCCCCTTCGTATATCTATGCTGACTAGGACCGCTTACTGCTATCCAAATGTGCCGCTATTTCATCTTTTATAATTGACTGCAGCATCCTCCCCACCACTGATCTGAGGCTAACTGGTCTGTAATTCCCTGTTTTCTCTCTCCCCCCTTTCTTAAAAAGTGGGATAACATTAGCTACCCTCCAATCCACAGGAACTGATCCTGAATCTATCGAACATTGGAAAATGATCACCAATGCGTCCACAATTTCTAGAGCCACTTCCTTAAGTGCCCTGGGATGCAGACCATCAGGCCCTGGGGATTTATCAGCCTTCAGCACCATCAGTCTACCCAACACCATTTCCTGCCTAATGTGAATTTCCGTCACTTCCTCCGTCACCCAAAGTCCTCTGGCTTCGAATAATCTGGGAGATTATTTGTGTCTTCCTTAGTGAAGACCGATCCAAAGTACCTGTTCAACTCGTTTGTTGCAAATGCAACTGTTTGCTGCATTTTTACAGAGTAAGCTTCAAATACTTTGTCCAAGTGTTCAGTATTGCACTGTTTGGGTCTGGGAATATTGCACTAGGAGTATGGATAAGCGGGATGAGAAGCAAAGAGGTGTAGGCAGTGGGGAATGGCTGCTTTGTCTTATCTCGTGCTTATAAAATGTGTACCTGCTTGATGGGTGTTACTGTGAGCATGGTCATTAAATGCCATGCAGCAAAGCCTGTGATACCTGGTGCCAACATCTGTACCTAAGAAATCCTACATTGGCAACCTCTATTTCACAAAATTTAGTTTGACACTTGAAATGCCAGGGCCCACAATTTAAAAAAATCCAACACTGACAGATTTGAACAGTACTCTGCTTTCATAGCCTTGATCAGGACACAACCATTTGGAATGAGACAGTGAAGGTAAGTGATGAGCCTGTTTAAATGACAAGGCTGTGGATACACCTGGAGGTGCAAACTGAAAGAGGAACATTGTCTTCATCGAGAGGGCTTCTCTATTGAGAACAAGCTAGTCCAGCATCACAGCAACTTCTCCCTCTAGAAGTAATGAATGCCATATGATGGTTTGGCTCGTGGTAAGGTGGTGCCAGCGTGAAGTGATTGTTAGCGCATATGCTGTAAACCCTCTTAACGATGGATGACTCGGAGAAAGATCTCTATTGGCCTGGGGCAGAAAGGAGGGAGGTGGTGGGGTGATGTTAGAGAACAGGAAATCTTGATCTGTATCTGTAGGTCCTCCTGGGTCACTTCAGTTCCAGGGTAGGAATTGATGCGGTCTTTTGTTGAGATGTGACTGCCACAGAAATAGTAGGAAAGACTCAAACTTACTCCTTCCCTGACAAAATGTTTGGAGGATGTTCTTGTAACCAACAATCTGTTTAGCAGATGGACAAACCTTGCGGCAATATCAAGAGTCCAGAGTATTTGTCATATGCACTGGTACGAGAACAATGAAATCCGTGCTTGTTACAGTTTTACATTCAATTTAAATGAAACAACACAAATATATAATGATTAATTGGTTATTCTAACAACATTAGATCATAATAGTGCAAGCTAAAGTTTGCAGTGCAGCCTTAAGTATGCAATTCGTAGTAGTTCAGTGCTGATGTAGGGTTGTGCAGGATAGTTCAAGAACTGGATGGTTAATGGGAAGGAGCTGTTCATGAACCAGTTCTCGTGCTCTGGTGCAACCTTCCCAATGATAGCAGTGAAACGCAAGCATGAATGGGGTGGTGTCAGTCTTAGATATTAGCTGCCTTTTTAAGGCACACTTCTTGTAGATGCTTTCAGTGGTGGGGAGATCCATAGCTACGATGGATCAGATGATGTCCACCAGTTTCTGCAGCTAAAAAGGGTCTGAATACTTATATAAATATGATATTTCAGTTATTTTTTGCAAAAATTTCTAAACGCCTGTTTTTGCTTTTTTATTATGGGATATTGGGTATAGATTGATGATTTAAAAAAATGACTTTATTCCATTTTAAAATAAGGCTGTAATGTAAGAAAATGTGGAAACAGTGGTCTGAATACTTTCTGAATGCACTGTACATTGCAATATTGACAATATTTGAAGTACTTCATTCATTTTGAGAGACTATGACGATACAAATTCATGTTGTTTTTCTCCTTATAGGTTCACAAACTTTTACCGTTAAGCAAGCAGCTGAGCATGAACAGTGCCGGATATTCTATGGAATGGATGCAAGCCTGACCTCTAAAGCTATTATAAAGGTAGGGAACCCATCAAACAGTTAGATGAATTACTGCATATGTATTTAAAGTAGTTTCAGGTACTTTGCAAGATGCACGCACGCACTTTGCAAGATGTACACACACGCACTTTGCAAGACGTATACACACTCACACTCGGGTTAATCAGTGGCATTGCTTGTTTGGGAAGTCACTGCAAAGAGCATTATCTTAAATTTTGTATTAAAGACGACTGCTACCATGTTGCATTAGCTAACCTGCTTTTTGAAATGTGGGCAGTGTGGAGTTGGTGCTGCAATTCTAAAATTACCCCATGTATTGTTGGTTGAAGAAATAAATTGATAAATAAATTAAATAATTTCTGTCACCTGAACCAGTAATGTTCCTACTACAAGTTAAAAAATGTAAATGTTCTTTCAGATTCTACTGACAATTGGTCGACAGCTGAAAATGAGATCCTTTGAGGCTTTAATCCCCCTGGTATTTGCATCATGTACCAAGAGAATAAGCAACGTGCTAACATGGCACTTGGCCTTGAACCAGCATTCTGTTTTTAGAAATTGCACTTTAATACCAGTCAAATATAACAGTTTTAAATTATTTTCCCTATACGTATGAACACATTGAGTTCTCAACAAATAGCTCTCAAAGGTCTGAGGAGCTTTCCAGATCCTGTTATGGAGAATCTGAATCCGACTTTCTTCATTTATGTCTCTCTCTAGCTAAAATTTGGTTGTGAATTATTTTGTGCTGCACCATTTTTTTTAAATCATCTGGAACTAAACTTGTGGTGCCAAAGCAATACTTCATCTTTCTGCATCCATTTCATAAAGAAGCCTCTTGAGCACTAGGTGGGCACATGGAGGAAACATAAATGGGGTGAAGAATTAGTTTATAAGGTTTTTTTTAAAGCTGAAGGAAGCATACTAGATGGAATATCTTAAAATTCCTAGGATTATTGGATTTGTCACTGAGGCAAATATTGACTGGAATTATAAAGTTGCTTTTGGGAAAGCAAGGTCCTGCATTGGGGGAAAATGGAAGATGTTTTTTTTTAGTTTGGGCAGGTTGATACTGAAGGGCAGGAAATCTGCAGATTTTAATGAATCTGAAGATAATCCAGTATGATTGTGGGTTCCGCCTTATAAATTGCATTTATATAGTACTTTTTAATATGGTACTGTCTTGAGGTGAAAGAGTTCAGGAAACAGCTAGATATGCAAGGTCCTAATGAAAAGTGAATTTTGTTTCTTTTAATGTGTGTTTTGTAAGTTATTTCCAGCATCAACAGTATTTTGCTTTATTATGTTGGTAGTATTTATTGTAAAATGGCCAAAGTTAGATGAAAGGATTAGGTTTTAAGGTGTGTAGTCAATTAGAAATACAGCACAGAAACTTGCCCTATGGTCCACCAAGTCCACTCCGACCAACAACTGCCCATTGCACACGAATCCTGCATGAATGCTACATTATTATTATCCCCATGTTCTCTAACTCCTCCCAAATTCTACCATTCACTGACTCATAAGGGCAATTTACAGCGAACAATTAATCTGTCGATTTGCATGTTTTTAGAATGTGGGTGTAACAAAGCATCCAGAGCAAACTCGCACGGTCAAAGGGGAGAATGTACAAATTCCAGCGGTCAGGATTGAACTCTTGCTGTGTACAACAGCTCTGTTCCTGAATTTGCCACCGAGAGGTAGAATGATTTAGTGAGCACGAGCATGATTGCTAAAAATGTAAGATGCAGATAGAGTTTTGGATGATTTTTGTAATCCTTGCTATCCTTGCATGTTTTACATCGTATAAGCGACTAGTGTCTGGAATATTTTCTTTCAAACAGGTAAACCCTTACAGACTGCCCTGGGACTTCTACATCAATCAACAGCTCAAAATGCGTCTCGGCTCCCAGTTTAATAAGTATTTCTGTCAGAATCAGTGTTGCTACTTGTTTGACAATTGTTGTGTGACTGTGGATCAGAACAAGAGCAGCAGAACAATAAAGGTAAGCGTGAAGTTCACAAAGCAATTGGACACCATTTCACACATACTGATTCTGTTAATGAATCATAATATAGTTTTGCTATTGGTTTATTGTTATTTGTATTGAAATACAGTGAACAATTTTGTTTTATGTGCTCTCCAGGCAAGTAATACTGTAGATGAGTACACCAGGTAGAGCAAATGAGAAAATAAGCAGTGTTGAACAGTGTTATTGCTGCGGAGGAAGTATAGATTAAAACAACTGCAAGGGCTGCAACATGGTAGACTGGAAGAATGGGACTTCATTCCTGACATAGAAAGGTCTCTGATTACTTGAACTGGGAACAAATAGTTCTTGTATATGGTGGTTCATGCTTCCAAGCTTTTGTATCTTCTACCCAACAAGAGGGAGTTGAAGATAGAATGGCCAGAGTGTGTGGTCTTTTATTATGTCATCTGCTTTTCTAAAGCAGCTTTGCCAAGCCTTGATGCATCTGGATAGGATGTTTTCTGTGGTGCATCAGTAGAAATTGGAAGGAGTCATGTGAGAAGTGACGGATTTCTACAGGCTTCTCGGGCATCAGAGGTGTTGGCTCCCTGGGAGTAACGCAATGTGGTTGGACTAGGGCAAATTGTTGGTCATATTTACATGTTGGGATTTATAGATCACAACCATCTCCACTATAACATTAATAGTAGCTGCGACCTGCACACAACAACCCTGCTTCATGAAGTCCCGAACAGCTCCTTTGTTTTAATGACTAAGGGGAAAAAGTGTTGCCTTGATGATGAGTTCCCTAGCTTTCCATCTCTTTCCTGTACACTGGCTCTTTGGTGTTTTGAGATCTGATCATCTATGGCGATGTCATCTGCAAAGTTTGTAAATGGAGTTGGAGCAGAATTTGGTCCTAGATTTGTGAGTAGTTTGAGAGTACATTAAGGATCTGAGAATTGTGACAATTGTTGTGGAGGATATTTTCTCACCTATCCTTGCTGATTGTGGTCTATGCGTCTGGAGGTCAATAATACCACGAAGGGCTTGGCATAAGATGGCTGTCAAAGGGTTTGCAAAGTGATGTCAATGTCCATCAAACTGCATCTTCCACACTTCCAACATTATTCTTTGTGATTCAGTGTAGCTCCCTTCATTGATTTAACCTTTTAAATTTCTTATGACCTACATGTGGCAAACACCAGATGCTTAATTGCCACACTACATGAGGAATGATTTTGGATCGCTTGTGACATGTTGATTGAGCTAGTTCCACTGGTAGGGGCTGGGAGCCTAGATACATTGGACTGTGTTGTTACCTCTTTCCAGTGTTTTCTCTCTATAGGGGATTTTTCTGACACTGCATATGGCTATCATGGAGGATGATTGCCAGATGTATTGAGCCATGACTGAACTTCATCTATCATGTTTCTCAAGCAAAAAACTGCTGTAGTAATTCAGTGGGGCGGGAGTATCTGGAAATATAGAGATGGTCAATGTTTTAGATTGAGACCTCGCATCAGTTCTGACCTTCTGAGCTCCTCCAGCAAGTTACTCTTTTTATTCCAGTTTCCAGCATCTACAGTTAACTTACTTTGTCATGCTTTCCAATGGTTCAGAGGAGGCAAGGAAAACCATCATAATATCATGTGTAGGAAGGAACTGCAGATGCTGGTTTAAACCAAACGGACACAAAAAGCTTGAGTAACTTAGCGGGACAGGCAGCATCTCTGGAGAAAAGAAATGGGTGACGTTTCTGGTCACGTCTGAAGAAGGGTCTTGACCCGAAACATCACCCGTTCTCTCCAGAGATGCTGTCTGTTCCGCAGAGTTACTCCAGCTTTTTGTGTCTGTCTTCATCATAATATCCTTATCTATATCCTACGTGATAGTGGTTCCATGTGAAAGGTCTTGATTTCAAAATAACATTATGTACTGAATTTTTGGTGCTTAATTAATGGAAATTTTACTTGAAATTTCTGGACTGACTTTATATGCTTGAAGTTTTCTTATCACAAGTAATTATGATTGGAACATAATTTGAACATGATCAGTATAGCATTGGAACAGGTCCTTCGTTCCACAATGTCTGCCAAACTAGATCCAAGATAATTTTCTCTGCCTGCTCTTGATCCACATTCCTCTGTTCCCTGCATATCCATGTGCCTTCTAAAAAGCCTCTAAACACCACTATTGTATCTGCTTTCACCACCACATTTGCAAAAAAAAAAGTTCCCTGCACATCTCCTTTAAATTTTCCCGCTCTGACCGTTAAAAGCTATTCTATCCAGTCTTTGATATTTCCACCCCAAGAAGAAAGGTTCTGACGGTCTACCTAATCCATGCTCCTCGTAATTTTATGCACCTCTGTGCTCCAGAGAACAATCCAAGTTTGTCCAACCTCCTCAGCTAATACCTCTTTTCCATGCAACATTCTGATAAATCTCTTTTGCACCCTCTACAAATTCTCAACATCCTCCTTGTAATGGAGCAAAAATTCTCCAAATGTGGCCCAACCAAGGTTTTAAAAAGCAACAACCCAATTTACTCAATGCCTCAAAACTTGTAGTTAGTAAGTTATGACCAATTGTAGACAAAGCAAAGCTGACCATCACTAATTATTCTATTCTCTTCCTATCTGGAAGAATCCTCTCTGATAGCTTGCTTGCCAATGACGAATGATCACCAGCCTATAATTTCCAAGGTTATTTCTAGTTCCCTTCTTGAACAAAGGAACAACGTTGGTTACACTCAAATTTTCTGGGACCATGGCTGCAGCTAGAGAGGATACAAAGATCATTGTCGAGACCTCTCCAATCTCCTCTCTCTTGCCTCTTAACAACCTGGGATCAATCCCAACACACCCTGGAGATTTATTCACCTCTGTGTTTTGTAAGAGATTAAACACCCAGTATCTAATATTCTTTTCCTCCCTTTTACAGGATACGTGTCAGATTTTGGAATCTGTACCAGAACCACTTCTTGTGCTTTTAATGCTTGATCTACTGGCGCTAGTGGAACAGATGCACTCAGCTGAAATTGTTCATGGATGCATAGCACCAGAAACACTCTTTCTGTGCTCCTGGTTAGTTAAATGTTCTTTGATACAGATTTATGGCAGAATAATTAATATCTGCATCATTTAAGGCATAGTTGGATTCTGAAATAAGTAGTTCAGTTTTTGAGAGTTTATTATGGAACAGCCAATTCTGGAATCTGGGTATTAGGTCAATCGCAGATTGAGGCTATAAACAACCCAGAGCTATGCACTAAAAGCAGACAGCTGCAGTCTTCCTTATCTGTTGTATCCACACTATAGTAGAATGCTTTTGGATTCAGCTGGTGGTCATAGCTAATGGACAGAATCCTATTCATCCATCCTCTGTGCTGATTTCTGTTTAACACCTGAAACTGAAATCAGCTTGATTTTGATGGCCATCACTGAGATGTGCTTGTGCTTTTAATTCTAACAGATAAATAGTTGGAGGACATGGCTTGCCTGTTGGATGTTGCTGTGCTGTGCATGTTTTGAAAATAATATTACTTTGCAAACAATTGCCATGATAAATTGATTTGTATGTGATTATGGTAAATAGTAATGTTTGTTCTAAAGTAGTATTACTGACCATGTAACAAATTTGAATTTAATGCTGCATTCATACTACTTTTTGAGTGCACCTGGGACATTGGATTCTCTTGAGTATATCTTTTTGTTTTGGAGACTGATCTGTTTAATGTCTCTTCCTCCCTAGGCATAATAATACCTCCATGTGGCCCAACGGCAACAGTTTAGTAAAGCTCATGGACTTCACACACAGTGTGGACTTGAGGCTGCAGACTGATGTTACCACCTTTGCAGGGTTTCCGACAGTTCATTCATTGCCCAATAGGGAGCTTGCCTTGGAGTGCACCAGTGCCTATCAGGTAAGCTGCCTATGGAATTGACCAACACTCTTGATGGAAAACACCTCTCAATATGTGGAAGAAAATAATTTAGAGGGAAATTAAAGGAAAATGAAAAGCGGAGACTTTGCAGGTTTGCTTCAAGAGACTCTATTGCATGATATCATGGCGAGATGGCGGCAGTTAATTGCTCACCAGCTCGATGACTTCACAACCGATTTAGCCGACAGTTATACTGTGCAGTAAACAACTATACGAAAATATACTATCTACTACATGGATACCAATTATTTCATTAGGCATAACATACTTTTTGTTTCTGTCAATCTTATTCAACAACAGATGGTTAATACAAGTCAAGACCTCCTTGTATTATGTTTGACATTCTATTTAACCTTTTAGGCGAACCGCGCCATCATCCCCTATCTGAGCCAATCATAAGTTTCCTATTTACTGCGATGTATCTACGCTACTAGCGGAAGGGGGCACGGGTGGTCCACTGTAACACACTGCTGAGAGAAACAAACTTCCTTATCTCCGTCTACTATTTCATATTTACATTTACCATCCACCCTTCAACACATTTCTAAACGAGAGGTAATACGTCTAATCTTACTTTGCCAATTCCCACGAACATCTCAATGAGAGATGCCAATTGTCACATCCAAACACCCTTTTGTTACCTTGTTCAATTCCATTCAAAATTAAGTAAGAAAGGATATTAATATTTTTCTTCCACAGTTCCCTCCTTGTTGATCTTTGTGATCAACACTCATTACAGTAAGAAAGGATTTTAATATTTTCTCTCATTAATCAGTTGCAAAAATTTGGTTGGAACCCTTCCTTGAGCTTGCAAAGGGATACTTCCTTCAGCATGCGTAGGGATATGGGCACAAACCCAACATCCTAATCATCCCACTCAGATAAGGAAGCTTGTTTTCCTTTCCGCTGCAAGTTCACTGTGTTCTGTGTGAAAGTTTTAGTTGAATTTCAACTTCTACCTTCATCCTGTTTCTAGTATCTATCTGGATGCCTCTCTTCACTCTCATGTCCTCTATGATCCCATATAATGTTAATATATTCTTAGGTATTTAATACTACAAAGATAGTTAATAAAGAATATGTCTACATTTTGACACTATCATCGTGTTATCACTATAAAATTATATGGTTCTTGCATTTCCTTCTAATTGAGGGTTCCGTCTGAGTGCTGCAGTTTACATCTGGTGGCATGTATCCAATTGGGTTTTTCATTTACTTTTGTGTTCGTGTGGTTAGCAGCACCAAATATGGTCCTTTCCACCTAAAAGAAAAAGAATCTTCATGCATTGCTCACACATAAACGTGATCTTCTGGTTTAAACGAGCGCATATTTTCTTTTGCCGGAGGAACCTGTGCCTGCTTAACTTTCCCATAGATGTTACGAACTGTTTCACACGTGGCTTGAGCATATCTTAAGGATTTTTCATCATTTCATATCAGGGCTACCTTCTCAGGAGTCATCGGGGGTCGGGTTCCTGTTGTCATTGGTCGCCCCATCAATATCTCGTGAGATGTTAGGCCCGTGTTTCTATTTTTCTTATCTCTCAGGGCATACATCACCACGGGCATGGCGTCTGGCCACAACTACCTATTTTGCTGGCATACTTTGGCCAAAGTAGCTTTTATTTTCCCATTTACTATTTTTACCATCCCTGAGGTCTGCGGTTGATATGGTATGTGTATTTCCACTTGAACCCACCCAAGAGCCTTTGACAAGTTCTGAACTCATTTACTGGCGAAATGAGTTCCTCTGTCACTGTTTATTCCCATGGGTATCCTGAATCTAGGTATTATTTCTTTAATTAAAATATTGACTACCATTGCTAATCTTGGCAGATCCTCAGTAGGTGGCTGTCGCTTTTCCAAAATAGCGTCCCAATCCTTTCCGACCCATGTGATCTTACCTTCCATGTCATTTAAAAAAAAAAGTCCATCTGGACCTCTCCGTTTGCCATTGGCAACTTTAAAACATAAATTGACTGTTTGTCCTCCTGCCTTTTTATCATCTCTCCTTTTTCCTTCACTGCTGCTGGAGGTCTAGTAGCTTTGGTCAATCAAGTGTGACTCAGAAGTGTCTCCCATTTCAAATCGATTCCTTTGGTTTTGAGAGAGGTGGACCATTATTCCTAATCCCGGGACCCCAAAAAATAACACCATCACTGCAAATATTAATTGTGCTCCCATCTCACCAAATCATTTCTTTTTTAGAGATAAGGACTGAGATAGCTTATAACTTCCCCCATCTGGCCAATCTCCGTTTGATCGATCAGCTAGATTACCATAAAGATTTACCACACATTGATCATTTCCGTTCTTTATTATTACCTGCTTGCGATCCCGGTGGAACAATGGGATCTCCTACCTTTTCCCGGTGGCTTTAGGTCTTTTTTATCACCTTGACACTGTTCTCTCCTATCTGCATCTTTCCTCTTGGGGCCACCTGTTTGGCTCCCTCTATCAGTATGATCAGATTTTTCCGATCGATTACTGTTGCCTCTCATATTCTTCTCTCTAGTCTGTAAAACAAAAGTTAGGTTTCCACGGACAATTTCTTATTGTATTCTATTCACAGTTTGCGCGCACCGGTTTTACTCTGTCCACCAACCTCAAAGTCACCTTTCAATTTCTATAGCGCGCTTTGCAATATCTGCTTCAATTTATCTTCTACACCCAGCGTGAGAAAATTGATCTTCTCCGCCTCACCCCACAGGCCTCTTGGCTCAGCATGAGTCACCTGCCAGATAAGCTAGGTTGCCCGGGAGCTCTCCCTTCTCTCTGGGAAGCCCACCGTCTCCCTTTCGGTTAGGACTATTTTATCATTCCCTTTTATTTTGCATTGTATTTGTTCGAATCCCGTTATAATTGGGATCCTGCCAATAATCTGTCATTGCTAGGTCAGTGTGAAGAGCCATCAGTACATAGGACCAGGTCAGGATTATCAATTGGATGACTCTTAGGTCCAGCCAGGGAGTGGCAGTGGCTTCTACAAGCAATAGACGATCATGGTCACATCCTTCTTCTGGCAGTGGTACAAAGCTAGCTGGGTTTACAGCAGGCGATCGCTGATAAGCACAGTTTAGATGTGATAAAAGGATAACTTAATATCCTGTTCTTCTAGCAGGTGTGAAATGCTGCGTGGCTGCAGAGTTCAATAATAACATCACGGCATGAGGAACAGTCACCAACAGTCATGGGTGATCAAGAATGATGGGGATTGATTTTTCTATCATTGTAGCCGTCGCCGCTACAGCTCGCAAGCAGGCTGGCATGCAATTTATTACAGTTGGTGAAGCCATGGAATAATAGGCTACCGGTCTTTTCCCCCCTCCATGTTCTTCAGCCAGAACCCCAGTCGCAAACCCCTTTGATTAATTTACATAGAGTTGAAAGGGCTTTGTATAATTTGGAAATCCCAGCGCCAGAGCAGTAACCGTAGCGTTCTTAAGATCTCTAAATGCCTTGTCTCTTTCTGCAGTCCATTCTACTCTGGATGGCTCAGTCGATACTGTTTTAAACATGGCAAGGCAGCACCCTTTTTTAGTCACTTTATGTTCAGGGGTTGATCGCACTCGCCCCACATGATTCTTATGTTTTGCCCACAGTTCAGAGGGTACTTGGATCAAAGCCATTGCTAATCTTGGCAGATCCTCAGTAGGTGGCTGTCGCTTTTCCAAAATAGCGTCCCAATCCTTTCCGACCCATGTGATCTTTCCTTCCATGTCATTTAAAAAAAAAAGTCCATCTGGACCTCTCCGTTTGCCATTGGCAACTTTAAAACATAAATTGACTGTTTGTCCTCCTGCCTTTTTATCATCTCTCCTTTTTCCTTCACTGCTGCTGGAGGTCTAGTAGCTTTGGTCAATCAAGTGTGACTCAGAAGTGTCTCCCATTTCAAATCGATTCCTTTGGTTTTGAGAGAGGTGGACCATTATTCCTAATCCCGGGACCCCAAAAAACAAATAAGGGGTCCTGTTAATTGTTTGAGTTTGTTCAACCAGGGGGAGACTTTTTCCTGCTACCCGGGATTAGGGATGCACGTATACTATGCCATGCAATGCTTTTGCTTATGTTCTTGGCTGGTTTCGACAACATACTGTAAATACTGGCCTTTTGAATCCTGCACCCTTTGCAGAGCACAATGGATTTGATTAATTAATTGACGTTACGGATTGCTACTCAATTGCCAACAATATAGGATGGACATCTTTTGCCCTTGTTCTTCCTCCTTAATTAAATGTATCAATTGATGTGTCTGCACTTGAGGGAGTTCCATAAACATTCCCTCTGCTGTGCAGTGTAAAACCGATCCCAGTTTGCACAGAGCCTGCCTTCCCAGTAATGGGAGTGGGACTGTTCTAGAAATTATAAAAGTATCAGTAAGGGGCTTGCCATTTGCTTGAATATGAGTGGGTTCTGATAAAGGTTCTATCATGGGGACACCGGCAACCCCAATAGTATTAATATTTGACTGACTTATGGGGATATCCATGGAGGGGGAGCACTGATGGCAGTGGCCAATTTATAAGCTTGAGCCTGTCGGGCCATCAAACAATTTACTAAAGTTTGAACAGCCATCTTCAGCTAGGGGCACTTGGCATATTCCTCACACTTACTCTTAAATTGGGCTATAAAAGCCGGTCTTGTCTTTGTGTCGCAAACATCACACCACCTCTCCTATGTCACTGTTTTCTCGCTCCCCTCATTATAACCTCCTTTCCTCTGTGGGCCAAGCAGTGAGTGAGGGACTCATTTCCCTGAGCTTACTGATCATTTCCTCTCCAATCTCCATTTTCTCTGGGAGGAACTGCAAACTCATCTTTTAAGGTAGCCAATGAGGTTACGCATGCACTTTTCAGCAGCATCTGCACATCTTCAGGGAGGGGGGTGTAAATGCTGTGCATCTGATTTAACCAATTAAGAAATGCATTGGGCTTTCTTAAGGGATCTGGAGCTTCTGCAACCATCGCCCAAGCTTCAGCTGGGGTCCAGGGTTTCAACACAGGGATTTCTCCTATAATAATACAGGGTACTGTATCAGTGACGTAGGCTTAGACTCTTCCTCAACATTCATCATCTGGAGCTTTGTTTGCTCATCCTTCTTGATATCTTCTTAATTGTGTCCCTTCTGAGGGTCCCCTCTCAGTGGTACTGTCTGCTTCTGCTGGACTTGTCGAAGGAGCTGTGGCCCCTCTACCGGTAAACTGATCCATCCGTGACGACAGAGGAAGAAACAGAGCCTCGGCACCTGACGGGGCAGCGGCCTGTTCTCCTATATACTGCGGGTTATACGGAGGTTGTCGCTGGGGTAATGCAGCTGCCATCATCAACAGATCATCAAATTCATCCTCTATCGGGGGTTTCTTTTCTACAGGGAGTCGGGGATGTATTGCTGCCACTTGCTTTGGTATTATAGGTACAGGTCCCTCATTTCCCTCTTTCTGATTAACACCTTTCTCCTCTAGGGGCTGGTGTCTTTTCTCCATCCCCGCCCATTCTCTTATTGTTTCTATCAATTTTAGTTATACACAGCACTACAACTATAACTAATAACACCATCACTGCAAATATTAATTGTGCTCCCATCTCACCAAATCATTTCTTTTTTAGAGATAAGGACTGAGATAGCTTATAACTTCCCCCATCTGGCCAATCTCCGTTTGATCGATCAGCTAGATTACCATAAAGATTTACCACACATTGATCATTTCCGTTCTTTATTATTACCTGCTTGCGATCCCGGTGGAACAATGGGATCTCCTACCTTTTCCCGGTGTCTTTAGGTCTTTTTTATCACCTTGACACTGTTCTCTCCTATCTGCATCTTTCCCTCTTGGGCCACCTGTTTCATTTCCTCTGGCCTCCCTCTATCAGTATGATCAGATTTTTCCGATCGATTACTGTTGCCTCTCATATTCTTCTCTCTAGTCTGTAAAACAAAAGTTAGGTTTCCACGGACAATTTCTTATTGTATTCTATTCACAGTTTGCGCGCACCGGTTTTACTCTGTCCACCAACCTCAAAGTCACCTTTCAATTTCTATAGCGCGCTTTGCAATATCTGCTTCAATTTATCTTCTACACCCAGCGTGAGAAAATTGATCTTCTCCGCCTCACCCCACAGGCCTCTTGGCTCAGCATGAGTCACCTGCCAGATAAGCTAGGTTGCCCGGGAGCTCTCCCTTCTCTCTGGGAAGCCCACCGTCTCCCTTTCGGTTAGGACTATTTTATCATTCCCTTTTATTTTGCATTGTATTTGTTCGAATCCCGTTATAATTGGGATCCTGCCGACTAGGCCAAATTCTGTGGAAGAAATTAACTTGGACGAGAATTAAAAGAAAATGAGAAGCGAAAACCTGCGAAGTCTCTTCCGCACAATATAAAACAAATATACTGGAACTTCTCAGCATCTGTAATAGCCCTGTCCCACGGTACGAGTTCATTCCAAGAGCTCTCCCGAGTTTAACAAAAAAATCAAACTCGTGGTAAGCATGGAGAATGAATGTAGCGGAGCTCGGGGGCGTTTCTTAGCGGCTCGTACCGCTAACGGCAGGTAAGCATGGGAAGACTCGTGAAGATTTTTCAACATGTTGAAAAATGTCCACGAGAGCCCCGAGTACTGACGAGTGGCCATTACCGTAAATCTCTGAGTTTGAATCAGGGCAAACTCTGGAGAGCTCTTGGAATAAACTCGTACCATGGGATAGGGCTTTAAGATTGTTTCAGATTGAAAATCCTTTGCCATTAGATAATTATGATGAAGGGGCTTTTAACTCTCTCTCCACAAATGAGATCAGGTCTGATCGGAGTGGACATAACAAGAGCAATAGCTGTTGTCATTGTGAATTTGGTGTTTATCCATCTGTGGATAAACACCAAGACTTGGCTGCCTCCTTTAAACCTTTCCATTTATACTTCTCCACTATTCCCAGTCCAGCCTTTTCAATGATAAGCTCTCGTTGACGAGGTATTTTCAGTGATAACATGTAATTACAGATCACAAACGGCCTCTTATCTCAGCAACCCTATAAAAGGACAGTTACAATTCACAATTGGATATTCAAACTCAGGGAAGATAGTGGTGGATGAAAATGGAAAATTAACGGGTTGATAGTCTGGTGTTATACTTGATTAGGCTTCCAATTTTTAGCAAAGTTGGTTTTCCTGCTTCAAATCGGGAGCAAGTGGCCTTTGGCCTGATCTGCCAAACTGCCCCCAAAATAGTATTTGTCATTGATAAATATGCACTTATTTGGAATGTGACATCTAACATTGGTGCAGCTAACTAAATGTTACAAAGAACAAGAACAGGCCTTTTGAACCACAATGTTTGTGCTGAACATGATGCCAAGATAAACTAATCTCATCCTCCTGCACATGATCCACTCCCTACATATCCATGTGCCTATCCAAAAGCCTCTTAAATGCTACTATCATATCGGCCTCACTCGCCACCCTGGCAGTGTGTTCCAGGCAACCACCACCCTCAGTATAAAAAAAACTTGCCCTGAACATCTCGGGTTTTTACATTTTTGCCTTCTCACCTTAAAGCTCTGCCCTTTAGTCTTTGACATTTCTATCCTGGAAAGAAGGTTCTGACTGTCTGCCTAATCTATACTTCTCATAATTTTATATACTTCTATCAGGTCTTCCTTCAACGTAAACATACTTGTGACCATTCAGCAATTTCTTCTGTCAACACTTAGTCACTCTTGGAAAGTACACGTACATGTTTTTTAACCAAATGATGCCATCTATGTTGCTTTTTGTGATTAGCAAGATGATACTAAATATTCAGATTTGAAAGTAATTTAGAATTAGAATGATTTTTAAATGATGCAAAGCTGAATAAAATGCAGTTACTGACCTCGTTTTTTTGCTTAAAGTTGAAAGTAGAAACATGCAGCATGTGAGAAACCATCGTGCAATCAAATGTGCTCTAATTTCTACTTTGACTACTCCAGGTTGATCTCCTTGGGATTGCAGACACGGTGCATTTTCTGCTTTTTGGAGAGCATCTAGACGTTTACAAGGAGGATTCATCGTGGATTCTCAGCCCCACATCTTACAGGTATTTTCAGTGATATTGCATTTTACATAGTCAAATGCTAGTGCAAATGTTGTCTTAAGTGAGCATGTCTTACAATATTTTCACCACGCTTTTTATGCCACCTCTCACTGCTGCATCTAATAACTTCTATCACATCATTGCCATGAATTTGAGACCTCAGATCGGAGGCCTGTGATCAGTGGTGTGCCGTCACCTGTAAGGATCAGTAACCTTACAGGTGACACCCAAGATGAGGGTTTAGTGGATAACAAGAAGGTGATACGAGATTGCAATAGGATGCAGATGAAATGGGGATGTGGGCCAAGAAATGCCAGATAGAATTTAACTGGCATTTGCGTTTTGATAAGAATCTGCACAATAAATGCTAGGCCCTTTGTTAGTGTTGTGGACCAGAGACCTAGGGATACATATACATAGTTCCATGAAAGTGGTGCCACAACCAGACGGTGGTGAAGGTGATGTTTGGCATGCTTTCCCTCGTGGTCAGGATTTTGAGTACTGACGTTGGGGCATAATGATGTTGGCGAGACCACACTTGGAGTATTGTGAGCAGTTCCGATCGCACTGACACAGAAGAATATCATTAAGCTGGAAATGGTGTTAAAGATATTTCCAATGATACTAGAACAGGAGGGGTGGACACAAAAAGCTGGAGTAACTTAGCAGGTCAGACAGCATCTCTGGAGAAAAGGAATAGGTGATATTTTGGATCAAGACCCTTCAGACTGAGTCAGGGGAAAGGGAAACGAGATAAAGATGGTGATGTAGAGAGATATAGAAAAAAAGAATGAGAAAAATGCAAAAATGTAACGATGATAAAGGAAATGGGAATCATTATGAGCTGTTAGGGGAGAACAGGATGGTTTGCATTGTTAGGTTAGGACTTTTCCCTGTCCTAAGAATTTGAAGGGTGACCTTTGTTAGTGTTGTGGACCAGAGACCTAGGGATACATATACATAGTTCCATGAGGTGAATAGATAAATATAAATCATGAGGATAATAGATAAGGTGGCTGGCCAGGCTTTGAAACTAGATGGCATGGACTTCGACGAGAAAAAAAATTCACAAAGAGGATGGTAGGTGTATGTAATGTGCTGCTAGAGGAAGCTGTAGGGATGGGCACAATTACCTTTACAATACTTAAATTGCATTTGGGCAAATACATGAGATGAGAACGTTTTTGAGGAATATGAGCCAAACATAGGCAAATGAGACAAGCTTGCACAGGCATCTTGACTGGCCTGGATGTGAAAGACCTATTCTTCCATGTTATATCCTTCTGCCTTTCATATCTGCCTTTGCTACCATGTAGTACAGTGGCGATCAGGAATGCTACCCATGTACAAGTGATTTGCTGGATTGAGCTTGTATCCATTGTCTCACATCTGTGTTTCTGGTCAGTGCCTTGGTGGTTTTTGCCTGAATATGTTTATGCTCGGTACTTGACTTTGCTTCAATGTACCAGTCAGGTGTTATAGATAATTCTCATTTTGAGTGGTAGTTGAATGTTGGAGCCCCAGTCCAGATATTCAAACGTGTAATGCAGGCATATTTCAGTAACAAGGCAGGAAGACCACACTGTCAGAATGTTCCACCTTGCAGATGAGATGTTGAATTATGATAGAAATGAGGAACTGCAGATGCTGGTTTGCAAAAGGCACAAAGTACAAGAATAACAGCGGCTCAGGCAGCATCTGTGGAGAACATGGAAAGGAGATGTTTTAGAAACATAGAAAATAGGTGCAGGAGGAGGCCGTTCGGCCCTTCGAACCAGCACCGCCATTCATTGTGATCATGGCTGATCGTCCCCTATCAATAACCCGTGCCTGCCTTCTCCCCATATCCTCCGACTCCACTCGCCCCTAGAGCTCTATCTAACTCTCTTAAATCTCTCCCTCTGTGGCAGGGAATTCCATAAATTCACAACTCTCTGGGTGAAAAGGTTTTTTCTCACCTCAGTCTTAAATGACCTCCCCTTTATTCTAAGACAGTGGCCCCTGGTTCTGGACTCACCCAACATTGGGAACATTTTTACTGCATCTAGCTTGTCCAGTCCTTTTATAATTTTATAGGTTTCTATAAGATATCCTCTCATCCTTCCAAACTCCAGTGAATATAAGCCTAGTCTTTTCAATCTCATATGACAGTCCCGCCATCCCAGGAATCAATCTCCTGAACCTATGCTGCACTGCCTCAATCACAAGGATGTCCTTCCTCAAATTAGGAGACCAAAACTGTACACAATACGCCAGATGTGGTCTCACCAGAGCCCTATACAACTGCAGAAGAACCTCTTTACTCCTATACTTAAATCCTCTTGTTATGAAGGCCAACATTCCATTTGTTTTCTTCACTGCCTGCTGTACCTGTAAGCCAACTTTCAGTGACTGGTGTACAAGGACGCCCAGGTCTCGCTGCACCTTCCCCTTACCTAACCTAACCCCATTGAGATAATAATCTGCCCCCTTGTTTTTGCTGCCAAAGTGGATAACCTCACATTTATCTATTATACTGCATCTGCCCACTCACTCAACCTGTCCAGGTCACCCTGCAACTTCCTAATATCTTCTTCACAGTTCACACTGCCACCCAGCTTTGTATCATCCGCAAACTTGCTAGTGTTGCTCCCAATTCCAAATCATTAATATATATGGTAAACAGTTGCGGCCCCAACACCGAGCCTTGGCACTCCACTCGCGACTGCCTGCCGTTCTGAAAAGGACCCGTTAACTCCTACTCTTTGCTTCCGGTCTGCCAACCAATTTTCTATCCATGTCAACACCCCACCCCCAATACCATGTGCTCTAATATTAGTCACCATTCTCCCGTGCGGGACCTTATCAAAGGCTTTCTGAAAGTCTAGATACACTACATCCACTGGCACCCCTTCATCCATTTTACTTGTCACATCCTCAAATTCCAGATTAGTCGAGCATGATTTCCCTTTGATAAATCTATGTTGACTTGGACTAATCCTTTTACTGCTATCCAAATGTCCCATTATTACCTCTTTAATAATTGACTCCAGCATCTTTCCCACCACCGAAGTCAGGCTAACTGGTCTGTAATTCCCCGTTTTCTCTCTCTCTCCTTTCTTGAAAAGTGGGATAACATTAGCTATCCTCCAATCCACAGGAACTGATCCTGAATCTATTGAACGTTAGAAAATGATCACCAATATGTCCACTATTTCCAGAGCCACCTTCCTGAGGACCCTGGGATGCAGACCATCAGGTCCAGGGGATTTATCATCCTTCAGTCCCATTAGCCTACCCAATACTATTTCTCGTCTAATGAAAATTTCTTTCAGTTCCTCTACCCCCTTAGATCTTCTGTCCTCCAGTACATCAGGGAGATTGTGTCTTCCTTAGTGAAGACCGATCCGAAGTACCTATTCAACTCTTCTGCCATTTCCTTTGGGACAGGACCCTTCAGACTCTGTATCTTCCCAGCTGAATGAAAGCTATTTGGCAGCACCTGTACAACCTGCAGGTTCCCATGTTCCCTGCATTACAATTATTATTACTAGGTGGTTTGTTGGCTAAATGTTTCCACATCTGTGAAATATTTGGGTATAAACTTTTTTTAAATTTCTTCAGGATGGAGTTGCTGTACATGGAGTTGTGGAGCTGTTTCTTTGAAAAAATTCTAAATGCAGGAGATGCGTCTTCAATCTCGATCCTGAGGGAATTGCAACAAATTCTGAGGGAAGCCACTGTGGATGTAAACATTCATACAAAACCTGATGCCCATGTCAAGTGAATGAGGAACATTTTAAAATAAATTCAGGATCCTGTTATTTTCCATTTTAATACTGAATAAATGTCCTATGTATATTTTTGTTTTCTTATATCGTTTTAATTAGAATTCACTTAATGAATAAAGCTTACATTTTTTACAAGTAAACTGTGATCCTTTCCTAACTTAAGATCCCTTCCAGCAGTGCTATTAGTTGATAAAGAACAAACTTGATACCATCATCCAACCTTGGCTCCTTTTCCCAACAAATTTGTAACTGTAGTTAATGATGCAAGCTACACATTAACCATGTTTTTTAAAGCAAATATCCCCCAAAACACATGCCATTTTTCAATTTTAGAAATACTTATGTGATGCAGCATATTGGTGAGAACACTCTTGACCCTTGAAAGGTATCTAAATGTGAACAAAATAACATGAAAATGGAAAAGGCCTTTAAACCCTCCATCCTCTTTGGCAGGATTTTGATGTCCTCACGGGCCTTATTAGAGTCATCTTTTTCATCCCTTTTAGTTTTCGAGAGACTGCAGCACTGTAGTCCACTCGATTGCCAAGTCCAGTAGTTTGACATAGCAATAACCCATGCTAAAACAGTAACATTGTATTCTACGAAAAGCTGAACCTAATTTCCACTATTATAAACAATTAAAGTGGCATGCCAGTTTTATGTATATATATATATATGTAATGAGATGCCTCTCTGATGAGGCCAAATGTTTTAAAGCTGCAGACCATGCTGTTTACCCATGCATCAGATCAAAGCTGTCTAGTTCTCTTGCACCTATTTATGAATGGTGGTGAGAAATGTAATTGCTGATAAGGGGATGTGACTAAGAACATCCCCATCTCCAATGACTGAGAAGCCTAGCTAAATATGAAAGTGAATTAGAAGAAACTGAAGCTGCTACACTGTTCTATGAAGCATTTTGCCATTTTCAATAAACAATGCACAGTAAATAAGAGATATGCAACAAACATTAACTGCTGTTTAAGGAGAAATTTGGACAGGTAAATTGAGGGCCTAAATCAGTCAATTAATCAAACCCCTACCAGTGAGAGGGCAGTGTTAGATTTGGAGACATTCCAGATATCAGAGGTACCATCGACTCCACAGTCAAAAAGGCACAACAGAGGATGTACTTCCTGCGGCAGGTGAGGAAGCACAATCTGTCCCAGGCAATGATGGTCCAATTCTACATGGCCATCGTAGAGACTGTTCTCACCTTCTCCATCATGGTCTAGTTTGGCTCAGCCACCAAGCACGACACCTGGAGGCTGCAGCGAATCATCCGATCAGCAGAGAAGATTATTGGCTGCAACCTTCCCTCTATTGATGAACTGTACACTGCAAGGGCCAGGAAGCGAGCGGGCAAGATCATCTCTGACCCCTCTCACCCTGGCCACAAACTCTTTGAATCACTTCCCTCTGGAAGGCGACTCTGGACTGTCAAAGCTGCCACAGCCAGACATAAAAACAGTTTTTATCCACGAGTAGTTGCTCTACTCAACAGCCAAAAATCTGTAGCCTCCCTTTGATCTGGTATTTTGTTGGTTCACATGCTTGATCAACAGTGTTTTATCATTAATGTTTTATTATTATTGTTTAGTGTTTTCTGAGTCATTCGTAACTATGTCATGTTACTTGTGGGCGGAGCACCAAGGCAAATTCGTTGTATGTGAAAGCTTGGCCAATAAACATACTTAGATACTTATAGAGCTGAAGGAAATTAAATATGAAATTGTAAGGCTCTTGTGAATTTGGATTCAAATCATGGTGAATGTTAGTTTTGAAGGTGTTACCATTCTGGGGAAATGGTGTAGGTTAGCAAGAATGGGAATGAATGGAACTTGGCACAAATTTGATTACAAGAGTTTGGATTCATTAATGTTTATGAAGGATGAAAGCAAGGCAACACTGTGGCGCAACAGGTAGAGTTGCTGCCTCACAGCGTCAGAGACCTGGGTTCTATCCGGACTGTAGCTGCTGTCTGGGTGGAGTTTGTAGGTCCTCCCTGTGACTGTGTGAGCTTCCTCCAGGTGCTCCAGTTTCCTCCCATATTAGAAAGACGTACGGGTTTGTAGGTTAATTGGCCTCTGTAAATTGTCCTTGCAGGATGACTGCTGATCAATAGACAATGGGTGCAGCATTCGGCCCTTTGAGCCAGCACCGCCATTCAATGTGATCATGGCTGATCATCCCCAATCAGTACCCCGTTCCTGCCTTCTACCCATATCCCCTGACTCCGCTATCTTTAAGAGCCCTCTCTAGCTCTCTTGAAAGCATCCAGAGAACTGGCCTCCTCCGCCCTCTGAGACAGCAAGGACTCGGTGGGCAGAAGGGCCTGTTTTCCATACTGTATCCCTAAAAACTGGCAGTACAAAATTGCTTATCCTTTTACATCCAAGCACTCTCCTGTTCTAAATGAGTATTAGGAGTTGGGTGCACAGGCAATGGCTTGAATTGGATTTTCAGTAATTATACTGAAATTGTTAAATAGATTGAATGAGAATGGGAGCCAGAGGTTGTTTCATCTCATTTTTTAAGCCAGATCATGGTTGTATTCAGGCAACATTGTTTTGTGTTCATAACGTGATAATCTCCCCATGGTTCCTGTTTGGGGATTTCTCTGGCAAAACACTGCCCACTACCAGAATCATTAATTGGGAATACTTTGTAAGCAAAGAATTTCACAGTGCATTTGCACTTTGCACATGTGCCAATAAAAAGCACCATAAAAATAAGCATTGAACCATTTGACATCCAGGGTTGTCAGGTCAAAAGCTGAGTGCCATTACAGAGATGAATGTGGACTCAAGCCATGGTTTTACCCTGCATTAAAAAAACCTCTTAAATTTTACTTTTGCTGAAAGTAACTAAAATTGTGTCAAGAGAGCGTGATAACTGACAGACCACTTATGGCACAGATAATTCCCTATAGACATATACATAGACAATAGGTGCAGGAGTAGGCCATTCGAGCCAGCACTGCCATTCAATGTGATCATGGCTGATCATCCTCAATCAGTACCCTGTTCCTGCCTTCTCCCCACACCCCTTGATTCCTCTAGCCCTAAGAACTCTATTACAGATTCTACCCACCAACAACAACAAAAAACTATTAGATTTATAATGGCCCTTGTATTCGTCAGCCATCTAATTGGAAATGTTGTAGAGAGTTGTCAATCTTCTATTTATTAAAAACGGTCCTCAGGCTTGGTTTACTGGGATATATTACACTAAGTATTTTGGATTCCTTGTAGAGTGAACCAAAGTGAAAGTTAGAATCTGGCACTGTGGAAATTTGGCAGTGCTGGACCTAGAAGACGTTCTGGACTTGGATATTACTCATATTAATACCCAAACACACTTCATTTTTTACATGTTACATTTTCCAGTAGACCCACTGAGTTTAAAAGGGGGAAAAACACCACCATGGTTCTGGCTGCAAATTTCCTTGTGGTCCTGACTTCAAGTATTGCAAACCCAGCCCAGACTGCACATCAGATCCTGGATACATCCTGCTTGTACTCAGGACTAACAAATGAGCTAGATTGTAAACCATACAGATCTCTGAACAATTAAATGCTGGATTATCAGTTTCACAGAAGTATTTTTGTTTTTCAATTATCTGCTCTCTCACACTCAAGCGAACTTAGTGTTGGTGGTATTAGACAACGTTTCTGCCAAGCTCAGGGATTTGTTCTCAACAGAGGCAACAAATTTTCTCTTTTGGCTCAGGAACAATTCAATTTTATCTGCCAAAATGAGCCGTCTCCATGATTTTCACATTTTGGGCTGAGGAACTTTAGAGACACAACAAACAAATAAGCCCTTCAGCCCACTGCATCCCCACCTTCACCATCCCTTCGCACAAGTTCTGTTATTCTACTTTTTCATCCAATCCCTACAAACTAAGGGCAATTTACTATGTCTCTGCTATGTTGATTAAGTAAAGGCTGTAGAATCATCTTTGAGATTATATAATTTTTACATTTCTTTTTAGTTCAGACAACAGGCCCATCAGCCCACTGAGTCCGCACCGACCAGGGATCCCCACATACTACCACTATGGTAGACTTGGGATAATTTTACAATTTTACCAAGCCAATTAGTCTATAAACCTGTACATCTTTGAAGTTTGGGAGAAAACCAGAGCTCCCAGAGTAAACCCACACAGGTCACGGGAAGAACATACAAACCGTACAGACAGCACCCATGGTCTGTAAGGCAGAAACTCCACCACTGTCCCACCTGACAATTAAATCTCTATAATACTAAAACTCTTCCAAAAAGTAAAACTTGTGTGTTTGTGCCGTTGATGTGTCAATCTGCTTTTGCTATCTTCTTTCAAACGCTAGGCCACAGCCTTCCCATTTTCACATCTCCTATTCACATTTTCCCCGTCGTGGTGATAACCATCTTCCCTTCATATTTCCGATGATATTAATCTTAAAAAATTTAAAAACAAACCCAAAAACTCACCCATTTTGGGAAAAAACCCTTGTGACAGCACAATGCACTTGCAAGGCAGAACGGGACACTCTGGGAGGGGTACACTAGCGCTCGTGGTGGCGGCTGCCGGCGCCCGACACAGGGTGGTGCCGCGGGCCCTGGCTGGAACCGAGCCTGGTGCTCGAGCTGGAATGAGAGCCGAGCCCAGGGCTTGGGATGGGGCCGAGAAATAAGCTTCCGCTGGAACCAAGGACGAGCATACGTCCGGGATCAGGGACGAGCCCGGAGATGAAATCGGAGCATACACTGGAGCCCAGGTGGTGGCTGAGCTGACGTCTGGAGTCTACAGCCAGGGCCAGGCAGAGTACATGGCCGAGTTCCAGGCCATGGTGCTGCTCTATGACCTAGATAGGTCCTGGGGCAGGGAATGGGAGTGAGGGGAGGAGGATGAGGGAAATTAAGAGGGAGATGGGGCGGGGAGTGGAGTGGTAGAGGGAGGATGGGGGGGTTTGGAGGAGGGAGATGCCCCCTCCCTATCTGCCTTCATTCCCACCCTCCCTCTCCACCCCCTCCACCCCCCCCGGTCTACCCTCCTCTCTCTTGCGATTGAAGGGGGGGAGGAGTGCTAGGGGATTAGGAGAAATGAGCCGCGCCTGCGCAGTTGGGGGCTAATTGGGGAATGGGTGAGTAGTGGAATCTTGCGTTGGGGGACCAGTCTGCACTTGGTCTAGTTAAAATATAAAACTATAGGAGTAAATCAAAAGAAGAAATGGCACCAAAGAACTGTGAATAATGCGGATATAGATGGCATTGCATCCAAATGGACAAAATGAAAGACTACTTCCTGCAAGTTGACTTGAAGGAACAGACTGTACAGTATAACAATACATTGGATGAGGTCTCTGCACTGTGGGTTACGCAGTGTGCTTGGCGCAGCACCGAACCACATTGACCTTGGTTTATGATCAAAGACTCAGTCTGCAGGTTGTGTTGTTTAATTTAGAGATACAGCACGGAAACAGGCCCTTCGGCCACCGAATCCACACCGATCAGTGATCCCCGCATATTAAAACTATCCTGCACATAATAGGGACAATTTATACTTATACTAAGCCAATGAACCGACAAACCTGTACGCCTTTGGAGTGTGGAAGGAATCCGAAAATCTCTGAGAAAACCCACGTGGTCACGGGGAGAACGTACAAACTCCGTACAGACAGCACCCGTAATCGGGATCGAACCTGGGTCTCTGGCGCTGCAAAACAGCAACTCTACCGCTGTGTCACCCCTGCAGGTTGTAAGCGGCAGTGTTAAGTGTGTTACAATTGGACAAATTATTGCAATAGGGAGGGACAAGTTAAAAAAAAACAACTCCTCCTGACCGTTACCTCACTTAGAGTAAATTTATTTAGAAATGCAGTTATATACATAGTACAATTAAAATTAAATTAACTTTGTACAAATATTAAAATACTATCTTGACACCCATTGCAATATACAGGATTCCAAAGAAACCTTAAAGCAAAAACCAAAGATGGACAGGTTGAGCGACCCCAACAAATTCCCAAGCACCACTCCATTACACTAACAGGCAAGTTACAAGAAACAGCGCACTTGTCTCTGTATCGGCAGCACTACAACCACCGTTGCACAATGGCATCCTCTTCCTCATTTGGAAACGCTAGAGAATATATATTTACAAAAGAAATGGCCAATCCCACTCAAGCCCTCTTCTCCTCTACAGTCAAGAGTCCAAGGTACAGGCATGTTACAAAAAAAGCAAGTCAACCCAAGAACAAGATTTGGATGCACATTCACACATCTTGGCAGACTGGAAGCCTCTTGAACATCAGGGCCAGGAAGATGGGAACACCTGGATTCTGGCTAAGTTCACTGTAGGTTTGATCTTGTTGCTGTGGATGAGGTGTGGGCTCATCAATTCCTCAAGGCATGGTGAAAATGTAATAGTTACTACCATAAGGCAAAGTCAAAAAGGGTCATCAATACAGACAAAAGAAATGCTGATAGGGTCAGAATTAGATTGGTGGGTAAGATAGCAGGATAAATATTGCTATGGTCCAGTAAAGACCAATGACTGGTGTCCTATAAAGGTTTCTCTGTTCGTCAACAAACACATTTTGCACAATTGCGGGAAACCTAGTTCCAACTGGTCAGGAGTTTGGGTGGATATAACTATCCTCAGTAAAACTACTGCACACTATGGGACCAGAATGTCATTCACTGCTTAGCACCCACCCAAGCTACAAAGCAAAGAATTAACTGATTAGTGGGGCCCTTAGATGTACAGAAAATCACTGGCCTCAAGTGGAGGTTTCACAGAGAGTGTAAGTTTATACATGGGCTTTGTGAAAGAGAACAACATAATCCTCATTTTCTCAATTCCCCCAATGGTCTATCTGGTAAGCAGTCATCAGCCAGTCAGCAAATGAGCAGCTGGCTACATCTACTCCAAAGATGCATGTTCCTAATCTCTACCCATTTCCATAACCTCCTCCAGAATCTAAGTTCTGGGAATTCCTCCCTAAACTTCACTGCCTCTCTACTCCCCATAGTCACTCCACAATCCCATGCCATGTTAGGAAGATATTTCTTATTCAGTTTTGTGGTAACACTCCAGTGAAGTGCCTCAGGAAGAATTATTTTGTTACAGTAAATAAATACAAGTGTATCGTGCACAGATGCTTTGTGAGGACAATATTTAAAAAAATAAAGTGATATGTCCATGTCTACTGTTGAGTCATAACCTGGGACCCCAAATTTCCAGGCCCATCACCTAAAGTGAAGGCTAATGTAAGTGAAATATACACGCACACACACACACACACACCATTTAAATCTGCAAGGCAAAAAGATTAAATATATAGATTCCCACTTTCCCTTTTGTTTACACCACATGAGGGCAAATAATATCCACTGGTATTTGGTAATCCAGCCATGGAAGTTGGCAGGCATTTGGAGAGGGTGTGAGGAGGATTTCAGATGTGGACACCCCAGCTTTGATCTTCGCTTGAACTGGTTCATCTGTGATATAGGGTGGGGAGAAGGAGCAAGCCGCACAATGATTGCTCTCACTGCCGAGATATGGCTCACCTGTCAGTCTCTCACATGGTTGTGGATGCAAGTCCATCTCTAGAGACTGCAGCACAAGTCCAGGGTGGGCACAACCCAGTGCCCAGCTGTGAGAATGCTGCACTGCCATTTGCACAGGCGATGTTAGACTACGGTACCATCTGCTCTCGTGGGGAGATGCAAAATACCTGATGTTTCTATATTGGTAAAGAATTTAAATTTCAAACCAACAACTCTGAAACTTATCTTTTCAGTGCTCTTATGACTGACTAAATAGTTATGACCATTAATTCACAATGATTGTGACTATTAATAGCTGTGACTATTAAGTACCTCATTTGGTGGTAAAATGTTTTGAGGCATTGGGACATCGTGGACTAAATACAAGTTATTTATGTTGAATAAACCAACTCTCTACCACCATTTCATCAATCATGCAAGCTTTCCTGGTCCCAGATCAATACTTATGTACTACAGGCGATTGAATACTACGGGTGTTGGGGGTTATGGGGAGAAGGCAGGAGAATGGGGTTCGGAAGGATGGATAGATCAACCAGATTTGAATGGAGGAGTAGACTTGATGGGCTGAATGGCCTAATTCTACTCCTATCACTTATGACCTTGTTAGTGGACTATCCCTCTGTGTGATGGGTTACCTCCTGAAATGCTGAATCTGGTTTTCCAAGGCCAAGTGTGATTTATTAAGTGGCCAGAGAACCTGGGAAGAGGATGGGAGGGGGCATTGGAAAGTGCAAAATAGATGCAGCACTGAGCAATTTTCACCAAAGGTCACCCACTGATCACTATATCTCATGTAGTCCCTCGCAAACAGTGTGTGCTTCATTTGTTTTACATTGGATCCATCTGGGACAGCTTTGAGATAAGAGATCAATGCAAGAAAATGAAAAGCTATTCACTTTGGTCGACAGCACAGAAAACCAGAATATTTTTTGATGGTGAGAAGTTGGCAAATGTATGGAGGATCTTGGCATGGAGTCACAAGGAACTGGAGATGCTGGAATCTTGAGCAAAACAAAGTGCTGGAGGAACTCAGCAGGTCAGGATTATCTGCAGAGGGAATGGACAGGGGATGTTTTGGGTCGGTACCCTTCTTCAGATTCAGGAACTAGGCATACAAATTCATGAAATCCAGGAAGTTAATGTGCATTGACGGCGGGAGTTAAAGATTAATGGTACGTTGGTCTTTATGGCAAGGCAGAGTGGAGACACAAGAGACTGCAGATGCTGGAATCTTGAGCAAGATCTATTTGCTGGAGGAACTCAGCGAGTCGGGTAGCATCTGCGGATCAGACAGATGATATTTTAGATCAGGACATTTTGAGTCCCAACCCAAATGTCCATTTCTTTCCACAGATGCTGCCTGATCCGTTGAGTTCCTGTTTTTGCTGGGGTTTTTTTTTTTTTACAAGGCAGAGGGAATACAATTGGACTCTAATGCAAATATATTGCAGTTTTATGAGCACTGTGTGCAGTTTTGGTCCGCATATCCAAGGAAGACGGTGTGAATTAATTAGATTGATTCCTGGGATAAGGGGATGTCTCACCAGATTGATGAATACTGTGTTTTAATAGAACGTGACATTAGTGAAATGAAACTGGCTGGAGTGCCCCCATCTAGGGGGCATGTCTCAGGAAAAAGGATCAATTATTCACGATCACGACATGGTAAAATGAGACGGCTGTAAATCTTTGGAATTCTCTAGCCCAAAAGGCTATGGATGCTCAGTCATTCAACATGCGCAAGACGAAGATTGGAGTCATTTTGGACAAGATGGGAACCAAGGGCTAAGGGGAGAATTGTGCAGCAAAGTAGATAAGGTAGAGAATCGGTCATGCTGTCATTGCACGAAGGGCCGTACGATCTAATGCAGGTTCTGCTTTTGTTCTCAAGTTTCTAGTAGCAGCTGGAGATAGGTGAGCATGCCTTTTAAGTGGACCGGGCAGCAGCTGAATAAGATGGATGCAAAAACGGCACTGAGGGCCAAACCAGAAAGTGTGGATAAAATGCACAGGTCAAGCTCTCACCCACCATGTTCCATCAAATCCCAGCCCCGCACTGCAAATATCAGGGTTATTCATCCCTTGCTGCACAGTCACCTCGCCCAGAATTAACCAGCGTGAGTGAAGGCAACCTCTGGGTCACACCGGTTAATTCCACTGGCAGAACATACCCAGAACAAACAGCCTCACTGTCACGTCCCTGTCACCAGTGGGCAGTGGGCAACTCTCTAGCTCGGGGTCTTGGAATAGAGTGAGTGAGTGAGTGAGCTGGAGATGGAGGATCAAGTGCTGAAGAGGATGGTGAAGCTGAGCAGTATACCTCGCACCCATCACGTTAAGCGTCCTTGAGCAGTGGAATGTCTGAAAGAAAAGAGAACAGGGTTTGAGTGAAGCGCAAATGGGTCAAGAGACAAGCTAGTCATTCATAACCTTGCAGCAAACAAGAGAACATACTATCATCTCTGGGGAATGGTCTTGGCCCGAAATGTCACCCAATCCTTCTCTCCAGAGATGCTGCCTGTCCCGCTGAGTTACTCCAGCATTTTGTGTCCATCTTTGGTTTAAACCTGCATCTGCAGTTCTTTCCTAAACACACTATATCATCTCCTCAGTGTGAAAGGCAGCCTTACCCCACAATGCTGCTGTAGTTCCGGCTCCAAAGCCCTAAATATCTCGTACCTCCTCTGATTCCGTAAATCTCTTTTCCCTTAAAACTTAGATTTGAATAGAAACTTCCAGTTTCCTGCCCTGATATCCGGATCGAGGGCCCGCGTTGCTGACCGGGAATCCACCCGGAAGGCCCAGCTGGCCCCCCCAGAGAGGAAGGAGTCAGACGCAGGGCCTGTGAGCAGACCGGCTGTAAGAGGCTGAGCACATCGACTACATGTGGCCTACAGCGGCGGAGGACACCAACAGCTACACTTGGCCGAATGGCCTCCTGCCGTCTCTTACAGGTTCCACATTATCGTTCCGACGTGTGTTATTTTTCCCCGCTGATTACAACCTGATGTGGGAGCAGTGAGCCACACGCCATATTGGTCATCAAAGATCACAGTAGAACCTTGATCTGTTGGGCAGGTGGGCTGAGGATTGGTTAATGGGATTTAATACAGAGAAATGTGAGGTGTTGCATTTTGGAAAGTCTAACATGGGCAGGACCTATACAGTAAATAGCAAGGCTCAGGGGAATGTCATGGAGCAGAGGGAATTAGGAGTGCAGGTGCATGTTTCCTTGAACGTGGCATCACAGGTAGATAGGCTTTTGGCACATTGGCCTTCATCAGTCAGAGCATTGAGTATAGAAGTTGGGAGGTCATGTTGCAGTTATATAAGATGTTGGTGAGGCCACATTTAGATCAGTTTCGGTCACCATGATCTAAGAAAGATGTTGTCAAGCTTGTAAGGATTCAGAGACGATTTACCAGGATGCTGCCAGAACTCAAGGGGACTGAGCTACAGGGAGCTTTTGAGCAGGTTAGGGCTTTATTCCTTGGAGTACAGGATGAGGGGTGATCTTATAGAGTTGTACAAAATCATGAGAGGAATAGATTGGGTATTTTGCCCAGAATAGGGGAATTGAGAATCAGAGAACATAGGTTTAAGGTGAGGGGGGAAAGATTTAAAGGAAACTGAAGAGTAACTTTTTTATACAAAGGGAGGTGGGTGTATGGAACAAGCTGCCAGAGGAGGCAGTCGAGGCAGGTACAATTGCAGTGTTTAAGAAACATTTAGACAGGTACATGGATAGGGTGGGTTTAGAGGGATATGGACCAAAACCAGGCAGGTGGGACCAGTGTAGATGGGGCATGTTGGTCACCGTGTGCAAGTTGGGCCGAAGGGCCTGTTTGCACGCTGTATGACTCCAGGACTCTATATCTAGTTCACTGTGTACTTGGGGATTCTAGACTTGAGAGCGTGGAGCGAGTCATGTCCACTAGATGGAAGCACTGCAGGCTGATGAAGAATGACATAGCTGAGGGCAGTGAAAGGCGGAAACGAGAGCTCAGTAACCGTAGCCATCAAGTTAATCCAGAGACACAAGAGACGGCAGATGCTGGAAGGCTTCTGAACCAGGGTGCCGACTAAAAACATTGTCTGTCCAATATCCTCCACAGATGCTGTTCTGGCAGTTTTGTTTTGACCGAGTTAATCAGGCCCTGGTCACAACCTGGATACAAGGAACTGCAGATGCTACTTTACAGAAAAAGACACCAAGTGCTGGAGTAACTCAGCGGGTCAGGCAGCATCTCTGGCAAACATGTTGCCTGACCCGTTGAGTTACAGTAACACTTTGCGCCTGATCTTATAATGTCCCCTAATTCAATTCACTAACTTCTAGAGGCTTCAGGTCAACAGCAGCCCTACTATGAACCTATTAGCCCACCAGTTCTGCCCTGCAATGTATTACACAGACTTAATTTGTTACAACATCTAAGCCTGCACATTAGTTAGGAGCTCTTATACATCCGCCTAGACCTACACGATCTCTCGGTTGTCAGAGTGAGGCGACAAGCAAATTGGAGGAACATCACTTCATATTTCACTTGGGCAGCTTACAACCCAGCAGTATGAATATTGATTTATCTAGTTAAGTAACCCCTGCATTCCCTCCCTTTCCCCACCCCAAAGCTAGACGTTCCACCAGTTCCACTGTTCACATCCGTGAATCTCTTCATTATCACCTCTACCCCAGCCAACAATGGGCCATTATGGGCTCCACCCTTCCTTGGTCATCATTTGCCGGCCCTGCTTTGCTTTGTTCGAGCCCTTTTGTTACCTCCCGTTCCCTCCCTTCTACTTTCGGTCTGATGAAGGGTCCCGACCTGAAATGTCACCCATCTTTTTCTTCAGAGATGCTGCCTGACCCTCTGAGTTACTCCAGCACTTTGTGTCTGCCTTTGCTCAGTCTAAGCCAAGCTTATGGACCCCCCCCCCCCCCCCATCTCTAGTGCAGGTATACACGTGCCTAGGCATTATGGGAAATGTTGATCACCGTGGGCAAGTTGGGCTGAAGGGCCTGTTTCCACGCTGTTTGACTCCAGGGCTCTATATCGAATTCACTGTGCACTTGGGGATTCTAGACCTCCCTAAAGGTGTCTTGGAGTATCTACTAGGTGTGCATCGTGAATCCCAGTAGATGCTGAGAGGGTCATAGCGTGATACAGTGTGGAAACTGACCCTTCGGCCCAACTTGCCCACATCGGCCAACACTAGTCTCATCTGCCCGTTTTTGGTCCATACCCCTCCAAACCTGTCCTATCCATGTACCTAACTGTCTAACTGTTTCTTAAATGTTGGGATAGTCCCAGCCTCAACTACCTCGTCTGGTAGCTTGTTCCATACACCCACCATCCTTTGTGTGAAAAAGTTACCTCTCAGATTCCTATTAAATCTTTTCCCCTTCACCATAAACCTATGTCCTCTGGTCCTCGATTCACCCACTCTGGGCAAGACACACTGTGCGTTTACCCGAACTATTCCTCTCATGATTTTGTGCACCTCCATATATTGCACCCTCATCCTCCTGCACTCCAAGGAGTAGAGCCCCTGCCTACAGCTCAGACCCTCTGGTCCTGGCAACATCCTTGTAAATCTTCTCTGCACCCTTTCCAGCTCTGGTGAACCTCCCCGACCACCAGCTTTCAGTGCCCGTAGAGACACCACTCAGGCCAAGAGGTTCCCCGCTCACCGTCGGTAGATCCTGCGGGGGAGTTGAGAGACAGGAGACTGTGGACGTCACTGCTCTCCGAGTCCTGGGTGTCGGAAGACTGTGAGAGCCTGAGGGGTCCCCGACGGGAATTGTCGGGCAAGGAGGGTGCGGGGTGGTGGATGAGAACAGTCTCTGAGCGGCTGCTGCTGCTGCTGGTGCTGCTGGTGTGGGGCTGGGACGGGCCGGGACCACCGTCCCCCCCTCCCCTGGGGCGGGGGGCTTCTGCCGGCCCCTGCGCTCCGGGCGCCGGGCCTTCGGCCATGACGATCTGCACCCGCGAGCCAGAGGGGGCGATGGCGGCGCCCGAACTGCCGTACACGGCCTCTTCATAGGAGGGCAGCGAGACGGGCACTCCGTCCACCACGATGGAGACCTGGTTGCCGGACACACCCTGGTCCCGCCTGGCGGCACAAACACAAGTCCGTTAGTCAAATGTGCGGTTAGTGCCTGTCCCCACACTTGTGGGACAGAACCAGCTCCAGGAGCTGTCCTGCTCCCTCTGGGTTCCAAACGCCCAGAGTCCCCATCGACCAACACCTCTTCTCATGACCTCCTCGTGACCTCCTCGCCACATCCGCCTCCCCATCTCACGTCTTCCTTCACCTCCCCCTCTACCCTGAGCTCCCCACACTCCTTCCCACCTCAGCTCACACTCCTCTCCCCCCCCCCCCCCATTCACCTCTTTCCCTGCATGGCATCCTGCTCTCCCCCCTATCTCTGCTCTCCTCCCTCCTCCCATTCTCCACTCATACCTGCAGTGGCCCATACTCCTCCCCACCCCCCGCCACTCCTCCAAAACGCACCACTCTCCCTGCTTGTTATCACTCCCCCCCCCTTATCTTCACTCTCCCTCTTCTACCCCTTCCCGCCCACTCCTCTCTCCAGCCCCACGGCACCTTGCACTTAGTCCTCTCCCCCCCCCCACACCAACCCGCGTTCCCCACAATCCCCCTCACCCCCCTCTGCTTCCCCACCACACCCCCCCATCCCAAGTTCTCCAAATTTCCTCCTCACCCCACTGCGCCCCGTATTCCCCCCCCCCTCAGTTTCCCGCATGGCATCCCTCGCTACCACCTATTCCCCGCTGTGCTCTGCAAAGTGGGAGTGTGGGAAACAGGTGCACTGCCCAGAGCATCCCCCACTACCATCTACTCCCCACACCCGCTCTCTCCCTCACCATGCCTGCAGTCCCCATGCTCCCCGCAAACCCACTCCTCTTCCCCATGGCATTCCCTCAATACTACCTATTCCCCACTCCCGCTCTTTACCCTGCGCCATCCATGCTCCCCGCCAACCCACTGAGCTCCCCCATGGTCTCTCTCACTACTACCTACACCACCCATTCTCCCCCTGCACTCTCCTCCCCCTCGCGCCCCACTCTCCTCTCTCACGCACCTCCGTGCTGGACCTTCCCTCACCTGCTGTGGTGGAACGACTTGAGTTTGGGTTGCAGCAGAACAAAGAGGACGACCAGGAGGAGGATGAGGGCAACAGAGCTGGCCGTGGACGCCACGATCGACAGTGTCGGCACCCCGATATTCTCCCCGCTCTTTTTAGCTAAACGGAGAAGGGTAAACAGAGTGAGCGCACCTCGTCAACTCCATCACAGCTTGTGGCGTTGATCGGAAAATAATCATCCGCAAGGGACCCTTGGTAGTGACGGACTTACTACTAATCCAGTACATGAATCACATCGACAATGGCCAAGAAATACAAGTACAATCAATCTGTGGCCAGTGGACCTGTTGTGGATGACTTGAGACCGAGTCTACCCTGCATATTGGTCTTGTCGAGTCATGGACTCAGGGAAGCAGGCTCTTTGCCCCCCCCCCCCCCCCCCCCCCCGCCCGAGACCCCCGCTCACATGTTTACGCCGATCCCTCACTGATCCTAATCCACCACCCTGTCAACTCCTCCAGACTTCTGCCACTCATCTGCACACCAGTGGCAAGTTGCAGAGGCCGAGTAACCTACCAACCCACGTGTCTTTGACACGCGAGAGGCAACCGGAGCACCCGTGGGGAAACCCGTGCAAGCACAGGGAGAACATGGAAACTCCACACAGACAGCACCCGAGGTCAGGATTTAGCCTGTGTGTCTGAAATGGAAATAGAGAGTGCTAAATGTGCTCAGAAGGTCAGGCAGGGACAACACTGACGTGGCTAAAACCGGAGGGATCAGGTTTGCGGAAAGGGAAATAAAATCTGAAAATGCATGAAATGCTCAGCGGGCCAAGAAGCATTTGCGGAGAGAGAAGCAGAGTTCACGTTTCAGGTCAGTGAACTTTGATCAGAGCTGGGAAAAGTTTGAAACTGGATACGTTTTTAATTGTAGAGGAGGAGGACTCCAGAGAACAAAGGAAATGCCTGTGAAAGTGGGGTGGGGGTTGGGAGGGGAGGATGAAACCAAGAGAAACAGAATGACACAAGTGTTGTTGCTGTTGCTGCCTGAGAAGAGGGTGATGAGTCTCTTAATATCAGCCAACCCTTCCAGAAGAGAATAACAATCATTATATCAGTAAAACAGATACATGGGCAATCAATTATTTGACAATTTTCTGTGGCAAGGTACATGGACACAATTCGTATGATCATAAAACACAGGAGCAGATTTAGGCCATTCGGCACATCGAATATCTGAGATTTTCAGATTCAGGTGAAAACCTTCAATCTAATGAAGTAACCTTATGAAAATCTCAAAGATCTAAGTTTATTGTGAGGGAAAGAACTGCAGGTGCTGGTTTAAATCGTAGGTAGATGCAAAGTGCTGGAGTAACTCAGCGGGTCGGACAGCATCTCTAGAGAGAAGGAATAGTTGATGTTTCTGGTCAAGATCCTTGTTCAGACTGATGTCAGGGGAGGGGGCGGGACAGAAATAGAATGTAGTGGGAGACGGCAAGACTGGTGGGAGAACTGGGGAGTGGGAGGGGATGGAGAGAGAGGGAAAACAAGGGCTATTTGAAGTTAGAGAAGTCAATGTTCATACCGGTGCGGTGTAAGCTACCCAAGCGAAATATGAGGAGCTGTTCCTCCAATTTGTGCTGGGCCTCACTCTGATAATGGAGGCGGCCCAGGGCAGGAAGGTCAGATTGGGAATGGGAGGGGGAGTTAAAGTGCTGAGCAAGTAGGCCAAGGCAGACTGAGCGGAGGTGTTCAGCGAAACGATCGCCGAGCCTGCGCTGATATAAATGAGAGCCTGGGCTTGGTCTTGCCGATATACAGGGGTTCAAGTATGTGTCATCACTGCCAAGTGGCTGAACGGTCTGCACCTCAATAGATACTGTCACTAGAATGGCTAATTCTGGGTGTGTTCATTGCAGGGCTCCATTTGTGAGCTTAATATCCCTTTAAGGTGTTCATGAGGTTGTAGCATTTGCCCATTCAATGTCAAACCATTATTGCTATTGCTGTGTACAACTGCAGGCCAAAATAAGTCAAACGTAAGGTAAGGAGTGTGTCAAGGGCCACAGAATACCAAGCTTTATTGTTCTAAACAGCTGACATCTTACTCGGGTGGACTCGCTTCCCAGTTAAAGGTCAGGAGATGAACAAAGGAGGGATACCTTGAGTCTGAGGTGTCTTGAACATAGGTGGGGAGGGATTTAACAAAGGGGGATAGGATGGCGTCAAGGTATGTGGAAATGTGTTCGGTGGGGCACGAACAGGCAGAGACAATGGGTCTGCCGGGGCAGTCAGGTTTGTGTCTGAGGTGTCTTGAACAACAAAGGAGGGAGTTGGGCAGCAACTTGCACCGTCAACCTTTGCGACCTTTGGTCCTGGTTGTAAATGTGCACGACTTCTCGTCTCAAGTAAGTCTCAATGCACTTTTGAACCAATTTGGAGCTGATGATGCATTACGACAGAACTTTATTTATCCCAGGATGGAAACTGGTCCGCCAACAGTCGCAAGGTACATGAAACATGGAATTAAAGTGACGAGGGTAAAGGATTGGGGATGTGCAAAGATTGGGGGGGGGGGGGGAGTCAGTCTACCCCACGACAGAAGGGGGGAGGAGTTGTACAGTTTGATAAAGGATCTCCTGTGGCGTTCTGTGCTGCATCTTGGTGGAAGAGTAGGTATCAGTGTTTCAGTGTAGTTTAGTTTAAGCTTGGAGATACAGCGCACAAACAGGCCCTTCGGCCCATAGAGTCCGGGCAGACCGGCGATCACCCCGTACACTAGCACTCTCCGACACACTGGGGACAATTTCACCGAGGCAAAACGAACTTACAAACCTGCACATCTTTGGAGTGTGGGAGGAAACCGAAGCACCCGGAGGAAACTCACGCAGTTTTACAAACTCTGTACATACAGTATCTGCTGTTAGTATCGAACCAGGATCTCCAGGGCCGTGAGGCAGCAACTTTACCACTGCGCCGCCCTGAATTGCAAGATGGGCCCAGGTTGAAGCCAGGAGCCCGACACTGACCTGGATTTAGTCTGCAGCTGACCTCCATGGCGGGCTCCCACTCTCCGCTCTTGCAGGTCAGGTACTTGTAGTCCCCCTTCAGTGTGTAGCCCTCATGGCAGAAGTACTCGATGACCGTCTTGGGCACAAAGTCGTTGCAGGTGGATGGGTGGCAAGCAAACCCCCCATTTTCCGGTTGAAAAGGGTGCCGGCAGTTGGCTGCGAAGAGACAGGACAAGGATCAGAGAATGCAGGGAGCAGGGATTCACTGACAGCTCTTCGGTGAGCATAGTTTAGTTTAGAGGTACAGTGCAGGAACAGGCCCTTCGGCCCACCAAGTCCATGCCCAACCAGCGATTCCCATACACTAACACTATCCTACACACACTAGGGACAACTTTCAATCTTTACCCAATCCAATTAGCTTACAAACCTGTACGTCTTTGGAGTGTGGGAAGAAACCAGAGTTCCTGGGGAAAACCCATGCAGTTCACGGGGAGAACGGACAAACTCCGTAGAGACAGCACCTGTAGTGAGGGTCGAGCATGGGGTCTCTGGCGTTGTAAGGCAGCAAGTCTAACGCTGTGCCACCCAACGTGCTGGTGCCGGCATGCGTCCATGCTGCCAGTGACACGGCTCAGTGCCTCAGCTGTTCTCCTCTGGTCCATGTGACCTTCCGAGACGACAAAGGCCTCCCCAACACCGCCACCTCACTTGGCCTCCCACCCCACTGGGATCCTCCAGCTGACCACCCATCCCCACCTGCTCAGCAGTCTTCAACTATGATACCATCCCTCCGAGCCATCCCTCGCCAGAGTTATAGTCATACAGCATGGAAACAGGTCCTTCAGCCCACCTTGCCCACACCGACCAACATGTCCCATCTAAACTAGTCCCACCTGCCCACGTTTGGCCCATATCCATCTAAACCTTTCCTGTCCGTGTACATGTATAAATGTCTTTTGTCTTGTTATAGTACCTGCCTCGACTACCTCCTCTGGCAGATCAACATAAAATGTTGGAGTGACTCAGCGGATCAGACAGCAAGCGTCTCTGGAGAAAAAGGATGGGTGACATTTTGCGTCGGGACCCTTCTTCTGCCTCCTCTGGCAGCTGATTCCATATGCCCACCCTCCTTCCCTGATCCTCTTTATCCTTAAAGGGTTCCTCTCTGACCAAAGCCCCCTCCTTTGCCCAGGGAAAGCGTTTGGAAGCAGGGCCCGTGTCCCGGGCCAGAAACCTGGGCCATAACTCACTCCGACCCACTACCAAGGCCCGAGGAGGGCAAAGGTCAAGGTATGATTGTGGCCTTGGGAGGAGAAGGGGTGATAAGCTGAAATGGGTGTACGCGGGCGCTTAAAGGTTAGCGTGAATTTAGTTGGTCAATAATCCGTTTCCATGCTACGATTCATATTCCTCTCACTAAGTTCATAGGTTCACAGGTCATAGGAGCAGAAGCAGACCATTCGGCCCAAGGAGTCTACTCCGCCATTGAATCATTGCTGATCTATCTTTCCCTCTCAACCCCATTCTCCTGCCTTCTCCCCATAACCCTTGATCTATGGCGGTGCCTGCAGAATGAGATGATAGGGAAGGATGAGATGCCACTGGGCAGCCATTGCTAGTGAGTGTTTCAGCAGACTCGCTGCCTTCAGAGAACTAAACAAAACCTTGCAAAGCATCACGCCCAAGTTCCCCTTCCTCAACGCACAGCCTTCCTCCGACTGCCACGAGACCGGTGCATGGGTTGATGAAGCCTACCCTCCCAGCATGGCCCAACCGGCTGCATGGTTCCCTTAGATTCAGAAGGTTGCAAGATCAAGCAGGATTGTGAGTGCGTTCCCTGGCCTGACGCACCGGTGCAGAATGCGGGAGTGCTGGGCCATCAGTGCTGGGGTTTTGTGCTAGACACGCTAGAGTGGATACTACAGGTGTGGTTTCAACGTTTTCAGGAAGAGCGGGGATAGTTTCCTTCACATCCTATCTCATGTTTACACCCTCTACCAGCAAAACATCACTGCATTACACGTGGATGGGATCTTGCTTCACGCCGAGCGGCCGCTAGGTTTCTACAATTTTTCTACAAGGTGCAACATTGGGCGCACCTTGTCGGTTGGGCTTGTAGTGCGCTGGGACCAGGAATTGACGCCGCACAAAGGCGGCGACTATCTTACTGCAGTCGGCATCTGGCCCAGTTGTTGCCATAGCAACAGCCACGCGACCTCTTCAGACACCCACCGGAGATGATTAAAAGAGGTCGTCATTCAGAGCTGGGCAGCAACCACGCTCGAGGCACAGGCTAAGGCCGAACACGGTCACTCATTCACCAACGAGACAATTAATCTCCAGTGGGAATCCCCCATCAGCTCAACGCTAAACGCACTGCAAATCGATAGATTCTTGGTAGTACAGGTGTCAGGGGTTATGGGGAGGAGGCAGGAGAATGGGGTTGGGAGGGAGAGATAGATCAGCCATGATTGAATGGCAGAGTTGGCAATCTTACCAAGCCAATCAACCTACGAACCCGTATGTCTTTGAAGTGTGGGTGGAAGCCAGAGCACCCGGGGAAACCCAGCACGATCACGGGGAGAACGTACAAACTCCGCAAAGACATCGCTTGTGACCAGGATTGAACCCGGGTCTCTGGCGTCGTACAGCAGCAACTCTACCGCTGTGCCACCGTACCACCCATATAAGTATATCCAATTATGTGAGGCTTAGAGAGAATAGACAGTCAGAAGCTTTTCCCCCAGGGTGGAAATCTCCAGCATTAGACGGCTTAGCTCTAAGGTGAGAGGGGGAGGTTTAATGGAGATGTGCAGGGCAGGTGTTTGTTGCCCAGGGAGTGGTGGGGGGCTGGAACGCAGTGCCAGGGGTGGTGGTGGAGGCAGATACGACAGTGACGTTAACGAGGCTTTTGGACAGGCACATGGAAGCACAAGGAATAGAAGGATCATGTACGGGCAGATCAAATCAGTTTAACTTGGCATCATGTTTGGAACCAACATTGGTTGCTACCTTCTTTAGTCAGAGGGTAGTTAATCTATGGAACTCATTGCCACAGCGGGCTGTGAAGGTCAAGTCAGGGGATTTTTTTAGGGCAGAGATAGACAAGTTCTTGATTACAATGGGTGTCAAGGGTTATGGTGAGAAGACAGGAAAATGGGATTTCAGCCATGATCAATGGCAGAGTATACTCAATGGGCCGAATGGCCTAATTCTACTCCTATAACTTGTGCAATAGTGACCATTGTGGGCCAAAGGGCCTGTTCCTGTGCCTGTACTGGTCTATGTTCTAATTGTCAGCTGAGGTTCAGTTGGCCACTTGTCCACCTGTCGGGCAGACGGCTGTGGGTCCCACACCAGAGACTGGAATGTAAAACCCAGCCTATCATCCTTGAACAGCCCAGTGGGAGAGCCATCGGAGACAGGTATAAAAGATCCCACGGCTCCATTTTGTACAGCCTCTCAGTTATGAAGTGTTGATCAGCTGTGTCCATATCGGCTACTAAGCATTTCTACATTAAGATTAAAAAAAATAGGTGGCAGAAACAGGACGTCAACACCTTATGTCTGAAGAAGGGGTTCTACCCAAAATGTTGCCTATTTCCTTCGCTCCATAGATGCTGCCTCACCCGCTGAATTTCTCCAGCATTTTTGTCTACCTTCGATTTTCCAGCATTTGCAGTTCCTTCTTAAACACCTTAAGTATGCCTGATCTGCTCCTCAGAAAGCTCATGGCTGATCTCTTACCTCGGCACTAACTCAATATGTAAATGTTCGTGATCGAGACTCCACTGTGCAGAGAATTCCAGAGATCTGCCACCCTTTAGACGACGAGATTTCTCCCCGTGTCTGAGTATCTAACCCCTCATTACAGAATAATCAGACTCCTAAAATACCTCATTAGTTGTCAACCGCTGCTGGGTGTTCCTTGACAGGAAAAGTCTTGCAAAAATGCAAGATCTTCCTTTTCAATCACAAACTAGCTCGCCGCTACAGCAGAAAACAATATCACCGAAAGTGCCCTGGACAGCTGCCACATTCCTGTCCAAGTACGACATGGCCCATTGTTAGAGGGATTGAGATCAGACAATGCGCAGGACATGGCTGGGTTAAAAGCTGATCTCACCCTCCACGTTCATCAGACTGAACAGGGCATGAGAGACTCTGACAAGGGCTGGAGGTCAGCCTAAAATAGATACCAATTAATACGAGAGGATTGATCGCACACAGCTCACATGCAGGACAGGGCAGAAATGGGTGGATAACCACAGAAAAAAAAAAAAAAATCACGTGTACGCAAGTCCTAGACGCGCGCACACACACACACAACACACACCAAGAATGAGATATAGAGGAATGGTACACAGACACACAGGAAAGTGATAGAGATACAGACAAACACACCAACATGCACATGAAGGGAAGAAAAATAAGACATACTCCCGCACAGGGAAGGTAGAGACATAGCTACACACAGACACACCGCAATGTGATAAAGACACAGACCACACACAGGAAAGAAACAAATAGATATGCTCACATAGGAAAGAGATATGAGACACACACACACACACTCTACAAAGGATACATTTGAGACAAGAACAAGGCAAGATTTCACAACAACCCATACGCATTACAGCAACAATCATGAATCATAGCCACACTTGTGAATCATAAAGTTATTTGTACCAATACATCCTGCAATGTGTTCACAAACGGCTTGGCTTACACTGGGGACCTGGGCTTTGTACTATAGTGGGTCTTTTTCGGATTCAACTTTTTTAATCTATTGAACACTGTGTTTACAATCCTGTTGTGGTGCAGCAAGTAAGAATGCCATTGTTCCGTCCGGGAACATATTCCCCGAGAAAAGCACTCTTGACTCAGGGAATACGGCAATCATGTTAGTCATGTTGGTTTGAAAATCAAATACTGCCCAACGCACTGGCAGGATGTGCCCTGCTCCTGAATGCAGGCACCTGGGAACACAGGCTTGTTTGAAACATCTTATCAAGCGGTGGCGTTGTGACTGTGAAACCTTCCTCTGTACAGCGCTGGGAGAGCTGGCCTTGATGACCTGCTCAAGTTGGGGTGGCACGGTGATGCAGAGGTAGAGTTGCCACCTTACAGCGCCGGAAACCCGGCTTCAGTCCTTATTATGCTGCTGTCTGTAGACACTTTGTACGTTCTCCCTGTGACTACGTGGGTTTTCTCCAGGTGCTCCGGTTTCCTCCCACACTCCAAAGACGTACACATTTGTAGAGTAATTGGCTTTAGTAAAATTGTAAATAATCTCTAGTGTGTAGGATAGTGCCAGTGTAAGGGTGATCGCTGGTCAGCGCGGAGCCAGTGGGCCGAAGGGCCTGTTTCTGCGCTGTATCTCTAGTCTATAAGTTCCTGCACAGAGACACTCGCACTGAGTTGGACAAACTTCATTTCATAAAGGGCCTGTCCCACTGTACGAGGTAATTCAAGAGTTCTCCCGAGTTTCCTCTGATTCAAACTCGGAGAATTACGGTAATAGCCGCTCGTAGGTACTCAGGGCTCTCGTGGACATTTTTCAACATGTTGAAAAAACTTCATGAGCTTACCGCGGTTCCAGAGTACCTGCCGTTAGTGTTACCCTGCCACTAAGTGACTTCCTGAGCTCCGACGTACATTCTACGTACATACGAGTTTGATTTTTTTTTAAACTCAGGTGAGTTCTTGGGTAAACTCGTATAGTGGGGCAGGCCCTTAACTGAGAGAAACACTCTTGTGTGGAAGGTGCGGCCGAGGGAATTCAAGAGGGAGCGGCAGTCAGCAATACATTGTGTTGGTGAAGATAGACACAAATGCTGGAGTAACTCAGCAGGACAGGCAGCATCTCTGATGAGAAGGAATGGGTGACGTTTCGGGTCGAGACCCTTCTTCAGACTGTGTTTGGTGAGCTGTGCAGCAGGGCTGTAGTTCTGTTAACTTTATGTCTTTTCACTTCCCTAACCATGGAGCCTGACGCAGCTGGACTCCTGCACCGTGTAAACACAATCAGACCTTTGTACCAACAGCACTGAGAATGTGAGCACGTGTGCAGCCCCACCAAGATCTGCTTTTCCCTCCATGAGATAAGGGACTAAAAGATAATGACTCCAAACCAACGATCACAGCAGTTGGCCACTGAGTAAAGGCGTCAGAGAGAGGGGAGGAGCATGGTTCCAGTAGTGGGAGAGTCTAGGACCAGAGGGCACAGCTTTAGAAAAAAAGGATGTATAATAGAATTAAGGAGGTTCTTTAGACAGAGGGCTGTGAATCTGTGGAATTCATTGCCAACAAATGGCTGTGGAGGCCAAGTCATTGAATATATTTTAAAGAGATTGATAGATTCTTGATCAGTAATGGCATCAAAGGTTATGGGGAGAAGGCAGGTGAATTGAAAAAAATAGATCAGCCATGATCGAATGTCAGAGCAGACTCAATGGGCTGAATGGCCTAATTCTGCTCCTATGGCTGATGGGCTTTTCTTTGGAAGTGAACTGTGGGGTTTCAGCACCTAAGTTACAGAGAAAGGTTGAACAAGATAGGTCTTTATTCTTTGGAGCGCAGAAGGTTAAGGGGGGGACTTGATAGATGTCTTTAAAATTATGAGAGGGATAGCAGAGTTGACGTTGATAAGCTTTTTCCATTGAGAGTATGGAAGATTCAAACAAGAGGACATGATTTGAGAATTAAGGGACAGAAGTTTAGGGGTAACATGAGGGGGAACTTCTTTACTCAAGAGAGTGGTAGCTGTGTGGAATGAGCTTCCAGTGGAAGTGGTGGATGCAGGTTCAATTTTATAATTTAAAAATAAATTGGATAGGTATACGAATGGGAAAGGAATGAAGGGTTATGGTCTGAGTGCAGGTAGATGGGACTAGGCGAGAGTAAGTGTTCGGCATGGACTAGAATGGAAGTGAGATGGCCTGTTTCCGTGCTGTAATTGTTATATGGTTATATGGTGCAATTGGGGCTCAAATATCCACTAAAAATGATTATCTCCCTCCCACACCCTAGATAAACTCAATGGAGTCATGCTTCATCAAGAACAGGCCAGAGATTTGGGAGGGGGGGGGGGGGGGGGGGGGGGGGGGGGGGGGAGTTCAAATGCTGAGCCAACGGGAGATCAGGTTGGTTAGTGCGAACTAAGCAGAGGTGTTGGGCGAAGCGATCGGTAAGCCTACGCTTGGTCTCACTGATGTAGAATAGCTGACACCTAGAGCAGCGGATGCAATAGATGAGGTTGGAGGAGATGCAGGTGAACATCTGCCACACCTGGAAAGACTGCTTGGGTCCTTGGATGGAGTCAAGGGTGGGAAGCGACAAGGTTGCAAGGGAAAGTACCAGGGGAAGGGGTGGTTTGGGTGGGAAGGGACGAATTGACCAAGGAGTTACGGAGGGACCGTTCTCTGCAGAAAGCCGAAGGGGGGGGATGGGAAGATGTGGCCAGTGGTGGGATCCCATTGGAGGTGGCGAAAATGTCGGAGGGTAATTTGTTGTATGTGACGGCTGTTGGGGTGGAAGGTGAGGACAAGGGGGACTCTCTCCAGAGGATTGTCATCAAGGAAAAAAATGCAAGGCTGCTGCCCCAACGTTGGGGGCCGTGCTATCAGTATGACTGTTTTCAAGACAAGATCGTAAATGTTGTTGAGTATGTAGGACGGAACTGCAGATTTCGAGTGTCAGAAATGAAAAGGAGGAGGAAGGAGAATGGAGAATGGAGGGAGAGAGATCAGCCATAATTGAATGGCGGAGTAGACTTGATGGGCCGAGTGGCCTAATTCTACTCCTATCACTTATATCACTTATGACCTTACACTGGTTTAAACAGAAGATAGACACAAAAAGCTGGAGTAAATCAGCAGGTTAGACAGCATCTTTGGTGAAAAGGAATAGGTGACCTTACGGGTCGAGACGATGTTGGTGTCATTTATATCTGACGTGAAGAAGAAATCCTCAAGGCACCACTTTGCGTGGGGATTCTTTGTGCCCCGGCCAATTTTTCTCTCAGTCAACCTTGGTTAAATAAAAGATCTGACCATTGCGAGTGTGGTGAATGCCATTGTGGCTGCTTTGTTTCCTACTTACCAGCTGTGGCCACGATACAACAATGGTCTGATTGTAAAGTGCTTGAAATACAGTTATGCCTCAAAATATTCCAAGTTCTTATCTGCCACTTTAACAAGGAAATTAATGAGGTAGATACATTTAGTTTAATTTAGAGATACAGCACGGAAACAGGCCCTTCGACCCACCGAGTTGGCACCGGGACCCGTGATCCCCGCACATTAACACAAGCCTACACACACACACACACACACACACACACTAGGGACAATTTACACTTATACCAAGTATACAAACCCAAGTCAATTAACCTACAAACCTCTACGTCTTTGGAGTGTGGGCGGAAACTGAAGATCTCAGAGAAAACCCACGTGGTCACGAGGAGGGGGGGGGGGGGTGGGGAGAGAAACGTAAAACTCCTTTCAGGCAGCACCCGTAGTCGGGATCGAGCCTGGGTCTCTGTGCGCACCAAGCGCTGTAAGGCAGCAACTCTACCGCTGCGCCACCGTGCCACCGTTAGGAATTTAGGGAGGGAATTCCAGAGTCTGGGAACAAGAAAGTTAAAGTTGCATCAATGAATAGCAGTGTCGTGGAAGCGAAAGGAATAGGAAGGATAATTAAGAATAAACTGAAAATTGCTGGAATCACTCAGCAGGTCAGGCAGCATCAGTGGGTAGCAACACAGAGCCAACGTTTCAGGTCAACATTATGAATGGTCTGATTTACCAGAATAGCACAGTGAATAAAGTACACTTTACAAGTACAGTATCTCAGTACACATCACAATAATAAATCAATACTAACATCATTCAGCCCCACAATCTTATCTTACGCCACCACTGTATCAAAGCTAAACTGTATCTTAATTTCATTTATTTGTCTTTGTTCATACCTTTCCCAAACAAATCTTATCAATTTCAATTTTGACTTTTTGTTGCCCATTTTTTTGGGGGGTATTGTGTTATCCGAGTACTGTGTTTACAGACCTGTCATGCAGCTGCAAGTAAGGATTTAATTGTTTAGTTGGGGTGGGAGATTGCAACCTTCACGTGGTCCACCTTGTTTCGACCGATGCAATCAACCCAATGTGCACAAGCAAGGAGATGTAGTGTTTTGCCGTCTGCAACTTTAGGCTGTGCACGCCATACGCAAGAAGAGGACTGTTTAGTTATTGGTGCAAATGACAATTAAATCGTGACTCTTGTCCCTGCAGCTTTTCAGAAAGGTCCCACTATTCTTTATGTGAAGACCTTCCTGACTTTAATCAGTAGGTTGGGTCCAATCCTTGGACAATGAACCTTGACAATGAACAAGGACTCCGATACCGAGTAAATCCCCTGTTATAACTTTCAAGACATTTGAAACAGCTCATTTATATCACCCTTTACCTCTTCCACTGCCAGAGCATTGTACAACATTACACTATGCATCCTGCCCATGCAATTTAATCCAAGCTCAATGAACCACCCTATTTGCTAATGAGCTCAATGACTGGTGAATCTGTGCAAGTGTAATCCCCTCTCACTTTTCACTCCATCTTCCCCTTTTATTTGTTGCACTTCCTTTGAATGTAAAGCAAAAGGTACCAGAATTTCACACTGAAGGTCAAGGGATTATCCCGGGAAATTACCCCAATTGCAACTTGTTCTGGGAGAGTCTTACGTTTGTGTTGGTCCCTTGCTTAATACTGCTCTATGGCGGCGAGAAGCACAATTAGTGTTTTTTTTGTGTTTAGGAGCAACGATCACTTGTACACTAGTTCTATCCTACACACTTGGGGCAATTTAGTTTAGTTCCGTTTATTATTGCCCCGTGTGCCGAGGTACAGTGAAAAGCTTTTTTGTGTGGTATCCAGTCAGCGAAAAGACTACACATTATTGCAATCAAGCTGTCCACAGTTCACAGATACAGGTTAAAGGATGTAGCATAGTTTTAAAAGATTTAAGAGAGAGAAGTGGATCCACTATCATTCATTGCAATCGCTCCAGAGACCAGCAAGCAAAGAATCGCCTGGCTTCGGCACCATCTTGCTTTGCAGGATTTACAGAAACCTATAAACCCACAAACCTGCACATCTTTGGAATGTGGGAGGAAACCAGAGCACCCGGAGAAAACCCACACATTCACTGGGGGAAATGAACAAACTCCGTACAGACGGCACACAAAGTCAGGATCGAACCAGAGTCTCCGGTGCTGCAAGGCAGTAACATCCCGCGCCGACTGTCGGGAAGGCACAAGGACTGTGGATCTCCTGTTCCCAACCTCAGCCTCCTGGATCCAGTGCTGGCAGCCCCGGATCACTGCACATGGACACGGCTGCCAACATGTCGCAGGAAGGCCGCCCTGATTTGAAAGACTTACGGGCACGTCAAAGAAAATTCACATCACGATGACCAAACCTCAGCACCCGAGACTAGCCTCAGACGAGAGTCACCCTGTACAAAAACCCGGCACAAAGACCGATCCCACTGAGCAGCACACAGTTAAAAATGTGTGCAAGTCATTCAGACATTGTAGAAGTTATGGGCTGAAATTGTTTTTTTTTAAAAAAGAGGAACTTGAAGAAGTTTGACAACACACAGGATAAAGTTCTACACTTGCTCATCTTTGCCTGAAATCTAAAGAAGGGTCCTAACTTGAAACGTTGCCTCAATTGGTTCATTTATTAATGTCCTGTGTATTGAGACATAGTGAAAAGCTTTGTTTCCATGCTACCCAACCAAAAGACTACAAGAATACCTATTCTTGTTCTTTAGAAATGCTGCCTGGCCCTTGTCTCTTCTTTTGCAAACCAACATCTGCAGTTCCTTGTTTCTATATTTAAACTCCTCACCAAAGAAGAGTGTACACCATCTAGAGGAAGCTGCACTGTGAGCCATATGGTGCGAGTCCCCCAAACGCACAATCTCCACCTTCTGGGGTGGGGTTGTCAAAGGCACTCAGAAATATCACAACTTACAACTTGTGTGTCTCTGTCTGGAACCCCTTCCACTGCTCAAAGCATCCATTCTCCCCACCAGGGGCATACGTAGCTACAGCATGCACCATGCACAAAATGCACTGCATAAAACATCCCCCGATGACTCCCACGGCACCTTTGTTCACAAACCTGTTATATACCTCCTGAAATGAAAGGGCAAAGTAGTAAGCAGCTGATCTCATTGTTGTCTCCGAGCCCTTGTCCCTTCATATTCCCTTCCTGATGACAGTGGAAGTCCAGCAATTGCAGAGATGCATCTGGGCACAGAGGTCCCCATTTCAGACTCAACACCTGCCATGTACAGGTCAGTGGCAGGCAGTGGAAGAGACTGACCGAAAGGGTCATAAGTAATAAAAAAAACAGCTACAAGCTCGTACTCTGCAGGCTGTTCAGTTGTGTGAAGAGCATCTTCAGTCTGACTCAGAGAGAAGGTGTCGCAGTGACACAGCACAAAAACAGGCCTTTCTGCCCACCAAGTCTGTGCTGATCATCAAGTACCCACTTTTATACTAGTCTCTTCACGAATCCAATTTCGTTCTCTGCACATGTTCATTCCATCACTCACCCGCGCACTAGGGGCAATTTACAGTGGCAATTTACAGTAACCCACTAATCCAAAAAGAGACACAAAGTGCTTGAGTATGAGTGCTCACAGACGAGTTGCATCCTGGCCACTCCCTCTTCTCCGCTCTCCAAGCAGGTAAAAGGTATAGAAGTGTGAAAACGCACACCTCCAGATTCAGGAACAGTTTCTTCCCAGCGGTTATCAGGCAACTGAATGAGTCATCCTACCACAACTCGAGAACAGTCCTGAACTGTTCTACATCATTGGTGACCCTCGGACTATCCTTGATTGGACTATGCTGGCTTTACCTTGCACTATTCCCTTATAATGTATCCATACACTGCAAATGGCTCGATTGTTATCATGTATTGTCTTTCCGCTGACTGGATCGTGTGCAACAAAAGCTTTTCACCGTACCTGGGTACACGCGACAATAAACGAAACGGAGTAACTCAGCAGGTCAGGCAGCATTCCTGGGAAGCCTGGATAGCTGACGGTTCGAGTCTTACTCCAGCACTTTGTGTGTTTTTTTTTCTAAACCAACATCTGCTGTTCCTTGCAACCACAACCTACCAATCCACACATCTTTAAGATGTGTGTGTGGGGGGGGGGGGGGGGGGGGGGCGGAAACCAGAAAACCCTGGGGAAGAATTTCTACTGTAGCCCAAAATGCCAGAAGCAGATTAAATGGCATACCAATCCTCTTTGTTCAATAAGCTCTTAGCTGGAATAAAAGGGTGCACCCAACCTATCAATTATTAATCAAGTTGCGATCAGTTGAAACCAAAATGTGGTCACAGTTCACAGCTCCGTCGGTATCAGAAGCTCGGTAATTTAAGGCCCTGCTCCAGGGACTTTGATGCATAATCAGGGCCGACATCACTGTGCAATGCTGATGGAGCACTGAACCGGCCGGGTGAGCTGTGATATTGATCAGACATTAAACCCAAGTGCAGTCTGCTCTCTACATGTATGCAAAAGAGCCCAAACCGCACCGCTTCAATGAGAGCAGGGCTGTCCAACGTCTTATTAACTCTCACAAGAGTCAGCGAGGTTCAAAAAGGCTACCCGTGGCTCTAAATCTAAAATGAAAGACAGAAAACACTTGAAACAGCAGGTCAGGCAGAATACACCAGTGGGAAGTGAAGCCATTAATGTTTAATACAGAGGAGTCAGAGTTAACCTTTCAGTTCTGACGAAGGATCTTCAACCTGAAATGTTAACCGTTTCTCTTCCCACAGCTATGTTACCGAGACTGGTTGGCACGTTGCTGTTACTGGTATCTTGCAGTGTAGTGAGAGGTAAAGTTGTATTTACATACCTCCTTTTGTGTGCGTTTTTTTTCATTTAAATTCCCAAACGCAGTCTCGAAAGACACAGCGACAAACTTAACAAGGCAAGGAGGAAGTTCAGCAGCCAATTATTGCAGAGCCATTTCATAAAGCTGCTTTGGGAAGGTTGATTTAGAGGCAAGTATTAGCAAGACATCTCCCCTACACAAGAGAGCACATTGTGCTCAGAGTAACTCAGTAGGTCAGGCAGCATCTCTGGAGAACATGGATAGGTGACATTTTGGGTCGAAACCCTTCCTCAGATCCGTACTCCAGCTCTTTGTGTCCTTTTGTGTATTAACCAGCAGCTGCAGTTCTTTGTTCAATCTCCCTTATACTTACTCTAAACACTGGAATTGCCTGAACCAAGAGTGTGTCTGTTTAACCATTTCCCCCCCCCTCTCCCCCAGAAAAGACAGCATCTCTGACAGTGCAGAGCGCTGCAGGTTAAGCTGTTTGATGAGCATCTTGAGTCTGACTCGACGAGAAAGTGTCAAAGAGTCGCACATCATAAGAACAGGCCCTTTGGCCCACCAAGTCTATTCCCATCACCAGGCAGTAGAAACAAGGAATATCAGTTGCTGGTTTAGAAGGCTCCACAGAAGGCTGTGGAGGCCAAGGTATTTTTAAGGCAGTGATAGAATGGGGTTGGGGGGGAGAGATAGATCAGTCATGATTGAATGACAGAGCAGATTTGATGGGCCGATTGGCCTAATTATTCTCCTATCACCTATGACCTTATGACCTAGTTGCTGGAGCTCTGAGGCAGCAGCTCTCACCAACTACACCACTGCACTGCTTGCTTCTTGTGCTCCCTTTACACTCACATGGGCCGGTTTCCCACTTACATTTAAATTCACGACTCTCCCCTTCAAGTTCACTGGAAAATATATTATTCTGTGTAGGAAGGAACTGCCCATACCAAAAGATAGACACAAAGAGCTGGAGTAACTCAGCAAGCAGGTCAGGCAGCATCGCTGGAGAAAAAAAAAAAAGTAGGTGACATTTCGGGTCGGAGCCCTTCCTCAGACTATTAATCTACTGTATAACAAACAAGAAATGAAACAAGTGTATTTGGGTATTAATAGATGTGACATTTAACACAACAAACTGTGGTCCAGACACCACCACAGACACTGGGGTGTCTGATTATTGAAGTTGTACCTTAGTTGGCTCTGTAGCACTGAGAGAGACTTGGAAGTTATGAAGGATACCAGAGGCAGAGTGGCCTCAGGACATCTCAGTTAAATAGTTTTAGGATGCTGGTCGATGGTGGAATATTGACCAAAACACAGGAGAGTGCCCAACTCCTATCACCACAACTTGAGAGTGAAGATGGGCTGTCAGTTCAACAGCTGCTCCAACAGTGTGGAACTCAAGGCTCAGGCAGTTTGCCCATGAGACAGCGAGGCACTAGGCAGTGCCATCGAGTGTTGGTTGGTACCCATGTAAGATCCCTCCCCACCAGCTTCCCCCACCACCTGAATCAATGGGACCAGAACCAATTTAACAGGGTGGAATAATGCAAAGACGAGGCGAGTTTAATTAGATGGCATAAACTGGCTTGCGAGGTCACGCATGGAGAGGTGGCAGTGGCACAGCGGAAGAACTACGGCCGAACAACGCCGGAGACCCAGGTTTCAATCCTGAATATGGGTGCTTGTCTGTATGGAGTTTGCACGTTCTCCCCGTGACCTGTGGGACTTTTCTCAGAGATCTTCGGTTTCCTCCCACAGTCCAAAGACGTACAGGTTTGTAGATTAATTGGCTTGGTGTAAATGTAAAATTGCCCCTAATGTGTGTAGGATAGTGTTAATGTGCGGGGAACGCTGGTTGGTGCGGATATGATGGGCTGAAGGGTCCATTTCCGCGCTGCATCCCTAAACTAAACTGTTGACCAATTATTATTATTTTTTATTAATTTTTTTAAACTTTTATTTATTTTTTAATTTATTTTTACAAGTGAGTAGAAACAGATAGCAAAAGAAATAAAGGACAACGATGAGAAGCTAAAAAGATTGAAAGAAAAGGAGAAAGTAGAGAAAAGAGAGATTAGGAGAGATCTACCTATTTCGTATTTTTGCCCATCCGTCACCCGGTTCTAAACCATTTATTTTTTTAAATCGCTCGTGCCCTGTAATGTATTTATACCTCAGTGAGGTTGGCCTTTTCAAGAAATAGATAAAAGCCCAGTAGAATATTCATATCAATGTAATTAATGCAGACTGCAACTACAGTGAAATTCCCACATTGTGGGATGACTTGGCTTTAAAACAGCAGCAGTTAATTATCTTGGGAGAGGGAGAAGCCAATAAATTGTATTTCTCAGCAATGCGTAAGCAAATGGAGCAAGTTCACTTCCTTATCATAAATAATTCTTCTGAGGAATGAGAAATGAGTATGCATGTAACCCTTTCACTGCCTTCGCACTCTGCAGCTAAGTAGCTTTGTAAGTCGCTGTTGTAAAGTAAGAAGCAAGGCACTGCGAGATTTTGCACACACTTTGATCACACCCAGATAATATATCTCTGAAGATAGACATAAAAAGCAGGAGAAAAGGAATAGGTGACGTTTCGGGTCGAGACCCTTCTGCAGACCATCCTTGTGTTATTGACCAAGAGACAAATGTTAACCAGGGCACTGGGTGGTGCATCCCTGCTCTTTGACACGGTGCTGAGGAATTATTTATACTTAGTGGCAGTCAGGGTTTAGTTGGGGGGGGAAGCAGTTATATTACCACGTCACCATGCCAGGTACGAGTTCAATTCCCTCCATCGGCAGCTGTGGAAGTTAGTACATAGTACAGCACGAGCACAGGCTATTCAGCCCACAATGTCCACACTGAACATGATGTCAAGGTGGCCTAGCTCCTCAGCCTGCACATGATCCATATCCCTCAATTCCCTGCATGGCCACGTGTCTAACTAAAAGCTACTTGCGTGCCATTGCCGTATACGCCTCCACCACTCACCACCACCCCTGGCCATGGGTCCCACACCACCACCACCCCTGGCCATGGGTCCCACACCACCACCACCCCTGGCCATGGGTCCCACACCCCCACCACCCCTGGGTCCCACACCCCCACCACCCCTGGGAGTGGGTATCGGACCATCTCCACCCCTGGGAGTGGGTATCGGACCATCACCACCCCAGTGGATCCCAGACCTCCACCACTCATAATGTAAAAACTATGTGTGCTGCACATCTGCATTAAATGTTTCCCCTCTCGGGGGGGGGGGGGGGGGGGGGGGGGGGAAGAGTGGGGCGAGTCTACCCTATCTATGTCTCTTGCAATCCTATAAACCTCTAAGGTCTCCTTTAAACCTCCCGTGCTCCTGAGCAAACAATTTGTCCTTCCAACTAATAACCTCTAATCCAGGCAAGAGTCTGGGAAACGTCTTCTGCACCTTCTCCAAAACCTCCAAATGGATGAGAAAGGCCTCGACCCGAAACGTCACCCATTCCTTCCCTCCAGGGATGCTGCCTGTCCCGCTGAGTTACTCCAGCTTTTTGTGTCTCTCCTCCATATCTTTCCTGTATGGGGCAACTAGGAGTGCGCAGAATAAACTAGGAATTCATTTTATTTAAAAAAATGTACTTATCAGTAGTGATGATCACAAACTACTAGATTGTTTAAAAACCCCATCCGGTTCTGCTATGTTGTTTTGGGGGAGTAATGGTATAATTCTGACGCTGCCTGACCTACATGTCAATTCAGACCCAACAAAGGAGTTGACTCTTAAATGGCCGCCAAGTGAGGAATGGGAGATGGCCTTGCCCCTGGTGCTCAAATGCCAAAAGCCAAATAACTTTAGAGGTTTCTATTTTTTTAAATAAAACATAAAATTGTAGGGAAGAAGCAGCAGGTCAGGCAATATCTATGGAGAGAGTATCAGAGCTTCTCATTCTTATGAAGGTTCACAGACAACAGTTTTTCTTGCTGCCTGACCCGCTGAATGTTTCCAGAATGTTCTATGTTTATGTGGGATTTCCAATCTGTACATTTATTTAGATGTTGATTTTTCTCGTAAACGTCCACCCAAGCGACAATGCATTCCTTCCCCGCTGCTACCATGGGGTTCCATGGTAACGGTGATGACCTCTGCGGCCCTGGCCAGGCTGACAGAGCAAAGTGCGGCCTTCAGAGAGGCCCAGCTGCTGCCTTCAGCTGACGCCAGGGCCTCTGCCTGCAGAGCGGGCCCCGTCTAGCACAGGTCAGTGGATGCTTCACAAAGCTTGGCAGCGGTCGTGGCTCGGAACCAGCTGCTACGCTCTTTTCTCTCTGCTCTCGAGAGGGATGTGGGAGTTGAGAGTGATCAGGAAAGAGGGCCGGTGTATCTTGGTCCCGCAGCTGCTGCAGCAGGATGTGGCTTTGTCTGTGCCTGGGCATGAAGCTTCAGGCACAGCCCCCCCGCCCCCACCCATTGACGCAAATGAAAGTGGTGACCAAACCCAAAAGGTTGCTGCCGTGCTCTAAACACTGATCGAGCCAACAAGACACCACAGTTCACTCAAAGTGCAGAATGTTGGAGCAACTCAGCCGGTCAGGTAGCATCTTGGCAGGGCCTAGCCAACATTTCTAGTCGGGGCCCTCTTCAATCTCTCACCCTCACTGCATCACCTTGCTCTTTAAAAATCACACATTGCAAAGATTAGTCTTTGCCCCTCGGCTGCTGAAATTCTATAGCAACAGGAATCACAGGAAGAATAAATGTTAAAAATTCTCTCTCTCATGCTGTAAACATGTCACCTCTTAGTAAAAACTGATGCGTTGTTTTCTCCTCATTTATTTCATTAAAAGAAAAGACATATCGCAGCTACGTTAAAAAGCAGTGTGCACTTTGGTGTAAACAAGGCTGATGCAGGAACAGGAGGCTTTCTGGTGAGCAAGGAGCTTTAAACTCCCTCCCTGTCGCAGTTTATGTGTATCCATGGCTGCCGAGACAATTCACAGCCAATTAAGGTGTTGAAATGTGGCAGCTGTTGAAGCATCGGATAATGGAAGGGAGAAACCAGTTTTTCTATTCAGTCAGCTGGTGATCCATTGGTAGCACTGGAGGAAGCCTGCAGCTTGCAGAGCTGGTGCCTCGCAGCTCCAGTAACCCCCCCTCCCCCCCCCCCCCCCCCCATTCCATCCTCACCTCCAAGGCTATCTGAGTGTGGAGTTTGCATGTTTTCCCCGTGACCGTGTGGGTTTCCACCATGAGCTCCTGTTTCCTCCCACGTCCTGAAGAGCTGACGATTAGGAGGTGAATTGGCCACTGTAACGTGCCCCGAATGTGCAGGTGGGTGGTGGTCTCTGGGGGGAGTTGATTGGCCTGTGGGGAGAAGGAAATGGGATTAGTGAAAGACTACTATGAAAGTGGGTGCATTAGTCTGAAGAAGGGTCTCGACCCGGAACGTCACCTATCTGTTCTCCAGGGATGCTGCCTGACCTATTGAGTTTCTCCAGCACTTTGTATCTCTTTTTCTTGTTAAGGTCATAAGTGATAGGAGTAGAAATAGGCCATTCGGCCCATCAAGTTTACTCCATCATGGCTGATCTATCTCTCCCTCCTAAACCCATTCTCCCCATAACCTCTGACACCCGAACTAATCAAGAATTTATCTCTCTCTGCCTTAAAAATATCCACTTACTTTGCCTCCACAGCCTTCTGTGGCAAAGAATTCTACAGATCCACCACCCTCTGACTAAAGAAATTTTTCATATCCTTCCATAAACGATGTCCACTCTATGCAAGCCTTTCACTATTCTATTTGTTTCAATCAGGTTCCCCCTCATTCGGTTTGATCCTGACCACTGCGGAATTTACATGTTCTCCCTATAAACACATCCCAAAGGCATGAAGGTCGGCAGGTTCCCAAGGCACTGTAAAGTCTGGCAGAATCCAGAATTGTGAGGCAGCAGCTCCACTACACTGCCCTTGTTGGAGTTCAGCTGATCCCGCCAAGAGCAAGGTCTGGGTGGGGGCTGTGGTTAAAGGAGAGATTATATAGAAATGTGTCTAGATAATGACACCAAAAGAACCACACGGTGCTGTTTAGGAGGGGCTGGTATAAACAAGATGCTTGAATCGACACCAAGATGAGAGAACATTGATAAGAAGCAAGAAAATGGACAAAAGTGATATATGTGTAAGTCTACTTGTGGAAAAAACATGCAAGCACATCATGTATTTCACTCCATCCTTCATGCCAGACAATCTCAAGAAGGGTTTCAACCCTAAACATCACCTATTCCTTTTCTCCAGAGATGTTGCCAGAGCAGCTGAGTTACTCCAGCATTTTATGTTTACCCCTCAGATTCCTATTAAATCTTTTCCCCTTCACCTCAAACCGATGTCCTCTGGTCCTCGATCACCTACTCCAGACAAGAGACCCAGTGTGCGTGAGAGAGTGCGTGCGTGAGAGAGTGAGTGCGAGTGTAGAGGGCAGCTACTGTAGACAGAGCAGATTGGGGCCTGATCATGCAAGTTGTTTCCCAGACACCAACTTGCTGTTTCCCTCCACTGGCAGACGGATGAGCTAATTTCCTGGGCATCGAACTGTCTATTATCTGACGCAGACAATGTTCAATCTCGCTTGTTTTTAAAAAACAGGGTAGAAAATGCACCACCTACAGAGACTTAAAGGGCCAAGGGCCTGGGCTGGGTCACTAATCCACAGGGAAATATTTCACATTGACTCACAGCAGGAAATTTAAAAATGCGAAATGTGGCTTAGCTGAGTGATTTTAGCTACAATTCTTAAAAAAAAAAAATTGTTCAACCCAACCATGGTCTGTTGAGAGTCTGGGTTTTAGAAACATGCCCAGATCGTTTTATTTCAGACGGAGTGAGGAATCAGTGCAGAGTTGGGGACGGACCTCTGATGTACAACAAACCATCCCCCACGTGTCATTCTCCTCTCTGTCCACCTCTCGCAATGATCGCACTGGGGAGTGGGTGATGCTCTGGATCAGAGGATGCCGGAAAGTCATCAGATGCCCCTTCTCTGCCCAGCAATACTTCTACTGAACCAGACCTCATCCAGTTCCTCTCACACAAAGGGGAAACATAGTAATCGAGAGTCATAAAGTGCAGAAACAGACCCTTTGGCCCAACTTGCTCACACCGGCCAACATATCCCAGCTACACTAATCCCACCTGCCTATGTTTGGTCCATATCCCACCAGACATGTCCTATCCATGTACTTGTCTAACTATTTCTTAAATGCTGGGATAGTCCCTGCCTCAACTACCTCCTCTGGGAGCTGCTTCTACACACCCACCAACCTTTCTGTGAAAATGTTACCCCTCAGATTCCTATTAAATCTTTTCCCCTTCACCTCAAACCGATGTCCTCTGGTCCTCGATCACCTACTCCAGACAAGAGACCCAGTGCATCTACCCGATCTACACCTCTCATGATTTTATACATCTCTATAAGATCAACCCTCATCCTCCTGCACTCCAACAAATAAACAATAGATAATAGGTGCAGGAGTAGGCCATTCGGCCCTTCAAGCCAGCACTGCCATTCAATGTGATCATGGCTGATCATCCACAATCAGTACCCCGTTCCTGCCGTCTCCCCATATTCCTTAACTCTAAGATAACCTAAAGCTATCTTTAAGAGCTCTGTCTAGCTCACTCTTGAAAGTATCCAGAGAACCAGCCTCCACTGCCCTCCGAGGCAGAGAATTCCAGAGACACGTTGTAAATGGCTTACCCCTTATTCTTAAACTGTGACCCCTGGTTCTGGACTCCCCCAACATCGGTAACATACTTCCTGCCTCTAGCGTGTCCAAATCCTTAATAATTTTTTATGTTTCAATAAGATTCCCTCTCATCCTTCTAAATTCCAGAGTATATACAAGCCCAGCTGCTCCATTCTATCATATGGCAGTCCCACCATCCCGGGAATTAACCTTGTAAACCTACGCAGTACTCCCTCAATAGCAAGAATGTCCTTCCTCAAATTGGGAGACCAAAACTGCACACATTACTCCAGGCATGGCCTGAGTAGGGCCCTGTAGTCCCAGCCTACTCAGCCTCTCCCTGTAGCTCACACCCTCTAGTCCTGGTAACATCCTCATAAAGATCAAACAGTCACTCAGCCACAGAAGTCAGCTTCCCTGTCTCTTCCTTCGCCCTCCGGAATCTCCCTCCCACCGAGACACTGAATCACAACTTTCCTGGACGCAGCTATTTCAAAGCCCTTTCCTGGCAACCTTGTACAATTCCATTACTGTCTGTGCGGCAGAAATCTCGCCACTTCCCTTCTACATCCAACTTCCTTGCAACATTTAGGACTTTTTCAGAAAGCTGGTGGTTTATTATTCTGGATTCAGGTTTCTTGCAACATTCAAGAAGCCTGGCAACATTCAGGTTTTTTTCGGAAAGCTGGTGGTTTATTATTCTGGAGGCTGCCGTATGAGCAGTGACTGTTTACTGGCCAAGACATACTGCATAGTCAGTTGGGTGAAGTGGAGATGCGAGCATGGGAGGGGGGGAAGAGAGAGAGAGAGAGAGTATCTCTCTCGCGCGCTCACACACACACGCAGGCACTCACTCACACACAGAAAGCAGCTCAGAGCCAGTCTCACGCACAACAATATTCATGTAAAGGGAGAGCAGCAGAGGCAGAGGGAGAAAGCGAGATGTAGAGTGGGAGATTGTGTGTCAAGAGACGCACAGACCAACAAAAAAAAGAGACATGCAAAGACAAAGACGTAGTTCCTTCACACACATTAGCCATGTCTCACGAGGACGGGCTTCATTAGAAAGCTGCACCATCCTTTGATAAGTATTCAGACTCGACTCGAAAACATGACAAAATAATTTCAATCCATATTAGTTTCTCCCCAAAGCAGAAATGGCTATTTTATTCATTTCCAGTAGGTTGACATTAATTGAGCCATTGAGCAGATGATGGAGAGCTGCCTCCCTTACCCAGTGGCAGTCCATTTCCCTCTCTATCACTAGCGAGTGGCTTGCTGCACCGCTTCAGGAGGCAGTCAAGCACCAACTATGTCACACATACAGGCCCGATCAGGCAAGGTCACAGATTTTCTCCTTGAAGGGCAGAGTACGTTTTTGTGAATGTTTTTTTGTGCAATTGTTACTCGTATCTTGTTTTGGGTAAATTCCAGATTAAAAGAACAACTGAAATGCCATGGCTAACATGGTGGGGATTTGAACCCAGGCCTCTGGCTTGATAAGGCAAGCATCTGGATCGAGTCTGGTATTTTAACCATTGCATCAACAATGGTTAAAATACCAGTGACACAACATCACATTTAACCGTGACACATTCAGATCATAATAACGACACTGCCTTATGAAGCAGTGGAGGCCCAAATGGCAGCCTCATTCATGGACATATCGTGAGTATGTCCGTGAATGAGGGTCTTCTGGCAAAAGAAAGCAGCCCGTCCTCCGTTTAGCGATGTGAGAATTTCTCTTCTCCCCCCCCACCCCATAAACCTTATTCAAAATAAAAATATTACAAAGCAAAGTGTGCAGCAAACTCTTCAGACATTCAATAGTGTCATTGTCAATAGTGTCCGTGCCCATCTTTAAGCAAAACACTCCTGACACTCATTTGACCCAACAAAGAGTGTGAGTGAGTGAATATAATAGATAAATAGATCGATCACACCCTCCTCAGTGACGCGCCCCTGACCTTTTCCAACTAAGACATTTTTTGAACAAGGGCGGGCAGAACTTGGCGATCTCTCATCCCCGAAACCTGCTTGGACATAAACAGAAACAGTGCCTCTGGCAAGACACATGGGCTGCAGCCAATAATTCATCACGTATCACACCAAGAGTGAAAAAAAGGAAGAAGATTGGAGCACGAGTGCACAAATTAAACGCGACCTAAATCCGGTTTAGCAACTTGCAGCTTTCAAACAGGTTTAGACATCACCCACCCACAGACACGCTCCAACCACCTACTTTCGTATGAATAATTGATACCTGCTGTAACAGAAGTCATATCGTTTGGTTGAATGTGGTGCAAAACTTAACCCGTTGCTGCTGCTTTTGAGCTGAATTTACAGAATACTTCACAGATGCCCGTCACTTCACCCAAGTTGTTTCCTGGCAGCTGTATCGGATGACATTCTGACACCGCATGTGGAGATGGAGATTAATTGCGAGAGGATTTGAGTTTAGGAGGTCCTACTGCAGTTGTACAGGGCCCTGGCGAGACCGCACCTGGAGTATTGCGTGCAGTTTTGAGAAGGACATTCTTGCTATTGTGGGAGTGCTGCGTTAGGTGCACCAGGTTAATTCCCGAGATGGCAGGACTGACATATGATGAAAGAATGGATCAACTAGGCTTATATTCACTGAAATTTGGAAGGATGAGAGGGTATCCTATAGTAGAAATAATAAAATATTTTAAGGGATTGGACATGCTAGATGCAGTAAAATGTTCCCCATGTTGGGAGAGTCCAGAACCTGCAGGTCACAGTTTAAGAATAAGGGGTATGCCATTTAAGACTGAGACATGGAAACACTTTTTCACCCAGAGAGTTATGAATCTGTGGAATTATCTGCCACGGAAGGCAATGGAGGCCAATTCACTGGATGTATTCAAGAGAGTTGGATATAGCTCTTAGGGCTAAAGGAATCAAGGGATATGGGGAGAAAGCAGGAATGGGGTACTCATTCTGGATGGTCAGCCATGATCATATTGAATGGTGGTGCTGGCTCGAAGGGCCAAATGGCCTACTCCTGCACATATTTTCTATGTTTCTATGTTTAAATGAGTGTCAACATTTGGAGCAAGGAGGACGTTTTAAAGTGGACAGCAAGATGGGGTTTTCATGAGGAAATGCCCGAGCTGTGACTATGGACAATGGAATAAGAGGGTGCTGCTACAAAGGATAAAACTCGTGCTTAAAAATGAGGCACACAGTGTTTTGGTCGACAGATCGCTAATCGGATACAGAGGCAATGCAGAAAGAGTTACGCAAAGAGGCGTGCAAGGAGACTGACGAGGGAAACATTAAGAAGAGGCGGAAAGACTGGTCAACATGGATTACTCTAGAAGGAGTAGGTACACAGAATTAGCGAAGATACTTCCATTAGTTGGAGAACCCAAACTCAGTGGTCCATGTACAAGTTAAATATTTAACATCCAACAAATAACGATGGAGCAACTTTCTTATCACTGGAGCGATAGAATGAGCTAACCAGCACATGGAGTGGTTGGGGCCAAGAGCACACATGTATATGGCGGGGAAATGTAGGCAGGTACACGAGAGAGAAGGATTAGGAGACATTGAATGGGTGTGGAGGATTAAAGGGAAAAGTTGGCAATGGAACAGTAAACAGGATGCAGAGCTCTGGGCTTGGACGGCCTCTTTGGAGTCATGGACTGTGTGGAAACAGGCCCTTCGGCCCAACTAGCCCACACTGGCCAACATGTCCCAGCTACGCTAGTCCCACCTGCCCATGTTTTATCCATATCCCTCCAATCCTGTCCTATCCATGTACCTGTCTAAATGTTTCTTAAATGTTGGGATAGTCCCAGCCTCAACTACCTCCTCTGGCAGCTTATTCCATATACCCATCGCCCTCTGTGAAAATATTAACCCTCAGATTCCCATTAAATCATTCCCCTTCACCTTAAACCTACATCCTCTGGTCCTCGATTCACCGATTCTGGGCAAGAGACAGTATATCTACCTGATCTATTCCTCTCATGATTTTATACACTTCAATAAGATCACCCTTAATCCTCCTGTACTCCAAGGAATAGAGCCCCAGCTTGCTCAACTTCTCCCTATAGCTCAGATCCCTCGAGTCCTGGTAACATCCTCGTAAATCTTCTCTGTACCCATTCCAGCATGACAACATCTTTCCTATAACATGGTGCCCAAAACGGATCACAACACTCTAAATGCAGCCTCACCGATGTCTTATACAACTGCAACAAGCCTTCCCAACTTCTATACTCAATTTCTTTCTGTGCTGCAAGTTGCATGCAAAGGTCCGTCAGCACTGACCAGTGTTAGGAAAAGGATATTTGGCACACATCAAGGAAATGGCTAGTGATAGGCAAAAGCCTTTTGCGAACTGGAGCCAACTCCAGTCAGAAAGCATGCTTAATTTTCTGTATTATGGTGACAATTTGTATTTATGGTGTTTGAGGATGTGTTGCCCCTGGAAAGACACAAAATGCTGGAATAACTCAGCAGGTCAGGCAGCACCCCTGGAGAAAATGGATGGGTGACGTTTCATTTCGGAGCCTGAAGAAAGTCTGAAGCGTCATCTATCCATGTTCTCCACGGATGTTGCCTGACCCGCTGATTCTCTCCAGCGTTTTGCATCTTTCATTGCGAAGCCGGCATCTGCAGTTCCTTGCCCTTACAGGTGATGCCCTGCTACCTCATTGCTTTAGAGAATGTGGCAGTGGTCAGGTTCATGAACTGCCCAGATCCGTACAGCAAGAGTGCACCAATATTAACCCATTCGCCTTTAATTAAATTCAACTGGATCTGGATGTAGTACGCTGAAAAGCTCCAGGTAGAGCATCACTCATCTATGATGGCGGTGGACATGCTAGTCGAGATGGAGATGCTTTTGGAGTTGCATCTTTGTATGTGTTGATGTTTTGGAGATCTCTGATGCTGGCTGGTAGGGTGTTCAAATCCCTTGCTGTCTTGAAGAAAAATGAGTTAGAAAGTGCTAACGAAGTGCCGTGCAGAATGAAATAATTTCCAGGTTGGTAGCTTCTGGTTGACATGCCTATGGGTGCTTGGGTTAACTGGATGTGGTGCTCCATCTTTAAACCAATAGTGGTATTCTTGATCTTGTGGAATGTTGTCAGTCTGACAAACTTGCGACGAGTAGTAGGTGGATGAAGTTTAAGGTCCTTTATCATGCTGGAGACTGAGCTCTGCCACTTGTAATTGTTAGACATGAACTAACCCATGGACCTCCATTGAACTAACCTACTACGCCCAGTGGTTTCAGTTGCATATCAACATCCATCAATTGCAAAGTGTTGCAGAGTTAGTCGAGAGCACCCGTTTCCTGTTTGTGCCTAACCCAACCCCACAAACCGGCAGACATCTGTTGCATCTTCTCCAAGTTCTAAATGAATAAGATTTTGTTGCCTTATTCTGCTAGCTTTGCCATCCTCTTCACCATCTCCTCAACTGCTTATACCAACATAGCGCTTTCAGCATCTGGGCTAATCCTACCGCCATGCCAAAATTACTGCCTGCTTTCCCCCCCTGTCCCTGCCCCGTCCCAGTGGGGCCAGGAGCTGCCTCAGCACGCGCAAAAAGCTAGAAGCATTGATAGCTGATCATGTCCTGTCACCCTCCCTAACGTAGCTTCAAAGTTTTCAGGAATACTGATATTACCAAATACTCAATAACGATTGCGGCATTAAATAAATTAATAACATTTTAGAAATCTTATGCACTAAAAAACCCCACAAAAAAATTAAAACATTTCAAATAAATAATAGCTGCGTACTTTTTTAGTTTAGTTTATTTTCACATGTGGTACAGTGAAAAACTTCAGTGTATGAAGAGGTAACCAGTCAACAGTGTTCGCTGAACACCTCCGCTCAGTCCATCGCAACCAACCTGATCACCCGGTGGCTCAGCACTTCAACTCCCCCTCCCATTCCTAATCTGACATCTGTGTCCTGGGTCTCCTCCATTGTCAGAGTGAGGCCCAGCGCAAATTGGAGGAACAGCACCTCATATTTCGCTTGGGCAGTTTACAACCCAGCGGTATGAAAGTTGACTTCTCTAACTTCAGATAGCCCTTGCTTTCTCTCTTCATCCCCTCCCCCTTCCCAGTTCTCCCATTAGTCTTAAGCCCTTGTCCCACTTTCCCGAGTTACTCACGAATTCTCCCAAGTTTTCCCCTTGATTCAAACTCAGAGCATGTCCGTAGGAGTCCGTAGATATTTTGTCGCGGCTCGTAATGCCAGCCGTAGGTACTCGGGGCATCAGGTAAGTCGGGACGTTTTTTCAGCAAGTTGACAAATGTCCACAAGTAAAAAAAAAGCCCCGAGAACCTATGGCTGGCTATTACCGTAATTCTCCGAGTTTGAATCGAGGGGAAAACACGGGTGAATTTGTGGTAACTCGGGTAAGTGGGACAGGGGCTTTACTGTCTCCACCTACATTCTCTCTTTGTCCCGCCCCCTCCCCTGACATCAGTCTGAAGAAGGGTCTCGCCCATTCCTTCTCTCCAGAGATTCTGCCTCACCCGCTGAGTTACTCCAGCATTTTCTATCCAACAGAAAGACTGCACATGATTACAATTGAGCTGTCCACAGTCTAGATACATGATAAAGGGAATAAAGTAAGGAAGGCTGCTGGTGGAGTAGAGGTTTACAAGAGTGATTGCAGATCCACATCTGGGACCAGCACGCAGAGAGTCCCCTGGCCAGGGCGCCATGATCTGCAAAAGTAGGTCTTCCACCCACAGGGCCAACCTTGGTTGGAAAGGTGGCCCCAATCGCAAAGCTTGGAGGTCTGCAGTAGTTGGTACCGTCCCCATAGGAAACCTCAAGGACCCTGTTGGGATGGACCCTAGCATTACTGCAGACGTAGAGAAACTGCCCTGTCATGCAACATTATATGGCCCCTCATTGCAATGTGATCCAATAAATGTTGCTTGATGTAAAGCCACATATTCATTGTCAAAAGCAGGAAAGGCAGGGTGCTAAAAGGAGGAGAGAGGAGAGAGGGGGAGAAGAGCGGAAGAGGGTTTTTGAAGGGCTTCGGAACTGAACAAAGAGACAGCTGCCATTAAAAAGTGGGGGGGCGGAAAGGAAAAAAAAAAAACAGGGGACGTGGGAGAAAACCAGAGCATCCCCTGGGGAAATCCAAGCGGTCACAGGAAGAACATACAAACTCCACAGTGTCAGCACCCGAGGTCAGGATCTAACCTGGGTCTCTGATGCTGCAGCTCTACCAGCTGCGCCAGTGTGCCACAGTTGTGATCAGGAGCGATTGGAAAAATTGTGAATAAATTTTGAAAAATCCAAGAATTGTACGCCGTCACACGGGGGTAGTTTAGTTTAGTTTAGAGATACAGCACAGAAACAGGCCCTTCGGCCCACTGAGTCTGCACTGACCAGCGATCCCCACACATTAACACTATTCTATACACACTAGGGATAATTTACACTTATACCAAGCCAATTAACCGACACACCTATACATCTTTGGAGCGGGGGAGGAAACCAAAGATCTTGGAGAAAACCCACGCGGTCACGGGGAGAATGTACAAACTCCGTAAAGACAGTCCCCATAGTCGGATCAAACCCGGGTCTCTGGCGCTGTAAGGCAGCAACTCTACTGCTATGCCACCTGGATCTTCCTCACAAGCCTATCGCTCCAAGCCACGTTTTATCATCCCGTAGCTCCAATTTTATTCTGTGTTCTTCAGTACAAAGCCACTCCTGAACCTGCTATGTCAGTTTCCTTTTAATAGACTTCACCATAATGAGCAGATCGGTAAATCGAAACAAGTCCAACAGGCTTTCTGCCTCATAAAACAAAGGCATTATTTCACAAGGCGGGGAACTTGTTTATATTCAGCCTTGGAAATATACTGATGGTCCTTTATTCCCATGCCTGGGATTCCCTGCAAAATAACACAGGATCGCCAGGACGGCAACAATTCCTGGTACCGATCCCTTCTCAAGGACACCTAGGGATGAGCATTACATGGTGGCTTTGCCAACAAATTCCAGATTCTGTAAATGACTATACAAGTCGAAACAATCTACTGCAGCTGCATCACACTGAAGCCCAAGCCAAGTATTCTTGCCAGACAGTGTGTCGCACGCGAGCATGTTAAAAGATATATTTATTTATATGGCATGGAAGGTGGCCATTTGGCCCATTGGGTCTATGCCAGCTGCCAGGAGAGTAATCCCATCAATCCTATTCCCCTGCTCCTTATTTCCCGATGGCCCCATAACATTCTTTCTCATCTCCTCTTCTCACCATTTATTCTGTGTTAATCCAATCTACTGGATTTCCTGCATCTATTTTGAGGCTTGTTGCTTGCCCAACACTGACGTCAGTGTGCCAAACAGTTCCCACCCCACTGACACATTCACTTGTTCTGAACAACCATTGCCCTTGCAGATACACTGAAGTCACAGCCCTGGGCTCAGCTGGCCAGATGTTGGCAGCACCTTTACTGCAGATTTAGTAAAAGGGAGATGCCACTGCTGCTATGGATGGGAAGAGAAGAAATGACAACAGAAGTGTAGGAAAGAGAGCCGTCAGCCAACATCATCTGGTCACCGTTTCAGTGCTTCCTGTTTAGTTTAGTTTTGGGGTGGAAGATTGCACAATCAAATAGTATGAGTTGTCCTACAACTTTAGGCTGTGCACGCCATACGCAAGAAGTTTAGTTTCGAGATACACCGAGTCAACACCGACCAGCGATCCCCACACACCAACACTATCCTACTCGCACTAGGGACAATTTATATTCATACCAAGCCAATTAACCTACAAACCCGTACATCATCGGAGCGTGGGAGGAAACTAAAGATCTCTGAGAAAACCCACGCAGATTACGGGAGAACATACAAACTCTGCACAGACAGCACCCGTAGTCAGAAATCAAACCCGGGTCTCTGGCGCTGTAAGGCAGTAGCTCTATCGCTACACCACCGTGCCACTCCTGTTGTAGACTCACACTGACAAAATACGTGTACTTAGTTTTCTGAAATACACTGCTGTTGCGATAGGCATTACAGAAATGCAATCCCTTCTTTTACTCAACTGAGGTTGGACAGTGAAATTAATGTTTTTACTACTTGAGGTCTGTACTACCTCCCGGAATTAGCAACTCACCCAGCAACAGTCTAAGAGACTTAACTGATAGATCACCCAGTCAAAATCTACAAAGCCAAACCAAATCCTCCAATGTCGACCACAACATTCCTGCATGTAGGAACATTATTATTGCTACATTAGATAGTCCTTCATCTACAGAATTGGCCAGGGAAAACTGAAAAATAATCCCCAGGGAACACTGAAGATTAAATGCCAAGGCAGAGTTGTAAGCATTTCCAGAGAACAAGAGGGGACGTTTAAAAATAATGAGCTTATTTGGTTACAGAAAGATAAATCAGCAAAGTGGAAGGAAAAACCTCTCCGTTTTTCAAACGTTGGGAGTTGCGATGGACGATGACGATGGTGGGAGGGCGAGAGTCGGTGCTGTACATTAGAAAAGAGAAGGCCATCAGTTCTCCAATGGCAAGCTGATGCATATCAGCCTCTGCTGCACGACTCAGAGGGTTAATGCGCCGGATGCCGAGACCCACTTCTCTTTTAGTCAGCACCGTGACACACAGAAATGCGGCAGAGGCGAAGTCAGGCGGCCTTCTGTGTGGGGAGAGACCGCAGTGAAAGATGCTTGCAGCAAGTAACACAGCTCATTGTGCATGCGTCTCCTAGCAACTGCCATCAGGCCGGCTCTCTGAAGTAATTTATGGCATCTCTCGGCTGTGTGGATTAGGCAGATCTGAGAGTGCAGTAGCCAGCAGTGGAGTTTGGCAGGACCCATGGGCTGGGTGGGGCAGGGCAAGAGGACAGGCCACTCCCCATCCACAGAGCACTTGGCAGCGCCCTGTAAACCTGCAGATCAGCTCACACAGAGGAGGAATGAGGAAGCGCCCCCAGGGAACCATAACAAAGCAACACATTTGCCTGCATTACACAACGCTGAATGTTTATGCTGGGCTGACTGACACCACGGTGTCACAAGCAGGATAAACAGGCCACTGCAAGCACACGTGGGCATGCGACTCCCTTTGCCATACAGCTACAAGCCGGTCTGCAGTTGGACTCTACCCACCGTTCCCCTCCCCCATCCCTCTCCAGTGCATCCAGATTAATGGAACCATTCTGTCTAAAGGCCCCCCCTGCATTCTCATGCTGCTGCACTGGTGCTTAAACAGGGTGGTATTTAGGTTTTGTTTTAGAGATTCAGCAAGGAAACAAGACCTTCGGCCCACCGGGTCCACGACAACCATTGATCGCCTGTTGGCACGAGCTCTTTGCTATCCCACTTTCTCATCCACTCCCCACACACTAGGGGGCAATTCAGAGTCCAATTAGCCTACAAACCCGCACGTCTTTGGGACGTTCGAGGAAACCGGAGCACCCGGAGGCAGACGCATGCACTGGCAGGGAGAACGTTCAAACTCCACACTGACAGCAGCCGAGATCAGGAATGAACCCTGATCTCTGACGCTGTGAGGCTGCAGATCTACTAGCTGCGCCACTGTTCATCCTGATGCTTTCAAAATTTTATGCTGTTTAAAATAAGCAGCCTCGAGCCCCAGCTAAACCACTCTCTAAGTTGTTTTCCAAATGCAGGCTCCTACCACAACCAGAGAGTAGTGTTGAACTACTATCTTCCTCTTTGATGACCCTCGGACTGTCCTTGATTGGACATTGCTGGCTTTACCTTGCACTAAACGATATTCCTTTATCATGTATCTATACACAGTAAATGGATCGATTATAATCATGTATTGTCTTTCCGCTGACTGGTTAGTTCGCAACTAAAGGTTTTCACGATACTTCTGTACACACGTGATAATAAACTAAATTAGAGGTTATTGAGCTGCTGGGTTAGTTGACCACAGTAAATGGCCCCTGTGCACAGGTAAGTGCGGAATCAGACGTTTATTAAAACATTGGGAGAAATAAAAGGGCTTAGTTCAAATGGGTGTTTAATGGTTGGCACAGGCTCGGTGAACCAAGTGGTCTGTTTCCGTGCTGCATGAGTAAACACCAAACAGAGTAAAGTTCCTCTCCCAAGTAAGGATCTGCAGGGAATGAGGGAACATGGATTATGCCCAGGTAGGTAAGAGATAGTCCTGGCATCATGTCCAGCATGGATGTTGTGGGTTGAAGGGCCTGTTCTTGTGCCGCACTGTTCTATATCCCAAGTAGCATCATAGTGAAGTACATCAGACCTAGATGGGACATGTTGGTCAGTGTGGGCAAGTTGGGCCGAAAGGCCTGTTTCCATGTTGTATGACTATGTGACTCTGGGGGGGGGGGTTGGTCGTCAAGTGCAGGAGAAAAGGGAAGGAGGGGGAGAGGTGCGGAAATAGAGGTGTGGCAGGGAAAAGAGGAAGATACAGTTCTCCAATTGCAAACCACACAAAGCTTGGTTCTCACTGTGGTTGTTACAGCCGTGGTAGCATGTGGCAATTTATCCTGATGTTGGGACATCGAACGGACAGATTTAGATGTTCCTAGGATTAAAACGCTGCAGTATTTAGGGATGATCAGATGCTCAGCCAACACTCACCATATGTGCAAAAGAGTGCTGTTGACCCATTGTCCTGGGACTCCTTTATAAATAAGGTACCAGTTATTGGTCCAGGATCACCCTGATTTTAAGATTCTTCTTCATTTTCAAATCCCTCTCTCCTCAAAAACGTATTCCTGTTTTACAATGCTAGAAATCTGTGCTCCGTCAATTCGAACCACTAGCTTATACCAGTCTTCTCACATCACCACTGCCAGCTATGCTTTCAACAGCTGGGGTCTTAACCTTTAGTATTCCCAGCCTGAACCCCACCCCTCCGTTAACAATCTGACTTTAGAGAGATACAGCACGGAAACAGACCCTTCGGCCCACCGAGTCCGTGCCAACCAGCGATCACCCCGTACACCAACACTATCCAACACGCTCGGGAAAATTTAAAATGTTACTGAAGCCAATTAACCTACAAACCTGTACGTCTTTAGAGTGTGGAAGGAAACCAGAGCACCCAGAGAAAACCCACGCGGTCACAGGGAGAATACACAAACTCTGTACAGATAGCACCCTTAGTCAGGATTGAACCTGTGTAAGGCAGCAGAAAGGTCTCATCCTGAAACATCACATATACCTTTTCTCCAGAGATGCTGTCTGACCCTCTGAATTACTCCACCATTTTGTGTCTATCTTCGGTGTAAACCAGCATATGCAGTTCCTACATTGTAAGGCAGCACTGCTGTGCCACCCTTCCTCTTTGATCAAGCTTTTGGTTATCTGCCCTAATAACTAAAAAAAAATAATCGTCTTATTGCGCTCATTATTAAAAAAATTAATTAAAATTGTTGCGAGTTACAGCTCTTGTTTGAACATCACTCCAGTTGGAAGAGTCCCAGGAAATCACATGTGATGAAGCTCCCCACCAAGGCGCAGAAGGATTTGACCTACCATTTGACGCTAATCCATTGGAGATGCAGATGAAGAGCACTGATATCAGCGTTACTCTATGTAGCCTTTGGCTCTTTCGCACAGTCATCCCATCGCACATGTTTCAAGCCAAGAGACTCGGGCCGTTCCGCAAAAGTTTCAAACCTGTGTCAGAAGAGGAACAAACAGAAAAGGACCAAAGGTCATGATACTGATCAATCCAACGAGATAACAAGCTTGCCCCTCATGGCTCCAGGATATTCCCAGCCGTTTTATGGCCAATTATTACTTTTAATTGCCCTGCTACAGGTAAAAATTACACCTTTTGCACACAGAATATTCTGATGAGGACCAACATGGTAAAAATCAGATCATTTTCCCGTTGAACGAGGAAAACAATGGCTGGGACAGGATAGATCACTGCTCTGGTCTTCTCGCTGGGCTCACCTGGATTGGGAATGCTCCAGTACTTCCAACATGGGGATCAGACTTGGACTTTGGACTTTTACTTAGTAAACAAACGGTGCTAAAATATGGCGACTGTGCATTTGTGGGTTGTGCAAAACAATTCCACTGTGCGGTGTATACGTGACAATAAAGAAACAGAGTAGTTACTGCGATCTTTCAGTTGTATCTGACTGGCCAACTGTGGCTCTGTTTAATTGTTAATCTCCAACCAAACATGACAACTACAAGATCGACTGGGGTTGTTGCCTCAAAAAGGCAGCCGACACCACCCTGGCCACGCTCTTGTTTCACTCCTGCAATCGAGAAGGTGGTGTAGGAGCAGGAAAAACTGTAATGTCCAGGTTCAGGAGAAGCTTCTTCCATACAACCAACCATCAGGCTATTAAACAGTAGAACCTCCAAAAAGGCTCTGAACGATATAGACCTGAAGGCATTATTTATGAATGTGCACTATTATTATTTATCTGTCTGTGATTTTTAAAAAAATATATCTGGCATCTAGTGGTCCGGCACCTCCTTTAAACCAGGCAAAACTTCAAGAGCGCACTTGAACTCCCCGTCAGACCTCCCCCAGAAAATGCGGTGCCTAATCCGGGTGAGGCAGCCGATCTCAACCCCACCAGGACTCCGGCCTGCCCAGAGCCGGTAGATCGGTTCCCACAGACGACTTTGCGGGCTGGTATCTTGGCTCCTCGCTGGACCGTTCTGGTACCGTTGGACTCTCCAGAGGCCATGATCTCTGTTGGTCCGGCAAAACAGATAATCCAGAAAGGCTCTGGAACGAACAATGTCGGAAAATCGGCAGTGGACCTGTACTGAATTTTCTTTGTTGTTATTTATCATGGCTTTTACAAAGCACTGCATTTATCTGTTGCCCTGCTGCACGCAATAATTTCATTGTTCAATTTCAGGACACACAACAATGAAACACTCTTGACAAGAGTCTCGACTTGACTCTTCCCATGCAGAAGAGACAGTCAGTGTTATTTGCGCAAGTCTCCAAGTCCCTGCATGGGACCTGAACACATGATCTCCTGAGTGACTGAATGGAAATGAAAAGAACTGCTAGAAAAAGCTTTAAGAAGGAACTGCAGATGCTGGAACAATCGAAGGTAGGCAAAAATGCTGGAGAAACTCAGCAGGTGAGGCAGCATCTATGGAGCAAAGGAATGGGTGACATTTTGGGTCGAGACCATTCTTCAGACTGATGAGGGGATGGGAGGTGGGCAGAAGAAAGGAAGAGGCTGAGACAGTGCTAGAAAGCTTTGGATTTTATCATTCTCTCTGCATAGAACAAACTCTTTGAGTATTTAAAAGAAAAAGTTAATTTTCAATTCCCGTAAAATTTCCTCATTAACCCCGAGGAATCTTTCTACAACACTGCTTGGCAACCCTCCAATACTCTGCAACTAAACCAGGGGGAAATAAAAATCAAAAGATTTATTTTTTAAAGTGCTATTTTACTTCTCTCGAAACAATTTAGCATATTCTTAAATTGGAGATTGGATGAAGAGATTGTTCCAAATCCAGTCAGAGAACCCACACTCTGCACAGTTGCCAATCAAGAAGGCAGATGGGCAACACAATTGCACAATGACAACAGTATGGAGGTGGGATAATTGTGCAGAGATGGGTCTGGGTTGAAGCCTCAAAGGCCAGACCCATCCAGCACTGGCAACATCGGCCATGCTCTGCCTTAGCCCATAGCTCATTCCTGAGTGTACAACACATGTACAACGATACAACTGTGTACTGGGGCGGCACAGCGGTAGCATTTGCTGCCTTACAGCGTCGGAGACCCGGATTTGATCCTGACCGGATATGGGGAGAAAGCAGGAACGAGATACTGATTCTGGATGATCAGCCAATATCATATTGAATGGCGGTGCTGGCTTGAAGGGCCGAACGGCCTCCTCCTGCACCTAGGTTCTACCTCAGGAGCTGTCTGTACCAAGTTTGTATGTTCTCCCTGTAATTGTGTGGGTTTTCTCCAGGTGCTCCGGTTTCCTTCCATACTCCTGAGATGTGCAGGTTTGTAGCTTAATTGGCTTCTGTAAATTGTTATGTGTGTATAGTGTAGAACTCGCGTACGGGCAATTGCTGCTCGGCATGGAATTGGTGGGCAGAAGGGCCTGTTTCCACGCTTTATCTGTAAAACGAAATTCTAAAATGTAGACAGTATTTCTTTAATGCAAATGGCCCTGGTCAATTTACTCAGGATAACAAGCATAAAGCCAAGAAGAAGAGAGATTCGGATGGTGATAATAGGAATGAGGAATATTTTATTGTCACATGTGACTAGGCACAGCGAGATTCGTTGCTTGCATACACAATGTATACAGAGGGAAGTGGCAATTCAATATTTGTAGTGAACTAGTGCTGAACTACTATCTACATCCTTGGTGACCCTTGGACTATCCTTGATCAGGCTTTGCTGGCTTTACCTTGCACTGAACGTTATTTCCTTATCATGTAAATGGTTCGAATGTAATCATGTATTGTCTTTCTGCTGACTGGATAACGTGCAACAAAAGCTTTTCACTGTACTGCGGTGCACCTGACATTAAACTAAACTGTAAACCGAGTCACAAATCAGAGGAAGTAAGGTCTTTGGACAGAGACACATTTGCGATGCTCTTGGAGAGGGTGGTTTGGAGATTAGGTTCAACAAGAGATGAGCTGGGGCTGGGAACAGCAGGGAAAGCAGCGCGAATCATTGCAATAGCAAGGGATCCTCTCACTCCCCCACACTTTGTAATGGTACAGTTGGGCTGTGGGAGGCTGTGCTGCAGACAGATATGAAGCCTAACTGAAAGCGACAGATCTATTTGCCAACCAGCCAGAGTAGAAAAATGTCAAATTTGATGACTGGCGTGCTGTGAATTAACTTACTTCAGCAGAACCAGCTTCCCCAATGAGAGAAAGAGAGAGGCTATTAAGTCGCACCCTCACCTGCAAGGCATGCACAGATGCTTTGTCACCAACACAGAAAAGCCCAATAAACGGTTGCATTTCCACCCCCTCCCGAAACTGCCTTTGCTAATGCAATGATCATAATAGCCGGTTACTGATTTTGAAAGATTCTGCTTTTACAGCTCCTGTTGTAACCTCAGAACCTACTGAAGCACTTTACAGCTAATTTTGTACACAATTTGTCATGCAGTTTCTGTTGTGATAAAGGTCGAGGACACAGCCAGATCTAAAAAGCATCAATAGAATAATGAACCAACAGTCCCTTTCTCACTGAGCTAGTGGCTGGTAGACATTGCCCAGGACACTAGGGAGAGAGTAGTCACTCATCTCATTTAATCCTAACTTTCAACATTACTGGGGCAAAAAAAAAAAAGATGCTGGAAACCCAAAATACTGGAAGCACTCAGGAGGTTAAGCAATACCATGGAGCATAGCACAGTAGAACGGTACAGCACCTGAACAGGCCTTTCGGCCCATAATGTCTGTGTTGCACATGAAGCCAAGTTAAATTAATCATTTCTGCCAGCCCGCGATCCATGTCCCCCCATTTCCTGTAGGTATGTGAGGAACGAATTAGTGCAGGGTTCTTGACTCAAAACATCAACTCTGTTCTACCACCATTGCTGCTCAATAAATGGCAAGGATGCAGTATGGCGCCTTATCTTGTAAGGAAATAGGAAATATTAGAAATATTGGAAATGCAAGTCGTGGCTTAGCTTACACTAACTATCGATTTACATTGGTCCCGCTTTATTCTCCCCACATTCCCAACAAGTCCCACAAACTCACACTAGGGACAATTTACAACAGCTAATTAACCTACCGGCCCGCATGTCTTTGAGCCGTGGGAGGAAACCCACATAGACTCAGGCGGAAGAATCAAACTCCATACGGGCAGCACCAGGGATCAAGATTCAATCTAAAGGGCCTGTCCCATTTGCCGATTTTTCCGGCGACATTGACTGACGTAGCGGGTCGCCGAAAGATTTTGACCATTTCAAAATCCAGCGGCAACAGAAATGTGGCGACATTTGAGGAGACATCGCGCATCAATACATCGCCACACCGCGTCACCGCTGCGACCATGGGGGACTTCTTCGGTGACCTGATACGTCAGTCAATGACGCCGGCAGTCGCCGAAAAAAATCACCAAGTGGGACAGGCCCTTAAGTCTCTGGCTCGGTGAGGGAGCAGCTCTACCAGCTGCGCCACTCTTCTCGTTGCTTTTTTGTACGACTGTTGGCAAATCAAATTCCTTGTAAGGTTACATACTTGGCTAATAAATTAATTAATTACAGTTAAGCCCTCCTGAAGGAGCTCAGTGAGTTCTCAGTAACATCTCAGGCAAAAGACAGTAAACTCGGCATAGCAACCTGTAGTTTGTGCTCTAGTCAGTGAACTGCAACTTCAATCTTCAGACGCTCATGAGGTTTAATGTCAGCCTTGCACAGATGGCAGCGCAGAGACAGCACCGTCTTCACCGAGGCAAAACCAGAACCAACTCACAATGGTCAGAAACAGGAAGAACGTTCAATTTTCTTGCCAAATCCACATGCATGACCCCTGTTATAAGGCAACAAACTACAGATCCCTTGAACTGGAAATCCGAATTTAAAACAGGAAAAATTTAGAAATGAGGAACTGCAGATGGTAGTTAATACACAAAAGGGTACAAAGTGCTGGAGTAACTCTGGGTCAGGCATCATCTCTGGAGAACATGGATAGGTCACGTTTCAGCTTGACTTTTGACTGATTGTAGGGGGTGGGGGGTGGGAGAGAGAGAGAAGAAAGCTGGAAAAGGGGAGTCAGGACAAAGCAAGGCGGGCAATAGGTCAACACAGGCGGAGGGGTGTGTTTCCAAGAAGAAACACTGGGGATACTCAGCGGGTCAGACAGCATCTTTGGAGGGAGAAAGAGTCATGTTTCAGGTTTACAACTGCATCAGAACGGTTTCCAAAGAAAACCTCAAGGGTCATCTTGTGCATGAAGGACACTTTGACAGGACACACTGTACAGGCAGGTTCTGGAACTCATGGACCTGTGACCCTGGTCAAAGCACAGCAAGGCCTGGCAATGCATTAGCATGAAATTCATTAACCTGAAACATTAACTCTCTTTCGCTCTCCACTGATGAATATTTCCAGCACTATATTTTTACCACAGGGTTTCCTAAAACAGTTGTGTACTTGTGAAGCCAACTCACACAAACTAAATAATTTAGTCCTCTCTTTACTGGCGAATGGTGTCAAGTTTTGCATGCAAATGTGCCTGTTTTTAATGTGTCAACATTGGCTCAGTTGCAGCGTGCTCAGGAGTCTACAAGCAAGCCGTGGCTGCAATTTCCAGTCTGGGCATGCAAACGCAAGGCCAATGTTGGGGGAGAGGGTGGGTGGGTGGGGGAGAGGGTGGGTGGGGGGGTTCGAGTGCATTGCAGATAAGGTTGACAAGATTGTAATTTGATAACTGTATGATTGTAGTTGGCAAACTTCCAATGGCAGTCTTGATCTTTGCAGTAGATAGACACAAAATGCTGGAGTAACTCAGCGGGACAAGTAGCATCTCTGGAGAGAAGGAATGGGTGACGTTTCGGGTTGAGATCCTTCTTCAGACCATTCTTCTGACCTTCGCAGTGTACAAAGCTCCTTGTTAAGGAAAGAAAAGGAGCGTTGGAGATGCCATCACTGGGATGAGATGCTAATGCAAAGAAACAGAAGCAGTGTGGTACGTGGTCCTCTAAACCTCCTCCAGCATTCAGGAAGGTCAATGGCCATCTTGTACCCAAGTGTCCAAAACCCATCAATCTTGTCGGCACACTCAGCCTTCTGCAATCTTCATGGAGGTAGAGAATTCTAAATATTTACAACATACCATTTGAATAAATTTCTCCAAAGCTCAGTAATAAATGACTAACTGTGTGTCCCAAGAGTTGCCCCTCCCAGTATTTGACATCAGCAAGAGGAAACAGCATTTGTGGGAAGAAACTGCAGATGCTGGTTTACACCGAAGATAGACACAAAATGCTGGAGTAACGCAACGGGACAGGCAGCATCTCTGAAGAGATGGAATGGGCGACATTTAGAAAAGAGACCCTTCTTGACCCGAAACATCACACATTCCTTCTCTCCAGAAATGTTGCCTGTCCTGTTGAGTTACTCCATCATTTTGTGTCTTTCTTCAGAGGAAACAGCATATCCCCCACGTTGTGCAAACCCTCTCTGAGCCCTCAATGTCCCGGCAGGGTTATTACTCCCTCTTTAAGACTGCAGAGAATGTGGGCCAAGTCACTCTATCTTCCTCCACAGTTTGACTTGTTTATCCAAGGAAATGCCTCCTTGGTAAACACTCCACTGGTAAACATGGCTCCATGTTCACTATAAGATCAAACCTCATACAAGTCTCTCACCACAGTCCTGCCAATCTCAGCATTACCATGGTAGTGAAGATTACCACACTTTCAGCCTAGCTAAATGTTTGAGAACCAGAGGACATAGGTTTAAGGTGAGGGGGGAAAGATTTAATAGGAACCCGAGGGGTAACTTTTTTTTAAAACATAAAGGGTAACTTTTTTTAAAAACATAAAGGGTGGTGGGTGCATAGAACAAGCTGCTGGAGTAGGTAATATTGCAACATTTACGAAACATTTAGACAGGTACATGGATAGGATAGGTTTAGAGGGATATGGGCCAAACACAGGTAGATGAGACTAGTGCAGATGGGACTTGTTGGTCAGTGCAGGCAAGTTGGGCTGATGGGCCCGTTTCCACACTGTATGGCTCTATGATTACTGTGCCTGCTTTGTCCAATTTTACCTGTCAACCTGTTCGCCCAGATTCCTCTGCGGATAGATATTTACTGGTTTCTGACCACTTGACAAAATATTCTGCCCCGAGCGCTCTCCCTCCCCCACATTTTTACCTCATCTGCTATTTCCCATTTCACCCACCACTGCCCTTTTACAGATGGCAAATCTGCCTCACCTTCGCTTTCCAACCTAGATTTGCATAATCAGCGAGCTTGGATGCATCCCATCGCCTTTCTTTGTCAGTCATGTAAATCGTGGACCACTGACGGCTGCCGCATGTGACACTTTAATCAGTTAATCACTGCTCTGCCTCTGATCTTCAACCAACTGTCTGTCTATATTACTTCCAAACCCCGGGGCCTTAAACAGAAGCATAGGCTGCAAGCGACCCCGATTTCACAATGCAGTGGTGCTCCCTCCATGGCTCAGATCAAGATTTATTTGGCAATCACCATGTTACTGGCATATTAAACCTCATTGCGAAAATATGTCATTGCAACAAACTAGACACAAAAAGCTGGAGTAACTCAGCGGATCAGACAGCATCTCTGGAGAAAAGGAACAGATGTCGTTTCGGGTTGAGACCCTTCTTCAGACCGAAACGTCACCTATTCCTTTTCTCCAAAGATGCTGTCTGATCCACTGAGTTACTCCAGCTTTTTGGGTCTATCTACGGTTTAGACCGGCATCTGGAGTTTGTTCCTACACGTCGCAACTGTGGTCCCCCTCTAAAAAGGGAAGGGAAGGGGAAGAGGAGAGACAATGGCTGCACACACACACGCACATACATACATGCTGACCAACACAAGTTACAAGTAGTCACTTGAAGTGAAACACTGTCTGTTCTGCTTTCTCAATCACAGAAAGTTCCAACAAGGAAATACATTCTGGTTCAACAGGAGAATTTTCTATAATTAAAACATGAATAACCCAACCTCTTTCAGCAATTATCAATGCTATTTCCACAATCCCTTGTGGATTTTAAAGAAGTCAGTGTAGCCTTTACATTCACATATTGTGGCTTATTCACTTGGATTCTTCAGAGTCACAGAACAGAAACCCAAATACAAATGGCAAGGCAAGCCAGATATTGCAGTGGTTTAAATCTATCCTTCCATCCAAGGTATCCTTAGGCACAGTCTAATCCAGACTATTAGCTCAATCATTTCTATCTGGCCTAGCGCCTTCAAGGTTGGCTGCGAGAGACGCCTCTGTGCAACAAAGGTGGGCAGGCGAGGAGAGGACGTTGGTTGCTGGTCAACCCAGGATGGCAACAGTTGAACTCCTTACAGATTGCACCAGAGATCAGGACCAATCCAGGGTCTTTGTTCTTGAGGCAGCAGCTCTACCAGCTGTGCTGCACTAATAAGCCTGGGACTTGCCTGAATAGGGCACCACTCATCACAACTGGAGCGTGGGGAACTGGACTTGGAAAATTGTGCCAAAACATGGCGTCTCTTGCACACGGGCTCAGTGGACTATTTCTGTTCAATTGCTAATCGGGGATGGTATGGCAATACTCTCTGTAGGACTGTTTGTAAGAAAATAATTTAACTGTGCGTTTGCACTTCACACATGTGGCAATGAAGCACCATTAAATGCCACTACTGACATAGGCCCCAGGAAGCAATAGTCACAAGTATAAACTGTTACCAAATCATTGTGAGAGAAGGATGAGAGGGAGCATTACTTGATATCAACGTTATATACTGTTCTCACTCTGGGATGTTGTGATAGTGAAGTTTCCTTAACGTTGACCTAACTCATCCTACACCTACCCAGGAATGTGTGTTAGGGCTGAGAGAGCGTTGTTGCTAACCCACACTATCTCACTGCAGGGATAATGTATGCTTAAAATGGAACAGTCCATTTGACTGGACGATTATACCGATTACTGAAGAAGCACTCTGAAGAGAAGAGTGCCCTTATTTAGCATCAGCTGTTGCAATACCAGTGCACCTTATGGGGATGTGCATCACTAGAAATATCCTTCAGTTCTGAAAAAAGCCATGAACCCAGAACCAATCCCAAACATTGTGAGGCACGGTGGCACAGCGGTAGAGTTGCTGCCTTACAACGCCAGAGACCCGAGTTCGATCCTGTCAACTGGTGCTGCCTGTACTGAGTTTGTATGTTCTCCCTGTGACCTGCGTGGGTTTTCTCCTGGAGTTCCGTTTCCCCCCCACACTCCAAAGACATACGGGTATTTAGGGCAATTGGCTTGGTATAAATGTAAATTGTCCCTGGTGTGTGTAGGATAGTGTTAGTGTACGAGGATCGGTGGTTGGCAACTCGGTGGGCCGAAGGGCCTGTTTCGGTGCTGTATTTCTAAACAAAAAACTAAACTAAATCTCTAACTAAAACCTCAATGGTGATAGTCCCATGGTGCAGATCTGCACACAATGACTCACAAGGTGCTGGAGTCTGACAAGGTTCGGTGCCAAACCCTGCTACATGTGAATTACTGCTGTTGATATCGCCCACAGGCCTCTGCTGGAAGTGAGTGCACATTACTTCAGGCTGGGTAAAAGTGAAGCTGTGGTGACCTGCTTACAATGAGCAGAAAAGGACAATGTCTTCTCCGGTTCCTGCTCCGATGTCATTAACTCTTGACCGAGACCATTGATGCACAGAAACTAATGCAATAATGACGTCACAAAATGCAACAAATAAACAAACCAACATGACACAGAGGGCTGGGGTAACTCAGCAGGTCAGACGAAATCTCTGTAGAAAACAGATAGGTGACGCTTCGGGGCCAGATCAGGGTCTCAACCCAAAGCGTCACCTACCCCTGTTCTCCACTGATGCTGCCAGACCTGCTGAGTTACTGCAGCACTTTGCATATCAACCAACATCTGCAATTCCTTGTTTCTACAAATAAACAGATCACTTGGCCAATACAATGGACGGTGTCACAAGCACCAGCTTAATTCTGACCCCTTTCCTCTATTGTCCTTCAGCTGAATAGACTTGGCTACACTATTCTGAAACACTAGCAAGTTCCCTGCTTCAACTATTACTCACACATGGCTAACAACTACCATATTAATCCCTCCTCGCTACTAATATTCATTGCAGGCATCCAATGCCCCTCATTATATATCTCTTCGCTACAGAAAGCACTGTCTACCTACCTTTTTCCTTTTATACTCTCACACATCTTTGCCCAGTCACCCATTAATCTCCACCTCTGCCTCCCTTGCCTCCCCAGGTCATGCTTCCTCATACCAGACGGTACTTCCTCCAACCTCTGCTCACCGAGGGTGGCTGAATGCAGACCATGGAGATGTAGCTCATAGATGGGGTAGCCGCTGGTGTGAGTGGGAGTGGGATGTGTTGTGGTGGTTAGGGTCACGTTGTCAAACCGACATCTGGGCTGGCTCAGCCATGAAGCATTGAATTCTGCCAGACCGAAACTCAGGATTAAATTTAACTCTCTAACCCCCCATTTATTAGAACAGAGAGCAAAACAGGAACATGTTCATGTAGCACGAGCTCGTGTGGGTGACACAGTGGCACAGCCGCTGCCTCACTGCGCCAGAGACCCAGGTTTGATCCTGACATTGGGTGCTGGATGTAGAGTTTGCAAGTTCTCCACATGCTCTGATTTCCTCACACTTTCCAAAGACGTGCGGGTTTGTAGGTTAGTTGGCCTCTGTAAAATTGATCCTAGTGTGCAAGGAGTGGAGGAGAAAGCGGAATGGACTAGGTGGGCCGAAGGGCCTGTTTCCATGCTCCATCTTTAAACTAGACGGCCACTACAGAGCCATGCAATTTAAATAGGTCAACAGCGACCTATAAGGGCGCCAACCAATACACATTGGCAGCTGTTGTATCACCATTGACAAGAGGCGTTTCTTGCCCTTCAAACATATCTACTTCCTCTTGGACGCAAGTTGATGCTGATAAGACCCTTAAGGGCCTGTCCTACCAGTATCTGACTCCATGCGGTGAGCGCGACCAAACTGGAAGTCGGGGGCCACACGGAGGTCGAGTGATCCCTGTACAGGGCCGGTCCCACCAGCATGCGCCTGCATGCGGGGAGCGCGACTAAACCGGCAGCGGGGGCCGCGCGGAGGTCGGATGAGTGGCGTGACACGGCGCCAGGTTGGAGCGAATTCCGCAAGGTAAGTTCTCAAGGACAGAGAGGGACACACAGAGAGGGGCACGGAGGCACAACGTTGAGGCGGTGCATAATGCATCGAGGTGACTGCGGGCCAAGAGGCCGTTGCCGCGTGGAATTTTTGAACACGGTAAATTTTTCGGAGCCCCGCGCGATGTCGGGACCATCTCCGCACAACTCCAGCGATCGAAGTGGGACCGGTCCCACGACCACGTTAGGTCGCGCTCACTGCATGGTCGCAAGCTGGTAGGACAGGCCCTTTAGGCTGTCACGGTGGCGCAGTGGTTGAGTTGTTGCCTTACAGCAAAATGCAGCACCCGAGACATGGGTTCGATCCCGTCTAAGGGTGCTGTCTGTGTGGAGTTTGAACGTTCTCCCGTGACCTGTGTGGGTTTTCTCCGAGATCTTCTGTTTCCTCCCACATTCCAAAGACTTACTGGCTTGATAAATTTAAAAAACAAAATTATCCAGTATAACATTGTCCAACTCCCTGGTGGACTCTTCGGAAGGTGCAAGGAACAAGCCAAAAGAAAGTTTACATTGGGAATGAAAATGCTGCGAATGTCGTGCAGTTTCCCCACCTAGCCACCACGCTGGGACCAGCTGTCGAGGCCGATATCAATCCTTGCCTTCGTAGCGGGACAGCTCGCCCGGCCATATCAGTGGGATTGAATCAGTGGGATGTTAACACCGCACATGTTGCGTATTGTCCCCCATTAACAGCCCAAGCAACGATTTAAAAACAAAAAAAGCCACCCACGCCACTCTCAGCTGTGACGGCTAGTCTCGGAACTCAACATATGGGGACATTGGATTCAGAAATAGATTCCGGTTTCATTCGGAAGAGAATGTCATTTAAAAAAATGTTTCTTTACTGGTGCTTTTCAACGAGTCTGGCTCAGTAACAGACTAACACTCACGCACTTGTGCAAATAAATGGCTTGGTCTCCTGCAGTTTATTTAATTTGGGCTGGCGGTAAAGGATTAAGTGAAACCTTATTCCAGAAATACATACCTCGGGGGAAACAAACGCCGGGTTGGTAAAACAACGTAGTTCTTTCAAACCCAAGTTATGTCACCCTAAAAATAAAAAAAGTTTGGGGATATTTTCCCCCCTAACATAACAGAAGGCCCTAGTTGCAGCAGCATTGACACCCTCCACAAGACAATATGCACACGCATACATATACAGGGCGAATGTTTAATTCGTGTCAATCCCTGTCTCTTTGCAACACAAACCCGGAAAGAGCAGCAGCCGTGGCCGCAGCTGAAACTGCCTCGCAGACAGCCCAGACCCGGCCGAAACTGACAAAGAAAGGCCAGGCTTTAAAGGGAAAAAAAACACTCACCTCCCCCCCCGAGTGAAGCGATCGCATGAAGAGCAGACCAGGCCGACTTTCACATGGTATCCATCGCAGACACGACAGTATCCCAGGGGAAGCGCCGTGTATCCGATTTCACGAATGTATCCGACGACGGGGTCCGTGTATCAGGATTCCAAAATGTATCCGACCGCCGGCGTTAACCCAGCAGAGGACGTATTTCCGATCGCTAATGTATCCAGTCGCACCTTCCCTGCTCACTTCCTCCTCCAAGCATCCCTCAGCGACTACATTCGCCACAGCCCCTGCCAATGAGGCGCCACGGTCAAATCGGTCATTTTTTTGGATTTGAAGTCTTAAAGGGACAAGCCCGGCTCTCTTTACAAAGAGTGCATTTACCCCCAGCAGCCGCCAAGGCTCCTAACCAAAGATTATTGAGGAGCTCCTCTATAATCTTTGCTGCTACCTGTGACTGAGTGGATGTCAAGCAGCGAGGTCACCGCGATAGACTGATTGATTGAAAGTTACAGCGTGGAAACAGGCCCTTCAGCCCATCGAGTCGACACTGACCACATATCACCCGTTCAAACTGGTTCTATGTAGAAACGAGCAACTGGACCAGCTCAGCAGTATACCTGGGGAGTCTGAAAAAAGGTCCCGACCTATCCATGTTCTCCAGTATGTTGTATTCTTTCCTAGTTCAAGGCTTCAAGGTCAGTTTATTGTCACATGTGCCAATTAAGGTACAGTGAAATTCGAATTATCATAGCCATACTAAAAATGAGCAACAAGATACACAACTATAAAACTTAACATAAACATCCCCACATTCCTCACTGTGGTGGAAGGCAATAAAGTCCAATCTTCTTCCTCTTTTATTCTCCCTCAGTCGGGGCAGTCGAACCATCTGCAGTTGGGGCAATCGAAGCTCCCGCAGCCGGCGGTCGAAGCCCCCACGTCAGGTCGATCATTATCCCACTATCTATGTTATCACACTTTTGCAACTTCTCCAACACACAGGGCGGGGAATGGGGGTCAATTTTCAGATCCAATGAACCTAGAAACCAGCATGTCTCTGAGATGCGGGAGGAAACCGGAGCACCCAGAGGAAACCCACACGGTCACACGGAGAATGTGCAAACTCCACATGGACAGCTGGGAACAGCTACATCCAAGACCCCAAGAAATTCCATTGAATTGTGGATGCAGCCCAGACCATCACACAAACCAACCTCCCTTCCATTAACTCCATTTTATACCTCATGCTGCCTCGGCAAGGCCAGCAGCATAATCAAGTACGAGTCTCACCCTGGCCATCTCCTCTTCTCCCATCTCCCATCGGGCAGAAGGTATAGAAGTGTTAACCCAAACACCTCCAGGTTCAGGAACAGATTCTTCCCAGCTGTTATCAGACAACGAAACCATCCTACCAACAACTAGTGAGCATTCCTCAACTATTATCTATCTCATTTGTGACCCTTCGATTATCTTTGATCGGACTTTACTGGCTTTATCCTGCACTAAACGTTTTCCCTTTATTGTACATCTGTGCACTGTGAATGGCTCGATTGTATTCATGTATTGTCTTTCTGCTGACTGGTTAGCACGCAACAAAAGCTTTTCACTGTACCTCGGTACACGTGACAATAAACTAAACTGATAGACTGATAAAGTGACGGACTGCTGAACATGGCCATTAAAGCAGGCTGCACTAACGGAGAGGGAAAATCTGAGCCAATATCACAAATGGTTAACTGCAATTGTCTATTTATTTACATAGAACATAGAAGAGTGCGGCAGAGGAACAGGCCCTTCGACCCCAATGTCCGTGACGAACATGATGCCAAGATAAACTAATCTCATCTGCCTGAACATTAACCTTACCCATCCCTTCCTTGCAATGATCAGCATCCATCACAATTTTAAACACAGTGGCTGCTTTGCTCATTGCACATACCATCTGCAGTCATTGAAAGCTGTTTAACATGTTTTTCCCCTATTGATTAAATGCTCGGTCATAGTTGTTTTCATGGGTTTAAGTTTCTTTCAAGAAATCTGAGGTCGTGACCAAGGCTGGCAATTTAGTATGATGCTGTGCTGCTACGTGCTTTATCTTTATAACAGGCATTCACACTTTCATCTGCGAGGCATTAAAGATCTCAGGGCAGCGTTTTATTTTAAACAAGAGGTGGGAAGATTTCTGTGTGGTCATTATCAGCCCCCTAACCATTGTAAATAATTAAAAAACAGATTGTTTGCACACTGGTTTATGGCGCTGAATAAGAACCTGCTGTGTGCAACATGATATCGCATTTTCTAATGTGGCACCAGGATGTAAATTTTGACACTTTTACACCCCACATTGGAATTTTTTACTGGTATTCTGGGGTGAAGTCGGAGGCATAGAATCATAATCATATACTGTGGAAACAAGCCCTTTGGCTCCACTTGCCCATGCTAACCAACATGCCCCACCTGCACTAGAACCACCTTTTAGGTTAGTTTAGTTTAGAGGTACAGCGCGGAAACAGGCCCCTCACCCCACCAAGTCCGTGCCGACCAGCGATCCCCGTAAACTCGCACTATCCTACACACGTGGGACAACTAATAATTTATACCAAAGCCAATTAACCTACAAACCTGTACGTCTTTGGAGTGTAGGAGCAGAATAAGGCCATTTGACCCATCAAGTCTACTTCGCCATTAAATCATGGCTGATCTATCTTTCCCTCTCAACCCCATTCACCTGCTTTTGCCCCATAACCCCTGACACCTTTTATATTTAAAAGGTACTTGGACAGCTTCATGGATAGGGAACATCTTGATGGATACAAATCAGGAGCAGGCAAAAAGTAGGACTAGCTCGATTAGGTGACATGGATGGCATGGTCCAGTTGGGCTGATGATCTGCTTCTACCTCACTGGAGACCCTCGGACTACCTTTAGCCAGACTTTACTGGACTTTATCTTGCACTAAACATTATTCCTTAGGTTATGTATGTGTTCACTGTAGATGGCTTGATTGTAATCACGTATATTATTTCCGCTGACAGGTTAGCACGCAACAAAAGCTTTTCTCTGTACCTCAGAACAAGTGACAATAAAATAAACTAACAATAAATCTAAAACTAAATGTTGTTTTACTTATTCGACACCCTTTTGAACAATACATGCCTCCATTATTTTCCTTGTCAGGGCATACTAGATCCAAGTCATATGCTGTACCATAGAAAAAGTTTCCAAATGTCACATTTGGTCCTTGTTTTTACTGATGACCATAATTCTATTCTCCCTTGCTTCATGACTCTATAACTAAGACTTGTGCAAGAAAATCCCAAAGTCCATAGTGCAACCAAAGACAGTACATAGAAGTTCATACTGTATCTGAAGTCAGTTTTGTGCAGTGGGGAGATCAGTACCTGTGATGGACTGGTTAATGAATATCATTCTCTGCAGTCTGAATGAATGAATACTTTATTGTCACATGTCACAAGTCACCGTGAAATTCTTTGTTTTGCATACCCAAGCAAGGTATGCAAATGATCACCACATAAAGGGCGTGACAAAGTTACAATGTATCCTGCGCCTCGTCTACCTTTGTTCTTCCCTCCTCCTCCCTCCCTCCCTCCCGACAGTTTCCCCACACTGGGTTCTCCCCCTTCCTTCACGGCAGTCTCCCTACACTGGGTGCTCTTTTGTTCTCCATTCTCCATTTCTTCTTCATTCCAGGGCACTCGATATGCTGAACCAGGCCATAATGCAGCCAGCGAATGTGCTCTCCCCTGTACCACCGTACAAGTTCGAGAGAGTATTCTTTGGCATACCGAATCTCCTCAATCTTCTATGGAAGCAGAAGTGTTGATGACAAGCATATTATCTGGTGCCATGCCTTTGGAAAGTCCGTGTATACCATGTCAACTGCATTTCCCTCACCAATGTTCTGTTGGCTCGCAACAAGCTCCATGAAAATAGTTCAACAAGATTTGCTTGTAATAAAACAAATTAGAACTAACTTGTCTCAATCAATCTACACTTGTCCAAATGACTACTGATTCTGTCCCTGATCATTGCTCCATCCCTGCTGAGGTTAAAATGTCTGACCAATAGTTGCTGAGTTTGGTTCCGTATCCTTTGTTGAACAAGGGTGTAACGTTTGCAGATCTTCCATCCTCACGTGCATCCACAGATCTTTGGAGGAACAAGGGCACTCTGTCCCTTCCACTCTTGAAAAGCCGCTGTTATTGAGATCTCAAATGCAGTGCATAGAATCCGTACGGAGTGCCTGTATAAAGGCAGATGAAGCAGCCAAGCTTACGAACCTGCCCCATCTGTTGGAGTCTGTGGGTTCCACACTGCCCTCCCCAGCCTCCTCACAACCTAGAGAGCCTGAGAGGAAGCAAGTCATACTCAATGCCAAGGAACAGCTGAAGAAGTAGTATCAGTGTAATCCATCCCATAATAATTGCTTTTAAAGAAGGAACTGCAGATGCTGGAGAATCGAGGGTACACAAAAAGCTGGAGAAACTCAGCGGGTGCAGCAGCATCTAAGGAGCGAAGGAGATAGGCGACGTTTCGGGTCGAGACCCTTCTTCAGACTGGTCAGGGATCAGGGAAACGAGAGATATAGACGGTGATGTGGAGAGATAAGGAACAATGAATGAAAGATATGCAAAAAAGTATTGATGATAAAGGGAACAAGCCATTGTAAGCTGTTTGTGGTGTGAAAATGAGAAGCTGGTGCGACTGGGGTGGGGGAGGGAGATAGAGATAGAGGGAATGCCAGGGCCCGAGGGCTGAGGGAGAGATGGGAAGGGGAGGAGACAGCAAGGGTTAACAGAATTAGAGTTAACATAATAATTGCTGCCAGTTCTAATGAAAGCTTGTGGTCCTAAAGCTTCTCCCTTAAATTAATTCGCTCAAGAGCTGTTTGCTCAGAGGTTGTTTACAAAGTTGAGCTCCCCAGATGAGCCAGCAAGCACGTGCACCATCCCATGTTTAGTTTGTTTAGTTTAATTCAGAGATACAGCGAAGAAACAGGCCCTTCAGTTCACTGAGTCCGCGCTGACCAGCGATCTCCATACAATAACACTGCCCTCCCTACACACTAGGGACAATTTACGATTTTTACCAAAGCCAAATTAGCTGATAAACCTGTACGTCTTTGGAGTGTGGGAGGAAAAAGGAACACACGGGGAAAACCCACGCGGTCACAGCAAGAAGGTACAAACCCCGTACAGACAGCACCCGTAGTCAGGATCGAACCCGGGTCTCTGGTGCTGTAAGGCAGCAACTCTATTGCAGCACCACCCTTATGATACGGAGCATTCCACAATCACTGCCCAATTTGTGGGACATTACAGTAGGGGCTTTGCTCTTGCGCACAAAGTGGGGCGAGGGGATTAGGATTGGGGGAGTGCTCATTTGGGAAAGACAGTCATTTAACATTTGCCCTGTTCTCACTAATCTGATCAACATCAACCCAGCAGCTCCTGACCTCATTATAACAACAATATTTTAACCCATTGCACTAAATTGTCGCCTCACGTAATGCGGTTAAATGATCATTGCATCTCACAGTTTAATCAACAAACATCTACCACTGTTACAGAAACCATGGATGTAAATCAGTCGCAACAGACAAGCATTGGCCTCTGCACTTTTTTTTGTCATCTCTCCATCTTAGCCAGAAAGGAAAAGGGAAGAGAAGTGCAACAGGTAAGGGAAGGCAGAGGGTGGTGTTTTTTTAATTGAATTGAGATACAGCAGGGGAACAGGTCTTTCCACCCACTGTGACCATGCCAACCTTCAATCACCCGTTCACATTCGTTCAATGTTATCCTACTTTGGTAACCACTGCCTACACGCTCGGGGCAATTTACAGAGGCCAGTTCACCTGGCAAGCCACACATATTTGGGATGTGGGAGGAAACCGGAACACCCAGAAGAAACATGTCGTCACAAACTCCACACAGACAACAACCGAGGGCAGGATTTAACCTAGGTCTCTGGCTCTGTGAGGCAGCAGCTCTACCAGTTGTGTGGGAAAGAGAAGAGCACATCATCCTGGCAACCATTTTTGAAGATCTTCGGTCTACAAATGACAAGCATTATAATGCTAGAGCGCAAAACGGCAATATGGTTAACAGCAGGCACGTGCCGTCAGGGTAGGCAAGGTAGGCACTGCCTACCCTGACAAAAATTATAACATAGTAATTACCAAATATAACAACTAGTAAAGGCATGGGAGAATTATGCCTAGCTAAGAGATCGATGTCTTCGGTAGGCATAGTTCTCCGTGCCTTTCATCCGCAGCGCTTGTAACATGCGAAGGTCAGTGCAGCCCACGTGCCGTCAGCGCTGCCTGAAGCCGTCAATCACAAGCGGGGCTGAAGGCAGCAGAAATTCTGCCTTTGCAGCACAGCGCATGCGCAGCGCTAGTTTCTTGGCGGGGTTTTCAAATATGGATTGGCATTATTTTAAGTGTATGTTAGGAAACAGGGAGAGAAGAATGGAGTTCGTGTACCAATGATGTGGTAAGAACATGTGTTGGTGATGTTTTTAAATACCGTATTTCCCGGGGTGTGGGGGTGGGGGGAGAGCTCCTTTCACAGTGTTTGGGGAGTCTGGCCCGGGGTAAAGTTGCGGGGAGGGCACAAACGTTGTGAAGGAGGGGATCGGGATAATGCCGCTTACGATGCTCCTTGCACAGAGACGTGCAATACCTCTCTCCTGCCGCTCGCTGGCCTCACTCATGTCCTTAAATTCCGACAGCGCGACTGAGGTTACTCGGCTTTGGGAATTTAAGGATTTGCAGGAAGCGGCTGACATGAGCGAGCAGCAGGTGAGAGGTGTTCAGACGGAGAGCACTGGCAAAGGTGAGCGGGCCGGCAGAACGCGCTGAAGTGGCGGCCAGTTCTGCTGTCGGGTCCCGGCGGCTGCTCGCAGCTCCCCGAGCTGCTTCTATCCCCGGCTACAGTGGAGAGCTGCGGCAGCGGTGAGTGAGGGAGTTACTGGCATTATCCCCGACCCCCACTTTCTCAACAGTCCTGCTCTCCCCGCAACTTTACCCCTGGCACAGACTCTCCGCACGCTGTGAAAGGAACTGTCCCCCCAATTGGTCCTTTGAACAAGTGTTGTCTTTCAATAAGATGACAACTGATTCAACTTTTCCCTGTACTCCCGTTTTTCCCACCATCTCTCCACCTGCCATCACCCTTCACCACCCACCCATTCAGTAATTCAGAATAAAGGAGACTAGGAAGCCTTGAGCAAATTGAATTGTTACTGTTTTTATTTTTATTTTTTATTTTCATGGAGAGAACAATCTGCGCACGCGCGATTTAATTTGTTTTTTAAGCTGACTGAGTGCCTACCCTGAGTAATTACTCACGGCACGTGCCTGGTTAACAGTGATTCTGACCCAATGGAAATGCAGGAACAGACCAGGAGACTTAGTGTCTTTCAGAAGGACACTAAGTGCTGGGGTAAACTAGCGGGTCAGGCCACATCTATGGAGAACATGCATATGTGACATTTCGGGTCAGGACCTTTCTTCAGTCTGAAACGTAACATCACCTATCCGTGTTCACCAGAGATGCTACCTGACCCACTGAGTTACTCCAGCACTTTGTGTCCTTTTGTGTATTAACCAGTATCTGCATTTCCTTGAAGACAGAATCATTGATTTAAGAATAAGCTTGCAGATAGAGATGCCATGTTGGGGTGATGGGCGGTGTTAGAAATAGAGCTGGGCATATATCCACATGGATAAAATATAGTGAGAAAGGTGCACACAGATAAAATGTATATCACAAAGTAGCGAATCAACAATGAAAGAGTGGAAAATAATATTAGAGGGTCAGTCAGAGTATTCGAGTATAGAAGTTGGGGGTCATGTTGCAGTTATATAAGAAATTGTTGGGGCCTCATTTACAGTATTGTGTTCAGTTCTGGGCACCATGTCATAGGAAAGATGTTGTCAAGCTGGAAAGGGTGCGAAGAAGATTTACGAGGATGTTGCCAAGACTCAAGGGCCTGAGCTATAGGGAGAAGTTGAGCAGGCTGCAGCTCTATTCCTTGGAGCACAGCAGGATGCAGGGTGATCTTATAGAAGCGTACAAAATCATGAGGGGAATAGATCGGGTAGGCGCACAAAGTCTCTTACCCAGAGTAGGGGAATCAAAAACCAGATGACATGGGTTTAAGGTGAGAGGGGAAAGATTTAATAAGAACCTGAGGGGTAACTTTTGCACACAAAGGGTGGTGGGTGTATGGCAGCCAGAGGAGGTAGTTGAGGCAGGTACTATCGCAATGTTTAAGAAACATTTAGACAGCTATATGAATAGGTCAGGTTTAGTGGAATATGGGCCAAACGCAGGCAAGTGCAACGTGTAGATGGGACACGTTGGACGGTGTGGGCAAGTTGGGTCGAAGGGCCTATTTTCACACTGAAGGACTCTATGAGGAAATAACCTGTCAAAGGTGGGAAGGGTGAGGATGGTGGTGGTTGGCAGCATGTGCTGGTTTTATATTTGGAATTCTGCCTGGTTGTCTGTAAGCAAGTTGGACGTTTTCCAACATATCTCATTTTCCAGGGCAGATTGGGAGGGAGGAGGGGAAGGGGGAGATCAAAGGGAGAGGGGACGAGGTGCAGCGAGCCCATTAAAGCCATTTCACTGAGGGTCAGCTTGCTTCAGGCACCGTCCCCCACCATATGGCTGTTTTGGGCCATCTGTTGTGTGTAGTGCACACAGGGAACACCATGGGATGGAGCTACAAGAGACAGCCTCTCCCAGCCCTCTGAAGAAAATCGCACATTCTGACAACTTGTCAGATTTACAACAGGAAGAATATTATTTTACTCAAAAATTAAAGCCTTCGATGAAAACATAAAATAAATCTGGGATATGTGAAAACATTAAGCAATAGAAATAGGTGGATTTTATGATATGGCTGTATAAAGCCCTGGTTATACCGTGCCCAGAGTGCTGTATTTATATCTGGGTACTGCAATTCAGGATGGATACATTGACTGGATAAAATGCAGCACAGATTCACCAGATACTGGAATCAAAAGGGTTGTTACAGGGACAGACTCAAAATGGTGCAGTAACTCAACGGGTCAGGCAGCATCTCTGTAGAAAAGGAATAGGTGACATTTAAGGCCGAGACCATAAGTTACAGTCAGGGATAGATTGTTTACACAAGGTTTGTATTCCCGTCAACATCAGATCTTCTGATTGTGGTGTTTTTATGCTGGAGATGGTGCAGATGAGATTTGCCAAGATGTTGCCTGGATTGGAGGAGTTTTATTTGTTTGCTTCGTTCGCTCGTGCTTGCCGTTGGCTTCTGTCGTCGTCCAACATGTTGACAGAATTGACACCCGACGCATCACAGAATGCATTGCGTTGTCGCTTCCAGGGATCGCCACGAGGAGGCTTCTGTCATGACCCCTTCTGTCATGAGAGGAAGTTGTATTAATGCAAGAGATTGGACAAGGCTAGGCTTGTTTTCTCTGCAAGGAAGGAGGATGGAGAGTGACCTGATAGAGGCACACAAGATTATGAGAGGCATAGATAGGGTAGATAGTCAAAATCCTTTTGCCATGGTAAGCCTATCATGGCACTCCTATCAGGTTTTAGGTGAGAGGAAAGAGTTTTAAAGGGGTCTGAGAGGACTTTTCTTTGAACCAGAGATTTATGCACCGCAAAAGATAGTAGTGGAATCATTTATAATCACAGCACTTAAGAGCCATCTGGAAGGTCATTTGAATGGTGTAGTTTAGTGATACATTGCGGAAACAGGCCCTTGGGCTCACAGAGTCCGCATCGACCTGCGATCCCTGCACGTTAACCCATTTACACTAAGCCAATTAACCTACAAACTTTTTTTTTTAAAGAAGGAACTGCAGATGCTGGAGAATCGAGGGTACACAAAAAGCTGGAGAAACTCAGCGGGTGCAGCAGCATCTAAGGAGCGAAGGAGATAGGCGACGTTTCGGGTCGAGACCCTTCTTCCTAAGTGATGTTAAGAAGGGTCTTGACCCGAAAACGTCGCCTATATATCCTTCGCTCCTTAGATGCTGCTGCACCCGCTGAGTTTCTCCAGCTTTTTGTGTACCCCCTAACCTACAAACTTGTACGTCTTTGGAGTATGGGCGGAAACTGAAGATCTCGGAGAAAACCCACGCAGGTCACGGGGAGAACGTACCGACAGCACCCCGAGTCAGGATCGAACCTGGGCCTCTGTGGTTGTAAGGCAGCAACTCTACTGCTCTGCCACCATGCAGAATAAGCAATGTATTGAAAAAATACAGCCCTAATCAAGGCAGATAGGATTAGTGTCGACAGACAAAAACATGAGCATGGAGACAATGGGCTGAAGGGCCCGTTTTCACTGCTGTGCGAGTCTATGACAGTGACACTTTGATTAAATGATTTGTTGGGTTGCTAGGGGGAATATGTAAATGAGACCAGAACAAAGGGGCATTGTTTTAAAATCAGACCTAGAGCAATCAGAAGTGATTCACAAAGGATTGTTTGGTATCATGATTGCTCAGTTTACTGCTTGTTCCCATTTGGGGCAACTCTGCCCTAAAAGAAAACAAGGAAATTGCTGAAAACATGGGTAGGCTGGCTCTCACGCTCAAACCTTAACACCAAGGCAGCTCCCTGTTGCATTCACAGCTTATTGTGAATTGACCTGCTGAACTCTAAGAATAAGATAGGAGTGGTGAATTCCTAAGAAGTTCCTAAAACTCCCAAAGAACACTTTGTGCAACAGCCACGAAGGCGGGAAAGTCATGTTGGGGAGGGGGACCTTTATTGGGTTATTTTGTTTGTTGAACTTTTAGTTTAGTTGAGTTCAGAGATACAGCGCGAAACAGACCCTTCAGCCCACCAGAGTCCATGCTGACCAGCGATCCCCACACACTAACACAGTAGGGACAATGTACACTTATACCAAGCCAATTAACCTACAAACCTGTACATCTTTGGAGTGTGGGAGGAAACCGAAGATCTCAGAGAAAGCCCACGCAGGTCATGGGGAGAACGTACAAACTCCCAGGGGCCGAAAACCTGGGGGGCCAAAGGGGACACGTCCACTCCATGTTTTGAAAGGTGGGGGACATCCCCCCCCCAAGTTTTTGTCATCCGGATTTTAAAATCTCCGCTTTCTGCGAGACAGTTGGATGAGAGAGACGTCAGTCGGCAGGCAATGGGGGGGGGGGGGGGACATGATGTGGGTGAGTGTGCGCATGCGCATGTGTGGGTGAGTGCGCGCGTGCGCGCGCGGCCGCCAAAAATTTGTGTCCCCCGTCCCCTCCATGTTTTGATAGCGAGTTCTGCTCTTGCAAACTCCATACAGACAGCACACGCAGTCAGGATCGAACCCGGGTCACTGGCGCTGTAAGGCAGCAAATCTACCGCTGCGTCACCAGCCCGACCATTTCTGTGTTTGTTTATTATATTATCCATTGAGTACTGTGTTTACAAACCTGTTGTGCTGCTGCTGCTGCAAGTAAGAATGGCATTGTTCTATGATGGTACATAAGACAATAAAATAATCTGCTGTGTGGTTGGGCTCTCACACCCTCATGCCACAAGTAACCTGCAGTCATCATGAGATACGCACTCGTTAGATACGCACAGTAATCAAGCGGCTTCTCACTCTGAGCTATATAACAACAGTAGGATGTATGTACAAAATCCCGTACATAAATATTCAGGTGGGTCCAATTTCAAGGAATATTACTCCACACAAAAAAGTACTGAAAGTTGGAAACTCCCACCAGAGAGTTCATAAGGTCATAAGTTATAGGAGCAGAATTAGGCCATTCAGCCCATCAAGTCTAGTCTGCCGTTCAATCATGGCTGATCTATCTTCCCCTCTCAACCCCATTCTGCTGCCTTCTCCCCATAACCCCTGACACCCAGACAAATTAAGAATCTGCAAATATTTGCCTTAAAAAAATTCCATTATCTTGGCCTACACTGCCTCTGTGCAAATGAATTCAACAGATTCACCACCCACTGGCAAAAAACATTCCTCCTCATCTCTTTTCTAAAGGTACATCCTTTTATTCTAAGGCTATGGCCTCTGATCGTAGACTCTCCCACTAATGGAAACATCCCCTCCACATTCACTCCATCAAGGCCTTTCACCATTCGGTAAGTTTCAATGAGGTCTCCCCTCATCCTTCTAAACTCCAGCAACTACAGGCCCAGTGCCGTCAAACGCTCATCATACGTTAACACGATTATTCCTGGGATCATTCTTGTAAACCTCCTCTGGACCCTCTCCAACGCCAACCAGAGAGTTGGTGAAACTGGGAGTCAAATCTCAAAAGTGCAACGTACATTTTTGTTAGGTGAGGGCTATGGAATAAGGGTGAGTAGACGGAAGGAAGCTGCAGCTCAGCATTGGTTTTAAATGGATGGTGTGAAAGATCCAAGAGTTTCTCCTTTCTCTTAGTTCCAATGAGATATTACTATTAGACACAAAAAGCTGGAGTAACTCAGCGGGACAGGCAGTATCTCTGGAGAGATGGAATGGGTGACATTTCGGGTCGAGACCCTTCTTCAAACCGACCCGACCCGAAATGTCACCCATTCCTTCTCTCCGTAGATGCTGCCTGTCCTGCTGAGTTACTCCAGCTTTTTGTGTCTATCTTCGGTTTAAACCAACATCAGCAGTTCCTTCTTATAGATATTACTATTAGTTCCACATGCCTGTGCTAGGTGGCACGGTAGTAGAGTTGCTGCCTCACGGCTCCAGAGACCTGGCTTTGATCCTGACAACGGGTGCTGTCTGTATGGAGTTTTGTACGTTCTCCCCGTGACCGTGTGGGTTTCCTCAGGGTGCTCCGGTTTCCTCCCACACTCCAAAGACGTACAGGTTTGCGGGTTAAATTGGCTTCTGTAAATTGTCCCTAGTGTGTCGGATATAATTAGTGTACGGATGATCGCTGGTCGGCGTGGACTTGGTGGGCTGAAAGGCTTGTTACCGCGCAGTATCACTAAAGACCCCTTCTGATCAGCTCACTGCTCTGCCCCTGTGCCACCAGAAACTGGTGGGACTGTAATTTCCTGTATTTTATCCCTTTTTAAGTATTAAGCGACATCCGCCATTTCACATCCCAAGTCTCTGCAAGGTTTACAAAAAGGAAAACATTGAAAAGGACAATTCACCATGATTAATTACATTCCAAATTCAATGCCTCAACATAATGTAGTCACACTGGTTTAATAGCCACCAGTAATTTAAAACCAGTTCTTTGATGGCTCTGCGGGGACAAAGGTTTCAGTTTGGGGAGTGTCACTAATCTTATGCTTTAACTATTCAATCTCCTACCTTGCCATTCCTATTCACTCCACCCAGTTTTGTGCCACTTCAGTTTAGTTTAGAGCTACAGCATGGAATTAGGCCGCTTGCCCCACCGAATCTGCGCAGACCAACGATCCCCGTACACGAGCACTATCCTACACACCACGCTCTGATTTGTCCTGGTCTTTTCTGGCCTCTAGTTCCTTCTCCCCTCCTCCCCCCCCCACCCCCCACCCCCCCGGCCACCCCCGACATTTTCAGTCTGAAGAAAGGTCCCAACTCGAAAGGTCACCCATCACTTTTCTCCAGAGATGCTGCCTGACCCACTGAGTTACTCCAACACTTTGTGTATAACTTTGGTATAACCAAGCATCTGCAGTTCCTTCCTATCAGCAACCATCAGCAAGTTCTCCAGCAACCTGCCCCCTGCTGTTTGCCATAAACCCTGACAATAAACTCCCCAGATGGTGTCTATGGTGCAGAGGTGGGGATACATTTTTACTTGTCAATTCCTTTTGCCATAGCAAGACGTTCTTTAGGAATTCTGAGTAAATTTCCTTGCTTCCTGCTGTTTTTCATAATTGCTTCCAGAATACTGCCCAGTTTCTCTTTCATGTTATGGTGTGAAAAGCCTGTATGAGATGTATTTGGGTAACTGAATCAGATGGGCATTGCAGCCTCCATTTGCCTTCCCTGCTGTCTGATGACTTTGAGATTAAGCAACGCTATCAAAGGACGGCATCAGTGTTGATTTTGTTCTGGTTGCTGGTTGACTACTCCAGGACAATAGACAATAGACAATAGGTGCAGGAGTAGGCCATTCAGCCATTCGAGCCAGCACCGCCATTCAATGTGATCATGGCTGATCATCCCCAATCAGTACCCCATTCCTGCCTTTTCCCCATATCCCCTGATTCGCTATTTTTAAGAGCCCTATCTAGCTCTCTCTTGAAAGCATCTAGAGATCCTGCCTCCACCGCCCTCTGAGGCAGAGAATTCCACAGACTCACCACTCTCTGTGAGATGCAAGACCTCCCACAGCTGAGGGGCCAAAGTCCATATTCTCCTCTGTTTATCACCATCTTATGAGAAGACCTTCAGCACAGAATCCTGGAGTACTTTTACCACCTTCTCTGTTCCCCATTTTTCCTGCTTCCCTCCTGGAATGGTGGACTTTTTTTTCTAAATAGACTTTATTCGAGAAATAAATATATACAATACATGATCCTTACAAAACTCCATCCGACATTCTCGGAGGCTATACCTACATACAATACAGTTTCCCCAAATCACAAATTTACCCCACACACTTGCAACTCATGTGGCCCACTGGAAAGGAATCCCTTCCCTTATTTTGAGGGGCGTCTCCATCACACCCTGCCCCCCATGTCCAGCAGTGGAAGGACCCTAGACTGTGGTCCTCCCCCACCAAGCCTTGGCGTTGGCTGCACCGAGCTTCAGTGCGTCCCTCAGCACGTACTCCTGCAGTCTGCAGCGGGCCAGTCGGCAACATTCCCCAACGGACATCTCGCTCTGCTGGGTGGTCAACAATGCTCGGGCAGACCAAAGAGCATCTTTCACCGAGTTGATGATCTTCCAGCAGCGCTCGATGTTCGTCTCTGAATGCGTCCCTGGGAGCAGTCCGTAAATCACAGAGTCCTCTGTGACGGAGCTGTTCGGAATAAACCACGACAGGGACCCTTGCAAACCTCTCCAGACTCTCTTTGCGAATCCACACTCTGCAAAGAGGTGGGCCAACGTCTCCTCTCCATAGCAGCCGTCCCAAAGGCAGCGTGCGCTGGCAGTGAGGTTCCGACGGTGCAGGAAGGATCTGACTGGGAGGGCTCCCCTCACCGCCAGTCAAGCCAGGTCGTGGTGCTTGTTGGTGAGTCCTGGCGATGAAGCATTTTGCCAGACAAGCTGGGCAGTCTGCTCTGGGATACACGCCACAGGATCCATGGAGTAATTTCCCTGCAGTGCCTGCAGGATGTTCCCTGCTGATCACTGCCCGATGGACATGTGGTCAAAGGTGTTGGTCCAATAGAACCTTTCCACGAACCTTTCCACGTTGGTGAGGCAATGTCCAGCTGACTGGCACATTGCATGGCATCTGCACCAGGCCCATCCTTCTCAACACCAGGGACAGGTAGAACCTCAGCAGGTAGTGACACTTGGTGCCCACGTGCCTTGGCTCTACACTTCGCCTGATGCAGCCACACACGAAGGTGGCCATCAGAATGAGGGCGACGTTGGGCACGCTTTTACCCCCATTGTCTGCTGACTTGTACATTGTGGCCCGTCGCACCCGGTCTATCCTCAACCCCCAGATGAACTGGAAGACGGCCCGGGTGATCCCTGTGGCATAGGAGGGAGGGACAGGGACACACTTGCACCAAATACAGCAGCTCCGAGAGCACCTCACACCTGATATCCAAATTTTTCCCCATTATGGAGAGTGAGCGTTGCTTCCACAGCTCCAGTTTCTTCCCCATCTTGGCTATCCGCAACAGCCAATTCTTGTCACACATCTCAGCGCCCCCGACCAGATCCCCAGAACCTTCAAGGGGATAGAAGATTGGTTGGGACAGTTGCCAAAGAGCATGGCCTCGCTCTTCCTGTGGTTCACCCTGGCTCCTGTGGCCGACTCAAACTGGTCGCAGACACTAATCAATCTGCGGACCGACCCTGGATGCGAGCAGAAGACGGTGACATCGTCCATGTACAGGGAGGTTTTGACCTGTGTGCCCCCACTGCCTGGCAATGTCACTCCCCTTATGCTCGCGTCCTTCCTGATGGACTCGGCAAAAGGTTCAATACAACAGACGATCAAGGCAGGGGAGAGAGGGCAACCCTGCCTGACTCCAGATCTGACGGGGAAGCTGTCTGATTCCCACCTATTGATTTGGACTGCAGTACAGATATCGGTGTCGAGCAGTTGGATCCAATTTATGATTCCCTCCCCAAAGGCCATTTTGGAGAGAACGTCCCTCATGTAGCTTTGCGATATCCCGTCGAAGGCCTTCTCCTGGTCCAAGCTGAATAGGCAGGCATCCACCCGTCTATCCTGCACGTAGACAATGGTATCTCTCAGCAGCGCCAGGCTGTGTGAGATTTTCCTGCCAGGTACAGCACAGGTTTGGTCCGGGTTGATCATCTGTCCCAGAGCAGACTTGGCCCGGTTGGCGATGGCCTTAGACAGGGTCTTGTAATCTACATTCAAACTAAGACTATAGGACTCGAGGGATAAAATTTGATGGCTGCCAGTTCAGGGTGAAGTGGGTTTCAAGCAGAGCAGGTGGCAGTTCATCTGTCATGGAGCGCCCAGTACCCTTCCACAAATTCCAGCATTGTTTCGGCCTTGCGTTTGTGGATTGTACATGGAGGCAACTTGAGCAACAAAGGGTATATAGGGAAGGATGGGCAGTGCCCATCCAGAGAGCAATACTGGTCAGCCTAGGCTTTCATTGGCTGTGCACCAATGATAAAAAAGAGTAGGTAAAACACTGATAACCTCGTGTGTTCCAGACTTTGGCATTACCAGATTTCATGGACTTTAGACTTTAGAGATACAGCACAGAAACAGGTCCTTTTAATTGCTACACAGTGGTATAATACATTTGTCAGTGAACAGGTGAGCGTACAGGGAGGATAGAACACAAAACACAGTACATTTACAATGGGAAACAGGCCCCCTGCAGGCTTCAAGTGAGAATGGTAGTGTGTTTAAAGGGAGCACGGGAAACGAGTCTGAAGAAGGGTCTCGACCCAAAATATCATCCATCCCTTTTCTCCATAGATGCTGCCTGATCCGCTGAGTTACTCCAGCATTTTGTGTCTATATTCAAATTAAACCAGCATCTGCAGTTCCTTCCTACGCTGGAAACGGGAGTTGGGATACAGGGCTGTGGTGAATTTCACGGAGCAAGGGAACTCTGCCCAGATGACTATAACAGGACTGTTGGAAACAGGGCCCTGATGAGCTGAAAGGCATCATGCGAGACAGAAAGTAAGTGAGTTTAAAGTGAATGTAGCGACAGGGCCCAGGCAAGTTTGAAAAGTTGGGGACACCCAGGGAATTGAAACGTAGTATGGAAATGGGAACAGTGATATTAAAGGGAATGTGGGAGTGGGGCCTTGGTGAGTTTGACGGGAGTGTGGGAATGGGGCCCAGGTGAGTCTAAAGGGCGGATGGAAGCGGGGATCTTTACTCTACTTTAGACTATGGAGACACAGTGTGGAATCAGGCCCGGCCCACTGGATCCGCACCGGCCAGCAATCACCCCGCACACCAGCACTACCTACACACTCGGGATAATTTACAATTTATAGAAACCAATTAACCTACAAATCTGCACGTCTTTGGAGTGTGGGAGGAAACCTGAGCACCAGGAGAAAACCCACGCGGTCACAGGGGGAATGTACAAACTCCGTACAGACAACACCTGCAGTCAGGATTGAACCCGCACTGTAAGGCAGCAACTGTGCCACTGCGCCGCCCCTAAATCTAGTGAGTTTAAAGAGAGGTAGACAAAAAGGCTGGAGAAACTCAGCGGGTGAGGCAGCATCTATGGAGCGAAGGAAATAGGCAACGATTCGGGTCGAAACCCTTCTTCGACCTGAAATGTTGCTATTTCCTTCTGCAGTTTAAAGGGAATGTGGGAATAGGGGTCTGGAGTGTTTACAGGGAGTGAGGGAATGGGTCCCAGTGAGATTATAAAGGGAGTGTGGGAATTGGGCCCGGTGAGCCCGATGCAGAACTATACAACAGCATAGTCCCGATGCAGAATTATTGTCCAATGGACTATGTGATTGTACATTAACATTGTCCATATTAATGGATAATAACATAGTGCATTGTTGCAGGAGTTACTGGCAATGAGAAAAAACAATATTCATACCACTGGGTTGTAAGCTGCCCAAATGAAATATGAGGTGCTGCTCCTCCAATTTGTGTGGTCCCACGCTAAATGCATTGCACAAATATGCTTTTGTCGAGTAAAAAGCTATCAGCATTCTGCAAGTTGTTAACAAGTTCTAGCTCAGATACTTACACTTGCAAACACAACTGAGGACAGAATCAACCACATTGCAGCCTTCACATGACCTATGTAGTAACTTGTACATTTGGTGACATTGTCACATAGCAGGGATTGTATGTAAGCTTGTGTCTGTATATCAAGTACTATAAGATCTCCTTTCCATTTTGCCACTGTTTGAAAAGTTCAGCACTGACACTGCGCGACCACAGCATCGCTGGCCAGTTTTGGTGCACGTGAGATCTGGATGCAGGGTGAAGGCAACAATACAGGAGTCTACCCCCAAGTGACTGAAACCTGATATCTCACGGCAGCTGTCACTTCCACAGGTCCAGGCAGTGGGCAGTTGAGGCTTCTACCCGAGTCGACTGCCTGCCCCTCTTCCACAAGCTCACGTTATAGGAGTAGAATTATGCCATTTGGCCTAACGAGTCTACTCCGCCATTCAATCATGGCTGATCTCTGCCTCCAAATCCCATTTTCCTGCCTTCTCCCCATAACCCTTGACACCTGTTCTGATCAAGAATTGGTCTATCTCTGCCTTAAAAATATCCATTGATGTCCTCCATATCCCTCTGTGGCAATGAGTTCCACAGATTATCTACCTTCCGACTAAAGAAGTTCCTCCTCACCCCTTTTAATTCTGAGGCTATGACCTCTGGTCCTAGACTCTCCCACCAGTGGAAACATCCTTTCCACATCCACTCTATCAATGCCTTTCATTATTCTGTAAGTTTCAATGTGGTCCCCCCTCAACCTTCTAAACTCCAGCGAGTAGAGGCCCAGTGCTGTCAAGTTTCCGGAGTTATGTCCATGCTCATGTGTCCCTGGAGAGGGAGCACGCAATGTCCATGAGGATTTTGGAGGCTTTCCGTAAATGCTGGTTGCAGTGGGACCTTGAGTGTGACATAGATATGGCTGACAACATATGGTCAATGTTTGCAAACTGCATGAAAAGCAGTTTTGATTAATGTAGTAACTTATAAACTGTGAATATGTAATAAAAGTTCCTTCTTAAGGAAAATAAATGCAAAGACTTCTAAGCCGCTTCTCCCGTTCCCTGTTGAGTCAGAACCTTATGCATTGACTCACATTGCCTCTTCTTTTGTTGTCATTTCCCCTTCACTGCTATATATAGCAAGTAAGTGACAACAGGATAATAAACAGTACATGACTCATAATCCTTATTGCCTCAAATGTCATCCCTGTTCCTAACTTGGTGTCACCGTGAAGTAATTCTGGTGCCACACGTCTTGTTCCACTTCACTCTGTCAAGGTTTTAACTGCCTCATTAAGTGTTGCATTGCATCAAGATGACTAAACCTTTGGGGTCAAGTTCATTCCTTCTTCTGGTTCCTTCCATCTGGTGAAAAGTACAGAATGTTGAAAGCATGCACCACCAGGCTCAGGAACAACTACTCTGTTAGTAGACTTCTGAATGGTTCTACTTTCAGCTAGGGTACAGTCCGATTCACCTCTACCCCATCATGGACAGTGGACTTTGTCTATGGAGCTGATAAGCTACAATGTTGAGAATTATATTCTGCATTCTGTGATAGTATAGCAATGTTACAAAATTTTGAGATGAAAAAAATCAAGTCTGCAATTTATCCCATCAGATAAAGCATAAAAAGAAGTTTAATTTGACACCTAATTCACTTTCATATCTTCAGTATGGCCATTTTCATACTCGGAAATTAGCATCATGTTCCCTATTGCTTTTCTATTGACTTAACGCAAAAGTTGTGATCGAGGACAGTCAAAAAAGCCCATAACTCTTAAAAATTAAGAGAACTGAAATACATTTTCAGTTATTATATATTGAAGCATTCTGAAACAAATATGAAACAATCTTACCTGGATGACCTGAAATTAAAGCATATAATTAGTTAGTTACCAAATTGTAGCTAATTACAAAATTCAATTACTAGATCTAAACATCTATCCATTTCTTAAGAAAAATATTATACATTGTTTAAAAAGCCTAAGTGTTTCAAATAGAACATTCACACAAGAATTTCACAATTTTTTTTTTTGATAACATGGATTTTTTTTCAAAAATTAAAAGTCCTTAAGATTTATAGGCCCTCAAATTTGAAGGAAAATTTAGTGTTTAATGCCCGCAAATTGTGGCCATTTTAATCATCTTGCGAGAGTGGTGTTTTTTATGGAATGCATGGATTGTGAGCGTTGGCGGTTGCGAGTGAATTTAAAACCCCATATCGGCAGGTAAAAAATACTGCCGGTTCGTATGGGGAATACCCGTTTTGTAACATGAAATGTTGGTTAAGGTCATCTAAACAAGACAAGTTTATAATGAAAAAATAAACAGCTATTTCTCTTTACCTGTCACCTACGTAAGATGGCCGTCCCCGTTGTCGACGTTCTCGGGTATTAGATTAAGATTAGTATAAATTAGAGCTAAGCTATTTTTATAAGTTTACTCCAGCCGTTTGAAATAGTCTCGAAGATGATTAAAAAAAAATAAAATTTCACGAGTGACGGTAGTCGAGAACGAATCTTTTACCAAAAAGCTCACACCCGGGAAATTATAATGTCACGGAAGGCATTGGAATACGCATTTTACCCGAGCTCCCCCTGTAAGAGGCGCGCAGAAGTCGCGCACATGGCCTGTGACAGAACTGCAGCCCCGCTGGAAGGAGTAAGAGGCCAGACGCCGACCAAATCTGAAACAAAACAGAAAAATGGATGAAACCACGCAGTAAGGTCAGGCCAGGCTTCTATGAAGGTTTTAACTGTTTTCTCTGGTTCACAGATGCCGCCCGCCTGGACCAGCTGTGTGTGACATTTTAATTGGCTCACATATCTTTTCTGTAAGATTTAAATACCTGCAATTGGATTCTGTTCTGTCGGTCTGTCTTGAGATACAGCTGGGATGGAAACAGGCCCCTTTGACCCACTGAGTCCAATGCTGACCAGCGACCACCCGTTCACTAAGGACTATCCAACACACTAGGGACAATTTACACATTACAGAAGCCAATTAAACTCTACCAACAACCTGTACATCCTTTTTTGGAGTGTGGAGGAAGGACCAGAGGCACCCGGAAAAAACCATACAGGGTCACAGGTTAGAACGTACAAACTCCGTACTCTGCCACTGTGCTCACCCTCATTTCTGTTCCCTTGGGATAACACTGTTGTGAAACATTGCCTCAATACAAACGGCCTCGGATTTATAACATGAAGTATTAAGGAATTATTTTCCATTGGTTAATAAAATTAACAGTTGACGTTCACAGTACATATTCATTTCCTCATTATTATTTCCCCTTTTGAGAATTACCCAATATAATGAGACAAATTGAAATTTTACGTTTGTTGACCGTCCCATTTTAATACATTGTCACATCTAATTAACCATCCTTAACAGTCATCTTTGCTGCAGTTCCAGTCAGGCTTTCCGATCTCTGTTTTTATCACTGGAGACAAGCCCCTTTATTTAACAAACCCACAAATAATTGAGCAGTTGTGTCACAGCCAGAATACGGCAGGCTTCTAATCCAAGGATGGATTTCAATATCCGTGTCAGCATCCCACTTGGATGAGTCATTCCTCCTCCCATTGGGATCTCCTCCTTCATTTTACTTGCTATAATGTGTTTTTTTTTTTTTGGTGAGAAAATATTCAATCTGAATCATATGACATGGTGCTATATCTGTTCGTTTAACCTCTTCATTGCCACTACATTTGTCCTGTCATGCAACATATCTTGCATGAAATCCCACTTCCCACTTTCAATTCTCACAGGTTAGACTGTGAGAATGAAAAGTTCTGACAAATAATAGTCTAACCCTGCAGAAACAAAGAACTGCAGATGCTGGTTCATACCACAGATAGACACAAAGTGTTGGAGTAAGTCAGTGAGTCAGGCATCATCTCTGGAGCAAAGAGATGGGTGACGTTTCGGGTTGGAACGCTTCTTCAAACTGAAAATAGGGGGTTGGTGGCGGGTGGCGAGAGGGGGAGGTAAGAGTTGGAAGTGAGAAAAGACCAGGACCAAACATGCCAGCCACAAATGACCTCAGGCAGGGTGGTGCCTGGTAGGTCCATTGATGACTAGGGAAGGAGGGAAGGTTTGACCTTCTTCTTCTTTCGTGTGGCGTGCACAGCCTAAAGTTGTTGGACAACTTGTTCTATTTGATCTTCTGTTTGTGCACGTCGAGTTGATTGCATTAGTCGAAACAGGGCGGACCACGTGAAGGTTGCAATCTTCCACCCCAAGGTTTGACCTCAAGAAAAATAACATGGTGTGGCGCCATCTGGTGGTTAGGCCAGTGATAGATCGAACCCTCGTTAGTTGAACTGGATCGGGCATGGGAAGATGACGTCATGAGTCACGGGTGTGCCCAACTGCATCTGCAGGGACTCAGTTGGAGCTCACTCTCAGCATGCGAGTGTTGACTCTGCATCTGCCAATGAGGATCGTTTTGTTCTCAAACGTGTGTCTTGCTATATTGGTGACCCCGGCGATCCAAAATGGTTCTTTTGGATTCTCACGATGCATGCAGCTGACAACCAACCTCAGCAACCCGAAGCAGCCAACAACCCGGCTCAACAGAATGCCGTCTCTCTCAAGCTGCCCGTGTTTTGGGCATCGCAGCCACAGGTGTGGTTCCAGCAGGCTGAGGCCCAACTCCATGTTCGACGCAGTTACGGCCGATGACACAAGTATTATTATGTGGCCGGCGCACCGGATCAGGGCACGGCCGGTAGCCTCGTATATTACCTGCGCTAGCCGGCAGCTGCCGACAAGTACGAGGGCCTCAAGGAGCTCCTCCTCCCCGCCGCCTCGATCGGGTGGTGAGGCTCATACACATGGGGGGGGGGGGGTCTCGGTGATCACAAGACATCCCTGGTAATGAGCGAGATGCTCACATTGATGCATGGTCATCAGCCCTGTCTCCTTTTTGAGCACGATTTCCTGGAGCAGATGCTCGAGGACATCCGACTACTCCTTGCGGGTGAGAATTTCGAGGATCTGCTGCAGCTGGCGGAGCGGGCGGACGACCTGTGGCAGACCAAACAGCAGGGCAGTGCTGCCATCTATCGGGTGTCAGCGGTGCCTCGGTGGGCCCAGCGGCCAGTTCCTGTGTCCCACACGAGTGGTTCGGGGGCGTGAAAGCGGGCCCGAAGCTAACAGGAGGGCGGACCACGGAGTGAAGTTTGATTTGACACCGCAAGGTCTGGGGGAATTCCATGGTGCTGCTTCTGTCACCTCAGCGCTGGGGGGTGTCCAGAGGCCCGTACGAATAGCCGCCCACCCTGCTACGTTTTCCGGGAAAACCGCCTCAGAAAAGACGGTCGCCCTGTTGTGGCTGCTGATGAGCGGTCGGCTCTGAGAACATTCGCCCACGCCTCTGGGGCCGTCATTTTCAGAGGGCAGCGCTCCCTCGGTCGACACGGGTGCAGAGGTCAGCGTTTTTGCCCCTTGTGTCAGGACTCAGCACTCACTCGTTTTCCGGTAAACGGGGACGTTGCCCTTATCACGGTTAATATGGGCAGCTCCATCTCGGACGTATGGAGTTTGCACGGTCCTCTCAGTCTTCGGCTCCTGGCAATTTTAGCTATGGACTTTTTACCATTGACGTCATCACAGCTGTTGCTGGCGCCCGATTGTTCATCCCAGGCTCAATATCCCTGCTGGTCGAGTAGTTGAGAGGCAGCGCCTCCTCTGTATGCCTGTGTCATTTTGCATTACTCTGGTTCTGGGGTGGGGAGAGAGTCATGTGGCGCCATCTGGTGAGTTAGGCCAGTGATTGAGAAACCTCGTTAGTAGAACTGGAATGGGGCAATTGGACTGCATGTTGGAGGGAAGATGGTTGTCATGAGTACACGGGTGACCTGGTGCCACTTCCGGCTTTTCGCCGGACTGACCAGAGGAAGGGTTGGTTAACAAAGCACTACCACTGGATACTTGCGAGAGGTGCAGCAGACGGTCCCCGGGCCCCTTCGGGGATGCGGGGGTCCTTGGGAGTGAGTGAAGCAGAGTTGAGCTGGAATTTGTGTCTTCTTCTCCGCGCTGGGCTGCTAGGTCTGGAGCCGCCACTTGCTCTGGGCCCCCGTCAGGTGCAGAGGCTGTCGGTTTAAACCCCGGCGGGACAGACAGAGTTTGAGCCTGAGTTAGTACTTCTTCTGCTCCTCTACTGTCTGTAAGCCTGGAGAGCCGCCACTGCTCCGGGGCCGGTTGTTCCAGTCAGTACAGGGTGTCACCCCCGGACATCCGGGCGGTCACCTCAGACAGGGATGGAAACATCTCGGGAAGGGACGGGAGCCAACCCAGTAAGCATTCAACAGTGGCTTGCTGCGCCGGAGAAACCCGGGTTCGATCCTGACTACGGATGAAACTCAGGTCTGTACTCTGCGCAGCTCAGCTGCCGAGAACGTCTCTCCACCAGATCCAGTTCTCGTCCCGTCTCTCAACTTCATGATCTGCTCCCTCTCTCATCGTTGGTTTAGTCAACAACTCGCCCTCCCGCACATTGGGCACCCCGTTCCTCAGATTTAAATTTATAGCTTTTTACACAATAAATTATGTAATAAAATTAAAAAAATGTTTGTCAAAACACAAATTTAAGTTTGATTTATTATTCCATGTAGCAACCATTTTTAAGGATTAAATAATTTTGATGTAATATTAATACATTCTTTACACCTTTTGTATGTCTCATAATTGCAACCTAATGATACTGGGACGTGTGTAAGTAGTGCATGATACAGCAGAACAAGAAAGGAAGCTATTTGAGTTGTCAGAATTCTAGACATTTGGTACAATTAGTTTAAGAATATTATACACAGTTTTATATGACAGCTTGCAGTTAGTTCAATTTTTCTTTATCACACAATATTGAAAAATGACCTTTGACTAAATTCCATTGATTCCTTGTGGTTTTCAGAATAGCTCAAACTTGCTTTTATTTACCTACCTCTTCCCTGGGTAGGCATGATCTCATAGTGAGGTGAAGCTTTGAGTTACTGTCAGGGATCAGTGTCCCAATCTAAACCACTCCCATGGTGAAGTGTACTCTTTCCATCATGTTGCAGGAGCAGAGGAAACATGGTGTACTCCAGCCTTGAGTAAGTCCTGTTGATCTAAAGTACTCGCGTTACATTATCTCACCATTGGATACGCAATTCAGTGGCGAGCAACAATTTCTCAGGTCTTCTCTTTCAGGATCCTTAACGCAACTTCATCTCCTGACAGCAGAGCGGGACACCACCCTCTGCATTCTCCCCACCTGCCATCCTTGTAGTTCTTGTATAAAAAAACTTGTTTCTTAATCCTGCATCCTCTAGAAATGTGGCATTTAGCTTCTCACGACGCCAATTCTTACCGGCCTCCCATCCTGATCTGCGAGGACAGCTTTAAACTGGAATTGTGGTTCAAATGGTTGGTACAGCCATTAACACTTATCCCATATAGGCAAGGGGATAATGTTCTGTCACTACGGTCCTTTTTATTCTCACTATTGTAATTTTCTTAACTCAGCCACACAATGGAAATCACGTGTCTCAAGTAATCCAAGGTAGAACGGCTCTCACAACCTCCCCCTTTTTATGTCTAACTGCTCTGTGATGTAGGCCTGGGGACTACATGACCTCAAACAGAATTGTTTTTCATGAATACTTACATCGTGTGGCGCCTTCCACGCCAGGTTTGGTTTTTTTGCATTCAGGCCTGTCACCGCTGGTGAAAATCGCCAGCGAGCCTCATGAGTAGGTCACGGTTGTGCAGCGGGTTTAGAGTTGCTGCCTGACAGCGCAAATGCAGCGCTGAGAGAACTGGGTTCGATCCCTGACCTACTACGGGTTGACAGGTGCTTGTCTGTACGGAGTTGTATGTTTCCCCGAGACCTGGCGAGGGGTTTTCTTTAGAGATCTTCGGTATCCTCCCACACTCCAAAGACGAACATGTTTTGTAGGTAATTGGCTGTGTTAATGATAATATTGAGCATAAAATAAAATGGATGCGAATAAATTGTCCCTAGTGGGTGTAGGATAGTGTTAATGTGCCAGGGATCGACTGGTCCGGCACGGATCCGTGGGCCGAAAGGGGCCCTGTTTGCCACACTGTTATTTCTAAACTAAAAACTAAACTTTAAAGCACTCAATATCAACTCCAAGTCAGACGCCACTATTTGCTTGAGCTTATCTATCGCAACATGGGTTATGATCAGTGAGAATGTAGGTAAAAGGGGCTTCTGGAATAAACGTGACAACACAAGGGTGGTCTGGCTCAGCTAGTGTGATGTTTGTTACTTTGACTACCTGTTGAGGATTCGAGGTAGAGAGGATCCTACAGGTGAGTGACCCCCGACGTGGACCAGTTGTAGGGTTCTACTGATATCGGACACGACAGAAAAAGCAAAGAACAAACGACACATAGTTGAGCCAGGTCACGCTGTGTCTCCTGCGGGGTTCCTGCAAGAGGCGGCTGTAGAAGGAGGAGACTGCGGTGTCCTGGCATGGGATAAACGTCTCCAATACTACTCCAGAGGAAGCCGACAGGTGTCTACGTTCTTCTGGTGAGTGGGGTTGTTGCCGCAGACTCGTGTTCATCAGTGTACTGGGTGCCAAATAGCGCCTTTAGTTCCATTAAGAAACGAGACAAACTGTCATCATTTCCGAAACCCTGGCAGCTCCGAAGGGTTGCTTAGGTGTGGTAAGAAGCGACCAGATAGGTCCATCCTCTACGATCACACGCCTGATTAATGTTTCACAGGCTTGATGTCTCTGCACAACTTCCCGTTCTTCCCGAGGTGATTCATACCGAGGCCACTGCATCGCGCAACACGATCTAAGTAACTCTGTATATGGCAGACCAAATGCATTCTCGGTCTCTTTCCAGTACAGGATGCTCTCAGAGAAGCTTCCACAAAGAGCATAACCATCACAGCACTGTATTTTTGCGCTGGTATTCTCCTCTTCGCAACAGCAAGAGCAGCTTACAAATGTTTTTATGATTGCAGACTCGAAGGACCACAAACCCTGGATCTGGATTCCAATCGGCCGGGGAAGCTGGATGTTGTTGAATACTTTGACGGTGTACAGGTCTCTTTGCAGTGGCCTTGGGCCAACCGTAATGTCAGAGGTGAGCCAGATGTAATTTGCCGTGCTTCTGCATTGTCTGAGAGTTCTGTAAAAGATCTTGTTCCAGAAAGCCCCGACGCCAATGCAGCCGTTGCAAAGAAGAATTTGACCATAGTTGGAGCTCGGATCATCCGCAGGTCTAAGAGCTTGGCTGGGGCCTTCACCGCTTCAACATTGTCCAGAGCAGGTCTCCGGAGATTTGCGACTGCGGTGACTACCGTCCACTAACAATGCCACTATTCCAGATTCGATACGTCACATTTGCAGGATTTCACTGCCAAGCCTTACTGAGTAGCAGGTGTTGACAAGCATCCGATCTCGTGGCGCGCGTATTATCAAATTCTTGGTCGAACCTGCGTACTTCAAAGATAGCCTTGTCATTCAGGATGTTCGATTTTCTACGGATGCCGTTTGTTTACGAATCGCCAGTGTGCAATCATTTCCAGCAATTCCAGGGACCACGTTACTCTCCGGCTTCGATTTTGTCTACGTATACATCGACGATTGTGTTGGTAGCGAGCTCAGCGAAGGCGAACACAAAAACACCTTGGATTTTACTGTTCCGGTGTGTTCGAGGTATATAATATTGTTATTAACATGACAAATGCGGTTTGGCGCTCGCAGCTTCACCTTTCCTGGGGCCATCGCGTGACAGTGGAACGGCATCCTGCCCAGCGAATCACAGATGCAGGATAATCCCCCCATAGGGAAAAATTTATCAGGTGCCAATTCGTTAAACAATTACGGAGATTTTTGGGGGATGATGTATTTCTACATGCCGGCTTTCAAACCGAATGCCCAGTTGTATACACTTGACCAAGTTACTTCAGAATTTTGGACAAATCGTTCAAAGAAAAACCGTTGTGTTTAGAGGAGGAAAATGCAAGCCTTCAGTAAAGCCGCTAAGAGGATGTTCTTCTCACCACCGAGCAGACTGTGTGGTCCATTCAGAGGCCCAATGACCTTTTTTCACATCACACCTGATGCCTTCTGTCAAACACCGTGTGGAGCTCGTGGAGCAAGCGAGTTATGGCTAGGTGGAGAGCTTCTCTGGCATTCCTTTCGGCAAATTTATCATCCACACTCTACAGATGAGAAGGTAACAGTCTGTTTCGTTCGCGTGGGACTTTTGGCTATTGACCTCGACGTCACAAGCATGCACATCTGTTGGGAAAGGCCGTCCCCTTCTCTATTTATATGATCACACAGTTCCACGCTCACATACACTCTCGTACAAATTGGGGAACTATTCTTGACAGAGTTTCCTTTGTGGGGAGATGCAGTGGCTGGTAATCTGGGAAGAACGGATTTGGTTTGCAGAACCATCACAAGCCTGGTAACATTATGCGAGGACAATATGGAAATTTCGACTTGGAATGTTGGAATTCTCCAGTGACATTCAGGCACTCATTCAAGGAAAAGCAAATCCGTGTTGCCGCCCCTAAATCAAGACTGGAGGTGGCGAATATTCTGTGAATGCGGCCACACTCCCTCGAATTGGATATGCCATGGCTCGCCTCGAGGCCGCATACTGATCCTGATCTTATCCATTATCAACAGGCGAGCACAAACAGCCCTAAAATTGGGAAGATGTACTATTGGGAGGTGACTGAACGATATCCCCCCACCTCGACCGGGTTTTAAAGCCAGCATGACATCCAGAACCAACTATCTGACTACCTTACACCCGACGATCAGCAAAAGTCACAAGACCCCAACACTTCCTGTCAAAGACCCCCCACATTGCAGTACCAAACAAGATCCGGCCGTACAACCAACCCGCCACGCTGGCACGGGGCAGGACAAAGCCAGGCAGTTGCCACCTTGCACGACTCGGTGGCTGAAGGGGGAGCTGTGGCTCATTCACGCCCACGTTGGTTTTGCATACAGCCCGTCACCACTGGCAACTCACCAGCAGCCTCACGAGAAGGTCCAGCCACAAGAGCTCAATAACAACTCCAAGGTCAGATGCACTAATCGGCCTCATCTGCACACAGGTTATGATCGGTGAGAATGAAGGTCAAAGGGCCTTCTGGAATTAACGTAACACAAGATGTTTGGCTCAGCTAAGTGTCATTTGTTCTTTGCTTTCTGTCGTGGGATTCAGTAGATCCCACATATCCTCCTGGCCATCAATTATACTTTGATCCTCTTTAGGTCAGATTCAAGGGGAGGGAAGTAATGAGCAGCTGGATGGATCTGAGGCTCAAACCTAAAACCTAACACTCCCAGTGGCCCCGGCAATTCAGTGTAAAATATAGAACAGTACAGCACAAGAACAGGCCCTTCAGCCCACAATGTTGGTGTCGAACATAATGCCAAGACCATTACTTAGCTACTCGCACATAACCCATATCTCTCCACTTCCAGCAGGTCCATATGCTTGTCCAAAAGTATTTTAAATGATACTATCGTATCTGCTTTAACCGCCACCCCTGGCAGTGCATTGCAGGCACTCACCACCCGCTGTGTAAAATATTTTCCCTGCACCTCTCCTTTAAACTTTGCCCCTCTCACCTAAAGGACAATCAAAACAATTGCAGACATCACTGTGAAGAAGGGTCTCAACCCGAAACATCGCCTATTCCTTCGCTCCATAGATGCTGCCTCACCCACTGAGTTTCTCCAGCTTTTTTGTCTACCTTTGATTTTCCAGCATCTGCAGTTCTTTCTTAAGCAAACATGGTAAATCTCTGTTCCCTTCTCCCTCCACCTGGCAGTCTCCCCTTAAAACCACATAGGAAAGTTCTGCCTTCTTTTTCCTAAAACCTGTTGCAATTTGGGCATTACTCCTTTGCAGTAGAAAATCACTGCTCTCACGATGTTTAAAATGGAAGGGAAATTCCAGTAAATCCCAGCCCAACAGTTTACTGGGTTCTGTCACTGGGACTGAGTGGCTGAACAGTTGTGAGTGAGAGCTGGTCAGAATCAAACAGAGTTATGACCGATTTGAAAGAGAGAGGAGGAAGCCTTTCTGCTCCTTAAATTTATCAAACCATCCTGTTAAACTTTGGCTGACCTAAACCTGATATTCCTAAATTACATTTCAAGAGATGTGATTTTTTTTTGTTGCTCTTAAAATAATACATTTTTTATTCAATGCATGGGTTGGGCAGCTTACAACCCAAGGTATAAATATTGATTTCTCTACTTTCAAATAACCATTGCATTTCTTCTCTCTCCATCCCTCCCTTATCTTAGTTGTCCTCCCAGTTTCACTGTTCGTATCCCTTCGTTATCACCTCTTCCACAGCCAACAATAGACCATTGTGGGCTCCACCTCTCCTGGGTCATCAGTGCTGGCTCTGCTTTGTTCTGATCCTTTTCATACCTCCAGTTTCACTCTCCCATGATTCTCAGTCTGAAGAAGGGTCACGACCAGAAACGTCACTCATTCCTTTTCTCCAGAGATGCTGCCTGACCCGCTGAGTTACTCTAGCAATTTGTGCCTATCTACTGCGATGCTCCACCCAGCATCTGTTTCCCTCCTCCTTTGCAAGCACTATCATTTCTGTTGTCACTAAGCCTCCCTTGTCTCTTATCCATGCATTGGAGAGTGCGTAGAGGAGATTCACTGGAATGTTATCTGGGATGGACCGTTTCAGTTATGAGGAGAGATTGTACAGACTGTGCTTGTTTTCCTTGGAGCAGAGGAGGCTAAGGGAGACCTGATAGGGGTACGGGAAACTGTGTGGGACATCGATAGTAGAAAACCTTTCAGCACGGCAGACATGTCCAGATCTAGAGGGCATTAGCTGAGGATAAAGGGGGTAAGGATTTTAGAGGGTATTTGAGGGGGAGCTTTTCATCTAGAAGGGGGTTGCATTGTGGAATCCCTTGCTTTGGTGGGCAATCAGGGACAAGTATTTTCAGAACATTTAATTATTTTGATACGCACTTGATTTGCTAAGACTATGGACAAAGTGCTAATTAATTGGGTTAGTACAAATGAGTACTTGATGGGCAACCTGGCCATGGTGGTCCAAAGGGCCTGCTTCTGTCCTGTGTAACTCCACAACTGTAACTCAATCACTATCCTCTCCTTTGTTTCCTTGCTGTCGCTTCTATTGTATGCTTCTCGAAATAATGCTGAATCCTACTGTCCAAAATGTGAAATGTGCTTCCCTCTCCATTGATATTGCTAGGTTTGTTTTGCTGACATTTTCAGACTTACAGCATCGGCAGTATTTTGACTTTGAAGAGGTGAAATAAGCCGGCGGGTAGAACAAGGGCAAGGTCAGAAGAGTCAGCGCATAACCAGGTCACTGCTATGGCATTTCCCAATGAACGCTCACAGGGTGCCTGATACTTCAGCAAGCAAGATTCAGCACTCTGGAGAGATCTCATGCAGCAGAACCTCAAGTCGAGTCTATTGTCATATGCACAAGCACGGCCAGGTACAGGTACAATGAAAATATAGGCACAAAACCCCCATAAATTATACATATATTACATTGCGGGTGGCATAGTGGTGCAGCAGTAGAGGTTAGTTTAGTTTTTTTAGTTGAGAGGTACAGCGCAGAAACAGGCCCTCTGGCCCACCGAGTCTGCACTAAACAGCGATCCCAGCACATTAACACTATGCTACACACACTAGGGACAATTTACACTTATACAAAGCCAATTAACCTATAAACCTGTACGTTTTGGAGTGTGGGAGGAAACCGAAGATCTCTGAGAAAATCCACGCAGTCAATAAACAATAGACAATAGGTGCAGGAGTAGGACATTTGGCCCTTTGAACCAGCACCACCATTCAATGTGTTCATGGCTGATCATCCACAATCAGTACCCCGTTCCTGCCTTCTCCCCATATCCCTTGACTCCGCTATCTTTAAGAGCTCTGTCTAGCTCTCTCTTGAAAGCATCCAGAGAACCAACCTCCACCACCCTCTGAGGCTGACAATTCCACAGACTCACAACTTTCTGTGTGAAAAAGTGTTTCCTCGTCTCCGTTCTAAATGGCTTACCACTTATTCTTAAACTGTGGCCCCTGGTTCTGGACTCCCCCAACATCGGGAACATGTTTCCTGCCTCTAGCGTGTCCAAACCCTTAATAATCTTATATGTTTCAATAAAATACAGGTACAATGAACCTGTGCGTTTGTTCACGGGGAGAATGTACAAACTCTGTACAGACAGCACCCGTAGTCGGGATCGAACCTAGGTCTCTGGCGCTGTAACGCTGCAACTCTACTGCTGCGCCACTATGCCCCCCTTACAGTTGCTGCTGCCCAAGTTGTTGCCTTACAATGCCAGAGACCAGGGTTCGATCCTGACTACCACCCAGAAATGATGAAAGGATGAAGCAAAGATTTTTTTTTCTACAAGGGGAACAACATAACTAGTGGCATTCAATACAAGACCCCAAAAAATTCAATCAGGAATCCAGGAAGAAATTTATTTGCCCCAAGTGTGGAAAGAGATTAGAACCTGCTATAAGAAGCAACTAGTACAGTTACATTTAAGAGGAGGCAGGACAAGAACAAGGACATAGAGAAGAAGGTCACGGTGACAGATTTATGTAGGAGGGGCCCAACAAAGACAAATCTGATCAACTGGCCTCTTTGTGTGCTCAATACCCTCTGTAATCCTACGAGATAACATTGTCTCACGTTGTAGCGATCTCTTTAGCTGTACTCCCACAAACGATTACTGTTTTGATGACCTGCAAAACAGCACAGAACCGGTTGGGCCAAATGGTCTGTACTTCCAGTAGGCAAAAACGCTCCATAAATGCAACTTTTCTTTTGTTTTGTTAAATATTTTTATTATTATAGAAACATAATAATAACAAATTACATTATATTGCATTGATGAAAATACATGATATTAATGATATATTCATACTGTTAATAATATTTGTATTATCATTGATTTTAAAATTTAAGACTATATGTTTTATATAATTGAAAATACATAATATTAATGATATATTGCAACTTTTCTTTTCCAAATTTAGCAGCGAATAATGCATATGGGGTCCACAAGGCAATTGTGTGAAGGCTCTGCTTTCATCGGGCAAAGTACCTGTTAACCTGATTGTGCATCTCACCCAACACGCAACTGCATGGTCATTGAAACCGTCACTACAAGGCCATTGAAACTGCACCAGTCATTCAAAGTAGGCATGCAGGTGCAGCAGGCTGTGAAAAAAGCGAATGGTATGTTGGCATTCATAGCAAAAGGATTTGAGTACAAGAGCAGGGAGGTTCTACTGCAGTTGTACAGGGTCTTGGTGAGGCCACACCTGGAGTATTGCGTACAGTTTTGGTCTCCTAATCTGAGGAAGGACATTCTTGCCATGGAGGGAGTGCAGAGAAGGTTCACCAGACTGATTCCTGGGATGGCAGGACTTCCATATGAAGAAAGACTGGATAGACTTGGCTTGTACTCGCTGGAATTTAGGAGATTGAGGAGGGATCTTATAGAGACTTACAAAATTCTTAAGGGGTTGGACATGCTAGATGCAGGAAGATTGTTCCCGATGTTGGGGAACTCCAGAACAAGGGGTCACAGTTTAAGGATAAGGGGGAGATCTTTTAGGACCGAGATGAGAAGATCATTTTTCACACAGAGAGTGGTGAGTTAGTGGAATTATCTGCCACATAAGGTAGTTGAGGCCAGTTCATTGGCTATATTTAAGAGGGAGTTAGATGTGGCCCTTGTGGCTAAATGGATCAGGGGGTATGGAGAGAAGGCAGGTACAGGATACTGAGTTGGATGATCAGCCATGATCATATTGAATGGTGGTGCAGGCTCAAAGGGCCGAATGGCCTACTCCTGCACCTATTTTCTATGATTCTATGATTCTATGCACGAATGAGGACAGGATCATGTCCCCAGGCTACAACTTGCTTCAGCTGAAAATAGTTGAATGTCAGGCAAAGGAGACCCAGTCTGCTTCTTGCTTATTCAGATACTTTGCTGACACCATTTATATTGATCAGGATGAGACTGACTTTCACCATTTTCCCTTCCAGAGTCCTATACAGAGAAGCTGACAAGAGCTGTACATTAGAAAGAGGTCATCTGCAAATACTCCTCCTTGCTAACCTACCGACGTTCAGATAAGCGGTGTCTCTCACCCCAGAAACTTTGGGCTCTGGTTCTTCTCCAGAGATCGGAGCTGGTGATTCAGGCCAACACTAGGTGCAATACTGGGGGAATGCTGTGTTAAAATGAGGCACCTCTGAGAAAGGATGGAAACAATCCAAATGGCCAATGTCCCAATGAGAGAAGAGGTGCCCTCCTCAATGTCGAAGCTGTTAGTTATCCCTCAATCAACACTGGATTCCCTTTTGAAAATTAATTTTGCTGTCTACTCTGATCCCATAGCAGAGTAACACATTTCATAGAAACACCATAGATTTATGCTCATCAACTCTCCTTTGAATTTTTCACCATTAACTTAAATCAGGAGGTAATTCACAGTACATAGAACATAGAATAATACAGCACAGGGCTAGGTCCCTCGGCCCACAATGTCTGTACTTAACACAATGCCAAATTAATCTAACCTCATCTGCCTGCACATGGTCCATATCCCTCTATTCCCTGCATATCCATGTGCCTTTCTAAAAGCCTCTTAAATGCCACCAAGTGTCTGCCTTCACCACCATCCCTGGCAGTGCATTCCAGAACCTCCCACCCTCTATGGAAAAACTTGCCCTGCACATCTGCTGTAAACATTGCCCCTATCGTCGGCTTTAGCTCAGAGGTTACTTTGATTTAACGACGACAATTCCAATTGTGTGTTCGCAGCTGGTTAACCACGGGCGCTGACTGAAGTTTTAGTGACTTGAATCGGTTGCGTGAGTGGGCAGAAGCATGGCAGATGCAGTATAATGTGGATAAATGTGAGGTTATCCACTTTGGTGGCAAAAACAGGAAGGCAGATTATTATCTGAATGGTGTCAGATTAGGAGAAGGGGAGGTGCAACGAGACCTGGGTGTGCTTGTACATCAGTTAGCATGCCGGTACAGAAGGCAGTGAAGAAAGCCAATTGGCCTTCATTGCGAGAGGATTTGAGTTTAGGAGCAAGGAGGTCCTACTGCAGTTGTACAGAGCCCTGGTGAGACTGCACCTGGAGTATTGTGTGCAATTTTGGTCTCCTAATTTGAGGAAGGACATTATAGGGATTGAGGGAGTGCAGCGTAGGTTCATCAGGTTAATTCGAGGGATGGCGGGACTGACATATGATGAAAAATGGGTTGACTGGACTTGTATTCGCTGGAATTTGGAAGGATGAGAGGGGATCATATAGAAACATATAAAATTCTTAGAGGATTGGACAGGGTAGATACAGGAAAAATGTTCCCGATGTTGGGGGAGTCCAGAACCAGGGATCACAGTTTAAGAATAAGGGGTAGGCCATTTAGGAAAAAAGATTTCACCCAGAGAGTTGTGAGTCTGTGGAATTTTCTACCACAGGCCATGGAGGCCGATTCACTTGATGTTTTCAAATGAGAGTTAGATAGAGCTCTTAGGGCTAATGGAATCAAGGGAAATGGGGAGAAAGCAGGAATGGGGTACTGATTTTGGATGATCAGCCATGATCATATTGAATGGCAGTGCTGGCTCGAAGGTGCCAAATGGCCTACTGCACCTATTTTTCTATGTTCCTATGTTTCATCTTAAAGCTATGCCCTCGAGTTTTTGGTATTTCCACCCTAGCAACAAGGTTCTGACTGTCTACTCTATTAATGCTTCGCATTTGTCTAAATCCCCTTAACTTATACACTTCACAATTTTATATTTCAGTTTTGGAAGAGAGCTGGAGAGATATCCTGATCAGTTTGGTATATCTCTGCCCATTGCTAATACCCACCATCAGTTTTGATGACGTTTCTGATTTTTGTTTCAGATGTTGACAGACTTGTAGTGTGGTCTTGTAGTGTAGTGGTGTGTATTGAAGTCACTGTTCAGTGCCAGAACATTCATAAGTTCATACATTCTAGAAACAGAATTAAGCCATTTGGCCCATCAAGTCTACGCCACTATTTAACCATGGCTGATCTATCTCTCCCTCTAAAACCCATTCTCCTGCCTTTTCCCCATAACCCCTGACACCCTTACTAATCAAGAATCTATCAATCTCCACCTTAAAAATATCCATTGACTTGACCTGCACAGCCTTATGTGGCAATGAATTCCACAGATTCAGAACCCTCTAAGGAAATTCCTTTTCATCTCCTTTCTAAAGGTATGTCCTTTTATTCTCAGGCTATGGCCTCTGGTCATAGGCTCTCCTACTAGTGTAAATGTCCTCTCCACATAATTTTATCCAGGCCTTTCACTGTTCGGTAAGTTTCAATGAGGTCCCCAACATTGAGGAACGATTGGAGGCAAATTTATCTTCAATTTCAGTGTGGTATGGTCTCATTGTTTTTAGGGAAGATGAGTGTGGTTATGTTATGAGCACTGCCCAATAGCGAATAGAATTGTTATTTGCATGCCATTCCTATCAGCATAAGAAGGTAGCAATGCCGCTGTAAGAATGGAAGTCTTTAGACTTTAGGGCCAACCAGAGATCACCCCGCACACTAGCATTATCAGACACATTAGGGAGAATTTACGCATTTTTTACCAAAGCCAATTAATGTACAAACCTGTACGTCTGTGGAGTGTGGGAAGAAACCATTGCACCCGGAACAAAACCAACACAATCCCATGGAGAACGTACAAACTCCGTACAGACAGCTCCCGCAGTCAGGATCGAGCCTGGGTCTCTGGTGGTGTAAGGCCACCGTGCCGCCCCATGTCCTGCTCACCAACCTGCAGGCCTATCTTTGTTCCCACAATGTGCCAGCTTTGTATCTGCAGCCTCCTTCAGCCCCACAATCACCATGCTTTCTATGCTCTGTCATTTCTAGCCTCTTGTCACCCCGACATTTGCCCACGATGAATGGCTGTGATTTCAACCCTAAACTATGAAATACTCTCCCCAGATCTGCTTCACTCGTCTTAAAAACCCTCAGGAACTCCCACCACTTTGATCAAACTTTGTCAATATCTGGGGCAGCACAGGGGTAGAGTTGTTGCCCACTTGTCCACAATGACCAACATGCCCCACTGGCACTAGTCACACCTGCCTGTGTTTGGCCCATATCCCTCTAAACCTATCCTATCCATGTACCTGTCTGAATGTTTTTTGAATGTTGCGATAGTACCTTCCTCAACTACGTCCTCAGGGAGTTCGTTCCATACACCCACCGCCCTTTGTGTATAAAGTTACCTCTCAACTTTCGATTAAATCTCCCCCTTCACCTTAAACCTACGTCCTCTTGTTCTCATTCCATTACTCTGGGCAAGAGAGTCTGTGCGTTTACCTGATCGATTCCTCTCATGATTTCGTACACCTATCACCCCTGATCCTCCTGCACTTCAAGGAACAAAGTCCCAGCCTACTCAACCTCCCACAATAAGTCAGGCCCCCAGCCGCCTGCCACTTTTGTGGTCTGGAAGAGATTGTGTTCCACATGTACATGGGGAGTGTGTGAGGCTGCAGCCCCTGTTCCAATACCTAAAGGGACTGCTCCTTGCCTTCTGGATGAACTTCACACCAACCATCCTCATTTTTGGACAGACACCCTGTGCGTAGGGGAGAGGGTAGGGGTGAAGATGTCCTGGTTGGGTTGCTCCTAGGCCTGGCCATGCTGGCCATCCCAGAGTCACGGCGCCAGGTGGAAGAGGGCTCTGCCCAAGCCGGCTGCCGGCCCCTTATCCGGGGTAACGTCCGCGCCAGGGTGGTATTAGAGAGGGACTACGTGCTGTCCACTGGCATCCTGGGGAATTTCCGGGACCGCTGGACACAGCAGCGGGTGGAATGTATCTTTGACAAGGAATGTAACATGTTTAAGAATACTTGTTTTACTTGTAGTATGGTCGTGGGTTTTGTTTTGAATTATTTAGTGTTGCAAATAGTATTGTAAATACTTGAATAAATCTATTTTTGGTTAAATAAAAAAGCTCAGGCCCCTGAATAATCCTCATAAATCTTCTCTGCACCCTTTCCAGCTAGACAACATCTTTCCTATAACATGGTGCCCAGAACTGTACACAATAACTGCAGCATGACTTCCCAACTTCTATACTCATTACTCTGACTGATGAAGGCCAGTGTGCCGAAATACTTTTTGATCACCCTATCAACCAGTGGTGCCACTTTCAATGAACCATGTACCTGCACTCCTAGATCATTCTGCTCTACAACACTCCTCAGAGCCCTACCATTCACTCGGCCCATGTCGGACATCCTAAAGATCCTACTGCAATTTTTGACAACCATCTTCACTATCTGCAGTACCACCCACTTTTGTCATATCTGCAAACTTGCTAACCATGCCATGTACATTCTCATCCAAATCATTGATATAGATGGCAAACAGTAATGGGACCAGCACTCTACGCACGCCATTTGTCACAGCCTCCAGTCAGAAAAGCAACCTTCCACCATCACCCTCTGCTTCCTTCCATGAAGCCAATTCTCTACCCAGAAGGGTCTCTACCTGAAACGTCACCCATCCCTTCTCTCCAGAGATGCTGCCTGTCCCGCTGAGTTACTCCAGCATTCTGTGTCTATCTTCCATATCCTTTCAGCCAGCTCTCCCTGGATCTATCAACCTTAGAATGTTCTGCTAGGATATTTTCCCTTCTTTCAGAGCTCTCCTCAACCTTCTCCACACACACACACACACACACACAAAACGGCCCCAGCCTTTCTAATATTTCCCTGTAACTGTAGACCCTCATCCCTAGAGTCCCTGTCGATAAATCTTTCCTGGAAGCCTCTCTAATGGCTTTGAGGAGGGGTGGGGGTGAAGGGGGCGGGTGGCAGATACTGAGGTGAGGAGGAGGAGTGGTGGGTGTCTGAGGATTGATTGCCAGTCAGAAGCGCAGCCGTGGTTGTTTTTTGGCACACAGCGTCGCAAGGTGGGGAAGCCGGCGGCGAAGGGTTGAATCGGAGCAGCGAGAGGCGGGGATGAGTCCGGGGACTGGTACAGGGAGTGCGGCCGAGGATGCATTAACATAAGCAGCCGTCCGATCCGATCCGATCCGATCCGGGGCCGTCTGTCCGCCAGTGAGTCTCTTGTGCCGGCGCCAACAAAAGGCGGGCCTGTCCTCTGCAACGGCATCGACCCCCCACCCGTCCCAGATTCATCCTGCCGCCCCGAAGATCGTTTTATCGGGTTGCATTTGGCCGGCGGCTGTGTTCTGAGCTTGTTTTGCACAGATCTGGGACAAACCTGCAGCATTTGACCCACCAGCGGGGCGTGTGCGAGCGGATGGATGAAGTGGCTGCCTCGCCAGCGTGTGTGTAGCAGGGCACTGACTGACTGAAGGGGACGATGCTTGAATCCGCTCAAGTGCAGCGCAGATAGGTGCAGCCGCCCGTTGCATTTGCGAGGTTGCAAGCTCTTGTTTTGCGCTACGCCTGAGGGTTAAGTTATATAACCGAATGAATGCGCTACCTCGGTGGAGAGGAGCGAGTGGGCGATGGTGTTGAGCTTTGCACCGGCAATCTCTCCCCCACCCGAGCGGCGTGAGAGGCGAGGATGGTGGACCCGGCGGGGGACGGGGCCGGGGCCGGGGTCGGGGTCGGGGTCGGGACTCCGCGTGGAGGAGGAGGAGGAGGAGGAGGAGGAGGGGGTCCGGCAGCGGCGGCGGTGTCCAGCGCCCCGGTGCTGAGGCAGGAGTCGCCTCTGCTGCGCCTGGACCTGGACAACTTCAACAGCGCCGAGGCCGAGGGCAGCCGCTACGTGTTGACCAGCCCCAGGTCGCTGGAGGCTTGTGCCCGCTGCGGGGTCAAGCCGGTGGAGCTCCTTCACAAGTCCATCAACGAGTTCGCCAAGGAAGCCCCGGCCAGGTCCATGAGGGTGGCCACTGGACTGTACGAGGTGTACGAGAAGGAGAGGCGGAGGAAGCTGAGGGACTGCAGGGAGGAACGGGAAAGGATTATCAGGCTGGAGAGGAGGAGGAGTTGTAATCCGATCAGAAACAGCCTGCCATCATCGCCAGCGCCCAGGACTAAAAAAACACCGGCCACTGGCCTGAGCAGGTCGAGGAGCTACTCCATGGAGTCCTTGCAGAAGAAGAAAGATGGCAACTCCAATGTCACCTCGTCTGACTCAGGGGCCTCTTCCTCCTTCAGTGGTGACACTTGCAAAGGCAGGAGCCAGTGGCTGAAGGTAAGTCCCAGAGGAAGGGAGCTGACCGGGATACCATCCGCCATAGGCAAGAGCCTCAGCCTTGGCGACCTCTCCCACTCGCCGCAGACGGTCAAGAAGGTGGCCAAGTTGGTGAAGGAGGTGAGGAGGGGAGGGCACGGCGAAGTGTCGGAGCGAGACAGGAAGATAGCTGCCCTCATGCTGGCCAGGCACCAGGAGGAGGCCCTGATGAGTGGCCAGAGCTACCGGGCACACGTGGAGTGGGAGACGCGCAGGAGGAGGGAGGCCACGCGGAGGGATGAGGAAGAGAGGGAGAGGCAGAGGGCTCTGCTGCAGTGCCAGAGTATGTGGGAGTCCAGGCTGGAGGCCCGGAGAGCCAAGATGGGCCAAGAGCAGAAGGAAGAGGCCAGGCTGAGGCGGCAGCAGACCGCACTGCAGGAGGAGAAGTGGAGGATGTTGGCGGAGAGCCAGGAGCGGCAACGGAGGGGCAAACTGGAGAACGCCAAGCTGGAAGCCCAGGACAAGAAGATGCACCAGGAGGAGCAGCTCAGGACCAAGGAGGTGGCAGTGAAGATGGACCTGGAGCTCAAAGACCAACTGCTGCATCAGAAGCTAACCCTGGCCAAGCAGAAGAAGTTGGAGAGCGAGGAGAAGCAAGTGCAGGAGAAGAAGATCGTCAACATGGTGCAGAGGTTGAAGCATGAAGCAGCCTTGAAGGAGATCGCCAAGGAGATGGAGATGGAGAGGAAGGTACTGAGGAAGTCCCTGCAGCAGAAGCTGACCAAGTCTCAGGAAAACTACGAACAGCTGATAGAGAGGAGGAACCGGGAGCTGAAGGAGAGGGCCGTCCGGGAAGAGCTGCAGATACAGAAGGCGCGGGTGGTAGTGGAGCAGCAGGAGAAGGAGCACCAGGAGCACCTGGAGAGCCTGGCTCGCGCTGCCGAGAAGAAACTTCAGCACGCCACCCAGGTCGCCCAGGAGAAGATCATCCAGATCTCCCGCAAGGCCGTCCAGATCAGGGTGGAGAAGGAGCGGATCCACAGGATCAACAAAATCAAGTTGGAGGAAGATGAGGAGTTCAAGCGGAGGGAGATACAGCACTCGATAGCCAAGAAGCTGGAGAAGAGCGAAAGGATCTTCAGGGAGAGACAGATTGCACTGGAGAACTCCCGCTCGCTGGCCAGAGCCTCCTTCCAAATCCGAGATAAGGTGCGGGGGGAAATCAACACCAGGACTTTTGACAAGATGGCACTCGAAGCAGAACTGCAGGCCCACTTGGACAGAAAGTAGGCTGGGCAAGACAACATTGAGGACTTACTGGAAACTAATCCGAACAATGCCTTTTTTTAAGAGTTTCTATTCCATAAGATTCATGAGGCTGCGTGGTGTACCTTGTGCATAATGCTTGATGTTTAAAGGTGTACAGATTACAACAGAGTAAATGGTTGCTTTCGTTTACGCTTGCCATTAACAGGTTGTAACTCATTCAACTAATTTTTCTTGGTAACTTTGGCAAGTGCATGCAATCTTGTGCTATTTTTATGGGCCATAAGAATAACACAACATTGAGTATGGAAAGACTGTTTGTCATTGTACACAATATGGACCAGATCTCTTCTAACAGTTAATTCAACGATTCAATGATACTTATTGTCTCATGTACAGTGGTCACTAGGTACAGTGAAATGCTTTGTTTTGCGTACAACCCAACAGGACCAACGTCTACAGCTTCTTGCTGTAACTCTTTTTCAGCTTCATAATTACTATTTAAACACTGGATTGTCATTTCTTCGGCATAATCTGGTTCGTTCATACTACAGAAACCCGGGAGAGTCTTTAACTGATCTGTTTACATCGATTTTAATCGAACAAAATGAGCGCACAACTTTTGATGGCTCAAGTTTAGGGTGAAAGGATGTCCTAAGTGAATATGGATCGTGGCTGTACGGTTTAGATCACGAGTGGACAGAGAACTACACTCAGGTACTGGGAAGGGGGAGAAAGGGGAAAAATAATAGCTGAAGCCGTTGGGAGTTCCAACATTTCATCTCAGGAATGGATCTCCGAACCAGACTCGGAAAGAAAGATTTTGGGTTTCCTCAGGATAAGTCTCCCTTTGAAATGAATATGGTGGCCTTTGTCCGGTTGGCATTGCAGATAGGATCGCTTCACGAAAATGGTGCTGGCCTGGCACTTCTGGGGAATTAATTCGCCCCACACACCCAGGCTCTTACCTCTGATATTTCCCCCTCCAAATTGAAGATCAATTGATACGTGAGAGGATGGCATTCTCATGAAGCAACTATGCTCAGCTGCATTAGTGGGAGAGTCTAGGTCCAGAGGCCATAACCTCAGAATTAAAGGACGTACCTTTAGAAAGGAGATGAGGAGGAATTTATTTAGTCAGAGGGTGGTGAAATATGTGGAATTCATTGCCACAGAATGCTGTGGGGGCCTAGTCAATGGATATTTTTAAAGTGGAGATTGATAGTTTCTTGATTAGTACGGGTGTCAGGGGTTATGGGGAGAAAGCAGGAGAATGGGATTGAGAGGGAAAGATAGATCAGCCATGATTGAATGGTGGAGTAGATTTGATGGAGCCGAACGGCCTAATTCTGCTCCTATAACATTAACATAAACATATTACTGGAGTGAATATGAGCATTAAGAAAAGGGACAGGATGGTGATGCTGTGGCATCACATAAGCACACAACGATATGTATTTGTGATTAATATATAGATGTGGAGCTGACTGTTTACTGTTAAACCTTAAGGAATGGGTATTGGGTAGATCAGATTTCTCTTGCAGGAAATCAAAGGTTTATTGTAGTAACTGTTATATTGCTGGAGCAGCAACCCGGAGGTCGAGGATAAGGGTATATATCCCAGTTTGAGAAAATGTGTTCAATTTTAAGATTATGCAATTAAACAGTTGGCGTCGGTGTAAAACAAAAGTGAGCCTTGAGTTGTTTGATTATTGTTAAAATCCTGCAGCTAACCTGTTTCACGAATGTGGCTCAAGCCCTTGTTAAGTTATAATTGTCTGAACTGGCCTGGCAAGGCACTGTGGTGTGTAGAAGCTCAAGAGAAGGCAGATAATATGGCCAACTGAAGCCACAAGCCTACTTGTCTCCTCTGCTCTCTCCATCCAAACATCTCCAACTGCAATCTTATTTACACATCAGGTAAAAAAAAGAAGACATTTTGAAATGTTGTTACCATTCAGCATGTGTCTCCCTCCTTTGAACCTAAGTGAATTGCATCCCGATTGTTTCTTTATATAGGTGCATGAGAAGCCATGATCTGGTTTGTGCTGGAGTACAACTAATGTAACATTGACCACATTGTCATCAATCGGCTAAACATCCAGAAATAGTAGTGATTATATACTGTTAGGTCTCCATAAATAACACTCCTTGCTCACTCAAAAAATATTATTTTTCTTTCAAAATGCTTTTATTTTTTAGATTTAATTCTCCAAGCAAAACTTTCAATTGGTTCATGACAGCCACAGAGTAATTGTTTCACTGCTGTATAATACATAGCTGCCACCCTGTTTAATTCCACAGCCTCACCCCTCATTATCACAAAGTCATGATGCAGCTCTATAGACTTTGTGTAGGAAGGAACTGCAGATGCTGGTTTACACCAAAGATAGACACAAAATGCCAGAGTAACTCAGTGGGTCAGGCAACATCTCTGGAGAAAATAATAGATTACGTTTCGGGTCGAAGCCCTTCTTCAGGCTGAGAGTATTTCGGCAAGACCAAGCGCAGACCGGGCAATCGTTTCGCTGAACACCTACGCTCAGTCCGTGATCTCTCGTTTGCCAAACATTTTAACTCCCCTTCTCATTCCCATTCCGACCTTTCTGTCCTGGGCCTCCTTTACTGTCAGAGTGAGATCACACGTAAATTGGAGGACCAGCACCTCATATGTTGCTTGGGCAGCTTACAACCCAGTGGTATGAATGTTGAATTCTCTGATGTCAAGTAATCCTTGCATTTCCTCTCTCTCTCTGCCCCTCCCCCAAGCTAGTCGTCCTGCCATTTCCAATGTTTGCATCCATATATCCCTTCGTTATCACTTCTTCCACAGCCACCAATGGACCATTGTGGGCTCCGCCATTCCTTGGTCATCGGTGATGGCTCTGAGTTTTTACCTCCAGTTTCTCTCTTTACTGACCTTCAGTCTGAGCCAGAATGTCACCTATTCCTTTTCTCTAGAGATGCTGCCTGACCCACTGAGTTACTCCTGCATTTTTTTTGTCTATCAATAGGACATTGGTTAGGCAACATTTAGTTTAATTTAGTTTAGTTTAGTTTATTATTGCCACATGTACTGAGTTACAGTGAAAAGATTTTATTTGCATACTATCCAGTCAAAGAAAATACTATTCATGATTACAATCAAGCCATGCACAGCGTACAATTGAAGGATAAAGGGTACATTTAATGCAAGATAAAGTCCGATTAAAGATAGTGCAAAGGTCTCTAATGGGGTAGATTGGAGGAAAGAACTGCTCTCCAGCTGACTAGAGGAGGGTTCAGTTGCCTGCTCATAGCTGGGAAGAACCCCAGAATCTGGAGGTGTGTATTTTCAAACATATATACCTCTTGTCCAATGGAAGAGGGAATGACCAGGGTGAAACAGAGCCTTGATTATGCTGGACACCTTGCCAAGGTAGCGTGACGTTTGGGTGGAGTGAATGGGTCTGGGCTATGTCCATAACATGCAGTTCTGGTTGCTCCATTACAGGAAAGACATGGGGACTTTGGAGAGGGTTCGGAGGAAGTTTAGCCAAAATGCTGCCTGGATTAAAGGGTTTCAACTACAGGGAGAGGTTGGAAAGACTTGGATTGTTTTCTCTGGAAAGTCAGGGGTCGAGGGTAGACTAGATAGAGGTATATGAAATTATGAGAGACTTGGATAGCGTACACAGTCAGAACCTTTTTCCCAGGATGAAATTGTCCAACACTAGAGGACATAGATATAAGGTGAGAGGTAGAAAGTTTAATGGATTTGTGCAGGGGAATTTTTTTACACAGAGAATGGTGGGGCCTGGAATGCATTGCCAGGGGTTGTGGTGGAGGCAGGTACAATAGTGGACTTTAAGAGTCTTTTAGATGGAAGTGCAGTGAATAGAGGGATATGGATCGTGTACAGGCAGATGAGATCAGTTTAATTTGGCATCATGTTTGGCACAAACATTGTGAGCTGAAGGGCCCGTTCATGTGCGTACTGTTCTAACTCTCTACCTCCTCCAGAAACACCATCCACCCATCTTTGGCCATTTGCAGATCCTGGATTCCTTGGTTCCAGTCATTGAGTGTTGTGCCACCAGGTGTCCCCGCTCCAAACACTGGAATTCCTCTCCCTAATCTTTTCTCCTCTTGCTCTTGTCCGATAACGCTTGATATCCATTTGATCGGCATCCCACCAACCAGTTTAAACCTTCATTTCCCCCCACCAGCAGCACCCAATGACTGTACAGCCACCTCTCATTTTACGCATGGGTTACATTCTTAAAAATAAGTGAGTATCTCAAAAACCATTTTACCATAAGAATGTATGTAAATGGTACAGGTTAAGGGATAAGTCACATAACTGTCTACATCACACAATAAATTGTTAATTTATGTCTGCCATTATTGTTTTACCTTACTCATTACTAATTGTTCTTCCTATAATTAAAGAAAAAACAATAGTAAATACATCTTAAATAAGCATTGGTTATTTGAATTCAGTTTTTGAATGCAAATGCTAACACTTGCATTGAAGACTGGCGACTTCTGCTTATGCAAGGTGGTGTAGGTGGGAGGTTGAGGATGGAGGCGACTTGGAGTGGGGGGCAAACATCAGCTGATGAAATCGGAGACAGGTAGAGACGAGGGTATGTGAGGGTATGGGTGACTCAGTGGTTGAGGCAGCAGTAGTCTGAGGTTGGGAGATACCAGATATCATTCAACACCATCACTGTTGTACTGTACAGAAGCTTGTCAGGCATTGCATGCGACTACACTACCAGGCGTAAATTTGAGTGCGTTATTTAGTTAGGTTAGGTTAGTTCAGTTTATTGCCACATGTACCATGGTACAGTGAAAAGGCCTTTATTGCATGCTAACCAGTCAGCGGAAAGACAATACGTGATTACCATTGAGCCATCCACAGAGTACAGATATATGATAAAGCAAATAACATGAATAAAGTTTAGTGCAAGATAAAGTCCAGTAAAGCCCGATCAAAGATGGAGGGGGGAAGAGGAAGTGGCCAGGGCGCGACTTGTCCTTGATTATGCTGAAGGCCTTGCCATGGCTGTGTGAGGTGTAAATAGAATCAATGAAGGGAGGTTGGTTTGTGTGATGGTCTGGTCTGTGTCCACAATTCACTGCAATTTCTTGCAGTCTTAGATGGAGCTGTTCCCAAACCATACTGTGATGTGTCCTGATAAAATGTTTCCTACGGAGCGTCTGTAGATGTTGGTGAGAGTTGGAGTCATGCTAAACTTCCTTAGTCATCTAAGGAAGTAGAGGCGTTGGTGTGCTTGCTTGGTCGTTGCTTCAATATGCGTGGTCCAGGAGAAGTTGGTGGTGGAATTTGAAGCTTTTAACCATCTCAACTTCGGCACCATGAATGCAAACCGGGGTATGTGTACCGTTTCGCTTCCTGAATTATATCACTCTCCTTTGTTATCTTGCTGACATTGAGAGAAAGGTTGTTGTCTTGCCACCTGGTCACGAGGTTCTCAATCTCCTTCCTGTACTCCATCTCATAATTATTTGATATTTATGGTGGTGTTGTCAGCGAATTTGTAAATTGAATTAGATTTGTACATGGCTGCACAAGGAGTAAAGCAGGGGGCTGAGAACACATCCTTGTAGAGCATCAGTGTTGAGGATTATCGTGGAGGATGATTTGTCCTCTATCCTCACTGATTGGGGTCTGTTGGTCAGATAGTCGAGGATCCAGTTGCATAGTTGAGTACTGAGTGTGGGTTTGGTGATGAGCTTGGATGGGGTAATGGGGTTAAAAGCAGAGCCATGGTTTATAAATAGGAGATTTACGTAGGCATCTCCCTTATCCAGGTGTTCCAGGGATGAATGTAGGGCTAGGGAGATGGCATCGTCCATGGGCGTGTTGTGGCGGTAGATGAACTGCACTGGGTCGGGGCTGGTGGGTAGACTGGATTTAATGCATTCCATAAATAGCCCCTCAATACATTTCATGATGGTGGATGTCAAGGCCACTGGACGGTAGTTGTAAAGGCATGCGATCTTACATCTCAAAAACATTTATAAATCAAACACATGTAAAATGTGAGGTAGTTGTATTGTCTACCATCTCCAAAATGTTCTGCAGTTATTCATAATTTGTTTTCAGCCTTAGACAATAAACAATAGGTGCAGGAGTATCCATCTTATCCACCTGCTCCAACCTCATCTATTGCATCTGCTGCTCTAGGTGTCAACTACTCTACATCGGTGAGACCAAGCGCAGGCTTGGCGATCGCTTCGCTCAACACCTCCGCACAGTTCGCATTAACGAACCCGATCTCCTGATGGCTCAGCGCTTCAACTCCCCCTCCCGTTCTGTATCCGACCTTTCTGTCCTGGGCCTCCTGCATGGCCAGAGTGAGTCCCACCACAAATTGGAGGAGCAGCACCTCATATTTTGCTTAGGTAGTTTACACTCCAGCGGTATGAACATTGACTTCTCCAATTTCAGGTAGTCCTTGCTTTCTCCCACCTTCCCCTCTCCTTCCCAGGTCTCCCACAGCCCACTGTCCCCGCCTCTTCCTATCTTCTTCCCGCCCCCCCACCCCCACATCAATCTGAAGAAGGGTCTCGATCCAAAATGTCACCTATTCCTTCGCTCCATAGATATTACTGTACCTAACCACCGCGGGTTTGATCATTGTACCTGTCTGATCAAGCCCTCTAGGCCTCGCTCAAACAGACACTCCAGAAGGTCACGCAGTCCCAAGTGCTCTCCCAGAAGACACAGGACCTCGTGGCAGCGGACTTTTATGGGTTCACGGACCTCGAGGAGCCGAATCACATGGGGTTGGTCTCTTTACAATCCAATTACAGATATCGATTAACCCCATACATGACAGACATTTCCCTAACCCAATAATACAGTGGCTAATAAATTGTATTCAAGCAGTGTTTCTCAGAGGAAATTAACATCACAACATGCGCCCTTATATGCAAGAAAACCAGACAATGCTCAATACCTCATCCAATCAGCATTCAGCAAAGTAAAAAAAGTGTTAAAGAAGGAACTGCAGATGCTGGAAAATCGAGGGTACACAAAATGCTGGAGAAACTCAGCGGGTGCAGCAGCATCTATGGAGCGAAGGAGATAGGCAACGTTTCGGGCCAAAACCCTTCTTCAGACTGATGGGCGATGGGGGTAGGCGGGGGAAGAAAGGAAAAAGGAGGAGGAGGAGCCCGAGGGCTGAGGGAGAGGCAGGAAGGGGCGGAGACAGCAAGGGTTAACAGAATTGAGAGAATTCAATGTTCATGCCAACAGGATGCAGATTCCCCAAGAGGAATATGGGGTGCTGTTCCTTCAATTTGCGGTGTTGCTCACTCTGGCCGTGGAGGAGCCCCAGGACAGAGAGGTCGCATATGGAATGGGTGGGGGAGTTGAAGTGCTGAGCCACTGGGGGGTCGGGTTGGTTATTCTGGACCGAGCGGAGGTGTTTGGCGAAATGATCGCCAAGCCTCCGCTTGGTCTCACCGATATAGATCAGTTGACATCTAGAGCAGCGGATGCAATTGATGAGGTTGGAGGAGGTGCAGGTGAACCTCTGTCGGACCTGGAACGATTGCTTGGGTCTTTGAATGGAGTGGAGGGGGGAGTGTAGCATCTCTTGTGGTTGCAAGGGAAAGTGCCCGGGGAAGGGGTAGAGCGGGAGGGAAGGGAAGTATTGACAAGGGAGTTGCGGAGGGAGCGGTCTTTGCGGAAGGCAGACGGGGGGAGATGGGAAGATGTGGCGAGTGGAGGGGTCACGTTGGAGGTGGCAAAACTGGCGGAGGACTATGTGTTGTATGTGCCGGCTGGTGGGGTGAAAGGTGAGGACCAGGGGGACTCTGCCCTTGTTGCGAGTGGGGGAATGGGGAGAGAGGACAGTGTTGCGGGGTACGGAGGAGACCCTGGTGCGAGCCTCATCTATAGTGGGGGAGGGGAATCCCCGTTCTCTGAAGAACGAGGACATTTGTGATGACCTGGTGTGGAACACCTCATCCTGGGAGCAGATGCGGCGTAGACGGAGGAATTCGAAATAGGGGATGGAGTCCTTACAGGAAGCAGGGTGGGAGGAAGAGTAGTCCAGGTAGCCGTGGGAGTCAGTGGATTTATAGTGGATGTCGGTCAGGAGTGTACCCCCTGCGATGGAGTTAGTGAGGTCAAGGAATGGTAGGGAAGTGTCGGAAATGGTCCAGGAGTATTTGAGTGCCGGATGGAAGTTGGTGGTGAAACAGATGAAGTCGTTCAGTTGTGTGTGGGTGCAGGAGGTGACACCAAAGCAGTCGTCGATGTAACGGAGGTAGAGGTCGGGGATGGGGCCCTGGTACGCCGCGAACAAGGATTGTTTCACGTACCCGACAAAGAGGCAGGCGTAGCTGGGGCCCATGCGTGTACCCATAGCTAAGCCTTGTATTTGGAGGAAATGGGAGGAGTCAAAAGAGAAGTTATTGAGGGTGAGGACCAACTCCGCTAGGCGGAGGAGAGTGTCAGTGGACCGGTATGGGTTGCTCCTCCTCCGGTCTAGGAAGAATCGGAGGGCTATGAGACCATCCTGGTGGGTGATGGAGAGGTAGAGTGATTGGACGTCCATGGTAAAGATGAGCTGGGGCCTGGAGAATGGGACTCCAATTTCCTCCAAATACAAGGCGCAGCTATGGGCACACTCATGGGACCCAGCTACGCCTGCCTCTTTGTCGGGTACGTCGAACAATCCTTGTTCGTGATGTACCAGGGAACCCCACCACTCGCCACATCTTCCAATCTCCCCCCCTGTCTGTGTTCCGCAAAGACCACTCCTTCCGCAACTCCCTTGTCAATTCTTCCCTTCCCTCCCGCTCCACCCCTTCCCCGGGCACTTTCCTTTGCAACCGCAAGAGATGCTACACTTGTCGCTTTACCTCCCCCCTCCACTCCATTCAAGGACCCAAGCAGTCGTTCCAGGTCCGACAGAGATTCACCTGCACTTCCTCCAACCTCATCTGTTGCATCTGCTGCTCTAGATGTCAACTGATCTATATTAGTGAGACCAAGAGGAGGCTTGGCGATTGTTTCGCCGAACACCTCCGCTCGGTCCGCAATAACCAACCCGACCTCCCGGTGGCTCAGCACTTCAACCCCCCCTCCAATTCCATATGTGACCTCTCTGTCCTGGGGCTCCTCCACGGCCAGAATGAGCAACACCGCAAATTGGAGGAACAGCACCCCATATTCCTCTTGGGGAATCTGCATGCTCTTGGCATGAACATTGAATTCTCTCAATTCTGTTAACTCTTGCTGTCTCCTCGCTTCCTACCTCTCCCTCAGCCCTCGGGCTCCTCCTCCTTTTTCCTTTCTTCCCCCTGCCTCCCCCCCACCCCCCATCAGTCTGAAGAAGGGTTTTGGCCCGAAACGTTGCCTATCTCCTTCGCTTCATAGATGCTGCTGCACCCGCTGAGTTTCTCCAGCATTTTGTGTACCTTCAGCAAAGTAAAGCTTTGCAACATTATTTACAATTATTTACAAAGTGTATGTCTGGTTTGCATTCATCCAATCCATTCTATACATTTTGCACCTAATTGTCAGGGTCTGCAGATGTTCCCATCTCTTCCTGCAGCTCGGATCTAGGCTCTAGACAAACTGGCACCATTCTGTAGCTTGTCCCATTTCTACAGAAAGCACTTTTAAAGTGACCAAAAGGACTAGCAGCCCTGAAGCCTTTACTCAATTTTAGGGTCATGGCTTCCCCAATTTGACCAGGATTAACATTCCTTCCTTTTTATCACATACAGTGGCTTGCAAAAGTATTCATACCCCTTGAACTTTTCCACATTTTGTCACATTACAACCACAAACGTAAATGTATTTTATTGGGATTTTATGAGATAGACCAACACAAAGTGGCACATAATTGTGAAGTGGAAGGGAAATGATACATGGTTTTCAATTTTTTTTACAAATTAAAAACTGAAAAGTGTGGTGTGCAAAAGTATTCAGCCCCCTTTACTCTGATACCCATAAATAAAATCCAGTGCAACCAATTGCCTTCAGAAGTCACCCAATTAGTAAATAGAGTCCACTTATGTGTAATCTAATCTCAGTATAAATACAGCTGTTCTGTGAGGGCCTCAGAGGTTTGTTAGCGAACATTAGTGAACAAACAGCATCATGAAGCCCAAGGAACATACCAGACAGGTCAGGGATGAAGTTGTTGAGAAGTTTAAAGCAGGGTTAGGTTATAAAAAAAATATCCCAAGCTTTGAACATCTCACAGAGCACTGTTCAATCCATCATCTGAAAATGGAAAGAGTATGGCACAACTGCAAACCTACCAAGACATGGCCGTCCACCTCAACTGACAGGCCAGGCAAGGAGAGCATTGATCAGAGAAGCAGCCAAGACGCCCATGGTAACTCTGGAGGAGCTGCAGAGATCCACAGCTCAGGTGGGAGAATCAGTCCACAGGACAACTATTATTTGTGCACTCCACAAATCGGGCCTTTCTGGAAGAATGGCAAGAAGAAAACCATTGTTGAAAGAAAGCCATAAGATGTCCCATTTGCAGTTTGCCACAAGCCATGTGGGGGACACAGCAAACATGTGGAGGAAGGTGCTCTTGTCTGATGAGACCAAAATTGAAGTTTTTGGCCTAAATGCAAAACGCTATGTGTGGCGGAAAACTAACAATGCACATCACCCTGAACACACCATCCCCACATTGAAACATGGTGGTGGCAGCATCATGCTGTGGGGATGCTTTTCTTCAGCAGGGACAGGGAAGCTGGTCAGAGTTGATGGGAAGATGGATGGAGCCAAATACAGGGCAATCTTGGAAGAAAACCTGTTAGAGTCTGCAAAAGACATGAGACTGGGGCGGAGGTTCACCTTCCAGCAGGACAACAACCCTAAACATACAGCCAGAGCTACAATGGAATGGTTTAGATCAAAGCATATTCATGTGTTAGAATGGCCCAGTCAAAGTCCAGACCTAAATCCAATTCAGAATCTCTGGCAAGATTTGAAAATTGCTGTTCACAGACGCTCTCCATCCAATCTGACTGAGCTTGAGCTATTTTGCAAAGAAGAATGGGCAAAAATCTCAGTCTCTAATGTACAAAGCTGGTAGAGACATACCCCAAAAGACTTGCAGCTGTAATTGCAGCGAAAGGTGGTTCTACAAAGTATTGACTCAGGGGGGCTGAATACTTTTGTACACCACACTTTTCAGTTTTTTATTTGTAATAACATTTGGAAACCATGTATCATTTTCCTTCCACTTCACAATTATGCACCACTTTGTGTTGGTCTATCACATAAAATCCCAATAAAATACATTTACGTTTGTGGTTGTAACGTGACAAAATGTGGAAAAGTTCAAGGGGTATGAATACTTTTGCAAGCCACTGTATAACCTATCATTTATGATAACCAAATAGTGAAATAATCAGCTAACCAGATGTAGATATGCACGTCCATTACATTTCCCTTCTATCAGCAATCAGATTCCCAGAATCTTGTCAAGCTCCCGAGTTTTCATGGGCGTAGCTTCACAATTTCCCTCTGATGAGTCTTCACCTCCTGAATTTTCGTGGGGGCAAATTCCCTCCATTTGTGTTGTTGCCCATTCTTCCATCCCTTTCCATAGTCTAACCTAAAACCTAAAACTCCTGAAAAACCTGGGACAAAGCAATTTACCATCCTGCACCCATGCTTCCCCATACATTCACAGTAATTCTGCAATACTATCCCTTTTCTACTGTATTATAGTCTACTCTATCACTGTATTCCTATTCATATTCTGTTCCCTAATAATACTCTTTACTATCCTTGGATCAACACTAATCAGCTCTCACCATATTTACACGATGTTATAGTATGTATATCTGATGATGGGTTCCCATATAAATTTCAGCTGGGTTCAGTCCAGATTTCCCTACAGGCGTGATTCTTTTTTAAAGCAAACCATGATGAATGTTCCAATTTAACCAAACTCAGTCTCAGCCTTCAATTTACAATTTTAAATTTTAGTGCCCATCTCATCCTTCTCATTCCACAGCATTATGGCCGATAACACAAAGGACAAAGGACAAAGACAAAGGACATTTATTATCACATACACAAAATGGTGTAGTGAAATTTGACTTGCCAATGCAGCACACTAATAAAGATAAGACACAACATTAAAGAATTTTACAATAAATATAAAAACATCCCCCCACAATGGTTCCCACTGTGGGGGAAGGCAGCAAATTCCAGTCCCATCCCCTGTTCACCCATAGTCGGGCCTATTTGTGGCCTCCACAGCCAGTCCGATGTTTTTTTCGAGCCCTCTTGCTGGGAAGCTGGAACTCTGGCGTCGGGTGAACACTCCTCAGCGGCCTGGAAATGTCTGGAGCAGCCGCTTCCTCCCTGGAGACTGCGGCACCCGAAGTTCTCAGGCCGCGCGTTTCAAATACAGCGCCGCCCGCGGCCGGACATCCACAGCCACAGCTCCTCGGACGTTGAAGTCGGCAAGGTCGGCGGTCATAGCTCTCCGGAGCCTACCGCACGGCGACCCGATAAGGCATCGCCCGCTCCTTGAAGGTGTACCTGCGCTGCGCCACTGCCGGAACACAATTCTATTCCAATTCCTGTGGAATTCCCAGCTGTTCAAATTTAAGCAATCAGTTTCCATATGTTGTCAATTTAATCATAAATCCAATTAAGAATGCCAAATCTAGGGACAATTTCTTTCCACCTTGATAATAGAAGCCGCTTTACCATCAAGGATTAAATAATTTTGATCCATCGGTTAAATATGCATCAGCTCTGCTATTCCTACACCCATTCAAGTTTCTCCCTCTATTCACTACATTTCTCCTCCAGTACTTCTCCCTTACTATGTTGGCTCAGCTCTCAGTCTAGGAGTTCTCGCTTATACTGGTTCCTTTTATCTCTAAGTGACTCTTCTGGATGGTTACTATTGACTTCCCGAGGGGAACTCATAAATTTTCAGTCTACCTCATCATTTTATACTACCACCTTACGTTTCTAGGGTTTGTCTTAATTTCTGTTATCCACTAGGGTCTGTCCCTTCCTTGATAGTAATTAAATAGTCCAGTCCCATCTTCGACTATCCTATGGGTGAGACAAGAGAAGAATGCCCAATTAACAGTCAATTCTCTACCAGTCTTAAGACTGTATCCCATAGGCACTCTTTAAATTAATTTACTTATAACTAGGTTTTGCTGCAAAGTGAGTAGTTTGCCCTGAACCACAGAGGAAATTATTTTTATTCAAATCCAGTTCTTTAAAGAGGAGCTTGTCCCAATAGTCGTTACAGGTTGTCAGTGTTGGTTCTTTAGGGAAGATTGAATAGTGTCCTTTACTTTCCTTCATTTTCTAGCTTCAAAAGCTAGATGATGTTAAAGTTGGGCACTAGGGTAGGTCTCTTCTTCTCTGATATCAGTTTCAAGGGATTAGGGATACTGAGGAGCTCTGTCTGTTGGCCTTCCCAGATTTGTCTTAAAGGGGCAGGACAGTATCATTTTCTCCTGCTTGTTGGTTCCTGTTTCTGGGGAGCTACATTACCTTTGCTGTCTTCTGCCCGTTCTCAAGGGGTCTGTGTATTCTTTACCTCACCCCCCTAGATAGTATGTTGTCGATTATACTGTCCTGCAGGCTCAAACTCAGTAACACGTTGGTATAATAACTTCTTTCCCCACTCCCATACCTCCTGCACAATAAGTTTGTTTCTTCTCTCCCTAGTGCCATTTCTTCTCCTTAGTTACCATTCCTTCTCACGCCAGCTACTATTTTCCTTTCTTTATTACCCCTTGATTTTTCTTCCATCCTGTTATATTCTGTCTTCTCGCTAGGCACTCCCTGCTCCAATAACCTAATTGTGTACAAGCTCCTTGATTTACAATGTTCTTTGCTCTAATGGGTTATCTGGGGCAGTCATAAGATGGTTTACAAATTTCTTCTATGTGATTATCAGTTTTTACTACAATAGTACATCCAATTAGTTCATTCTGGTAAATTACTTGAGGGGGTTCTAGAGTAGAGGTCATGTCTCCATCCCCACAATTCCTGGATGGGTTGGTAAGTCAGGAGTGAGAAAATGGGTTAGCTTGAGTGAACGGTGTGCGACTTCTTGCTTCCTGACATTCGAGCCATCTCTCTCTCTCTTCTCTCAGGTCCCAGTAGTCTCTTGAATTAAAGGACCTCCCATAATTCCTGTGATCTCGGATATTTCTATATTCTCTAGGATCTCTAATTTCTTCGTAATCCTAAAAATCCCTTCTTTGACCCCTCTCTCACACTCGCTCCCTTGTTGGACAGGCCCGACTCCAGTGTCCCATCCCCCACAAGTATAACATTGATTAGGCAATATGGTTGGTTTTATTGTACCCCTTGGTTCCATTGGAATGGGTTCTAGATTGGGAGTGTAGTAGTGATAATAATCTGAGTAATCTGGAACCCTAATTTCTCCCAATCCGTAATTTGCTGGTACTCTGGGAATCCATTGTTCAGAGTTGATCTTGGCAATTCTTTCTTGGCTATGCATTCACTTTCTCTTCTAGTTACAGGGTAATTTTCCTGTTTCCTACCCTCCTTCCAATAGTGCCTCACAGCTCTGGCCATTTGACTGGCTCAGTTATCAGACCAGTTCCTATTATCAGTTTTAATTAAATCCGCTACTTTAGCGGGGAGACAATTAAATAAGATTGCACAATATAAGGGAACTTGCTCCATTCTGATAGTCTAAATCACCTGATTGGTCCATATATAATTTTGATAAAACGGTCTGCTCCTTCTGGTTTTATGGATTTATTTCCAGGATATACACGCATTGTGGTTCTCAAATATGCTATAAAAGCATCAGGTGACTTATTTCTATCAGGGATTCTGTTTAGTATAGCCATTATTTCATGGGGCTTCCACGGAGTATGGATGTCTGTGGCACAGGGATTATTGATACTGCACTGGTAGAATCTGCTGTACCCAGCCCTTCCCTTAATGGGAACTGCCTATTTAATTTGTAAACTTTCGGTTACGTCAAAATCTATCTCGATATCTTCAATCACTGTCTCACCCTCAGATGAATCTTCCCGTTTGCTAGGGGTTTCCTGATACTTCCCAAATAAATTGTTCCTCTTTCTTACTACTCATGTAATCTGTCTTGGTTGTGGCTCATGGAAATACTCTGGCAGTTGCACTATATGTAACATACCTTCCTTTTCTTTAAACACCGGAGCTAACCTTTTCGTTCTACTCTGGGTGCCATAAGCCACTGGACGATCTATTAATGGTGCAATGGATAAGGTTAAAGAATCTGGCACCCCAGTATCTGATCTATTTATTACGGACACAAGTCATACAAGGTGTGAGTGAAGCCTGGGAAACGCAAGAAGAACATGGGGGGAGCTGCGAATTTCCACTAGCATTAACATTTGTCCACTCTTCCAAATATCAATCTCCTTCCCCCTCGAAGTCAACACTAACCATCGGATTCCTAACCTTTAAATCTACAGGGACTAATTTCCTTCCAGTAGATCTGCCTTTCCCTTGTTCTGTGTGTTTCCCTTCATCTCCACTCCTGTCCTTCCCACTACTTGGAGGTCGATCTACCTTCTTTTAGTTCTATTCCGAGTTTAGCGATCGCTTTTTCCCAACTAACCATTCTCTTAACCTCTTTATTCGTCTTCCATTCCTTGTAATATTTTCTCCATAACCCTATTAATTATTTTGCACTTTCGTTATACTATGCTGCCAAATAATCCGTTCTATGTATTTTATCCCTTTTACTGTTCTAATGCCCCCCACGGCCATTCTGTTTCCCAACTTCTTATTTAAAGCTCCTGATAATTTTTTAATTTCTCTGTCTTGAGAGGGAACTCATTACACATTAGTTGCAATGAGCTCTTTTCCTCTTCTGTCATATCTCGATCTATATTAGTCCCCATGCTTCCGAACACCCGAAACAGAATTCCTAAATCCTACCTCTTGATCCATAAATTTATCAAGCTTGCTCTTAAACAATGGCTAATGGCTCAAAGCATTCACAGCCTCGTAATCCTTTACTGCACCAATCCTAATCTCCTATTCAAATTCTTCTCCTATCTCCCACAAGTCCACACCTTTTCAACTGTATAATTTTCTCCATCCCCAGTCATTCAAGGATCAGAGTATTCCAGTGAACAATCAAACACATCCAAGCACAGTCAAACACATTCTCGCGCTCATTTAATCCTCAATCAAAGCACCCGAAATTGATCTTCAGACACGCAAATAACACAGTACTCAAGCAGGAGATCATGCTACCTATTTACTATCAGGCACAACCACACTCCTACATAAAGCACAAACATTATTTTATTATAAATCACGCACTCTAATAAATCCTCCTCGTGGCGCAATCGGTCTGCAGAACGACTCCTCCCTCGACACAGCGATCGAAAGAGTACAATCCCTGGTCGAACCACCATGACTCAAATTCTCACAATACTATAATCTAAACAATTACAAATATTTAATTCAAACACTCTTTTACTTCAAATATCCAAATCCGTACTCACACAAGCAGCAACACAAAAGCAGTCCGCGAACTTAACACACTCCAAATCTTACTTTCTAAATCTTAATACACTCTAAATTTATTTACATACACGGAATATTTACACAATTCAGATCCAATAACAATACAAAAAGCTAGGTATTTAAAATTTACAAAACTGATTTAATGCACTGGCGCACAGTTTAGAAACACTCAATCTCAACACTGCGTCATGCTGTTATCAATGAGTGAACCTCTCTCTGCCCGATACCGAAGATTTTCCCCTTCCCAAGTTACTCTTTGCTGTGAGGCACTACTCCTTAAATGACTACTTTTCCGCCGGAATGTTACTATCCTCACGCTAAGACGACTTCTATAGGGGGACCTCTATCCCTCCTCTCTAAATTCTACAGAATTAGGGGTGCCCTTCACATTCGGATTACTTTTCACCAAGTAAAACAGGTTCCGTCTCTCAGGTACTCTTCGCTATCAGGTACTAATCGACAATCGATCAGAGGGTTACTATTCACTGTTGATCAGCCGCTATTCAAAATCGATCACGGACATGCACAAACTCCGAAGTTCTATCTACAAGAAAGCAAATTCTACCGTACGGGCAGAACTTCAATGTGAAATTCTGTATTTGGAAATTTGATTCTGCAAATCTAGACGTTCTCGAACTCCTAGTTTTAGTGCATATCCCTCCTCATACGCGGGCTCTCGAATCAAACTAAAATTGCCCAATTAAAATCTCGAATGGACTAAAGTATTCCCGGCCAATCTATACTCTGACCACCGAGCCCAGTGCCTTTACGAGATTCCCCGTCCGTTACTTCAGGGAGGGACTCTGATATCTTCACGCAAACACCCCTCTCTGCTGGGCACTGAGGGTTCAGCGCCTAGCCTCTTCCCGCTGGCAGTCGTCAATGCCGATTTTCAGAGCGCACCTTTCCAATCCGCGCTCCCGGCAAAGATAGATCAATACGTAGGTCAGACCTGTGTTTCAATACCCCACCAATTGGATACCAAATCTAACCTTGGGCCACCCCTCGCCCAATGAAGCTCGTCAGGCTCTCATTAAAGCAGCTGCAGTCTGCCAACTACAACCAAGTTTTGGGCCTCTAACCCAACCCCAGCAGGGTCTCTAACCCCACCCTGCTTTAATGGACCCCTAACCCAAAGGAGTGCTAAACACCACCCCATGCTTGCTAGACTCTGTTCTAATGATCTCGATTTGACCCTTTCCCAAGCCCGCGAATGATCGATCCGCTCCGACTAATGAAGTGTCGAAAACCAATGCGAAAACCTCACAGTGGGCCCGATTTGATCAAAACAGCTCAACACCCTCGATCGCAAACTTGTTTTGGGGGTCTGTTGAGATCCCGGACGAGCCCCCAATGTAAATTGCTTGTTCTAAGCTTCCCCCCAGTCTAGTTTCTGTCAAAGATCACTGAGTCAAGCACTTGCACATCTAACCTTTATTTTGACAAAACACAATTACCGTTCCCACTACTGTACGTAACCACCACGGGTTTGATCATGCCCTATCTGCTTGATCAAGCCCTCTAGGCCTCGCTCAAACAGGGACACTCCAGAAGGTCACGCAGTCCCAAGTGCTCTACCAGAAGGTCGACACAGGACCTCGTGGCAGCGGACTATTATAGGTCTCCAGACCTCAAGGGGCCGAATCACATGGGGGTGGTCTCCTTACAATCCAATTACAGATATTGATCAACCCCATACATGACAGATATTCCCCTAACCTAATAATACAATGGCTAATACATTGTATTCAAACAGTGTAATTCAGAAGAAACGAACATCGCAACATTTACCCTGATATGCAAGAAAACCAGACAAGGCTCAATACCTCATCCAATCAACATTCAGCAAAGTAAAGCTTTGCAACATTATTTACAATTATTTACAAAGTGTTTGTCTGGTTTGCATACATCCAATCCATTCTATGCATTTTGCACCTAATTGTCAGTGTCTGCAGATGTTCCCATTCTCTTCCTCCAGCTCGGATCTAGGCTCTAGGTAAACTGGCACCATTCTGCAGCTTGTCCCATTTCTACAGAAAGCACTTTTAAAGTGACCAAATGGTCTAGCAGCCCTGAAGCCTTTAATACATTTTAGGGTCCCGGTCTCCCCAATTTGACCAGGATTAACAGCCTCACCCACTGAGTTTCTCCAGCATGTTTGTCTACCTTCGATTTTTCCAGCATCTGCAGTTCTTTCTTAAACATTAAGAACCATGAAGCCAGTGGGAACATGGGAGCACCATCACTTGTAGGCTCCCCTTATGTTCACACAGCTTTTTGACGACTAAATGTTTTACCAGTCCTTCATGGTCAAAGGGGTCTAAATCGTAGAACTCGCTACTTGACAGCATTGATGTACTAGAAGAAGTGCAGTGGTTCAAGAAGGTGGCTTCACAACGGCATCTGAGGATGGGCGATAAATACTGGCCTTGCCAGCAATCCGCAGGTTACACATAGTTAATGAAAAAAAAAACTGTTAATGAAGTAAATGTGGCAGGAAATTGGTGTGAAACATGATCTAACAAACTTAAATAAATGTGCAGGAAGGAACTGCAAATGCTGGTCTACATCAAAAATAGACAAAAAATGCTGGAGATGCTCAGTGGGACAGGCAGCATCTCTGGAGAGAAGGAATGGGTGACGTTTCGGGTCAAGACCCTTCTTCAGAAAGAAATGACTAGGTCATCTGTTCCCTAGAAAGGGATAAATGTTGGCCTGATTTCCCTTTCCCCTGGTCTCATTGCAAAACGTCGCCTACTCCTTTTCTCCAGATATGATGCCTGACCCGCTGAGTTACTCCAGCTTTTTTTGTCTTTCTTCAGTTTAAACCAGCATCTGCAGTTCCTTTCTGGGATATGTGGTCTAATCTATGGACTGTCATATGATGAGCCAGCATCGATGCTGTACCTTGTCCCGGATTTTTAACCATTGGGTCTGAGATGTGGACTGTAAACTCACAGTAATTTCAGCTCCAGCGCCTAGATGTTCTTTAAACTGTGCTACATCTGAAGGGAGGTGCTGGTTGGAGGAGGCTGTGGGATGGAAGTACCCAGGCTTGGGAATGGCAACATCAGAATTGCTCCCACTCTTCTGATTTATTTTGGAAAATTCACCTGTGATTGGTAGGAACAAGGAACTGCAGATGTTGGTTGAGCCAAAAGTATGCTGGAGTTTCTCAGCGGGTTTAGTTCAGTTTTGAGATACAGCGTGGAAACAGGCCCCTCCAACCCACCTAGTTCACGCTGACCAGAGATCCCCATATGCTAGTTGTAGCCTACACACCAGGGAAAATTTACTGAAGCCGATTAACCTACAAACCTCCATGCTTTTGGAATGTGGGAGGAAACCGAAGCACCCGGAGAAAACCCATGCAGTCATGGGGAGAACATACAAACTCTGCAGACAGTACCCGTAGTCAAGGGCCTGTCCCACTTAAGTTTCCTTGGCACGCAAATTGTGCAGCCTCGTGGTCGCGTTGAGGCGTACGGGCAACTTATGGCCGCGCGGGGCCGGTCCCACTTAGAAGCACGGAGGGGTATGTAGTTGTGCGCGACATTGCGCGGGGCTCCAAAATTTTTGTAGTGAACAAAATCTTCTCGCTCCAACAGCCTGTCCTGGAACTAGCCCAGTGGGACAGGCCCAGAGTGGGACAGGCCCAAGGCTCTGGCGCGATGCAACGTCTCACCTTCAACAGCAGCAGAAGCAGGCAAACGATCGCCGAACCCGGCCTGGGGCTCACAGCCGTTGCGGTCCGGATCCGCCCCCACTTCTACTCCCAGAGCAGGGCCAAGAAAATTGAAGATAGACACAAAATGCATGAGTAACTCAGCGGGATCGGCAGCACCTCTGGAGGGAAGCAATGGATGACGTTTCAGCTCAAGACCCATCTTTTCCGACTGAAGAAGAGTCCCGACACAAAACATCACCCATTGCTTCTCTCCAGAGATGCTGCCGGTCCCGCTGTGTTACTCCAGCTTTGTGTCCATCTTCAAATGATGTCACGCGCTCCAGACAGCTGTGCGTATGCATGTTATCTCGCCCGACCTTCGCCGGACCATCGCGGCTCAACTCGACCACGAGGTCGCGTAATTTGCGTACCGAGAATATGTAAGTGGGACAGGCCCTTCAGGCTCAATCCTGGGTCTCTGGTGTTGTAAGGGTGCAACACCACTGCTGTGCCACTGCGCCATGTTACAGACCCAAATCTGAAGAATTTGACCTGACCAGAATCGTTCTCCAGATATGCTACCTGACCCACTGAGTTACACGGCACTTTGAGTCCTCACCTGTGATTGGGCCAGATATATACCAGGAATAATAACATAGGATTAATGTAGGATTAGTGTCTGGTTGGTGTAGACACAATTGGCGTGAAGGTTCAGATTTAATGCTCCAGCTATGACTCCTGGAGTGAAATATCCAGTTCCCCTCTCTGCCTGGATACCCTGGACTTCATCCACCTGCTGATCTGCAGTCTAAAGATGCCTCTTGATGCAGGCCCCCACCCTTACTGAAGGCTATGCTGAGAATCGGACATACAACAGTGGGCCTGAGTAAGCTTTTGTCATGGTATTTGCTGCAATCTACAGAGCTCTGATTGCTGTCCAAATGCAGTTGGCAGAAAGCCTTCATCTCTATTGGGTAAATAGTCTTCATAAGGCTTGGGGATGGGGTGCGGGAATGGGCCGGTTGGTGTTGGAGGTAGGTGTGGAGAAAATAGAGGGCCGCCTGCCATCTTGGGCCACCTTCACTTCAGCCTGAGAGGATTGAGAAACATATATAGTCACAAACATGGCTTTGAGTCCCGAGGGAGTTCAAATAAGTCCTTAGATCTTGTCTTTAGGTCAGGTGTACACAACCAAAATGTTGTGACATTGTCCCTGTTCTACCACTTGCCCTTCAGAGCTGAAAGACGTGTGCCACAGTCGAGGAAGTCAGGTTGGACAGGCGTTTTTCAGGAGTTACTAGAATTGTCCATTGTTGCAGAGAATCCTCTCATGGTTTGCTTCCTCAATGCCTGCAAGCTTTAGTCGTTTGCTGACCTCGGTACTGATTGGAACTTTTGTATTGGGAATGACATTGTATTCGACAGTGCACTAATAAAATGTTGTTTTGAGATGTATTCATCTTTTTTCTTTTTTAAACACAGACTTGTTTTTTGTGACAAAAATAATTTATTTAATATGATCACGATACAAAACAAAACCGTGGTAACACACCCACCACCATATTACAAAATCACCAAATTATCAGGACACTAAATTTTCAAACCACTATGTTACAATCCTTACAAATATACAAAATAACTACTATACAACTATGTCCCTCTCTAACACCACCCGGGCGCGGTCGTAACCCCGAGTGGTGTTAAAGGGGTAAGCATTTGGCTCGGGCAAAGCCCTCTTCGGCCTGGCACCATGACTCGTGGACGGCCAACCTGGCCAGGCCTAGGAGCAACCCAACCACAGACCTCCCAACATTTGATTGTCAAAATTCATAATATTCCCCTCAAAATTCATATTTTTAAATGAAAATTCATAATATGTCGCGGCGCCCTATTCGGGGCCCCATGTCACAAATTCTAAATTGTGAAGAAGTAATTTTTAAATGCCAAAATGTGAAAAAGGTACATGTATGCTGAAACATTTATAATTCTTTGTTAAACTTTGATAAACTTGGCACTAGACTCACCTTCATTTCTCTCACTTGGGGTTGTTGCCGGCGGCTATGCGCCTGCGCACTGGTGCAGATCAGCGGCTGCCGCGGGCGGGTGCGGCACATGCGCACTTGGAAAGGTTGCCGGCGGGTCTGCGCCTGCGCACTGGGTGGGGGTGGGGGGGGGGAGGCCCGGTGATGGGGCTGCCGCGAGCGGCCGGCTGGCGGCAAGAAAGTGCCGCTGATCGCGCGGGCCGGCGCCGCCCGGGCTCTGGGCCGGGCGTGGCGTGGCTCGAAATGGCGCCAGGCCCGGCAACCCTCCCCCACTGCGCACGCGCGGCCACTGGGGCCCGGCAACCCTCACCCACTGCGCACGCGCGGCCACTGGGGCCCGGCAACCCTCACCCACTGCGCACGCGCGGCCACTGGGGCCCGGCAAAGTGCCGCTGATCGCGCGGGCCGGCAAACCGGGGACACATGGCGCCAGCGTTCGCCACGGGAGGAACAATTTAGCGGGATAATTAGGGTACAAATCGGAATGGCGGGAAGGGAACCTAAAAAGCGGGAATATCCCGCCAAAAGCGGGATAGTTGGGAGGTCTGCAACCAGGACATCTTCAGCCCTACCCATTCCCTAGATCCCGTCGCCAGTCCTCCGGTCACTGACAGCAGAGCCGCTCCTACCGCTACGGACCCAAGGTGGAGTGGCGGTGCTCCTTGCCCTCGGACCTTGCCTACAAGGGACGCTCTACTGGTCCCACTACCCTCAACAGGAACGACGCTGCTCTTGGCATTGGCGCCCTTCTCCAGGTCGTCCAAGATGGACCTGAGCTGACGCCGGTCGTTCCCCATCACCCCCTGCACCTCCTTGCCCCTCCCCCTCCTTTTGAGGATGAGGTTCAGCGAGCTGGTGAGCCCGTGTAAGTTTGGCCACTGGAGGGAGGCAAAAATAGACTTGTTGGCACTCATTGCTTCTATCCCACTCCAGGTAAATGATGCCTGTGAATGCAGAGATTGGAGACTCTCAGAGGGCTGTGGGGGCTGGACCATTTAAAGAGGAAGTGTTGATATATTTTTGATGGATCAGGGGATTGAAGGATTTGGGAATCTGTCAGTGAAGAGAGGCCAGGGGAGATCGCCCATCATCTTATTGAACAGCAGGGCAGACCTGAGGGGCCGAGTGGTCTACACCTGCACCTATTTACATATGGCTTTCACAAGCTCAGGAAATCCTACAACATTTTGGAATATAGTTTAGCTTAGGGAAGCAGCGCGGCAATAGGCCCTTTGGCCCACCGAGTCCACACTGACCAACGAACCCCGTACACTAACACTAACCTACACGCACTAGGGACAATTTTATAATTTTACTATTTTACCGAAGCCAATTAGCTTACAAATCTGTACGTCTTCGGAGTGTTGGAGGAAACCGGAGCTCCCAGAGAAAACCCATGTGGTCATGTGCAGAATGTACAAAGTACCGGTAGTCAGGATTGACCCCAGGACTCTGGTGCTGTAAGGCAGCAACTCTACTTCTGTGCCACTGTTGGAGCCAATTTATGCAGAGACAGAAGCAACGATCAGTAACGTGATCAACCAAGAAGATGCTGTTGGTTTGAGGATACAACTACAAGAAAACATCCAAGAGAATTACCTGGTCTTTCGTTGTTAGACTTTGGAGATACAGGATGGGCCATCTTGTCCATGCCAACCATTGACCACTCCATACACTAGCACTATCCTACACACTAGGGCCAAGTTACAGAAGCCAATTAACCTACAAACCTGCACGTGTAGGGAAACTGGAGCACCTGAAGAAACAACACGCGGTCATGGGGAGAATGTACAAAGTCCATACAGAGAGCAACCATAGTCAGAATCGACCCTGGGTCTCTGGCGCTGTAAGGCAGCAACTCTAACGCTGCGCCACCGTGTCGCCCTTGTTGTACCTTGGGCTGTTTTACGTAGGCCTACTGGGAAAGGGTGTCGGTTTGAGGATCGGGATCGAACCCGGATCTCTGGCACTGAATGCTCTGTAATGCAGCAACTCTACCATGTATGGGGTGGTCAATCGTTGGCATGGACAAGATGGCCCATACTGTATCTCCAAAGTCTAACAACGAAAGACCAGGTAATTCTTTTGGATGTTTTCTTGTAAAGTTGTATCCTCAAACCAACAGCATTCAATCCCGACTATGGGTGCTGTCGGTACGGAGTTTGTACATTCTCCCCGTGACCGAGTGGGTCTTCTCCGAGAACTTCAGTTTCCTACCACACTCCAAAGATGTACAGATTAGTAAGTGTAAATTGTACCTAGTGTATGTAGGCTTGTGTTTGAGGGGATCGCAGGTCGGTGTGGACTTGGTGGGCCGAATCAATTAATGAATCAATCAATTAATCAATCAAGTTTTATTCTTACGTGCAAGTGAAATGAATTTGCCAGCAGCAGTACAATAAAAAAGAACACATAATACACAATCAAAAAATTTACACAAACATCCACCACAGCATTCATCAGTGGTGGAAGGCACAAAATTTGGCCAGTCCTCCTCCATTGACCTCAACCCTCCACAGTCGCCGCTGCGGCCGTCCAGTTGTACAGACAAGGTAAGTCCAGGTAAGTCCTGAATCGGTGCCTACCCACCACAGACCACGGCTTCAAGATGGTGTAGGCCGCAGGCCGGTGGTCGAAGATTTTAAGTCCCCACCCCGCCGCAGCAAGAAGCACTGCAGACTGCAGGGCCGGTGGTCGGAGCTCCTCTCCAGGGATCCCCGGCGAGGGACCCTGCTCTGGATGGTAAATCCCCGCCACGCCCGCGGGCTGGCGGTTGGAGCTCTTCTCCTCCGGGGTCTCCAATGAGGGATCCCATGCGGCGGACGCTGCGCCAGCTGGAGCTCCGCAGACCGCTGGTTTCAGGCTGCCATGGGCCAGTGAACGGAGTGCTCCCGTCGGGCGACCCCCGGCAAGGGGTCGCCCGCTCCGCGACGAAAGTCCTCGCTGCACCCGCTCCTGAAGCCCCGGGCACGTCTCCGGGAAAGGCCGCACCGATCCTTGATGTTAGGCCACGGGGGAGGCGACATGGAAAAAGTCGCCTCTCTGTGGAGGAGGGGACTGAAACAGTTTCCCACTTACCCCCCCCCCCCCGCCCACACCACCCCCCCACACAAGACACACAAAGAAACATAAAAAAATACATTAAGACACACCAAAAAAACATAAAAAGTTGAAAAAACTAACACGCTGCTGGCAGGGCTGCCGGCTTGCAGCACCCCCACTGACCATGGCCTTGTTTCCGTGCTTTATCTCTAAACTAAACTAAACTCAGAGGGTCTGAAAGCTTCCTAGGAGAAAAGGAATAGGTGACGTTTCAGATCGAGACCCTTCTAGTCTGAAGGAGGGCCTCGACACGAAACGTCCCCTATTCCTTTTCTCCAGAGATGCTTTCTGACCCGCTGCCTTATTCCAGCTAGTTGTGTCTATCTTCAGTTTAAAGCAGTATCTGCAGTTCCTTCCTACACATACCTCCTCTGTATACCATCAATCATTCCATATACCCACCACCCTTTGTGTGAAAAACTATCAGGCTATCAACACGACAACAAATAGGCTCCAAACTATTAGACCATTTGACTTAGCGAAGAGCACAATCAAGGCCAGGAGCCCCCCCCCCACGGCAGATCGTAGTGAAATTTCGTGACATTTCAGAGGTGGAAGATTTTATGAAAAAAATTCAATACGGAAAGAATATGATGTTTGGGAATGAGATCATCAAGCTATTCAGAGATTATCCTCAAGAAATCATCAAAAAATGAGAACTATTTTCAAAAACACGACAGATCCTGAAAGGCAATCAAAATGTAAGATATGGGATAATCTACCCGGCTAAAATGAGGATTACCTATAACGGTACCGAACGTGCGTTTACTGACCCAGAGGAAGCATACAAACATGCTCAAGACAGCGTAAAAGAGATAGCTGATAAGTAAATCACTACGACTGCCAGGACAAGGCTTTTTATTCCATAGATATCGGCGGAGGGGAAGCTGAGAAATATGACTTTTTAAAAGACTAAGATGGCACTGCTCCTGCATGTGCTGGTGTCTAGACATCTTATCTTCTTTGGAATGTGAACTCAAGGACATTCTTTGTTTCATCCCAAATGAAATATGGAACAACAAGGGTGCAGCTGAATGGAGAACTTAATACAAACGGACTTGAAAACAAATCTTTTGAATTAAAGTCTTTTAAAATTTGAACTCTACACTAACCCAGAAACTAATGAATTAACATTGTAACAGCAATTGAATCTAATGGGAAGTGTTAAAATGGTTGAATGTAATAATGTATTATAACGATTGACCCCCCCCCCCCCCCGGGAGGGGAAGGTGGGGGGGCTAAATATAAGGAAATAGATTAATAACAGACTAAAAAAAAACAAACTCACAATATAAGGCTTCAGTTCTAATTATGCTTGGTAGGAGGTGAGAAGATTCAGGTCCTTGGCAACAGCCAGGAATCTAACTCTGGTTAACCCCTTCCAACCAGCAGTTTATTGTTACTGAATATGAAGCAAATGTAAAAACTGTTAACATAAGTAAATGGTACATATTCCGAAGACTTAATTAGATAAGACTTAATTAGATATATATATATATATATTGTAACTGTGGACGAACCATCAGTGATTTTACAGACTGATGTTAGCGCTCTCGGATGGGGGGGCTACAGACACAGAGTCTAGCTGTGGGGGTAGATGGACTGAGCAAGAGGACTTGCTTCTTCACACACATGGTATTAATTATCTGGAATTATTGGGTGCTTTTTATGGGTTAAAAGCATATTTCTCCACAATGTCTGATTTCCACGTTCAACTCCAGATTGATAACACCACAGATGTGGCATATATTAATCATATGGGAGGAGCTAGATCTGTGTTATGTGATAAGTTGGCTCATACTATCTGGCATTGGTGTATTTCACGGAACATCTGGGCTTCGGCCATCTACCTACCAGGTATAGATAATGTGGTAGCAGACCTTAGGTCGAGAAAGTTTAATGACAATATAGAATGGATGTTGAATGTCAGCATATTTCAAACCATTGTTACTCGATTTGGATTGCCAGATATTGATCTCTTTGCATCCAGACTGAATCACCAGTTGCCTAAATATGTCTCCTGGGAGCCAGATCCAGGTGCAGTAGCTGTGTATGCGTTCTTGTTACACTGGGGACACTCATTCTTTTATGCATTTCCTCCATTCTGCCTGATTGCGAAATGTCTTACTAAAATAGAGCTTGGCTCCGCCACAGGTGTTTTTGTGGTCCCAGATTGGCCAACATTACATTTTGATGAGCACCTTAGTTATAGTGCTATTAACACTGCTGCAGTGCTTTGTCCTCTTATTTAGGGCAGTCTTCAGCACGACAACCTATCGGGTCTCATCCATTGGTATCCAGGTTTATGAGAGGAATTTTTAACAAAAACCCTCCTCAACCCAGATACACAGCAATCTGGGATATCAGTATAGTTCTCACACTGCTGCGGCAATGGGCTCCAATTGCGTCATTATCTTTGCAAAAATTGACTCTTAAAGTGGTTATGTTAATGGCGTTGGTTTCAGCACAACGTGTACAAACATTGCACTTGTTAAGAATAGATTATATGCATTTCTCTCAAGATGATATTACATTTTATGTCTGTGATTTAATCAAACAAAGTAGACCAGGAAGGTCAGGAATCAAGGTGACGTTTAAAGCATATCCTGTTGACCAACAGTTATGTGTAGTTAAACATTTAACCCAATATATTGCGTTAACAAGGATTCTGAGAGGTTCTGAGACAGGACTGCTCATTAGTCACAAAAAGCCATATAAGCAAGTGTGTCATACAAACTATTTCTAAGATGGTTGAAACAGGTGCTCAGTTCTGCGGTATCGACGCTGATGTGTTTTAAATCTCACTCCACCAGGGCGGCGTCTACATCCGCGGCGAAGGCTCAGGACGTGCCGCTAGATCAAATCCTCGTGGCCGCAGGGTGGTCTAGAGAGTCAACTTTTTCTCGTTTTTATGATAAACCTGTTCAGGCAGCGCCATGGTTTGGGCCTGCTGTTTTGGGTTCCATTTAATTTTATTGCTCTGTTTATATCAATTATTGTTTGTAATTTCCCCCTGGGACAGAGGGGTCATTACTCTGTTTGTTATTATTAAAATCGTTATTGAATTATTCATGCAATGTTCAATATCTTCTTTATTTTACTACTGTATCAACCGAAGCAGCTTGTCGTATGGAGTGCATCTGCGGCATGCAAACACAGAGCTTTGAAATCTTCATATAGTCACTCACGTGACTCTAAAGTAAAATAGTAAGATTAAACGAGAACGTACCAGGACGTTGAGGGATTACGTGCCCTCCCACCCTCATAATCTAAGAGATCATCTGGTAGTTCTAGTCTTCTACGAGCCTTACTATGTTACTTCGGCTATTTGTTTCTGTGTTTTCACGCCGCTGCTTTGAAGTATGACGCGCATGCACCTGGCGGAGCTTCTTCACATAATCCCACAACGTCACTCCTCATAAAATAAGGATCAAACTTCGAACTGGTAAGTTCTCGTTTAATCTTACTATTCTATGCGTGAGAGCAGTTTGATTGGGCATTTTAGCATTTTTGAAAGGTGTTGAATTGAGGGGGGGGGGGGGGGGGAAGGATTTTAAAAAAAAATTGTGTACTTAAAGATATCTAAATGTAATGAGGAGCGCATTTGGTAATGTACAAGCGTAACGTCTGGCGAAATGGAAAAAACGGCGGCGTCTGAGGGTCCGGTTTTGGCGGAGCAGGGAATCAAAGGGCGAAAAACTTATCTGAAAAAAAAAATGGAATGTGACAGCCAGCCGGCCGGACGTCGGTCGGCAGACACACACACAGTTTTAAAAGTATGTAGATAGATATAGATAGATAGATGTAACAACAGAATTTAATAGCGGCAAATGCTCCCCCAACACCCAGAGACCTGAAGTTTTTGTTGCACCGTATGATTCAAAGGTATCAAAGTAATTAAAAATGCAAGATGATAAACAAAAGAAACTAGGAGGAATCACATTTTGTAGTTGGAATATAAGGGGTGTTAACGAACCAATTAAAAGGGGTAAGATTTTCGCACAATTGAAATCGCTCAATTCAGATATAATTTTCTTGCAAGAAACACATCTGAAAATGCAAGCTCAGACTAGATTGAAGGCAAACTGGATAGGTCAAACATATCAGTCTTCATATATCTCTAAATCTAGAGGCACGGCAATTATAATTCATAAAGGTATACCATTTAAATCAAAGAATATCATAACAGACAAGGAAGGGAGATATCTTATAGTTACCGGAGAGATTCATGGTAACCCAATTACCACGGTAAATATTTACGTGCCTAATTTTGCGCACCTAATTTACGCGCCTAATTTTGATAACCCCCAATTTTTAAATAAAATATTGAATATAATTTCGGAGTTTAATTATCAAAATGTCATAATTGGGGGAGATTTTAATTGCATTTTAGATCCTTACCTGGATAAATCCACACAACAAAAGAGGGGTAATACAAAACCTAAAACTAGTGAACTCCTAAACACATACATAAAAAAACACAAATATAACAAATGTTTGGAGGATCGCTAACCCAGCTGGAAGGGAATACTCATTCTATTCAACGGCACACAAAACATATTCACGTATTGACTATTTTCTAGTGGCACAAAATTAATTCCCTACACAATGAACCCAAAATATCATAACAGTATCATTTCTGACCACTCCCCATTAACTTTTTTTTTAAACTGGAAGGAATGCCTAGTAAAAAATCATTTTGGAGGTTTAATCCTCAAATTCTAAACTTTGAATTTGATGATAAACCACATAAACTTTTGGCACGTCAGCTGAAAAAACGAGAAAAAGATCATACGATTTTAAAGATTAAATCAGATAAAGGGGAATTGTTAACACTACCTAATGATATTAATAAAAGATTAGCTCAATTTTATCAACATTTATACACATCTAAAACGTCAGCAGATAGTACTAAAGATATAGAGTTCTTGGATAACTGTAATCTCCCAAAACTCAACCCAAATTGAACAAGAGGAATTAGGAGCACAGATCTCAATTAAGGAAATAGAAGAAACAATAAACTCATTGAAGAATGGTAAAACACCAGGACCAGATGGGTTTAGTAATGCATTTTATAAAAGACTTTATGAGATAATTTCACCACGTTTAAATAAAATGTATACATATGCTTTCAAAGAACAAATATTACCAGAAACATTAGCGGAATCAACTATTACACTTATACCTAAAAAAGATTTAGGAGACCCTGGTTCATACAGAGTGATTGCACTGTTAAACACAGATTAAAAAATATTAGCGAAAACATTAGCTAGAAGATTAAGTAAATATGTTAGTAAATTAATAAATGCGGATCAAACAGGGTTTATATCCAAGAGATACTCATGCAATAATCTGAGACGTCTGTTTAATATAATGCATTCATATAAAACTGAAGAACAAGACTTATCAATTGGATGCAGAAAAAGCATTCGATCAAGTGAAATGGGACTACGTGGTTAAAGTATTGCAAACATTTCAAATGGGAGAGAATTTTATCTCAGGGGTAAAACTATCATATGACAGGCCCACTGCTAGAATATTAACTAATAACATGTTGTCTGAGAAATTTCAATTATCCAGGGGCAATAGACAAGGATACTCACTATCACCCCTGCTATTTGCTCTTGTAATAGAACCTCTAGCTGAAAGCATTAGAACACATCCGAACATCCATGGTTATAATACAAAATGCTCAAATAACAAAATATCATTATACGCAGATGATGTACTACTGTCCATCACAAAATCACAAATCAGCATACCAAATATATTAAATCTAATAGAGAAATTTGGATCCTTTTCAGGATATAGAATAAATTGGAATAAAAGTGAAATTATGACGATAAAACCTCAAGACTCAACACATCTGCTAAAATTCCCTTTTAAAATTGCTACAGAAAAATTTAAATACTTGGGAATCAAAATTACCAGAAAATATAAATCTTTATTTAATGCAAACAATATGCCCCTACTTAACAAATTAAACGCCCTGATTAAGTTTTGGAAAACTCTTCCGATGCCTTTAATAGGACGAATAAATGCTATAAAAATGATCTTTTTACCACAAATTTTATATCTATTCCAATCAATACCAATATCCTTATCTAAAAAGTTAAAAAAAAATTGGACTCTGATATTACAAATTTTATATGGGACTATAAATCTCATAGAATTCAAAGAAGACATTTGTCCAAACCCAAAGAATTTGGTGGATTAACACTCCCTAATTTTTTGTATTATTATTGGGCAGCAAACGTCAAAAATGTGATTCACCTGTTGGACAACTCTGCCCAGCGGGTGGATTGGATAGTAATGGAGAGAGAGGATTGTGCCCCTTTTAATATAGGCGCGATCCTTCTCTCACCAACAAAACTGAATAATACAATATATAGTGAAAATTCAATTATTCATAGTACTATTAGAATTTGGAAACAAATAAAATTAACCCTTAAATTACGAAATTTATCACTTCTCACCCCTATAGTTAATAATCTGTCGTTTAAACATTCTAGTATTGATAAATCATTTACATATTGGGAAAGAATAGGAATTAAAACGATCGGAGACATGTATGAAAATGGAAATTTCTTATAATTCCAACAACTACAACTTAAATACAACCTGAGAAGTAATCAATATATTAAATATTTTCAAATTCGTGATTACTTGAAAAAATATACACAAGAATATAAAAATTTGTCTCCAGACTTATTAGACAAAGCAATGAATATAAAGGCGGACTCAACTAATTGAATATCATGCTTGTATAATATTATCCTAAATATAGAAATACCATCATCGGATAGAATTAGAAGAGATTGGGAACAAGAACTAGCTATAAAAATCTCTAAAGAGAGTTGGGTTAAACACTTGCTATATGTTCACAAATGCTCAATCAATGTAAGCCATATTTTAATCCTTACATGGACTATATTATTCAAAAACTAAAATAAGTAATTTTTTTCTGAATGTCTCCCCAATTTGTGATAAATGTCTATCCCAAGAAGCAACCATAGCACATTCCTTTGTTTATTGCATTAAAATTCAAAGATTTTGGAATGAAATCTTTGAAATTTTTACAAAATTATTCAAAATAAAATTGAAACCGAATGCAGAATTGATTATTTTTGGAACAATGGAAGCCAGCTTTGAGCTGACTTCGTTCCAAAAGAGCTTCCTTAATTATGGCTTAATAATGGCAAAATAAATACTTAAATTCTGGAAAAACGCTCCCACGCCAACGATAAAAATGTGGATTTCAAATATGTCTGAAATGTTACACCTCGAAGATATGAGATTCCTCCTAGCAGGCAAATCAGACCATTTCCAAAAGATTTGGTCTCCATTTATCGACTTATTACAAGCATAGGATGCAACACAACTCTGAAAATAAATGGTGTCAGGACCTGGTGAGGGGTGTGTAAAGATACAAAGGAGGTACAGGTACATCCCTTTTATCTTATCTTATCTTATTTTATTTTCTCATATTTTCTGTCTTCTATTTTTTTTCTTTCTTTTCCTTTGGTTTTCTTTTTTATTCTTTCTTGTGTCTTACACTTCTACGGGCTCTTCCTGATCACTCTCTCACGTACTTACTATCTTATCTAACTACTCCTCCTCCTCCTCCTCCTCTCCTCCTCCTCCCTCCTCTCCTCCTCCTCCTCCTCCTCCTCCTCCTCCTCCTCCTCCTCCAACGTACATTACTTCTAATAAAGAAAATTAAATTAAAAGAAACATGACAACAAAGAAGCTCCAAACCATTTAGACTTGGGTGCATTATTTTTGACTTCCACTAATATTGTTTATTTATTTATCTGTTTGTTTTCTTAATATATTTATTGCTTATTATGGGTTTTACAGAGTACTATGCTTATATATCTGTTATGCTGCTGCAAATAAGAATTTTATTCCATTTCGGGACATGCAAAACACTCTTGACTCTTTACTAATTGGCAGCACAACTGTTCTCAAATTGTTCCTCGGACCCCCACTAGATGGGGGTATTGCACCATCGTGGATTCAGCAAGAAGATGAAGCTGCACTTGGGAGCAGTGGTTGAGACACCACTTAACAAGATATGAGAACAATGGACTTATCAACTGTAAATACGAGAGAGATTAGTTATTAAGCACAGTTTGCTTTTATTACTTTGTGTGAAAATTGAGCTTCGAAACTGATCCCAGATGCATTAAATAACAGCTCAACAATGGCATTTGGTATTAATCCACAGCATGATAAACTTACACTGACACATAAACTACTATTTAAGGCCTTTCACAGCCTCAAGAAATTCCAAAGTGCTTTGCAGACAGCGGATGAGTTTGAATTATGGCCACTCTTGCAGCAAATGTCTGAGCCAATGATGCACAACAGGCTCTAAGCTGTAGAGTTGCTGCCTTACAGCGCCAGACACCCGGGTTCGATCCTGATTACGGGTGCTGTCTGTACGGAGTTTGTACTTTCGCCCTATGACTGCGTGGGTTTTCTCCGGGTGCTCTGGTTTCCTCCCACACTCCAATGACGTACAGGTTTGTAGGTTAATCGGTTTTGGTAAAATTATAAAATTGTCCCTAGTGTGTAGGATAGTGTTAGTATGCGGGGTAATTACTGTTGGCGTGGACTCGGTGGGCCGAAGGGCCTGTTTCCACGCTGTATCTTTAAAGCCTAAAGCATACAATCTATTTTTGAGGAACTATTGGAAGAAATGTTGGTCAGGAGGCTATGGAAAATAATTTTCCTCTTTAAAACAACAGTCACAAATCTCTTTTTAAAAGACACAGCAGGGAAACAGGCCATTCGGCCCACCAAGACCATCCCAACCATCGAATTACCAGTTCACACTAGTTCTACATTATCTCAATTTCACGTCCACTCCCATTCATTCATAATTTATTTTAATTCATTATAATTTACAAAGGTCTTTAGGATGTGCAAAGAAACTGGAGCACCTGGAGGAAACCCGTGTGGTCACAGGGAGAACATGCAAACTCCACACAGACAGCACCTGAGGTCAGGATCGATCATGGGTCTTGGGTGCTGTGAGGTAATGGCTCTACCAGCTGTGCCACCATGATATCCCATTCACCTAAACAGTAAAGGTGCTTCAACACAGTCATGCGCCCAGCAACCGTTGATTTGCATCCTTCTCTATAACGTGTGCCATCCCAGAGTCTGTGCTTGAATCTTAGAGCTGTTCCTTGATTCAATAACCTTCTGACTCACAGGTGAGGGAACACACTCTGAGCCCCAGTATCCAGGCAGGGGAAGTGATATTGGGTGCTGCACATACGACCTTCAGCTATTAGCCAAAGTTGTGGGAACTGATTCTGCCATTGAATGCAGAGAAGATTTATGAGGGTGTTGCCAGAACTCGAGGACCTGTACTAGAGGGAGAGGTTGGGCAGGCTGGGACCTTGTTCCTTGGAGCACAGGAGGCTGAGGGGTGATCTAATAGAGGTGCATAAGATCAGGGGAATAGGTAGTGTGAATGCACACAGTCTCTTATCCAGAGTAGGGGGATCAAACACCAGAGGACAAGGGCTTGAGCTGAGAGGCGCAAGATTTAATAGGAATCTGAGCGTCGCAGCAGGGCGGTAATGTCAAAGATAAATTGCAAAGCTTCAAGAAGACAAGGGATAGGGACAGGTAGAGTGCTTAAAAATGCTTCAAGTCCTCTTCTATGCTTTAAATTCTATGCTTTAAGGAAGGTTGAATCTGAGCATGTGTAGCTGACACTCACTGCAGTCTACTTTAGTCAGATTCTGTTCTCTATTGTCAAAGGACAAATGGCAACCATGAAACAATAAATAAGGTCGAAAGGGTAACATAGCATTTGCTTATCTGTAAACTGGGTGGAATTGGGCTGTGTTTATTCTGCTGTGCCTCTCAGTGGTGCGTTATGTATATTTGCTATAAGACCAGTGGGAAGAAGGAAAAGTTCTAGTGCCTTCTGCAATAAACAAAACATCAAAGGAAAATTATGTACATTAGAGGAATCTCCTAGATTGCTCCCTGTGATCACTGTATTTGGTGCTCTTAAACAAATTCTTGATTGGCTTGCCCAATCTTTGTGTTGAGTTTTAAAGTTTTCTTTAACAGTAGGAAACTCCCGGCTGTCCAAGTGGCGGTGGGCGGTGGAGGACAGGCCCACATGAGTGCTGGAGGTTTGGACGGGATTGTGTGGAAACCGGATGTCAGCCAAGGATGCGCTGCCAAATAGAAAAAGGGACCCAACATGGGGGGAGCCATCGAGAACGAAGAGGGACCAGTGGAACGACATTGAATACATGTGTAACTTGGTCAGTACCCTATATGTCAGTGGTTCTTAACCTGGGGGGTCGTTTGGGGCTTTGCCAGGGGTCATGAAGGGGACACAAATAACATATCAATTTGTTGAGCCCATGTTTAGGAACCTAACAAAGGTACATACCATATACAGTTTTTTGTTCACATATGTGCGTACTGGTGCCAAAAAGGTTAAGAACCACTGCTATAGATGGTGATTCGTTGCATACTTTCTGTATAGTTTGCAAAACAAAGAATTTCACTGTACCTAAGTACATGTGACAAAGTATCATTGTCATTGTCGGGTAACTTTTTCCACACAGAGGGTGATAGGTATACGGAACAAGCTGCCAGAGGAGTTAGCTGAGGCAGCTACACTAAAAGTATTGAAAAGATATTGGGACGATAAGGATAGGGAAAGGTTTAGAGAGAAATGGGTGGCATGGTGGCGCAGCGGTAGAGTTGCCGTCTTACAGCGCTTGTAGCACCAGCGACCTGGTTCGATCCCAACTGCGGATGTTGTCTGTACAGAGTTTGTGCGTTCTCCCCGTGGGTTTTCTCCGAGATCTTAGGTCCCACACTCCAAAAATGTATAGGTATATAGGTTAATTGGCTTGGTATAAGTGTGAATTGTCCCTAGTGTGTGTAGGATAGTGTTAATGTGTGGGAATCGCTGGACGGTGCGGACACGATGGGCCGAAGGGCCTGTTTCCGCGCTGTATCTATAAACTAAACTAAGCTAAGAAATGGGCCAAAGGCAGGCAAATGGGACCAGCTTAGATGGGGCATCTTGGTTAGCATTGACGAGTTGGGTGAAGGGCCTGTTTCCATGCTGTGTAGCTCTATGAGGCTAGGACCACAGAATGCTTCTGATCGGAGAGCATATTCCTTCACAGCTGGTGGGGAATCGATCGGGGCAGTTTGTAGCAGATTTCAACGGTAAGTAAACCTCCTTTACAGAGTATTGGGAGTGAACAAATCTTTCAACATTACAACTGAAACAATTCCCTCTCCCCGTGTATAAAGCAGAGTGTTGTAAGTAATAGGAATCTATTTCCTGGCACGTCCTGCCACTTGCTCCAAATGATGAGTGAGTGAGAGAACCACTGCAAGAATAAAATAGCCCTGGAACCAGTGAAACAGAGGTAGGAAAGATTTACCAGAGATTAACCATCACTCACCGCAGAATGCGAGGACAGGAAGTTGGTCGGCAATATTTTCTCCCCCCAAAATATCCTACACAGCTAATCAATCACTTTATCATCTTATAATATCGAAAAAAATCTAATTAAATCATTGGTATGACAATTATGCGGACCAGGAAGCAAACACTTTAATAAATGTTTACAGCATGCAATTTAATCTTCAATGCGAAACCACGATAATTTAATTTTCATCCAACCGTAACTCACTGGCTGGTGATCATTGCTTCCCATCATCCTGGCTCTGCTCACATTGAGCTTTATTTAATGGAGCTCCAAGAAATGAAGGACTGGCATTTTTTTAAAAGAATTTCAAAAACTGAGGATCTCCTACAGCCAACAAAGTATGTTTTAATGTGTGATCATTGCACACAGGAAGCTCGTATGTACAGCAATTGGGTGTTGAATCTATATATAGCAATATATAGTCATGCTCTATTTCCACAGCATTTTATACTTTATCCAATTTAGTCTAGAGAGCTTCATTTGTCTTTGCACCCTATTGACATTTCTGGATTAACGCTGTGTCAATGTGTCCAATTGTTTCTTGATTCCATTCATTGCCTCAATAGTTTCTTGAATCCTGCCTGTCAAATGTTTCTAGCATTGAAAACATCTCAATTCCAGGAAGAAGAGATGACTTCGGATCTTTCTTTAGAAGGCCTCCTCTGTGACTGAACGGTTCTGGGGAAGGGTTTCCTTCTATCTGTCCTATCTATGCCCCTCAAGATTTTGTACACCGCTATTAGATCCCTCCCTCAGCCTTTCCTCTGCTCCAGAAAAACTAACCCAACCTCCCTTCTTAACTGAGTCTTTCCATCCCAGGTAATATGTTGGTGAATCTTCTCTGCACCTCACATCCTTCCTGTAATATGGTGACCACGACTTCACACAGTTCTCCAAATGTTTCCTAATCAGTGTTTTATAAAGTTTTAAAGAAGGAACTGCAGATGCTGGAGAATCGAGGGTACACAAAAAGCTGGAGAAACTCAGCGGGTGCAGCAGGTTTCCCTTGCAACCGCAAGAAATGCAACACTTGTCCCTTCTCCTCCCCCCTCCACTCCTTTCAGGGACCCAAGCAGTCCTTCCAGGTCCGACAGAGGTTCACCTGCACCTCCTCCAACCTCATCTACTGCATCCGCTGCTCCAGATGCCAGATGATCTATATCGGTGAGACCAAGCGGAGGCTTGGCGATCGCTTCGCCGAACACCTCCGCTCGGTCCGCAATAACCAACCCGACCCTCCGGTGGCTCAGCACTTCAACTCCCCCTCCCATTCCACATCCGACCTCTCGGTCCTGGGCTCCTCCACGGCCAGAGTGAGCAACACCGCAAGCTGGAGGAACAGCACTCATATTCGCTTGGGGAGTCTGCATCCTTTGGGCTTGAATGTTTGAATTTTCTCAATTCTGTTAACCCTTGCTGTCTCCTCCCCTTCCCACCTCTCCCTCAGCCCTCGGGCCCTGGCATTCCTCTATCTCTATTCTCCCTCCCCCACCCTAGTCGCACCAGCTTCTCATTTTCACACCACAAACAGCTTACAATGGCTTGTTCCCTTTATCACCGATACTTTTTTGCATATCTTTCAATTGTTCCTTATCTCTCCACATCACCGTCTATATCTCTCGTTTCCCTGATCCCTGACCAGTCTGAAGAAGGGTCTCGACCCGAAACGTCGCCTATCTCCTTCGCTCCTTAGATGCTGCTGCACCCGCTGAGTTTCTCCAGCTTTTTGTGTACCCCAGTGTTTTATAAAGTTGTACCATTACCTCTGTGCTCTTATAGTTAAGGCAAGAATCCCATGTGTGTTGTTTATTAACCTATATACCACCTTCACGGATCCTTAGACTTGCACTCAATCCTACCATTCATTTTGCCAATTGAATATTTTCCTTTTATCCTTTCTCTCTCTGTGTCCTTCATTCAATCTCCTATTCAGGTTGGTCTATATTTTTAATTCAATTCTAAGCTTTCAACTTTAGTTTAAAGATTGTTTGTGAGGGACATGTTTCGATGCCTGTGGGAGTTTATATAAATCTCATCCATAGGCATTCACACGGTTGCTGACATTGTCTGATCAAATGCAGATTTTGGAGGTGTTCATTCATTCTGTCGTTAATTGTAGGCTGCCGTAATTTGCTAACAGCAGATGTTGGGCTAATTGAGCCCCAGGCCTTTTTACCCCTTCTAACTTTCTCAAATAACATGGAGCCATGCAGAATGTTCAAACCCAGTGGAGCAGCCACAAAGCCAAGAAAACTTTGTAATAAAGTTACAGTTACAGTATCCGCTGTTTCCAGGTGTCAACTTCTGTACATCGGCGAGACCAAGCGTAGGCTCGGCGATCGTTTCACTGAACACCTCCGCCTTAACACTTTAACCCCCCCCCCCTCCCATTCCCACACTGACCTTTTTGTCCTGTGCCTCCTCCATTGTCAGGGTGAGGCCCAGCGCAAATTGGAGGAACAACACCTCATATTTCGTTTGGGCAGCTTACACCCCAGCGGTAAGAACATTGACTTCTCTAACTTCAAATACTGTAGCCCTTACTTTCCCTCTCTCTCTCCATCCCCTCCTCCTTCCCAGTTCTCCGACCAGTCTTACTGTGTCCGACTACATTTTATCTCTGTCCCGCCCACTCCCCTGACATCAGAAGGGTCTCAACCCGAAACATCACCCATTCCTTCTCTCCAGAGATGCTGCCTTTCCTGCTGAGTTACTGCAGCTTTTTGCGTCTATCTTCGATTCAAACCAGCATCTGCAGTTCTTTCATACATATTTAGAACAAGGATATCTGAAATGCTTCAATAAGTTACCTCAAAACCCTAGGAATGAAACTATTTGGTGCCAAAGTTTGATGCACCTTTGCTACATTGCTGTTATTTTTTCCCCTTCTTATTTTAGGATTGTTTCCCCTTCCTTCACTATTAATGTAGATTTATTGTTCAATGTATGTTAATTTATAGTTTCACTGTTAGCATCTTGCACATTGATTTTATTGCCTTTCTTACCCGAACCAAGGAAGGAAGAAGGAAGGAGAACTTCCACTTCACGTGGCATCCTGAATTTGATCTATTTATTCTCACTCCCTGCCTTTATGCACCTCTGCAATCATTCTCCCTTTAATTATTTACTAAGTTATAATATAATTGCAAAAAAAAGATTTAGTCGACTTTGACATTCCTTGCAGGTTCCTTACTTATTTCTTGTCTTAATAGCTCTTTGCCACTTTTGGCTGCTCTTTGTATCTCCGCCAGATACTGAAATCCATACAAAATTTTGCCCATTTGTTTGTCTTTAGTTTTATGTTGTCTCTTGACTTGAAAGTCATCCATGGATTTATTTTGACATGCAGAGCTCTTGCCCTTTTGGCTAAAAACTGATCCTGCTTCTTATTTAAAGATGGAGGTCTTCCTATTTTGCCATGTGTCTCACTGCATCAAAATAATCTTTAGACTTTAGACTTCAGAGATACATTGCAGGAACAGGCTATGACCCACCGAGTCCCGTACACCAGCACTGTCCGACACGCAAGGGACAATGTACAATTTTACAGAAGCCAATTTCTTATGATCTAATGATCTTATGACCCGAAACGTCACCCAGTCCTTCTATACAGAGATGCTGCCTGTCCCGTTGAGTTACTCCAGCATTTTGTGTCTATCTTTGGTGTAAACCAGCATCTGCAGTTCCTTCCTACACACTGAAAATGTACAAGTTATATGCTCCATTTTAAGCCCTTAAAGTCTGAATCATTCTAATAAAACTTTGTTGCACTTCTCCAAATTTCATATACCCTTGCTGAGTGACGTGCCCTGAACTGAGCATCATAGTGCAGATGGGGATGTGTTCTAAGTGCGGTATAACACATCCTTATTTATCCTGAGTTAAAGGCCATCACTTAATTTGGGATCTTGATCGCTTTTTGTATCCATCCACCATCACCTTCCTGACCTTAAGACCAAAGTTAGAATCTTGAAGACTGAAAAGGGTGACTTTATTATGGGGAACAAGGAAATGGCAGATGAGTTGAACAGATACTTTGGATCCGTTTTCACTAATGTACTAGTGGCCAGAGGATCTGGGGTGACGGAGGAACTGAAGGAAATCCACATTAGGCAGGAAATGGTGTTGGGCAGACTGATGAGACTGGAGGCTAATAAATCCCCAGGACCTGATGGTCTGCATCCCAGGGTACTTAAGGAGTGGCTCTAGAAATCGTGGCCGCATTGGTGATAATTTTCCAACGGTGATTCAGGATCAGTTCCTGTGGATTGGAGGGCAGCTAATGTTATCCCACTTTTTCAGAAAGTCGGGAGAGAGAAAACAGGGAATTATAGACAAGTTAGCCTGACGTCAGTAGTGGGGAAGATTCTGGAATCGTTATAAAAGATGAAATAGTGGCACATTTAGATAGCAGCAACAGGATCGGTCTGGGTCAGCATGGATTTATGAAGGGGAAATCATGCTTGACTAATCTTCTGGAATTTTTAGAGAATGTAACTAGGAAAATGGACAAGGGAGAGCCAATGGATGTAGTGTACCTGGACTTTCAGAAAGCATTTGTTAAGGTCCCACATAGGAGATTAGTGGGCAAAAATAGGGCACATGGTATTGGGGGTGGAGTGCTGACATGGATAGAAAATTAGTTGGCAGACAGGAAACAAAGAGTAGGGATTAATTTGTCCCTTTCAGAATGGCAGGCAGTGACTAGTCGGGTACCGCAAGGCTCAATGCTGGGACCGCAGCTATTTACAATATACATCAATGATTTAGATGAAGGGATTCAAAGTAACATTAACATATTTGAGATGACACAAAGCTGGGTGGCAGTGTGAACTGTGAGGAAGATGCTATGAGAATGCAAGGTGACTTGGACAGGTTGGGTGAGTGGGCAGATGCATGGCAAATGCAGTTTAATGTGGATAAATGTGACGTTATCCACATTGGTAGCAAAAACAGGAAGGCAGACTACTATCTAAAAGGTGTCAAGTTGGGAAAAGGGGAAGTACAAAGGGATCGGGGGGTCCTTGTTCATCAGTCAATGAAAGTAAGCATGCAGGTACAGCAGACAGTGAAGAAAGCGAATGGCATGTTGGCCTTTATAACACGAGGAGTTGAGTATAGGAGCAAAGAGGTCCTTCTGCAGTTGTATAGGGCCCTAGTGAGACCACACCTGGAGTATTGTGTGCAGTTTTGGTCCCTTAATTTGAGGAAGGACAGTTTTATTATTGAAGGCGTGCAGCGTAGGTTCACGATTAATTCCCGGGATGGCTTGTACACTCAGGAGTTTAGAAGGATGAGAGGAGATCGTATTGAAACCAATAAGATTATTAAGGGATTGGACACTCTAGGCAGGAAACGTGTTCCCGATGTTGCAAGAATCCAGAACCAGGTGCCACAGTTTAAGAATAAGGGGTAGAACAGTATCCATTTAGTTAACCCCAAAAGTTGTGAATCTGTAGAATTTTCTGCCTCAGAAGGAAGTGGAGGCCAATTCTGGATACTTTCAAGAGAGTTAGGTAGAGCTCTTAAAGATAGCAGAGTCAGGGGATTTGGTGAGAAGGCAGGAACGGGGTACTGAATGTGGATGATCAGCCATGATCACATTGAATGGCGGTGCTGGTTCGAAGGGCCGAATGGCCTACTTCTGCACCTTTTGTCTATTGTCTATTTCTCATCTTAAGCTGAAATGTTTGCAATCGGCATGCATCAAGGCAGGCACAAAATGTTGGAGTAACTCAGCGGGTCAGGCAGCATCTCTGGAGAGAAGGAATAGGTGATTTTTCGTGTCTGGACCCTTCTTCCGACTCTAGACTGAGTCAGACTTTAGACTCTGAAGAAGAGTTCCGACCCAAAAACCGATTCCTTTTTTCCAGAGATGCTGCCTGACCCGCTGAGTTACTCCAGCATTTTGTCTAACTTTGGTATAAACCAGCATCTGCAGTTCCTTCCTTCACGTGCATCAAGTCAGGCAATCTCGCTGACAGTTGTCAAAATGTTACATTGGTTTCGGAAGCTTGGAAGCCCAATTGAAATCTCGGGAATGATTGGGATCATTCTACCAATCTATCAACAGCGTATATACTGTAGCTGAAATATTTCAATTTAAGCCTTCAATTGAATCACATGATAGCAGCACATTTGGGAAGTGGTGAAATCATTGGACAAAGTCAGCATGGATTTATGAAAGGTAAATCATGTCTGATGAATCTAATAGAATTTTTTGAGGATGTAACTAGTAGAGTGGATAAGGGAGAACCAGTGGATGTGTTACATTGGACTTTCAGAAGGCTTTCGACAAGGTCTCACATAAGAGATTAGTATGCAAACTTAAAGCACACGGTATTGGGGGTTCAGTATTGATGTGGATAAAGAACTGGCTGGCAGACAGGAAGCAAAGAGTAGGAGTAAACCGGTCCTTTTCAGAATGGCAGGCAGTGACTAGTGGGGTACCGTAAGGCTCAGTGCTGGGACCCCAGCTATTTACAATATATATTAATGATCTGGATGAGGGAATTGAATGCAACATCTCCAAGTTTGCGGATGACACAAAGCTGGGGGGCAGTGTTAGCTGTGAGGAGGATGCTAGGAGGCTGCAAGGTGTCTTGGATGAGTGGGCAAATGCTTGGCAGATGCAGTATAATGTGGATAAATGTGAGGTTATCCACTTTGGTGGCAAAAACAGGAAAGTAGACTATTATCTGAATGGTGGCCGATTAGGAAAAGGGGAGATGCAACGAGACCTGGGTGTCATGGTACACCAGTCATTGAAATTAGGCATGCAGGTGCAACAGGCAGTGAAGAAAGCAAATGGGATGTTAGCATTCATAGCAAAAGGATTTGCGCATAAGAGCAGGGAGGTTCTACTGCAGTTGTACAGTGTGAGGCCACACCTGGAGTATTGCATACAGTTTTGTCTCCTCATCTGAGGAAATACATTCTTGCCATAGAGGGAATACAGAGAAGGTTCACCAGACTGATTCCTGGGATGGCAGGACTTTCATATGAAGAAAGACTGGATAGACTCGGCTTGTACTTGCCAGAATTTAGAAGATTGAGCGGGGATCTTATAAAGACTTACAAATGTTTCAGGGGTTGGACAGGCTAGATGCAGGAAGATTGTTCCCGATGTTGGGGAAGTCCAGAACAAGGGGTCACAGTTTAAGGATAAGGGGAAGTCTTTTAGGACCGAGATGAGAAAATCAATTTTCACACAGAGAGTGGTGAATCTGTGGAATTCGCTGTCACAGAAGGTAGTTGGGGCCAGTTCATTGGCTATATTTAAGAGGGAGTTAGATGTGGCCCTTGTGGCTAAAGGCATCAGGGGGTATGGAGAGAAGGCACCAGTACAGGATACTGAGTTGGATGATCAGCCATGATCATATTGAATGGCGATGCAGGCTCGAAGGGCCGAATGGCCTACTGCTGCACCTATTTTCTATGTTTCTATGTTTCTAAATAGCTTGGAAATGTTACAGATATGATTCACCACCAAAGGAGTGCATTAGAGCGAGATTGCCCTGGAGGTTTGGAGAAGGGGACTGACGTCTTCCCAAGGCAATCCTGCAGCATAAAGTGTTATATTTTCACACACGGGGTGGTGAGTGTATGGTATGAGATGCCAGAGGAGGTGGTGAAGGTCAGTTCAGATGCAGGTCATATACACTAGGGTCCAAATTAAATTATTTTACAGATGAAGGTCACAGAGTAAACAGTATCCAGTGATGATAGATACAATAATTAATACAACAATGAATGCAAAGTGGCAGAGTGGTGTAAAGATTGCAATGCATCTGAAGTGGTGCAAAAAAAATACTAAAGTACAATAATGGAAGTATCTATAAGTTAGTGTTAAGAGTAAAAATACATCACAGCATGTTAACAAAGTGGGTGTGAAAGAGACGATTGATTCAAGTCTGGGTAGCAGTGGGGAAGAAGCTGTTTTTACGAGTAGCAGCAACAAGGAACTGCAGATGCTGGTTTATACCGAAGATAGACACAAAGTGCTGGAGTAACTCAGCGGGTCAGGCAGTGTCTCCGGACAAAAGGATGGGTAGGTTTGCGGGTTGGGATCCTTCAGTCTGAAGAAAGGTCCTGACCCGAAAAGTCACCCATCCTTTTTCTCTGGAGATGCTGCCTGACCCATTGAGTTGCTCCAGCACTATTTTCTTTCCGTTTGGATGTCTTCAGAAGTTTTCTTAAGACAGCCAGACGCTCCTGTATCTTGTCCCAGAGGACAGAAGAGAGGCAGAAGGCAGAAGGTAGAAGGCAGGAGAGAGAATAGGAAATGCCTATCCTTAGATGGCAGGCATCTTTCATGATACTTCCAGCCTTCCTGATGCAACGCACCGTGAGAAGGACAGAATGGAGGGAGGCGATGAGCCTGTGATAGACTGGGCTCTGTGAGTATAACACACCCAACATGGTGGAAATGGGGGAACGTAGTACTCTCTCAGTGGTAGCTTGAGGGGGTCGGACAGGGTCAGGCCAGCCCAAGCTCAGTTAGTGGACTTGTTCACTCTCCCTACTAATGATGGTGTTGTCTTGTTCTTTCTGCTGACCAACATCGTTGGAATCCAGAATATCGGTATATCTGTATCTGTACGTGCAATGACAGCTCGATCATGTATTGTCTTTCTGCCGGCTGGTTAGCACACAACAAATAAAGCTTTTTGCTGTACCTTGGAACATGTAACAATAAACTAAATAAAGTGAAGACTTCTCTTCTTCCAAGCTTATTAAGTGTATGTCATATAATCTGCAGTTTGTTACATACACTTTCTCTGCAATCTCTCGTGTATCTGTAGAGCATTCTGGGGTCTCTCTTCTGCACCCTCTTTAAAGCTTCCACATCCTTCCTTTAATGGAGTGAACAGAACTACATACAATACTCCAAATGCAGATTACCAAAGTCCCATAAAGCTGCAATATGACTTGTGCTCAATGCCCCGACTGATGAAGGCAAGCGTACCATACGACGTCCCAATCTCCCTATCTACTTGTGTGTGGTATCGGAATCAGAAGGTTATGTACTGGAGCCCATGTTCCATGTCATCACCCTTGCTTCATTGGGGAAGCATTCCTTATCTCATCAGGGGCGGCACTGTGGCGCAGCGGTAGAGTTGCCACCTTGCAGCGCCAGAGACCCAGATTAGATCCTGACTACGGGTGCTGTCTGTATGGAGTTTGTACGTTCCCCCCGTGACCAGCCTGGGTTTTCTCCGAGATCTTTGGTTTCCTCCCACACTTAGTGGTTTTGCAGATAGTAAAGATGATTGTGAAAGATTGCAGCAGGCTCTGGATCAATTGGCCAGGTGGGCGGAGGAATGGTTGATGGAATTTAATACAGAAAAGTGTGAGGTGATGCATTTTGAGATGCCGAACAAGGGCAGGATTTACACAGCAAATGGTAGGCCTCTGGGTAGTGTTGTAGAGCAGCGGGATCTAGGAGTACAGGTGCATGGTTCCTTGAAGGTCGAGTCACGGGTAGATAAGGCGGTCAAAAAGACTTTTGGCCTCCATCAGTCAGAGTATTGAGTATAGAAGTTGCGAGGTCATGTTGCAGTTCTAGATGACTTTGGTGAGACTGCATTTAGAATATTGTGTTCGGTTCTGGGCATCATATTATAGAAAATATATTGTTAAGCTTGAAAGGGTTCAGAAAAGATTTACGAGGATGTTGCCAGGACTAGATGGTGTGAGCTATAGGGAGAGGTTGAGTAGGCTGGGTCTCTATTCCTTGGAGCGCAAGAGGATGAGGGGAGATCTTATATAGGTGTATAAGATCATGAGAGGAATAGATCAGGTAGATGCACAGAGTCTCTTGCCCAGAGTAGGTGAACCGAGGACCGGAGGACACAGGTTTAAACTGAAAGGGAAAAGATTTAATAGGAATCTGAGGGGTAACTTTTTCACACAAAGGGTGGTGGTGGGTGTATAGAACAAGCTGCCAGAGGAGGTAGTTGAGGCTGGGACTATGCCATCATTTAAGAAAAAATGAGACAGGTACATGGATGGGACAGGTTCGGAGGAATATGGACCAAGCACAGGCAGGTGGGACTAGTGTAGCTAGTTGGGCGGTGTGGGTGAGTTGGGCGGAAGGGTCTGTTTCCACACTGTATCACACTTTGACTATGACTCCAAAGAATAACAGGTATGTAGGTTAATTGGCTTGATGTATGTGTAAGTTGTCCCCAGTGTGTGTAGGGTAGTGATAATGTGTGGGGATTGCTGGTCGGCGCGGACTTGATGGGCCGAAGGGCCTGTTTCCGCGCTGTATCTCTAAAACTAAACTAAAAGAAAGCTTCCAGGTAGTCACACCTCTAAAGAGTGTCTCTTCACAAAGCCACAAACAGTACTCTACAGGAGACTCTGTCTCTGCAAAATATCCCTTCATCAACCTTGATCTCATGCCAACTCACCTGCTTAACATTATTGTAAGACATCCACACTGTGGGCCATATTGGTCATGCACTGACTTAATGAACAGATCTATTTCAGCTTTCTACTGGATATTAGTTTAGTTAAATTTAGTTTAGTTTAGTTTAGTTTATTGTCACCTTTACCAGGTACAACAAAAAGCATTTGTTGCATGCTAGTGAGATAGCGGAAGGACACATGAATACAGTCAAGCCATTCACAGTGTACAGATACATGATAAGAGAATAACATTTAGTGCAAAATAAAGCCAGTAAAGTCCGATCAAAGAGAGTCCGAGGGTCTCCAGTGAGGTAGATGACAGTTCAGAACTGCTCTCTAGTGTGGTAGGATGGTTCAGTTGCCCGATAATAGCTGGGAAGAAACTGCCCCTTGAATCTGGAGGTGTGCATTTTCACACATCTATACCTCTTGTCCAATGGGAGAGGGGAGAAGAGGAAATGTCCCCTTACATCACCTTGAATTCTCCTCCCTTTTGTATCGCTGCGTTTAGCTCTCCAATTGTCCTCTTGGCTATCTTTCTGTATTCCTCTCACAGGGCAAGCAAATTCAGTTTGAATCCCCAATAACGCTCAGAGCTATTTTGCGGAGCTTATAGTTGCTCTGCTGGAAAGTTTAATAAATGCACTTTTTAGACGTAATTTAATATCAGGAGCTTGTGGGATCTGTGCTGGAGTAACTCAGCATGTCAGGCAGCATCTCTGGAGAACATGTATAGGTGACGTATCAGACCTAGGCCCTTCAGACTTCCTGTCTGAAGAAGGGTCCCGACCTGACAAGTCATTGATCTGTGTTTTATAGATATGCTCTCTGTCCTTCTGAGTTACTCCAGCACTTTGTTATCCTTAAATGGAAACCAGCATCTACAAAGCTCTTTGTAATCCACATTCCACATTCCTGGGATGACATTGACTTCCATATGAAGAAAGACTGGATAGACGGCTTGTACTCGCTGGAAGATTGAGGGGTGATCTCATAGAGACTTACAAAATTCTTAAGGGGTTGGACAGGCTAGATGCAGGAAGATTATTCCCGATGTTGGGAAGTCCAGGACAAGGGGTCCACAGTTTATGGATAAGGGGGAAGTCTTTTAGGACCGAGATGAGAAAATCGTTTTTCACACAGAGAGTGGTGAATCTGTGGAATTTCTCTGCCACAGAAGGTAGTCGAGGCCAGTTTGTTGGCCATATTTAAGAGGGAGTTGGATGTGGCCCTTGTGGCTGAAGGGATCAGGGGACATGGAGAGAAGGCAGGTACAGGATACTGAGTTGGATGATCAGCCATGATCATATTGAATGGCGGTGCAGGCTCGAAGGGCCGAATGGCCTACTCCTGCACCTAATTTCTATGTTTCCATGTTTCCCCCTTTTGCCCCACCTCATCAATGCTGACCGTATCGGTGCTACTCCCATGTGGCTGCATTCGACCCATGTCTCCCTATGCTTTCCTCACCTCGTACCTGTTCAAATGCCCTTTGAATGTTGTATCTGCATCTGCTTCAACCATCTCCTAATTCCAGGTAATTCACTGTTCTCTGTGTGAAAAACTAAGGCTTTACATTTTCTTTAAATGTCTTAGGATGTCCATATTAAGCTGTTTGAAACCTGGGGAACACCCGCAATGTAATCCCTCTCCTACATTTCTCTGGATGTTTTGAAAATGTGTGAATACAACTGATTTGGGGCCTAGTTTATCTTTTTGAGATTGATTAGTTTATTGATATACTCCTGCCCCCACTATAAAAGTATCTCTATCATCCAAGGTTGTGTCTATTTATTTTATTTCCCTGGTAAATATTGAAGTGAAGCATAAATGCAATATTTTTGCCATCTCTCTATTATTACAGGAGCTTAGTTCATTAATTGTTTGTTTGTTTCTTTAATTATCTTACAAATATTCATTTTTTACACCAATACTTGGAAAATATTTACTACTTTGTTTAGTGTTCCTTATGCCCCTGTCCCACTTAGGAAACCTGAATGGAAACCTCTGGAGACTTTGTGCCCCACCGAAGGTTTCCATGCGGTTCCCGGAGGTTCCCAGAGGTTTTTGTCAGTTTCGACCATTAGGGAGACTGACAAAAATCTCCGGTACAGTCAGCATCTCTGGAGAGAATGAACGGGAGATGTTTCGGGTCGAGACCCTTCTTCAGTCTGGGAAGCGACTCAACCCGAAACATCTCCCATTCCGACTCTCCAGAGATGTTGCCTGACCCGCTGAGTTACTCCAGCATTTTGTGTCTATCTTCGGTTTAAACCAGCATCTGCAGTTCCTTCCTACACACTATATTGCAATAGTTCCAGAGACAAGTCCAATGTCCGCAATGATGTAGAGGGGAATCGGATTGTATCCTAACTTATGGAAGGACCATTTGAAAGTCTGAGAACAGAAGGTAGGAAGCAGCTTCCAAACTGGGAACCCATTGCGTGGGAAGAGAGCATGGGAATCTGGTCCCAGTGCATGGGAACAGAGCGTGTGAATAGAGCCTCATTGAATGGGAAGAGAGCCTGGAGTCAGGGTCCCGTGAATAGTCGGTGGGTGAGGTAATGGCCCGCAAAGTCGGTGTCTGACTTTGCGGGCCATTACCTGCCAGTCAGACGTCGGCTATGGGAATGGATCTGCTGGCTCCGGCCAGGCCAGAGTTCCAGAATCCAGGCCACAGGGGACAAATTCAACCTGCTGATTGACTGCGGAAGTCTTGATGAAGTCGAGATCGGCCGCCTCACTGAGCCTAATGGTCCTGTCCCACTTAGGCAATTTTTCAGGTGACTGCCGGCGAATGGAATGGTGACAGTCACAGTGGAACACACACACACACACACATACACACATCGCTTCCTTCACCAGCCCGCAATGCAGGCAGGGACAGAGTAGCTGGGGAGCGCTGTCTGAGTGAAATTCACACGGTGCAAAGCCAATGTGATACAGACACACACCACGATGAACAGGAAGATTAGCGCTGTAATTAAGACGGTGAAAGCACAGTTTACGGGAAGGGTCACGTAAGTTCTTTAAACGAAGGGCGGGGGGGGGGGGGGGGGAAAAGGGGGGAGAAAGAGTGGAGATGGAGTGGAGATAACTTTTAAAAAGCCAGAGATACACAACTGTGAAGTTTACCGGTCAGTTATCCTTCGTTCTGAAAACTACTGCTTATGTTTCTTTTTCCAATGAGCCAATGAAATTCACCAGTCAGCACTGGCTGCAACTTACGTGAACCTTCGACCTCCTGGCATCCCACTAGAACATCCTGGCGACCCACCTACGGCACGTGAATTCTCGCTACTCTCCATGGAGGCTTCATTATGGTTGCCGCTAATTTTTCAACATGTTGAAAAATTCGTGGCGACCATAATGAGGCCGCCATTAGTTCCCAGAATGTGGGAACTCCTCACGACCATGAAGGCGACTCCCTGGCAACCACCCGCGAACATGTGGCGACCAAGTGGCGACCATGTGGAGACCGCATAGTCTCCTGCAGTCGCCTAAGTGGGACAGGCCCATTAGCGCCACATTTTCAGGGGGACTTCAAACGCGCTCTCGTAATTTTGTCTGGATTAAAGGAGGTGCTGGATCACCAGTTACCGGTAAATCGATGGTGGGCCTGTACTCAGAATATTCTTGCAGCAAAATAAGTAGTTTGGAATAAAAATGAAAAAATGCTGCGAACACTCAGCAGGTCAGATAGTGTCTGTGGGGAGAAAAACAGAGTTTATGTTTCTGGTTGAAGACCCTTTGTCAAAACTAGGAAAATGAGAAGACTACATATGTCAAGAAAAAAACTTAAAACTAGTTTTTAGTTTAGTTTCTGTAATAAGGTCAGTCACTTGCACAAAATGGTACAATATTTTTATTAAAGTCTACTCACAGACTACACTAATGTTAGGGCAAGCGTAACAGCTACACAGACTGACTGTATGGACTGAATTCTGAGCTTCTACAAATAGAGCACTACAATTGGTTATTATGAAATAACCAATCTACATCTTTCCTTGTAGAAATGAACTAAAGCACAACTAAAACGCGAGCCAATAAGCAGAAACACATTAATACGTGATGGCTAAATAGTACGGTACCTGAAATGCTAAGAACAGGGACGTATGGATGGTTACACAAAACCTCCATATCTAAGGGGTGGCCTACAGACCCGTCTGGCACGCGTGCGGTATAAATCCGCGTCTCCTCCTTTCACCGGGGAAGTGACCGGGGACAGCACCGGAGACCCGCAGAGTGTGGACGGCGAAGCTGGCGAGCGGGACGCTGAGCGCTGTGGAGAGGCCGCAGGGGGCACGGTCAGTGGTAGTTCTGCAGCAACTGGGCGCGAGGGAGCAGTTGGCCCGGCAGTGGGACGGTACATCAAATGAGTGATCACTGGATACGGAGCCGCAGGACGTGGTTCCTTCACAGGAAGGAGTTGTTGACGGTTGCGACTGTAAAGGCCTCTGTCCACGCTTACCAGGTTCTTTGGCAGGGCTGTGAATGTGACCCAAACGGGCATAGCCCTTGTTGGTCTGAAGGCGAACGACGTCCACTGGAGAGAGGTTTAAGTGGTTTGCTGGACTTGTCGAAAGATCATTTCTGTGCATCAAGTTTCTGGACACGGGAGGTGAACGGACCTGTGGCTGCAGCAGCTGCTGGGGTACGGGCAGGGCAGCACGGATCTAACGAGACATCAGGCATTGGGCTGGAGATCCCAGTATGGGATCGCGGTCAATGTTCCTTAGGTTGAGCAGATCCAGGTAGACGTCGGATTTAGCAAGTTCTGAACGCTCCGTTTGGGTTGCTGGTGATATGTCGAAAATCCCATAGTTGAGCAAAGCTTTTGAAGTGCTTGCTGGTGAACTGACTGCCGTTGTCAGATAGGAGACGTGCAGGGGAATCGTGCACGGAGAAGTGGCGTGACAACTTCTGGATGACTGCGTCAGATGTGACGGTTTGGAGTAGGTCAATTTTGAACCAGCCCGAATACGAGTCGACGAGAACCAGGTAGTGTTATCCGTGCCATTCGAGTATATCGGTGGCGACCGTGGACCACAGTAGAGGAGCAACCGGGTGCGGCAGTAAGGGCTGCTTCTGCTGGTGTGGTATCAGGCTTTTGTAGATGGCACAGACTTCAGTTTTGTCACGTATGCACTTTGTCATACCAGGCCAGTAAAACATGCTCTCTGCCCGTTGTAAGGTTGTCTCCACACTGGGGTGGCCCCTGTGGATGGCTTTGAAGTACTTGTCCCGGAGAATGGCTGGGACAACTGCTTTGTCACCCGTGACTATAATCTCGTCTTATAACACCAGGTCGTTGCGACCATGAAGTATGGGCGGATCGCGAGTGGGGTGCTGTGTTGTTTATCCACCAACCACGCCAGATGACTGCAGACAGCAATTGTAAAGTCTCGTCAGGAGCCGTGTGCTCTGCCAGGCTGCTTCGGCACTCAGTAGGAACACACCTTCATTACTGAGAACTGGTCCTGTTCAGAGGGCTGCTGTTCGCTGGTTTTGCGTGGGGCCCTTGATAGCGCGTCAGCTATGTGCATGTCCTTGCCTTTTTTATAGACAATGTTGAAATCAAAATGCTGCAGCTGCATCATCATCCGTTGCAGGTGAGCCGGAGCGGCGTGAATGGGTTTATTCAAGATAGTGATCAGCGGCTGGTGGTCTGTTCCTATAGTCACAGACTTCCCAAAAATAAAGTATTTGAATTTTGTGCAGGTGAAAACCACTGCGAGCAATTCTTTTTCAATTTGGACGTAACGTTGTTCAGTATCGGCCAGTATGGGAGAGGCATATGAAACAGGCTTGCAGTCGCCATCGGTAGTGGTCTGTAGGCAAGCAGTGCCAAGTCCGTACTGGGACGCATCACATGTGAGTGTTACAGGTAACTCCAAAGCGAAGTAGGCGAGGGTGGGTGCGCTGACCAGCTGCAATTTGAGGATATCAAAAGCTCTTTGGTGCTGTGGATACCAGGACCATGCAGTGTCTCTGTGTGTCAGTTCTCGCAGGGGGGCAGATATATCGCTGAGGTTGGGAATAAATTTTCCCAGGTAGTTGACCATTCCAAGGAGCCTTTGTAAACTCATAACTTTAGTAGGAACTCGAATTTCGTTGATAAGAACAGTTTTGATGGGTCTGGGCTGAGACCATCACTTGTGAAAACATGCCCAATGTAGGTAGCTTCCGGGACCCGAGACTTGCACTTCACGGGATTGAGTTTGATGGCTGAATGTCTTTGGCACGGTCCAGCACTATCTTCAGATTGCCGTCATGTTCAGCCAAGTCGTGCCCGTGAACGAGAATGTCATCAACAATGATGGCATATGGATATCCCGCAAAATGTTGTACCATGGTGCACTGGAAAACCTCACTGGTAGAGTTGATGCCAAAGGACATTCTCAGGAATTTGTAATGGCTGAAGGGGGTGCTGAATGTAGTAAGGTTGGACGAGTGGGTCCAGCGGAATCTGCCAAAAGGAGCTTTTGGGATCCAGAATGGAAAACATGGATGCGTTGCCTATTTGAGCAGTAACTTCCTCCACCGCTCACATAGGGTAGTGTGGGCATTTGTTAGCTGTGTTGAGGTCCTTGGGGTTGATGCAGATACAGATTTCTTCCTTGTTTTTCTTTGTTACAACCACCATGGTGGAAACCCAGTCAGATGGGTCTGTAACTTCAGCAATAACACCCATGGAGACCATCCGCTGGAATTCATTGTGTACTCTGTCGCACATGGTATACGGAACACGATGTGGTGCACGAACCACAGGAGTTACTTTGGGATCAACGGCGATGTTGTACTTGAGGGGCAGCTTACCAAGCTCATGGTTAAACAGTTCTCTATATTGAGAGAGTATCTGCTGAGTGGGGCTCCTAGCAAGAAAGAATTGATGGACAGCACGGCCAAAGTAGACTAGGCCTAAATCGTGGCATGCAGACGTAATACCAAGCAGTTTCAGAATCCCCTTTGACGATGTGTGAGACTGCGAGTCTATGATGCAGTGTAAATCAGTTTCTCCAAGCAGGTGTAGAACGTCACCTCTGTAGGCCCGTAGTGTGGCCGAGGCCTTTTCAACATGTTCAGCATTACGTATTTTTTAAAACTCAGATAACAAAATGACATTACACTTTGCTCCTGCATCAATCTTGGTGATCACATGCTTGTTATTCACAATCATGGTTACTTCAGGATCTAGCTGCTCGTTAGAGGAAGGGAGGAGGGAGTGGATGGCTGAACTGTTATCTTCACTTTCACAGGGTGGAGATGGGGATGGCTCCTCCAGCTCTTTGTTTTCATTATCAGCAAGCTCATGTTGTAACAGGTGCAAATTCGTCCTTGGGATGGATTGCTTTGCATGGGAATGATAACATTTTGCAAAGTGGTTGAATTTCTTATAGAAATTGCAAATTTTACCATAAGCAATACAGAACTGTCGACCGGTAGCATGAGAATAGTTACAATTAGGACATCAAGCAGCAGACCTTCGCTGCTACCAGGGAGGGGAAGGCTGAAGATGCTATGTTAAATACTGGAGGTATTTAGTTTGAGAAGCCGTTATCTGAGCAATCCAACAGGCGTGTTCGGCTTGATTTAAAGTCAATTCAGTGTTACGAAGTAATTCGTCTCCCACCTTGTTACTGAGCATAACTCCAACGAGCTTGTCGTGGGTCAGTTAATCGCATAAATTTAAAAAAATGACAGCGCAGATAAAGCACTCTATTGGTTCGCCAATTCGTTGCATACGAGCAAAAAACTTGGCGCATTTGATTATAGAGTTCGAAGGGAGGCCGCACAACTGTCTAAACTTTGCAAGCAGGACAGCAGGGTGATCAATCGTTTCAGCAGGCACCTGGATCAGACCGTTGGGGTCTAAAACAGCAGGCGCAAAAGTAAAACGGTCTGCATGTTTCATTGCCTCGGGGCCAGCCAGGTTAAGTAGCACTGAAGCACGTACATCTGGAGGAACGTTGCGATGAACAATACGAATGTATTGAATGTAGTTGCGCTTGAAAAGGGGCCAGCATACAGCAATGTCCGGGTCAAAGATCAGAGGACTAGGACGGTGAGACAAGTTTGCCATGATGGAGATAACAGGCACATAAAACAAATGTAAAAAATAAAACCCGATAAACTTAAATGGAGTAGGTAAGAAATCACTTCTCGACACCATGTAATGAGTCGAGTCGTGCACATGTCAAGGTACAACACATATTTATTTAAGTACACTTACAGCATTGGTCTGCAGGGTGTTGCAGTAACTAGCAGCTGCTCAGACTGAATTTCACAAGCAAACTCCTGGTAATATAAATCGCATAGTAGGTAGAGCTACTACAAACAAGCACTACAATTGGTTCGTAGGAAATAACCAATCTACAGATGGGTTTGTTTAGGATGGTGACCAACGGCTGGTGGTCTGTTTCCACAGTCACAGACTTTTCAAAAATAAAGTCTTTGAATTTCGTGCAGGCGAAAACCACGACAAGTAACTCCTTTTCGATTTGGGCATAACGTTGTTCAGTTTCAGTTAGGGTGCGGGAGACGTACGCAACAGGCCTGTGGTCGCTGTTGGCGGACGTTTGTAGGCAAGCAGTGCCAAGTCCATACTGGGATGTATCACATGTGAGTGTCACTGGCAACTCTAAAGCAAAGTCGGTGAGGGTGGGAGCGCTGGCCAGCTGCAACTTAAGGATTTTGAAAGCTCTTTGGTGCTGTGAATACCAGGCCCAGGCAGTGTGGTTGTGTGTCAGTTCCTGCAGGGGGGCAGATTATCGCAGGGTTTGGGAATTAATTTTCCCAGCTAGTTGACCATTCCAAGGAATCTCTGTAAACTCATAACGTCAGTAGGAACCGACATCTCGTTGATGGCAGTAGGTCTAGAAGGGCCCGGTCTGAGACCATCACTGGTGAAAACATGGCCGACATAGTTAACCTCTGTGTCCCGAAATCTGCATTTCAAGGGGTTGAGCTTGAGATGAATGGCTTTAACACAGTCTAGTACACTTTTTAGATTGGCATCATGCTCTGCCATGTCGTGTCCGGCAACGAGAATGTCATCGACAATGATGGCGCACAGATGCCCCGCAAACAATAGTTCCATTGTGCGCTGGAGAACCTCGCTGGCAGAGTTGATGCCAAAAGACATTCTCAGGAATTTGTAGTGGTCGAAGGGGATGCCGAACGTGGTGACGTTGGACGAGTCAGGGTCCAGCGGGATCTGCCAAAACAAACTTTTGGCATCCAGAATGGAGAACACAGATGCACTGCCTATCTGAGCAGCAACTTCCTCTACCGTTCACATCGGGTAGTGTGGGTGTTTAGGTCTCTGGGGTTGATGCAGATTCGGATTTCTTCCTTGTTTTTCTTTGGGTCAGTAACCGTAGCAATGACACCCAGGGACACCATCCGCTGGAGCTCATTGTGTACTCTGTCATGCATGGCATGCAGAATACTGTGTGGACCACAAGAGTGATATTAGGATCAATGGCAATATTATACTTGATGGGCTGCTTTCCAAGCTTGTTGTCAAACAGTTCTCTGTATTGTGAGATAATCTGCTGAGTGGAGCCCTCAGTGTGAGGCATTGATGCTAATCAGAGTTGCAGAATCCCCTCGAACAATAAAAAACTTGAGTTTGTGTGCCTGTGATTCTATGATGCAGTTTAATTCAGTTTCTCCAAGTGGGTGTATAACTTCACCCCCATAGGCCCGTAGCGTGGCCATACTGTTTTCAACATGTTCAGCACAATGTATCCGTTTAAATTCAGATAAGGATATGACATTACATTTTGCACGAGTGTCAACCTTTGCAAGCGCAATGTTTTTATTCACGATAAGGGAGACTTTAGGGTCGAATTGCTTGTTAGTGGAAGGGAGCAGGAAGTGAATGTCTGAACTGTTTTCTTGGCTCGCAGGGAGGAGAGCAGGGGATGGCGCATCCAGCTCTTGGAACTCATTATCAGTAGGTTCCTGTTTTAACAGGTACACATTTTTTCTTGGTGAAGAATGAGTCGCACGAGACCGGCAACATTTCATGAAGTGGTTACATTTTTTACAGTAGTGGCAAATTTTTCTGGAGGCGGCACAGAATAGGGGCAATTTTAAACATACCAAAAAACCAAGCCAATTAACCTACATACATGTACATGTTTGGAATGTGGGAGGAAACCGAAGATCTCAGAGAAAACCCGTGCGGTCACGGGTAGAAGGTACAAACTCCATGCAGACAGCACCTGTAGTCAGGATTGAACCCGGGTCTCTGGCGCTGCAAGTGCTGTAAGGCAGCATCTCTACCGCTGCGCCACCATGGCCACCCCACGATATGGGGGCAAGTTACTATGTAAGTGATGGGTGCCTGGAATGCGCTGCCAGGGGTGGTGGTGGAGGCAGATATGATAGTGGTGTTGACGAAGCTTTTAGATAGGCACATTGATGTTCAGGGAATGGAGGGATATGGATTACGTCAGGCAAAGAGATTAGTTTAATGGCATCATATTCAGGTCCGACATTATGGGCCAAAGGGCCTGTTCCTGCACTGCACTGTTTTTTATGATCCTGAAATATTGACTGATTCTTAATCTGCATAATCTGACCTGTTGAATGTTTCCGATATTTTCTATTTTTGTTCCAAAGTTCAATTGGCCTACTTGTTTTGCTGCAGGAATATCTTGAGTTGACTTAAGACCTTAATAAGATCAGAACCTCAGCCAATGGAACTGTGCAGTAAAAGGCTTCTTAATATTTTATGGCTGGCCTTTACAAGAAGCTACTAAGTTGTGTTGTACGGCACATTCATTTTTTCAATTAATTAGGAGTTTATTCTTACATTATTAAATGAGTTCTAATCGAATTACTTCACAATCTTGGAGACCTTTTTGTCCCTTCTCCCCCTCCTCGTTAAATATTTATTAAAGGAATAAATGCCGAGAGCACTGGAACTTTCACACAACAGCAAATGTAGTGCTTCCACCCGCCCTGTAGCAGGTGCTGTTGCTACTTGTATGTCAGGGAGCAGTTTGGTTTCTGTGGGGTAGAGGGAAATGCGCTTAGTTGCAGAATAGTAGGGGAGGAGGGGACTCAAGAACCGGAGGACATAGGTTTGAGGTGAGTGGGGAATGATTTAACAGAAACCTGAGGGGCAACTTTTCCACAGAAAGGGCAGTGTGTGCATGGAATGAGCTGCCAGAAGAAGTAGTTAAGTAGACTATTGCAACGTTTAAAATACATTTGGACAGGTTTGAGGGCGAGGGGAGGGGGGAAGAGGGGAGAGGTAATGGGGAGGGGGAGGAGAGAGGGGGAGGGGCAGTGGGGAGGGGGAGGAGAGGGGGGAGGGGGGAAGGGGAGAGAGAGGGAGGGGGAGAGAGAAAGGGAGGGGGTAGGGGGAGAGGTGGAAAGGGGGCGAGGGGGGAGGCAGGGAAGGAGGGAGAGAGGGGGGAGTGGGGTGTGCGGGTGGAGGGGGGAGAGGAGGGTAGAGGAGAGCGTGGGGAGAGAGGGAGGGAAGGAGAGAGGAGGGGGGAGTGGGGAAGAGGGAGAGAGGATGGGGAGAGGAGGGGGAAGGGGAGGAGTGGGCAGAGGAGGGGGAGAGGGGGAGGAAGGGAGATGGGTGAGAGGAGAAGGTAGAGGGGAGAGAGAGGGAGAGGGAGAGGGTGGACTTGAAATCGGCGAGCGGGCGACGCGAACGGGGCCGACTGCGAACGGGCAGCGGGCCTCGGCACCTCTCAGGAACTCTTGGGACCTTGGGTGACCTCGCGGGGCCTCTGGAGGCCTCGGAAGTCCAACCAGTTTGCCGGCTTCGATCCAGAGCATGGATCGGGGGGATGGCAGGGGGGAGGGGGTTACGTAACTCACAGTTTCTGCCCGTTGAAAACTCTGCACCGCTGGCTGTGAGGAGGAGAGGCATTGTGACATCATCCAGCTCGCTTCTGCTCGTTAACTTCAAAAAATATCTCAGATTGGTGAACAATTTTACTAAAAAACTTGGGAAATAATGAATCAAATTTTCAGATGAGGGGATTTTTGAAATCAAGAGGTAAATCTCTACTGGAATATGTAAATATTTCACCATTACTATATCGGGTTTTCGAGGAGATGTGAATCAAAGACAAAGTTCAAGCAAGCAAACCCATAAAGGGGCTGTCCCTCTGCGGTGACCAAATCCGCAAGTTCAGAAGAGTGTCTTCGACCTTCAAGCTCGAGGGCACTCGCCTGGAAAACCTTGAGCTGGATCAACCGTCAGCATTAAAACCGCGAGCTGGATCGACCGACCACTCACACACAAACACAAGGCAAAGGCACAGTTATGATAAGTCCTTTAGAGAGCGCGGGGGGGGGGGGGGGGGGGAGGGAGGGGGGGAGAGAAGGGGAGAGAAGAGGAGAAAAGGAGAGAGAGGAGGAGGGGAGAAGGAGAGAGAAGGGGCGAGAAGGGGAGAGAAAGGGGGAGGAGTGGAGGCACTTTTAAGAAGTATAATAAAGTTTAGCGGGCATTTAACCTACCGGTCAGTTTTACTTGGTCCTGGAAACTCGAATGAGCCAATCAAAATGCTTGGTTAGCGAAGGAGATTGCCTACGGCTGCCCTCGACTGCCTGTATCTAAATAGCGACCCCACTCCACTGCACTATGCGTTCAAAAGAACCATGCCGGCCAAATTTTACTCGCGGAAAATTTTTCAACATGCTGAAAAATTTTACGCAACCTAGCTGAGGCCTAGGTGCGGGAACCTAGTATGCGGGAACTTCCCTCAAGCATGAAGGAGAGTTTCATTGACCTCATAGGACCTCCTAGGACCACGTGTCAACCATGCTGCGAGTTTGAGTTGAGGGCAAACTCTTCTAAATTTGCAGATTAGGTCACCGCAGTGGGACAGCCCCTTAAGTAAACTCCAAGATCAGAGTTTTATAATAATGCTAGACCAAGTGCAGACCCGTTGGGTCTGATTCCCCAATGCGGGGGTGAGGGGAGGGGGGTTGGGGGGGCAGCATGCGGCGTCACACATACTAATCACCCCCACAAGCACACTACCTACCCCCCCCCCTCCCCCCGCATACAAGCGGGGGTGGGGAGGGACACGGAAAAGGATACAGAGAAACAATAAAATTCAATGGTATGAAAAAAAGAAATAAACAATGCTTTAACCCACAGTGGGGGAGTGGGGGGGGGGGGGGGGGGGTTGGGGGTGCAGGGCCAGGGGGCAGTTGGGGGGGGGATTTATTCAAAATCTGGGGAATAATTGATGAAATTTACAGAGGAGTGGATCTCTGAAATAATAAAGTAAATCCCTAATGAACTATGTAAAACTCACCCTGTTTTTATGTCTGGTTTTCGAGGAGATACGTTTCAAAGGTAAAATGACATATACCCACACACACAGAGTTTTTAAAGGATATAGATAGATAGATGGGCCAATCGCAGACAGATAGGACTAGTATTGACGGGGGCACCTTGGTCGACATGGGCGAGCAAGGCCGAAGGGCCTGTTTGTGGGATGTATGATTTATGAGTATGACTATCATTATCAAATGTATCGAGGTACATCGAAACATTTTATTTTGCTATCCAATCAAATCAGATAATACAATACATGAATGCAATCAAGGCTAGTGTAGATGGGGCATCTTGGTAGGTGTGTGCAAGTTGAGCCAAAGGGTCTGTGTCCATGCTGTACCACTCTATGACTATAACTCTTGCCTCTGGATCAAAGGATCATGAGTTGAAGCTTCACAACAGGGAGTTAAACACCCCCCACTGCTCACATACACACACACATACACATGTTAAAATTGATATTTTTTTCACTGTTTCACAGATTACATCTTGGGCACATGTTTTTATTTAAGCTTTTTATAGAAGAAATGCTTTACAATTACATTTTAATAATTCATCTTAAATCCATATTAAATTCTGTGCAGGCCTACATGAGACAAAAACCAAAACTATAAATGAGACTTCCTGTCAAACTAAAAAAAAACACTAATAGCACTGAGTATCTCTAAAACAACATTACATAGAAAATATTGGCTGCATTGCAGTTAATATATTTCAGAAGGTTGCATATCAGCCATGTTGTAGTAAAGTATTTTACAAATGTAGTATCATAGATATCATCTGGAACTATGTCCCAGTGTAAGATTGGTTGTTATTGGTCCTATAGGTTAATTATACTTCCTGGCACCATCAATGCTATCTCCATAATTGCACATAATCTGAATAAATTCTGCCGAGAAAGAGAGTAGGAAGGAACTGCAGATGCTGGTTTACATCGAAGACAGACACAATCTGCTGGAGTAACTCAGCGGGTCAGGCAGCATCTCTGGAGAGAATGAATAGGTGATGTTTTGGGTCTGAAGAAGGGTCTCGACCTGAAACGTCACCTTTTCTCAAGTGATGCTGCCTGTCCCGCTGAGTTAATCCAGCATTTTGTGTCTATCTTCTATTGGTAAAAAAATTGATTTGTTCGAGTATGACGTCCTTCAATTAATATTATTCATATACCGTACAATTAATTCTAATTTTTTAGGTTAATCTCTTATTATTCTAATTATAGAGATATAGTCCTAGCTTATTAACATTATCAGTGTGCGATCCTAGTTATGTTGTGCTGCAAGTCATTTAGAAACATAGAAACATAGAAAAATAAGTGCAGGAGTATTTGGCCCATTGAGCTAGCATTCAAATATGATAATGGCTGATCGTCTAAAATCCGTACCCTTTTCTGCTTTCTCCCCATATCCCTTGATTCATTTAGGAGCTAAATCTATCTTGAAATCCCTTGAACTTTGTTTAATGTGTCTCTTTATATGAAGGAGTGAAGGAAAGGGTATATGAAAGTTTAATATATATGTGCTATTCCTGTACAAAGTGACTTTTCTGCATTATCAGGTACCTTTACATTCTCCTTTTACTTTTTAATTTGAGTTGTGATGCACTTCAATGTTAACAAGTGTTACCCAAAGAGAATAGTTGTGTCGGAAGGAACTGCAATTGCTAATTTAAATCGAAGATAGACACAAAAAGCTGGAGTAACTCAACGGGACAGGCAGCATCTCTGGAGAGAAGCATCTCAGCATCTCAGGTCGAGACCCTTCTTCAGACTGATGTCAGGGGATTGGGCGGTACAGAGCTAAAATGTAATCGGAGACAGTAAGACTGGTTTTATACCCAAAGAGAGCATACTGTATGCATCTCAAGTTGGATGATTGCAAATGTTGAATGTTTCACACCTGATCCCTTCCTCTGAGCACTAGCTGCTGTAATCTTTATGCACTTTTGTTTAAAGAGCTTCAAACAAACCAGTTTTCTTTCCAGGTTGCCCTTAGCTTTATTTTAACCCAATCGGAAATCAACTAACCTTAATAAGTCCCTCTAAAACTGCAGCCTTAATTACATTTTACACACATTGGTTAAATCATTTGGCTCGGTGGGTTTTTTTTCCCCCTATTTCCACAATGGTAGTTTTTTTCTATTGTGACACTGGCACCTTTGCTGAAAAAAAACACATGAAATGTTTTGGCCAGCTAGATTCTGTAAGATCCTGTTGTGTGTTGGATTTTTGATGGCTCTATTTCATGACAATGCGGGCTCAATTCCAAAACATTCTGTTAAGTTTGTTGTAGATGAACGGCACTTGGCGCAGAGCTGCTACCTTGCAGTGCCTGAGACCCGGGTTCGATCCTGACTACAGGTGCTGTCTGTATGGAGTTTGCACCACCCATGTGACCACGTTGGTTTTGTCAGGAAGCTGCGGTTTCCTTCTACATTCCAAAGGCATGCAGGTTTGGAGGTTATTTGGCTTCGGTAAAGTGTAAATTATCCCTAGTGTGTAGGATAATGCTCGTGTACCGGGCGATTGCTGGTCGGTGTGGACTCGGTGGGGCGAAGGGCCTGTTGCCACGCTGTATCTCCAAACACAGGAGAAAGCTCCCAACATTGTGGTTGTCAATGTCAATGCCAGCATTTATGGCCCATCCTTGATTGCTATCCCTGAAAGTGGTTTCTCGTGATTTCACATGTGATCCACAGTGGGAATGTCTGGAAGCTTGCGGTCCAGAAGCGGACCGGATGGGTTGTTTTGCAGTCCAATAGCTTGATGTTCAACAGGGCAGAATCAGAGAGGTAGAACATCGAACAGGTAGAACATAGAACAGAGGTACTACACAGGAGCAGGCCCTTCAGCCCACAATGTCTGTGCTAAACTTGATGCCAAGATAAAATAATTTCATCTGACTGTACATATTCCATATTCCTCCATTCTTTACATATCCACATCTATCAACAAACTCCCTACATTATTTATACTATTATCTTATCCTATTACACTTATTATTGTATCATAACCATGGGCATCGTTTACCCATGCTCGCAACTCCTTTTAGGTTGTTGCTTAAACACTTACCTACAGGCCCACAATGTCCATGCCGACAATGATGTCAGATTGAATGAATCTCTGCCTGTATGCGATACATATCCCTCATTCCATGCATATCTATGTGCTGATCATATAACTGCTTAAATGCCACTGTTGTATCTGCCTCCACCGCCACCCAAGGCAGCACGTTCCAGCCCCCCACCCTCTGTGCCAAAAGCTTTCTCTGCACATCTCTTTTAAACTTGGCCCCTCTCACCTTTAAGCTATGTTCTCTAGTCTTTGACCTTCCCATCTCGGGATAAGGGTTCTGATTGTCATTCCTATTCACGCCTCTCGTAATTTTAAATACTTGTATCAGTTCTCCCCTCAACCTCCGATGTCCCAGAGAAAACTATCCAAGTTTTCCCAACCTCTCCTTGTAGCAAATGATCTCGAAGCTAGGCGGCATTCTGGTGAAATGGTCCCGTACTCAGGATCATGCTCTAATAATTGGGGAAGTTAAATGAAAAAAGGCAGTGTAGAATTGGTTGAAAAAGGGTGGTAAAGGGATTAGTGACATATAAAAGATTGATCTGCAAGAGGTGTAAATAGAAGAAGGATAATTACTTGAATTACTGGAAGAAAATGTTGAAATTTTGGTGCCAAGAGTGGAGTGGTTGATTATCCAACATTGTGTGACTATGAGTGAATCTAGAGGCTGGAACATGCCCAGTCAGAAGCTGTGCTGCTGTTTCTCAAGCATAGGTTGTTCATTCGGCTGATGGAAGGTCACCAACTGGAAGTACTGACTCAGTTCTTTCGCCACAATTGCTGCTTGATCCTACAAGCGTTTCCTGCATTCCCTGCTTTTATGATTTTACGATAAGGTCATGTGATAGGAGTACAATTAGGCCATTCGGCCCATCAAGTCTACTCCGCCATTCAATCATGGCTGATCTACCTCTCCCTCCATTCTCCTGACTTCTCCCCATAACCTGACACCTAATCAAGAATCTATCTATCTCTGCCTTAAAAATATCCACTGACTTGGCTTCCACAGCCTTCTATGGCAAATAATTCCACAAATTCACCACCCTCTGACTAAAGAGATTTATCCTCATCTCCTTCCTAAAAGAACATCCTTTAATTCTGAAGCTGTGACCTCTAGTTCTAGACTCGCCCACGAGTGGAAACATCCTCTCCACATCCACTCTATCCAAGCCTTTTATTATTTTGTACGTTTCAATGAGGACCCCTACTCACTCGTGGGACCATTCTTGCTTGAAATATCCCCTGGACCCTCTCCAGAGCCAGCACATCTTTCCTCAGGTATGGTGCCCAAAATTGCTCACAATATTCCATATGTGGCCTGACCAGCGCCCTATTGAACCTCAGCATTACATCCCTGATTGATCACTCCCAGATTGATCCAAGGGGGACCGGGATGGACTGGGAAGGACGCCTGTGGCCCCTCCTGGGGACTGAATTTAAACCGGCTGCGGGTGCTTTCTGTATCAAGTTTGTACGTTCTCTCCGTGACCTGCGTGGGTTTTCTCCGGGAGCTCCGACTTTCTCCCACTCTCCAAAGACGTACAGGTTTGTAGGCTAATTGGCTTTGTTTAAATTGTAAATTGTCCCTCATGTGTGTAGGATAGTGTTAGTGTGCAGGGATCGCTGGTCAATGCGCAGACTGGGTGGGCCGAAGGACCTGTTTCCGTGTTGTATGTCTAAACTGAACTAAACTAAACTAAACTAAAGGGGAAGATATGGGAAGATTAATTTGGTCGTGGCTTCTCAGACAAGGTGACAGACCTGGATGCTCAATTGCTTCATAATCTATACACTTGGGATTTCCAATCCCATTCCCAAACAGAGCAAAGGTACGAGTGAGAGAAAGGTACTTGAGGCCTGCATGCAACATACAATCCTGTTCACATCTATTGTTGGCTCGTCTCCTAGCAACAGTCGCTGCTGAGCTGAGACCGCAAGGATCACTCTGGAGCAGCTGGCTTCGTCAGACCAAAGTTGAGTCATTAATTTGAGCTTTGAATACATTTTACATGATATGCCTTGAGTCAGCTCCTGCTAAAAACTAATCAGCCATGGAATCCATTTTAAAATCAATTAGTTGACTGAAGCCACTAATTATTGAGCTATTTCTTTATCACCCACAACTCTTCATATCTATCTGATTGTACAAGTGTTTGAAAATTAAGGAATTGTGCATTTGACCCTTATACTTTCTACTGGTTTCTACATACCTCTGACCTTCTATATTTCTAATTCCATTGCCCCTTCAGGCTATGGCCAATTCATGGTACTCAATTAACCATATAACCATATAACCATATAACAATTACAGCACGGAAACAGGCCCTCTCGGCCCTTCCAGTCCGTGCCGACCATTTGTTTTCCCCTAGTCCCATCTACCTGCACTCAGACCATATCCCTCCATTCCCTTCCCGTCCATATACCTATCCACTTTACTTTTAAATGTTAAAATCGATCCTGCCTCCACCACTTCTGCTGGAAGCTCGTTCCACACAGCCACCACCCTCTGAGTAAAGAAGTTCCCCCTCACGTTACCCCTAAACTTCTGTCCCTTAATTCTCATGTCATGCCCTCTTGTTTGAATCTTCCCTACCCTCAATGGGAAAAGCTTATCCACGTCAACTCTGTCTATCCCTTTCATCATTTTAAAGACCTCAATCAAGTCCCCCCTTAACCTTCTGCGCTCCAAAGAATAAAGACCTAACTTGTTCAACCTTTCTCTGTAACATAGTTGCTGTAACCCAGGCAACATTCTAGTAAATCTCCTCTGAACTCTCTCTATTTTGTTGCCATCCTTCCTATAATTAGGCGACCAAAATTGTACACCATACTCCAGAATTGGTCTTACCAATGCCTTGTACAATTTTAACATTACTTCCCTACTCCTATATTAAATGCTCTGATTTATAAAGGCCAGCACACCAAAGGCTTTCTTTACCACCCTATCTACATGCGATTCCACCTTCAGGGAACTATGCACAGTTATTCCTAGATCTCTCTGTTCCACAGCATTCCTCAATTCCATACCATTTACCATGTACGTCCTATTTTGATTTGTCCTGCCAAGATGTAGCACTTCACACTTTAGCCATATGATATCTAGGGCTGAAAGATATCTAGATATCTAGATATGACTGCTAACCCATGTATCTTTGGGATGTGGGGGGAAACCAGGGCACCCGGGGGAAACCTGACAGTCATATCAAGAATGTGCAAACTCTATCGGTAGTGGTGGAGTTTGGAATTAAACCCAGATAGTTGGAGGAGTGAGGAGACGGCTCCACTAGCTCCCTGAATTTATCTTTAGTTTCTTAGTTTAGAGATACAGTGCTGAAACAGGCCCTTCAGCCCACTGAGTCCACACCGACCAGTGATCCCCGCACATTAACACAAGCCTACACACATTAGGCACAATTTACACTTATATCAAGTGTACAAACCCAAGCCGATTAACCAACAGACCTGTACGTCTTTGGAATGTGGGAAGATACTGAAGATCTCGGCGAAAACCCATGCAGTCACGGGGAAAACATACAAACTCCGTACAGACAGCACCGGTAGTCGGGATCGAGCCTGGGTCTGATGCTGCAAGCACCGTAAAGCAGCAACTCTACTGCTGCGCCACCTATCTCTTCATACTCAATACTGGCTCCCCTGGTCCACTCCCTCCCTACCTACACCCAAGACACCAGACATGCCCTCTATCATTTTGACAACTTCCAATTTCCTGACCCCCACCAACTCATCTTCACTCTGGACCTCCATCCGCCACCAGGAAGGTCTCATAACCCTCCTCTTCTTTCTGCAACAAAGATCCAATTAACTTATCTTCCACCAAGACTCTCATTTCGAAGACACTAGAAAAAAATATTTTTACCCTGTAAATTTATCTTTTCACTTCTCTCACTTCCCACGGATCAAAGGTGTAGTGATAAAAAGTATTTGTATGGGTCCTTGTTGATTGCATGAAAGATGGAAACACCATGGAAACAGACCCTTCAACCTACCTAGTCCACACTGGACCAGCGATCACCCATTCACTGTGTGATCCCACTCTTGCATTCACTCCCTACACACAATTAACTGACAAACCAGCAAGTCGTTGGGATGTGCGAGGAAATTGGAGCACTCGGTGGAAACACACTCAATCACAGTGAGAATGTGCAAACTCCACACAGACAGCAACTGAGGTCAGGATCAAACCCAGATCTCTGGTGCTATGAGGCATCAGCTCTGCCACTGTGCATGTTTAGTGATGCATGTCTTTATGTTTACTATGTGGAACAGTCTTTGTTCCAAACCTTCTCTGAAACCACTCCCCAATTCATTATTCATTACATCATTGGTGCTGCTTCCTGAACCTGTGCCGAACAGTGATGCAGTTGGTAGAGTTGCTGCCTCACAGCGCTAGACACCCGGGTTTGATCCTGACCTCGTGTTCTGTCTGTGTGGATTTAGAATGTTCTGCCTGTACCTACATGGGCTTCTTCTGGGTTACCTCCCACATCCCAAAGATGTGTGGGTTTGTGGTTTAATTGGCCTCTCTCAATTGAGACTAATATGCAGGGAGTAAGAAAGTGGGGTAACATAGAACTAATGTGAATGGGTGATCGATAGTTGGTGTGGACTCGGTGGGCCGAAGGACCTGTTTCCATACTGTATCTCTAAACTAAACTAGTCCATTTTAACATTTTCCCAACAAACCTCCAGTGCATTCTCAAATTCACTTGGCCCATTTCTGCCATTTCTCTCCCTTTTATAGATCTTTCTGTTCCCATCTCAGGAGTCAAACTATCCATTGACATTCACCATCAACCCACTGATTTCCACATCTATCTAGACTACTACTCTTCCCATCCTGTCTCTTGTAAGGATGCCATCCCTTCTCCCAGTTGGTTATTTCTGTCACATCTGTTCTCAGGATGAGGCCTTCCAATTCAGGACATGGGAAATGTCCCCCTTGCAGGGAAGCATGGCTTTCACTATGTGGTGGGAAAGAGACCCCTGTCACATTTCCTCAATTTCCTCCACTTCTCCATTAACCCCACCTCCCTCAAAACCGATGGGGCTCCCCTCATCCTATCTTTCACCCTCCCAGCCTCCACACCCGGCACATCATCCTTTGTTATTTCCACCGGGTGCAACGGAATTCCACCACAAGCCACATCTTCCCCTCTCCACCCCTTTCTGCCTTCCGCAGGTCCCTCTATCTCCGTGACTTCCCGATCCGCTCATCCCTCCTCACCCACCCACCCCCTCCCTGATCCCTGGCCCTTTCCAATGTGACAGTAGGGAGTGCAACACTTGTTCTTACACTTTCTCCCTCGCCACTTTCTCCCTGAGCTTACACAGGCCTTCCAGGTGAGACAGAGGTGCAGGCGCACCTCCTCCAAATTTGCCTCTTGTATTTGGTGCTCCCGATGTGGTCTCCACTCAGTGATATGTAGAGCAAATGCGCTCTGTCCACAAGAGCCAGCCCTGCTGCATGGCATCCCACCCTGTTCCCACACCAATCTGTCCACCCTTGACCTTCTCCATTGACCTTCTCCACTGCCACGGTGAGGTCCAACACAAACTAGGACAACAACTACTCATATTCCATCTGGGCAGTCTCCAACTCAATGGCATGAATATTGCCACCAACATAATTGAGGACCAGTCTCACCCCGGTCACTCCCTCCTCTCCCCTCTCCCATCAGATAAGAGGTACAGAAGTGTGAAAACACATCCCTCCACATTCAGGGGCAGTTTCTTCCCAGCTGTTATCAGGCAACTGAACCATCCTCCTGCTAGCTAGGGAGGCGTCCTGACCTCCATCTACCTCATTGACAACCATCAAACTATCTTCATCTTTTCACTGTACCTCGGTACATGTGACATTGAAGAAAAAGACCACCTGACATTAAAGATATCAATCTTGTACTAAAGAGTAATTAGAGAGCAGTCCTTCAGTGCTGTGGCGGGAGTGCCGGTCTACATTATGAACTTGAAATGATTTCTGTGGCCTTATAATTTAGAGGTGAGTACGTCACTAACTGGGTTAAGACTGATGGAAATTTAAAATGTTAAATCAATTTATGTGATCTTGGTCACAGAGGTTTTCTCTCTTTTAAGCTTCTTTCACTGTTTCAAACCGGCAACACAGTGCATGTTAACGTGGTTACATTTATTCTTATTACCCACTGGTGATTCTTGATCAAAAAACAATAATTCTGCAGCAACTTTTCCTACTGCTTTATACCCTGTGGTGTCGCTGCACAAGTTTTCCTGTTTAATGTTGATTTGTGTAGAAGATAAATGCCTCCATGCGGTTACATTTATTGGCACCAGGAAATTAGACTGTATTGGCCAATACCAACTTGCATTTACAGTATAAAGAATCTATTTATGCAAGTAGTCAGGTTTAGGTTTAGATAGATACAAAATGTTGGAGTAACTCAGCGGGTCAGGCAGCATCTCTGAAGAAAAAAGACAGGTGACGTTTCGGGTCGGAACTTTTCTTAAGACCCTTCTTAAGTCCCGACCCGAAACATCACTTCTCCTTTCTCTCCAGAGATGCTGTCTGACCCGCTGAGTTACTCCAGCACTCTGTGTCTATTTCTGGTATAAACCAAGATCTGCAGTTCTTTGTTTGTACATCTAGGTTTAGATTTATTATTGTCTTGTGAATCAAGGTTTAGTGAAAAGCTTTTACCCCAAACTCTTATCTTTTCACTCCTCTCACTTCCTACAAATCAAAGGTGCAGTGATAAGTATCTGAAGAAGGTCCTCGATCCGAAACGTCACCCATTGCTTCTACCCAGAGATGTTGCCTGTCCAGCTGAGTTACTCCAGCATTTCATGTCTATCTTTGGTATAAACCAGCATTTGCAGTTCCTTCCTACAGTATCCATATGGGTCCTGGTTGATTGTATGAATAATGGAAACACCATGAAAACAGACCATTCAACCTACAGAATCCTTTACAGTTCAGTTTAGTTTAATTTATTGTCACGTGTACTGAGGTACAGTGAAAAGCTTTTTGTTTACACAAATACAATAAAGCAAAAAACATGTAAAACAGTTAGAGTGAAGAACAGGATATCAGAGTGTAGTCTGATGAAGGGTCCCGACCCGAAATATCACCTATCCACATTCCGCAGGGATGTTGCCTGACCCACTGAGGTACTCCAACGCTCTGTGCCTTTTTTTGTAAACCAGCATCTGCAGTTCCTTGTTTCTGCAGAATATAGTTTCCCAGCATTGTAGCCCAATAGTTCCAGAGAAAAGTCCAATGTCCACAATAGGTTGGAAAGTCGGGGCTCTACCCTAGCTATTAGTCAACGTGATATTTTAAACTTGATTGGAGCTACCTGCTAGCACCAAAGGTCAACATTGCCACTTTCTTCTTGAGCACTTGTATTATTTTGACTCAGAAACCATTGAAGCTTGTGAAGGGCTGCAAGGTGGCACAGTTAGTAGAGCCCCTGCCTCATGGGACCAGTGACCTGAGTTCAATGGCAACCTCTGATGCTGTCTGTGTGCAGTTTGCATGTTTCCCTGTGATCACATGTGTTTCCTCCAGGTGATTTGGTTTCTTCCTACATCACAAAGGCGTGAGGGCTGGAAGGTTAATTGACTATTGTGAATTGTCCCTTGTGTGTAGGTGAGCGGTAGAATCTGGAGGGAGCTGATGAGAATAAAACGCGGCCAATAGGGCAGCACAGTGGCGCAGATGGTAGAGCTGCAGCCACACACTGCCAGAGACCCTGGTTTGACCCTAATCTTAGGTGCTGGCAGTGTGGAGTTTTAATTTTCTCCCTGTCACCTGCGTTTCCTCCGGGTGCTCCCAGTTTCTTCCCACATCCCACAGACGTCTAGGTATGTAGGTTAGTTGTCCTCTGCAAAAGAGAAATGCTTCTATCTAGTGCACAAGAAGTGGCTGAGAAATCGGGATAACATCGGACTAGTGTGAACAGGTCTTCTTCTTGTCGAGTCCACACACAAGATTACAAGTTGTTCAGCCAGAGCTGAACATACTTCTCGGCATCGGCAGACAATGGTGTCTGTCTTGTGTTTCTTGTGCTTAGTGGTGGAAAGATTAGTGGAAACAGGGCCGTGACGTGAACGCTCTTTCCTTGACTCCAGTGTGAACAGGTGTCATAGAGTGTTACAGCACGGAAACAGGCCCTTTGCCCCAACTTGAACACAACATGTCCCAGCTGTAGTAGTCCCACCTGCCTGTGTTGGGCCCATATCCCTCCAAACCTGTCCTATCCATGTACCTGTCTAATTTCTTAAACGTTGGGATCGTCCCTGCCTCAACCACCTGCTCTGGCAGGTATACCCATCACCCTTTGTGTGAAAAAGTTACCCCTCAAGTTCCTATTAAATATTTCCCCTTCACCTTAAACCTATGTCCTCTGGTCCTCGATTCACCTACTCTGGGCACGAGAGTTTGTGCATCTATCGGCTTCACCTCCGTGTTCACTGTTCAAGGTTGGCCATGGGTGGGCTTTTTAAAGTTCCCGCACTGAAACTCACCTGGGATTCCCTTCTTCCAGCCAATCCACTCAGTCGCTGCTCAGAACTGCTACGTCTCTTCCGACTGTGAGAAAAGGGTTAACAGACATGGTTGATTTAAACTAGGGATAGAAAAATATAGCTTAGAAAGAAATAAGGTGTCAGCAGAAACCAGACTGCTAGTAGAATAGAAAGTAACGATATATAGAACAGAGAGAAATTCGAGATAAAAAGTAACAAACAGATAGAAACCAGTATAAGCCTTTGACGTCAGGAGATGTTCCGAGACGTTCCTGGACTTTCTCGTGGGAATGTGGGCTTTATGTTATAATTAAAAAGAGGCAAAATGGTGAGAAAAGAGGGTGTGGCTATAATGTAATGAAATGTATAAAGATAGAATACATCCTGACCCTCGGTGTGTCTCTAGGGGACAGCAAAGGAGAGGCACCTATTCTGCAGAATATTATCTTAATAAAAACTTATTTGCCTGACTTTGTCTCTAAAGCGTTTGTGATTTTTTTATATCTCACACGACCTTCAGGTTAATTGTCGGCATGGACTTCAGTGGGCTGAAGGGCCAGTTTTCATGCTGTATCTCTAAACAATATAAATGGCTTTTACTTGGTTGGTGCTGATTTTGTGGGCTGAAGTGCCTGTTTCCCTGCTGGATGACTATCAAACGGGATCTCTTAAAGCTGATGTTACCTAATATTATTGCTACAGTACACTTAAGCGAGCCTTGCTATTTTTTAGTCACCAACCTCTCCAGCGTTCTCTGTTCTAATCCCAAACAGTGAATACAACTACTCATTTCGCAATGTTTTAAAATTTTATGATTCATATCTGTGAAATTTAATTTTATCACGGTCTCACTACACCCACCACCAATCCTCTCAATATTCCACCTCTCCTGTTGGAGAGCTCAGGCAATAAGCAGAAGCAGAGGAAAGGAGATGCATTGCAGAACCCTGACTGCACATAGCCTCATTCAACTAATATATAAACAGCAGGCAGAAAAGTGTACACTGGAATGAAATTGTTGAGAAAACCTGAATTGTAGATAAGACTTGAGTCACTCGATAACTGAAACAGACCACATTACTGAGCCAGAAAATTGCCCTTGTAATTTGAATTAAAGATGGTTGTTTTAATTGACAATTGACCTGATAATCATTATCGTACATTTTGGGGGCAAACAACGTTATTCGCTACGGTCCTAGATAACTAATCAATCCATAATGGATTTTTGCAGCATTAGAAAGGAAATCTTTCTAAATATTGTTAAATATGTAATTTGTTTTACCGACAGTTGTCTTTATAATGCTGAAACATGTTATCATTGAGAATGGTCGCACTCTATTTTATGTTACTCACTGCAGTCTCTGAGCAAATAAGCAGTTTCACTGCAGGGGGCTTCACTCTAAGTACATGCATCTTACTACAACAGGTTTAATTGAAGTTCCAGGTCTTTCTTTTAATAATTAATCCACATTCTGGTGAGATCAGCATTTTTGCCCACCTCCTAATTGACCTTGAGAAGTTGGAAATGTCTCATCCTTGAACCAAGGTTCTGCTTCTGGTGAAGGTTCTTCCACAGTGCTGGTGGGGTATTCAGATGAGTTTGAGTTTAGTTTACTGAGTTTAGTTTATTGTCACGATCCAGTTACAGTGAAGGACCGATGATGTATTTCCAAGTCTGGATGGTGTGTGACTTGGAGAGGAACTGATCGATGTACGTGGGGTGGTCTGGCCGGCAAGCTTGTGACACTTGATGGAGTCCAGGTCGGCAAGGAAGTGCTTATTGAAGGCATTGATCCGATGCGGCAGAATACTGTCGTGCTGTGGCTATCCCCCGGCAGCAGGCCTGGCTCGCCCACCGCAGAACCGGGAAACCGACCTGAAGAGGGAAGCTGCCGAGCCCGACCCCTGCTCATCCCTGAGGTCCGGAGAACCAGGGATGAGGGTGCAGGGAGTCAGTGATGGCAGATGCAAGAATAAAAGGGCCCATGAAAGGAATCGGGGTCTTACCTGCTGCGCTTTCAAGGTCCTGTGCAAGGTGTCCCGTGAGAATAAAGGCTGAATGGTGGACCGGCAAGGAGCCGGTTTGCTGGCCGATCCAGATCGAGATGATGGCTGCAACGGGCATTTATGGCCAGCTGCAGCTTGGCCTTTGAAAATGGTGTCAACGCCTGTCAACTCTTGTATATACTGTAGACACAAAAAGCTGGTGTAACTCAGCGGGACAGGCAGCATCTCTGGAGAGAAGGACTGGTGATGGTTTCGGTTGAGACCCTTCGTCAGACTGGGTCCCTTCTTCCGGAGCCTGAAGAAGTGTCGCAACCCGAACGTCACCCTTTCCTTCTCTCCAGAGATGCTGCCTGCCTCGCTGAGTTCCACCAGCTTTTTCTTTCTATCTTTGGTTCAAACCAGCATCTGCAGTTCCTTCCTACACAACTCCCGTATATGGTCTCAGTGGGCTATTTCTGTTCACTTAATTGCGGATTGTGCTTATGTATAGCGATCATCTACTGAACAGCATGCAAGAAAAAAAAATCACTGTACCTAATGCATGCGATAATAAAGAACCAATGAACCTAAAAGAATCTATAGATGTGCCTGCTGTCCTCATGCTTCTTGGTGGAGGTTGCAGGTTTGGGAGTTACTTGGGTGAGTAACTGCAATACAGTTTGTAGATGATACACATTGCTGTCATTGTGCACCAGTGATGGAGGGAATGAATGTACAGGGTGGTCAATGGGACATGGTCAAGTAGACTGCTTTATCCCGAATCTGCATAATGTGTGATAGTTTCATTATAAATTCATCCCATGGCGATCAAATGCTTTGGGTTTGGGTTTGGGATGGAGAATAAACCATCCTGTCAATAAGATGGTCCCAACATCACATAAAAATGAGACCATTGATGCAAAATCACCTTCAAAAGCAGTTGCCTAACCACGTTGTCTTGATCTTCGACTTCTAACGTTGCCACTTGGAACCATCACTTTCAATTGCTTACTGTTCAATCGACTCAAATTTCAATGATTAAAATAATCAATGTGTGGGAGTTTTCTAACTACAAAAACCCTGGCAGGGAATCTTGGAGTGCATACAGAAATGCTGAATTTGCTGGTTTACGTGATCTTTTTCATAATTAATCTCAATGGCTGGAAAGATATGCTCGGCATTCAGGAAACAGTCTGCTTGGTGGGAGTACAAACCTTGGAGTGTGTGAATAGAATTAAGATTCAGAGTTGGCACATAGGCACCGCCAACAGAGTTGGCATTTATAGCTCGTCTGTGGGTGTCCCCTGGAAGGTAGAGTTGAAGATCTTCTTTCATAATATATTTCAGCGGTTTCCTACAAAAAATTAGAGGACAATTAACATTTAACACGTTGACTTGGGGACTGGAGCGATATTTAGATCTAACCTTTAATTTAGACTTTAGAGTTAGGGCATGGAAATAGGCCCTTTGGCCCACTGAGCCCGCGATGACCAGCGATCACCCCGTACACAAACCTACACGCACAACTTACTGAAGCCGATTAACCTTCAAAAACCTTACGCATTTAGAGTGTGGGAGTAAACCGGAGCACCCGGAGAAAACCCACATGGTCACAGGTAGAATGTACAAATTCCATACAATCAGTACCTGTAGTCAGGATCGAACCCGGGTCTATGGCACTCTCAGGCAGCAACTCACCGCTGCGCCACCATGCCACCCATAGGTGTCACAACTATTAGAGTCACTGCCTCACGGCTCCAGCGACCAAGGTTGAATCCTGACATTTGGTGCTGTTTGTGTGGAATTTGCACACTCTCTTTGTGACCATGTGAATTTTCCTTGGGTGCCTGTTTACTCCCTCATCCCAAAGACATGTGGCTTGGTAGGTTAACTGGTCACTGTGAATTTGCCCAAATGTGTAGATGGGTGCTCCACATCAGGGACAGTTGATGGGAATGTGTGGAGAATGAAGTGAGATTCAGGTAAGAGGGTGTAAATGGATCCTTGATTTTTGTTGTTGATTTGGTGAACCAAAGGGCCTGTTTCTGTGCTGTACGATTCCATGATATTATAGCCAGAGACTTAATGCTAAGTATCCCCACAAGCTCTGGGAGTAAGCTGCTAGCTAAAGAGAGACAGAGAGAAATGCTGAGACCAGGAGAACAAAGAAGCACTGTGAGAATGATTACGTGATTGACTTCTGGTGAGAGAGCATAGCTGAAGGTAACTTTGTGGCTATGTAGTGTGGCCTGGAGAAGATAAGGTGTCTGGGAACGGCCATTTTGCAAAGGGACTGTATGATGAGAATGGAAATATGAACAGGCAGCATAATTAAGAACTCTCTAGCCTGATAAGGAACAAATATATGTTTTGTGTATTCAGCAATTGGATGAGTGACAACTTGAAATGATTCACCAGATTTGTGAGTCTTGGGTTAGAACAAAGGCTTCCTATAGAAGATTGAAGGAAAAATTAGTATAGAGGAAGGGCGGTCCAATACTTCAGCAGAGATAACCCAGGAATAACCATCACAAGAAGGAAGGACCTGAGTTTGAAGCTCAGAGAACACTGCCTTCTACCAACAGAGTGAATGTGGCTAATTGACCAATAGAGGTAATACAGTATGTGTGTCCAAGTCGTGGGTTTTGTGATTTAGTTTAAGAAATGTTAATTTGGAATAGTAAAGCAAATGGAAAGTTATTAGTAGGAAATGGTTTGCATTTATGCTTATTGTAAGTAACTGAAGTTTAATAAAGATTAAGTTGTGCTAAACATTGGTTTAGTCTTTTGTTTGACACATGAGTTGATAGCTTATAGAGTTAATAGGGTCAACAATAGTTGCACATGGTGACGCAGCGGTAGCTGCCTTACAGCGTTTGCAGCACCAGAGACCCGGGTTTGATCCCGAGTAGGGTTGCTGTCTGTATGGAGTTTGTACGTTCTCCTCGTGACTGCATGGGTTTTCTCCAAGTTTTTCGATTTCCTCCCACACTCCCACAAAGAAGTACAGGTATGCAGATTAATTGGCTTGGTGTAAGTGTAAAATTGTCCCTCGTATGTGTAGGATATTGTTAGTGTGCGGGGTTCGCTGGTCAGTGTGGACTTGGTGGGCAGAAGGGCCTGTTTCCACCCTGTTTCTCTAAACTAAACCAAACTAAATATAACCTCATTTGGAAGAGTGACTTCCTTCTCTAGTCTGTTGGGCATTTATGACAGATGTGCAAAATTATTCCCAACTAACTTAAAAAAATTTTTTTTTCAATGAAATTCAAAGTCGTTCACTGCTTTCAATTCACGCTCAATGGATTATTAGTCCACAACATATTGCTGTGCTCTGATGAAAATAAAATGACTGGAATGGCTTTATGAAGGAAAGGAGTATCCCAATTCAATATATTGCTTTCTTCCAGTGCATCCAATATGAAGTGATTTCAGAGCCTCTTATAAGAAGTTATTGAATAATGGACATGTGCATTCATATCTTCATCTATTAATTTTTCAGGGGATGAGTGACATTTTTATATTTTTATGGTCAGATATTAAAGCTCTGATCAAGGTGACACTGACATAAATGGAACTGTTCTTCATCCACAGTGTATCAACTGGGTGAATTGGATTATACTGCAGCATCTTGAGGAAGATTTGATGTGTTCTCGGGCCAATTCTTCAATCAACATCTAGTCATTATGTTACTGCTGTTATAATGTAGGTTACAAAGGAGGCAAACTGTACACAGGGTATTTCTACAAGCAGCAACGCCCAGGCAATTCTTTGTTGGGTAATGAATAAAAATTAGCTGTTAGACACAAAAATGCTGGAGTGGGTCAGGCAGCATCTCTGGAGAAAAGCAATGGGTGACGTATCCCAGCCCAAAGATCAGCCATCCTTTTTCTCCAGAGATGCTGCGTGACACTCTGTTACTCCAGCAATCTGTGTCTATCTTCGGTATAAACCAGCATCTGCAGTTCCTTTCTACACAAAGATTAGATGTTCTTCTTTTCTTCTCTACCACACATGATCCTTCACATTCGGCTATGTGGACAGTCAAAAGTTGGATCTCAAGTCTCATCTGAAAGATGCCACCTCCGACATCGGATTACATTCTCATGTCTTTAGAGCAACCTGTAAATGTCGGTCCAAAGCTTTGAGCACTTTTGGAACTCAGTAAAATCAAAGAAGTATTTGAAGTGGTGGCTATCATCTGAAATCTGCTCCCCAAACTATTTGTGTAGGAGGGAACTACAGATGCTGGTTTACACCGAAGATAGACACAAAATGCTGGAGTAACTCAGCGGGATGGACAGCATCTCTGGAGAGAAGGAACGGGTGACGTTTTGGGTCGAGATCCTTCTTTAGACTGAGACCCAAACTCTTTCCTCTTCTTCAACATTGTCTCCAAGAGTGCCATTAATGTGCAGGAGTGATATCCCTTGGCATGACTTAGGCAGCACAGTGACGGAGCAGTTAGTTCCCCTGCCTCATGGCTCCAGAGATCTGGCTTCAATCCTGGCCTCCAGCACTGCCTGTGTGGAGTTTGCATGGTCTTCTGAAGACCATTCATGTTTCTCCTGAGTGCTTTGGTTTCAATGTTCAATGCGTGGTATAGAGAAGCTGGGGATAGTCCTCCTAACAGCTGTGTTATTGAAGTGTTGAAAATATGCACGGTAAATAAAGATGAGCCATCTTCAGAAGCAGAAGGTATGGTAATGAGTGGACGTAAACTTAAAATCTAAATACTATTACTAAAACTCTCATCTTGTCCTCTTCCGGTTTGCATTGTTTTTAAATTTGTGCCAAAACAAGCCCCCATAGCACTACAATATTTTGCCACCTTCCTCGTCATTCTCCTGTGCTGCAAGTCAAATAAGTTTTGTTCCGATCGGTGAAATAGTACAAATGTTGTGAAGGCGGTGCTGGCTCGAAGGGCCGAATGGCCTCCTCCTGCACCTATGTAAGGTTTAAAAATCATAAAAACCACCCCTTCCGGCATCCGTTGTCAATCACGGTGGTGAGGAGAATAAAAAGCTGAAGGATCGCAGTATGTTGAGCAGCGTGTGTGTGTAGAGAGCACCTTGCGGAGAGTGAGCAGCGTGCGGGCTGCTTCTGCGGAGACCAGCGTGACCAGCCGGGAGCTGCTGAGTTGAACCGGAAGCCTCTGAGTGAAACCGGAGTGGGACCATGAGCTGATGCATGAGGCCGAAAGCTGAAGGTGTGGGGTGAGCAGAGTGCAAGCTGTGTCTACTGTGATCACACTGCCCTCCCCCCCCCCAATCCCCCTTCCCCCACCCCCTTCCCCAACTCCACCCGGGTCTCCGGCGCTGCAAGCGCTGTAAGGCAACATCTCTACCGCTGTTCCACTGTGCCGATGCTGGAGCTATTTAAAGAAGTAGTGAATTGATTGTTGGAAGATCATGGAATTGAGGGCTATGGGAAACTGGTGCAGAAATGGAGGTGAACAGATCAGCCAAGATCATATTCATAGGTCAGACGAGCAGAATTAGGCCTACAGCCCTTCGAGTCTACTCCACCATTCAATCGTAGCTGATCTATCTTTCCCTCTCAACCCCATTCGCTTGCCTTCTCCCCATAACCTTTGACACCCATATTGCGCGACAGGGCAGGTGTGAGAGATCATGTGGCCTATTATTTCTTATGATCCTATTTCATGTACATCTCCAGTTCAGATTCCATTTAAATTTAATAGTGTTTCTTTTAAAATTCTGTTTGAAATTTTCATATCTTGCAACAAAAGCACTGACTAATCAGAACTTTTCACTTATCCCTGCTCTGAGCCCTCCTTATCAGAGACAGTTACACACTTGTTTACTTCCAAATACAGATTAAACCTCCACATGAATCAATCAACTCCTTGGGTACGTCAAGCAAAGAAAACACACAGTGTGAAAACAAATCTATTAGGTTTGTGTTCACTGCAATGCCAGATAACACTGTGGATTAGTTTGCCTAAGACTGAAGGCAATTAAATATGTCAACAGTGCTTGTCTTCGACAAGCTCAGAGCTCTAGAGTGGACCATGGACTTATTAGGATGAGCTGTCTGCAGTTCCACATTCAGTGTCAGCTATGACCGAGCTAGTAGCATCCTGGCCTGGAAATTAGACTTAGTAAATTTCCTAGTAAATCTTGCAGATAACTGTCAAACCCCAGAGAACTGGGCAGCATGGTGGCGCAGCGGTAGAGTTGGTGCCTTACCGTGCTTACAGCGCCAGAGACCCGGGTTCGATCCTGACCATGGATGCTGTTGTACGGAGTTTGTTCGTTCTCCCAGTGACTGAGTGGGATTTCGCCGAGATCTTCCACTCTAAAGACATACAGGTTTATGGATTAATTGGCTTGGTGTAAGTGTAAATTGTCCCTAGTGTGTGTGTGTACGATATGTTAATGAGCGGGGATCGCTGGTCAGTGTGGACTCGGTGTGCCGAAAGACCGGTTTCGGTGCTATATCTCTAAACTAAACTAAAAAGAACAATATTTCAGGAGGAAGCTCCAATATCAGAACTACAAAGTATTTAAGGAGGTGACACAAGGAACTGAAGAACTTTATTCCCCAAATAAAGACATAAAGTGCTGGAGTAATTCAACAGGTCAAGCAGCATCTCTGGGAAACATGAATAGGTGATGATAGACACAAAGTGCTGGAGTAACTCAGCAGATCACCACCACCAGGTGGCTGCCTCGCCAACAGTCTGTCGTCCTTTTCCTTGTTTGATGTTTTTTAGTATGCGTTAAATATATGTTTTAGTGTCCTTTAGCTTTGTTTTATGTGGGACGTGGGGGCGGTTGGGGGCAACTTTTTTTTAATCGCTTGCCTCGACGGAGATGCGATTTCTTTCCGTGTTGTATCTCCCTCCGCACTGTGGCCTAACATCGAGGAGGTGGCGGTGCCTGGGGACTTTAACATCGTGGAGCTCGCGGTCCCTGGTTAGGGGATCGACTTCAGGAGCTCCAGGCCGCAGGAGCTTTGACCGTCCTGATCGCGGGAGCTACGACCGCCCCAATGCCTCGGTCGCCCTGACTGCGGATGGTTCGACTGCCCTGACCACGGGAGAATAAAACGTGAAGAAGATTAGACTTTATTGCATTCCATCACAGTGAGGAACGTGGGGAATCTGCTGTGGTGGATGTTTATTTAACTTTGATGTAGTTCTGTGTCTTGTTGTCTTTTATAGTATGACTGTATGGTAAATTGAGTTTCACTGTACCTTAATTGGTACACGTGACAATAAAATACCGTTGAACCTTTTATACCTTTGGGTCAGGCAGCATCTCTGGACAAAAAGAATGGATGATGTTTCGGGTCGGAACCCTTCTTCAGACTGTTTTCGGACCCAAAGATGCTGCTTGATCCGCTGAGTTAATCCAGCACTTTGTGTCCATCTAGCATCTGCACTTCCTTCCCACACATGAATAGGTGACGTATTGGGCTGGAACACTTCTTCACCCAAACCTAAATGTCACCTATTCATGTTCTCCTGAGATGCTGCATGACCGGCTGAGTTACTCCAACACTTTGTGTCTATACAAAGTAAACCATTCTGTTTATCTTTCCACAGGCGCTCTCTGACCTGTTTCTAGCATTTTGTTTTTCCATTTTACGAAACTATTTTGATTAAAAAAAAATTCCAACAGGCAATCACAACAAGACAGAAGGAAGCTGTTCTGCCTATCGTGGCCATGAAACTACTATCCAGTGAGTCAGTTTGCAGAGCATTCTCCTTCACTGAAGCCCCGAGCTATAACACAAGAAGTGTCAGTGAGTCAAGTCGAGTTTATTGTTGTACGGTGAGGTACAAGTGCAATGAAATATCTTGTTTGCAGCAACATTACCAGCATGTAGACTCAGACAAACACACAAAAATAAATTATCCATAAATTATAAATAAATTATACATAAATCAGGGTGGCACTGTGGCGCAGCGGTAGAGTTGCTGCCTTAGATCCAACGCCAGAGATCCAGGTTCGATTCCTCCTCCCCATGACCCTGTGGGTATTCTCTGGTTTCCTCCTATATTCCAAAGACATGCAGGTTTGTAGGTTAGTTGGCTTCTTTAAATTGTCCCTAGTGTGTAGGACTAGAACTAGTGCAAGGGCGATCGTTGGTTGGTGCGGATTCGATGGGCTGAAGGACCTGTTTCCACACTGCATTACATTAAACTAAACTATACAATTTCTAAAAGAAAGGAAACTGCACTAAGCAAAACTAATATATTTGTGAAAAATACAATAAGAACAAAAAACAAGTTCATGGTAGTGCTCGAGGTGGTCAGTGGTGATGTATTGAATGGAAGTAGGATTAGGCGTGCAGGTGGGTTCAGGAACCTGATAGTAATAGGAAAGAAGCTGTTCCTGAACTTGGTGGTGTGGGACTTCAGACTTCTGCATCTCCTGTCCGATGGTAGTAGCGAGAAGAGAACATGGCCAGGATGGTGGGGATCCTTGATGATAGATAGTGCCTTCATCAGGCAGCAACTCCTGTAGATGGCCCTGATGGAGAGGAGGGTTGTGCCTGTGATGGACCTTGTTGAGTTCACCATTCTCTGCACCATTAATAAGAGGCTCCATCTACCCTCTCATGTGGATGGATTACCCACCACAATCTTTTCTACTTTGAGGAAGAGTAGGTGAGTTGTCTGGTGTCCACATTCATCTTTGTTTACTGGTGTCCTATCCAACATTTGTCTTTCAACCAACAACACTGAGCCAGATTGTCTGATCATTATCATGGTACCATTGGTGGTTTGCTGTGTGTTCTCCCTGTGATAGCAGTGATTTTTCCCTTAAATGTGGAATCACTTTTCAAAATCATGAGGTTATGAAACCAATGTAAATGTTCAAGTTTAGGATTGGGTTTAGGTTTATTATTGTCACGTGTATCGAGGTTCAGTGAAAAGAATTTAATTTCCAATTAAATCACACAACATTGTACATGAATACAATCAAAGTGCAATAGGTAGAGCAAAGAGCAAAAATATAGTGCAGAATAGGTAGAGCAACGTGTAGAATATCGTTACAAAATGCTGGAGTAACTCAACGGGACAGGCAGCATCTCTGGAGAGAAGGAATGGGTGACGTTTTGGGTCAAGTCCCTCCTTCAGACTGAAGTGCAGTGAAGAAGTGTAGAATATAGTTCTCAACATTGTAATGGAAAAGTTTGAGGGGAAAAGTCCAATATCTGCCATGTTGTAGGACTGTATCCTAACTTAGTTTGGTTTAGTTTAGAGATACAGCGGGGAAACAGCCCATTCGGCCCACCGAGTCCATGCTGTCCACCACTCACCCCTTAAACTAATACTATCCAACACACTTGGGACAATTTACAATTTTACCGAAGCCAATTAATCTACAACTGTACGTCTTTGGTGTGTGGGTGGAAACCTGAGCACCTGGAGAAAACTAGGTTACAGGGAGAATGTACATACTCGGTACAGGCAACACTCGTAGTCAGGATCGAACCCAAGTCTCTGGTGCTATAAGGCAGCAACACTGCTGCTGCGCCACCGTGCCATACTTATGGAAGGACTGTTCAGAAGCTTGATAACAGAGGGGAAGAAGCTGTTTCTGAGTCTGGTGGTGGGTGGTTTTTAAGCTTCTGTACCTTCTGCCTGATGGGAGTGGGGAGCAAGGAGAAGAAGGAATGAACGAGGCGGGAAAGATCCTTGATGTTGTTTGCTTCTTTCCTGAGGCAGCGTGAAGCGTAGCTGGAGCCAATTCTTATTCACTTTTTTTAAATTGCCCAAAACATTGGAATAAAGTTTCAGATTGCTTATTAAATGGATCATAGAATGTCACAAAACAAATCACATTAAGCATCGGGTAAATATCATGGGTGTCATTAGAGAGCAGGTCGAAGAAGGTTGACCAAAGATGCAGTTGTTAAAGCATTGGTTGACTGAGCTGAAGGGGAACTTTTTGCGCTGTAAAATGTGCTTTAATCTATGCGCTGGGTGGTTTAAAAATAGGGCCTCAATAAACAGCTTCAGTCACAGCACATTAGCTTTTGCAATAAATGTACCTTGCTATTAAATCAGAAGAAATGACTCTGCACACACCAGGGAGCAATGGTTGGGGCTGTTTGGTTTGACCATAAACAGCAGCACGATAAAGCTGGAATCACAATGTGCTCTGCGGTGTAAATAATCTTGTTTAACGAATACATTTCTCTGGCTGGATTTAATACAACTGGGTAAACTGTGCTAAGAACATTAATATGCAAGCACTTTACCCAATGTAACGAGGCGCTGTTCTTCACTCTCCTCGTACAGCTTGAGAAAGAGAATGGGGGGTTCCTCAGCAGCGCTCCCTTAGAAGGGTCTCGACCCGAAACGTCACCCATTCCTTCTCTCCAGAGATGCTGCCTGTCCCGCTGAGTTACTCCAGCATTTTGTGTCTACCTTAGATTTAAACCAGCATCTGCAGTACTTTCCATCGCACTCTCTTAATCTTCAGTCATCAGTCTTCAGTTCAGTTTATTGTCACGTGTACTGAGGTACACGAACAACAGCCTAACAACAGTGTCTGGGCCCGGTGGAATGGGATGGTTGGAATTTAGCCCACCTTCATTACATGCAAGTAAGGATTTCATTGTTCTATCTGGGACATATGACAATAAAACATTTTTGACTCTCTTGACTGCTGTTGGAAAATGCCAGTGGGTTGAAATAAATGTCTGGATGAGTAAGGCAACAGATGTCTGTTTGCTGTGGAGTGCAGGAGACCTTTCAATCTCCAGAATGCAATTGGCCAAGAAATTGAATTCCTCCGAAATCAGTGTCCGTGAGACACCTGTGGAAGTTTCACCTTATGAATCCCACATCTGCAGTTCACCTGATTGATATCATTAGAGCATCCAGTCAGGAACACTGGCTCTGTTCATTGCATTTTTGCACATTTGTAGGTAAAATGAGAGTATAACAAATAGATGAAACTAGGAACTGCACTGCTGGGAAGAGAGAAAATGCTGGAGTAACTCAGCGAGTCAGGCATCCCTGGAGAACATGGATTGGTGACGTTTCAGATCGCGACCCTTCTTCAGACTGGATATAAAAAATAGAAGCTGGAATAGGCCAGTTGGCCTCTCGCATTGGCTCTGTCATTCAATGAGACCATGCTGACATTTTAATTCAGTGCTACCTATACTAAACCAAGTACAGTGGCGCAGCTGGTAGAGTTGCTGCCTCAGGGCTCCAGAGACCCAGGTTCAATCCTGACCTAGGGTGCTGTCTGTGTAGAATTTGCATGTTCAGTCCGTGACAGTGTGAGTTCTTTCTGAGTGTCCCAGTTTCCTCCCACATCCCAGATACATGCTGGTTTGTAGGTGAAGTGTCCCTAGTGTATAGGGAGTGGATGTGAAAGTGGGATAAGAGAGCAAAGTTTTATTAAGGGGAGATCTTGCCTTGCTAACCTGTTTGAGTTCTTTGAAAAAGTAAAACAAGCAGGATAGACAGGAAAGACAGTGGATGTCGTTTACTTGGATTTTCAGAAGGCCTTTGATAATGTGCTGCATGTGAGGCTGCCAAACAAGATAGGAGCCCATGGTATTGTAGGCAAGGTACCAGCGGATGAAAGATTGGGTTACTGGCAGAAGGCAAAGGGTGGGAATATAAGGGGCCTTTTCAAGTTGGCTATGAAAAGCAATACTGTTGACTATGGTTGACTGTTCATACTGTTGACTATGGTGTTCCGCAAGGGTTGGTGTTGGGTCTGCTACTTTTCACTATACTGTATATATTAATGATCTGGATGATAGCATTGGTGGCTTTGCGGCCATGTTTGCGGATGATACGCAGATAGTTGGAGGGGCAGATAGTGTTGAGGAAGCAGGGAGTCTGCAGAAGGACTTGGGCATGTGTGGAGAATGGGCAGAGAAGTGGCGGATGGAATACAGCAAAGTATACGGTCCTGCACTTTGGTAGAAGGTAGAACGAATAAATGGGTAGAGGATTCAGAAATCAAATCTGCTAAAGGACTTGGTAATGCTGGTGCAGGTTTCCCAAAAGGTTCATTCACAGGTTGAGTCGACACTGAGAAAGGCAAATGCAATGATAGTATTCATTTCAAGAGGATTAAAATATAAAATTAGATGTAATGCTGAGGCAGAGATTCAACCTCTGTGAGCAATAACAGTAAAATTAATTAGGACAGTGAAAATAGTTGGAGAACTGGCGTGTGGAGGGATGGAGAGAGAGGCAAAGCAAAGGTTACTTGAAGTTGGAGAAATCATTGTACACACCACTGGGTTGTGAGCTGCCCAAGTGAAATATGAGACGCTGTTCCTATTTTTAACTGTTTGTATTCCTCATTGTCACCTTCCCCTCAGCCAACAATGAACCATCTACAGTTCCTTAATCAGCATCTGCTTTGTTCTGTGTTTTCAGACCTTCCCCTTCCATATCTCATTTCCTTCTCCCCTGACTCTCCCAAAACGTCACCCATTCCTTCTCCCCAGAGATGCTGCTGAATTACGCCAGCATTTTGTGTCTACGTCAAAATGCTTCTGAAATGGTGTGATAGTAACCTGTTTACAGAAAAAGCAAATAATGCTTTTAGATTGAAGGCAAATTCTTCAGGGTGATTTTTTTTACGTGTCCTGGGATCGTCGCTGAGTGTGTGTATGTGTGTGTGGGGGGGGGGGGGCGTGGCTGCGATGACGCCACTTCCATAAATGCCGCTCTGATCCCTGCTAATGGCTGAGTTACTTCAGCTTTTGATGTCTATCTCCTGTTAATAGCAGGCAGGTAACCAGGAGCTGAAGACCAGCACCATGGACAGCGACTGCCTGGAGCAACAGCTGAGCCCAATAAACTGGGGGTACACAAAAGGCTGGAGAAACTCAGTGGGTGCAGCAGCATCTAAGGAGCGAAGGAGATAGGCGACGTTTCGGGTCGAGACCCTTCTTCAGACTGGTCAGGGATCAGGGAAACGAGAGATATAGACGGTGATGTGGAGAGATAAAGAACAATGAATGAAAGATATGCAAAAAAGTATCGATGATAAAGGGAACATGCCATTGCTAGCTGTTTGCAGTGTGAAAATGAGAAGCTAGTGCGACTAGGGTGGGGTAGAGAGATGGAGAGAGAGGGAATGCCAGGGCCCGAGGGCTGAGGGAGAGGTGGGAAGGGGAGGAGACAGCAAGGGTTAACAGAATTGAGAAAATTCAATGTTCAAGCCCAGAGGATGCAGACTTCCCAAGCGGAATATGAGGTGCTGTTCTCCAACTTGCGGTGTTGCTCACTCTGGCCGTGGAGGAGGCCCAGGACCGAGAGGTCGGATACGGAATGGGAGGGGGAGTTGAAGTGCTGAGCCACCGGGAGGTTGGGTTGGTTATTGTGGACCGAGCGGAGGTGTTCGGCGAAACAATCGCCAAGCCTCCGCTTGGTCTCACCGATATAGATCATTTGGCATCTGGAGCAGCGGATGCAGTAGATGAGGTTGGAGGAGGTGCAGGTGAACCTCTGTCGGACCTGGAAGGACTGCTTGGGTCCCTGAAAGGAGTGGAGGGGGGAGGTGAAGGGACAAGTGTAGCATTTCTTGCGGTTGCAAGGGAAAGTGCCCGGGGAAGGGGTAGAGCGGGAGCGAAGGAAAGAATTGACAAGGGAGTTGCGGAGGGAGCGGTCTTTGCGGAAGGCAGACAGGGGGGGAGATGGGAAGATGTGGCGGGTGGAGGGGTCACTTGGAGGTGGCGAAACTGGCGAAGGACTATGTATCTCCCAATAAACTGGGATTGGATCAACTCTCCTGCACCATGACAAGGGAGGGAGAGAAAGGAAGGAGGCAGGAGGAAAGGGGGAGAGGGGAATAGATGGCATAGGCCATTCTGCCCTTCGAGACAGCACCACCATTCAATATGATCATGGCTGATCATCCAAAATCAGTACCTCGTTCCGGCCTATTCCCCATATCCCTTGATTCCCTTAGTCATAAGAGTTACATCTAACGCTCTCTTGACATTAGAGGAAGTGATGAAGAGAGGGAGGAAGAGAGAGAAGGAGAGAGGGAGAAAGAGAGAGAGTTGGAGAGGGAGGGACAATGTTTTGTTGCTTTCCATTCCACACTTTCACTTGTTGCACCACCTGAATACTTGCTTTAATGCTTTAACAATTATGTAAACAACATCAAGCTATCAGAGGCATTTTTCAGCCACAGGCCCACAGAGTGATACAGTGATACCTGTAACTATCTTAAACCTAATCGAACAGTGGTCACTGGTCCCAAATTACACACTTCTTGAAGCGTAGTCAGAGCTGTAATATAGGAATCAGGATGACCATCCATGCTTACCAAGGTCCCACACATGGCAACGATGACACTGCCTGATAATGAATGACGCATCAATGTTGTCCAGTGACACAGGGATAATTCCTCTTCTCTTTTAAAATAGTCCAGGGAAACTTCAAATTCCACGAGATCTTCAGATTAATCCTTCATCTGAAAGATCAGACAGCGTGAATGAGATGGTGTGAGCTTAAAAGAAGAGCAGGAACAGAGAGTGATTTTGAAGACTTACCATATAACCATATAACAATTACAGCACGGAGACAGGCCGTTTTCCCCTAGTCCCATCTACCTGCACTCAGACCATACCCCTCCATTCCCTTCACGTCCATATACCTATCCACTTTACTTTTAAATGTTAAAATCGATTCTGCCTCCACCACCTCTGCTGGAAGCTCATTCCACACAGCCACCACCCTCTGAGTAAAGAAGTTCCCCCTCACGTTACCCCTAAACTTCTGTCCCTTAATTCTCATGTCTTAAAATAGCACCACAACGTTTTGGCTTAATCATAAGTTTGGTGGCCACCTTCTATCTGGAGGTTGTTGTGAGTTTTCTTGGGATGTCTTCTTGGGTTTTCTTTGGATTTCTTGGGATGGGATAAAAGGATTGGACAAGCTAGATGCAGGAAAAATGTTCCCAATGTTGGGCGAGTCCAGAACCAGGGGCCACAGTCTTAGAATAAAGGGGAAGCCATTTAAGATTCAGGTGAGAAAACACTTTTTCACTCAGAGAGTTGTGAATTTGTGGAATTCCCTGCCACAGAGGGCAGTGAGACCAAGTCACTGGATGGATAAGAGAGAGCTTAGATAGAGCTCTCGGGACTAGTGGAACCAAGGGATATGGGGAGAAGGCAGGCACGAGTTATTGATTGGGGACGATCAGCCACGATCACAATGAATGGCGGTGCTGGCTCGACGGGCCGCGTGGTCTCCTCCTGCACCTATTTTCTATGTTTCTATGTTTCTATGTTGGGAGACCTTGGCATATTACAGCCATCCAGTTAGTAGATACGACACACACACTGCCCATAGTGTGCATCAGTGGTGGGAACATTAAATGCTCAATATAATTGAGTACAATGGTCAATAAGCTGCGTTAAACAGAGGGCTGTGGAGGCCAACTCAGTGGATATTTTTAAGGCAGAGATAGATAGATTCCTGATTAGTGTCAGGGGTTATAGGAGAAGGCAGGAGAATGGGGTTTGGAGAGATAGATCAGACAAAATTGAATGGCGGAGTAGACGTCATGGGCCGAATGGCCTAATTCTTCCCCTATCATTTATGATCTTATGATCTTTAGACTTTACTTTTTTTAGAGATACAGCGCAGAGACAGGTTTTTGGCACACTGAGTCCACGCTGACCAGCGATCACCCTGTGCAGTGACCGACACACACTAGGGACAATTTTTACTACCTACGAACCTGTACGTCTTTGGAGTGTGGGAGGAAACCCAGAGCACCCGGAGTAAACCCAGGAAGAATGTGCAAACTCCGTACAGCCAACACCAGTAATCAGGATCGAACCCGGGTCTCTGGCGCTATAAGGCAGCAACTCTACTGTTGTGCCACTGAGCTGCCTCTAATAAAATTCTTGATAAAATGTTGGTAAATCTTGATAAACCTTGAAAATATTCTTATGGGTCTCAGCTGGAATATTGTGTTCATTTTTGGGCACCACATTTTAGGAAGGACGTGAAAGTCATTCAAGAGGGTGGAGGTGAGGTTGACTGGAAAGGTAGCAGGAACGAGGGTATATGGAAAAAGCAGCATGTTCTCACTGGGGTGGAGAAGGTTGCGAGAAATTTGATAAAACTGTTTAAGTTGTAATTGCTTTTTGGGGAGGTGTAATTCTTCTAGTTAGGCCAGGAACCAGAAGACACAGAATTAAGATAATGTACAAAAATACCTGTGGTGATCAAGGAAATTATTTTTTGAGATTTTGTGTGCGAGGCAACTTGAAGTGGTAATCAGGGAAGGAGATTCATATTTTCTTTTGTCTAGGAGGAGGCCATTCAGCCCACTGAATCTACGCCATGTTCTCTCTCACATGCGTGTTAACTTTCCCCTGATTCTCCTGCCACCCACTGACACTAATGGGATGTTGGAGGTTACTGGAGCACTTGAAGGTCAGAGGGAGAATGTGCAAACACCACACAAGAAAACCCGAGATCAAGAGGCAAGAGTCAAGTGTTTTATTCTCATGTCCCAGATAGAACAATGAAATTCTTGCTTGCTGCAGCACAACAGAAGATGTAAACATAGGACATGAATGAGAGAAAAAAAGTTCAGTGTGTATATATACACATACACACATACTCAAAAAACTAACAAATATAGTGCAATAATAATAATAGTCTGTTGTAGTTCAGAGCTTATTTGTTGTCGTGTTTAATAGCATGATGGCTGTAGGGAAGAAGCTGTTTCTGAACCTGGATGTTACAATTTTCAGGCTCCTGTACCTTCTTCTCGATGGCAGTGGTGAAATGAGTGTGTGGCCAGGATGGTGTGGGTCTCTGATGATGTTAGCTGCCTTTTTGAGGCAGCGATACTGATAAATTCCTTCGATGGTGGGGAGGTCAGAGCCGGTGATGGACTGGGCAGTGGTCACAACTTTTTGCAGTCTTTTCCACTTTCTGTTCAGGATCAAACCTAGTTCCGTGGGATGGTACACCATGTGCTGCTCCTAATGGATGCAATGACTACTTTCATAGAACAATTACATACAGACCTAACAGGGATATCTATCTATATTACTAAAAGTCTGATCTTGACCACTTCCTATTGCTCTGTATATTGATTTTAGAAAAAACCCTGCCACATACGGCTGTGATTTTTGGCCATCTTACTCAGAGTCCCCCTCCACTGCGCAGGACAAGATTTTTCCAATCAATGAAAAATAAAAGAGTTATTAGTGTTTAAAAAATGTTGAGATTCTCTCTCCTGAAGGCCACGCCCCTTCCGGAGGGACTATAAAACCCGGAAGTGTGGAGTGCCTCAGTTCTCTGCAAGATGGGAGAGTGAGAGGTTGCAATTCTCAGTCTGAGCTGTGAATAACACTGAACACATGTCTACTAAACTGTGAGTGGTTTTACTGACCTGTCAGTGCCCTTAATGTGGGTATAGTGCCCTTATAGTTTGGAAATGCTAAAGCTGCATTGCCTTTGGTTTGGAAATGCTAAAGCTGTGTTGCCTTTGGTTTGGAAATGCTAAAGTTGTGTGGCTAAAGCTTTTGGTTTGGAAATGCTCAAGCTGCCTGTTGCCTTAATGTTGTTGCCCAATGGCTTTGCTAAATGCTCAAGCTGTGTGGCCTTTGGTTTGGAAATGCTCAAGCTGTGTTGCCTTTGGTTTGGAAATGCTAAAGCTGCGTTGCCTTTGGTTTGGAAATGCTAAAGTTGTGTGGTCTTTGGTTTGGAAATGCTCAAGCTGTGTTGCCTTTGGTTTGGAAATGCTCAAGCTGTGTGGCCTTTGGTTTGGAAATGCTCAAGCTGTGTTGAGTTTGGTTTGGAAATGCTAAAGCTGTGTTGCCTTTGGTTTGGAAATGCTAACGCTGTGTTGCCTTTGGTTTGGAAATGCTAAAGCTGTGTTGTCTTATTAAAGCTGCCTTGCCTACTTAAAGTTGCCTTGTCTTCTATATAATTAAAAGTCTAATGTTGAACACTTACTGTTTGCGCTTTATAATTGATTAAAAAAAAAGGTTACCATGTACGGCTGTGATTTTTAGCTTTCTTAATCAGAGTCCCCCTCCGCTCACCAGGTGCTGAGGATTTTTCTCATCGATTAAAAATAAAAGATTTATTAGTGTTTAAACAATGTTGAGATTCTCTCTCCTGTCAATCATGCCATGAAGGCCATGCCCCTTCTGGTGTGAGGGACTATAAAACCCAGAAGAGTGGGCGTGACAGTCTCTGCAAGATGGAGGAGGGAGAGGTCACGACTCACTGTCTTTAGTGGCCTTGCACCCTGCCTGAAATGGTATGAAACTGCACTTGAATTTGGTGGCCTTGCACCCCTGTTTGAAGTGGTATGAAAGTGCACTTGAATTTGGTGGCTTTGCACCCTGTTTGAAGTGGTAAGAAAGTGTATTTGAATTTGGTGGCCTTGCACCCTGCTTGAAATGGAATTTCAAGGAATAGCCGCGAATCAACTGCCAGCCCACCAGTCGTGAGTGAGTGAGCTGCCAGCACAATAGGCTTGAGTGATTGAACCGCCAGCCCAAGAATCCATTCGGCCCACAATATCCATACTAGCCCTTTCAAAACCAGTCCCTTCAGCCCGCAACACCCATACTAGCACTCCAGAAAGCCGCCCCCCCCCCCCCACTGCCCACCAACATTGGAATTGGTGGAGAGGTGTGATATTGCATTGGGGGACCAGGCTTCCCGTGTGATGCTGGGACCCAATGGGTCCCATTTATAGTATTTTGATATGAGCTCTATGAACAAAGAACAGTAAGTGAGGCCACTTGAAAAGCTACTTGATCTGGATTCCAACACTATTGGGGTTAGGTATAAGGTGAGTGGAGGTTCCATTCTACATTTTTCCATGATCTCCATTCCAATTGTCATGTTTTCACACCTTACGTTTTCTTATCTAAGTATCTCCTCTCCCCTGACATCATTCTGAAGAAGGGTCTCAACCGGAAACATCACCCATTCCTTCTCTCCAGAGATGGTGCCTGTCCAGATGAGTTACTCCAGCATTTTGTGTCTATCGAAGATTTAATGAAGATGTGTGTGGCAAGTTTTTTACACAGAGAGAGGTGGCGGCACGGAATGCATTGCCAGGGGTGGTGGTGGAGGCGGATGCGATAGTGGCATTTAAAAGGCTTTTATATAGTCACATGGAAGTGCAGGGAAAGGAGGGATAAGGTTCATGTACAAACAGATGAGATCAGTTCAGCTCGGCATCATGTTAGGCACAAACATTATGGGCTGAAGGCCCTGTTCCTGTGCTGTACTGTTCTATGTTTCTATAGATTGCACCATGAAGAGGTGAATAGTCTGCTTCTGTTCTGCAGCAACCTACAATATTACAAGATCAAAAATGCTTCACTATCTGTGTTGGGATAGCCAGTTTACACCTTGCTTGGAGCAGGACAAACATTTGACTCACAGGCGAGGGAGATAAACACTCAGGTACTACTGACCCCAACCTTAAATATGCTTGTGGCCTTGCCCAGACAGAGTGGAGTGTAGATGGAGTCAATTGAAGTTGGTTTGCGTGGTGTGGTTTGGTTTGATCTGGGCTGCGTCTACAACTCTCTACAATTTCTTGCAGTCTTGGGTGGATTTGTTCCCGAACCACCCTGTGATACTTTCTACGGTGCATTTGTAGAAGTTGGTGAGAGTTGTTGGGGACATGCCGAACTTCCTAAGTCTTCTAAGGAAGTAGAGACATCGGTGTGCTTTTTTGGTCACAAACTCACCGATGTCACTTCCTCTTCTTCCCTCTCCCAGCGGGCAAGAAGAACAGACGTGTGAAACGCACACCTCCAGATTCAGGGAGAATTTCTTCCCAGCAGTTATCAAGCAACTGAACCATCCTATCACCAACCAGAGTGCGGTCCTGACCTACCATCTACCTCATTGGTGACCCTTGGAATATCTTCAATTGTACTTCACTGGAATTGATCTTACACTAATCATTATACCCGTTATCCTGTATCTATGCACTTTGGAAGGCTTGATTGTAATCATATATAGTCTTTCCATTGGCTGGGTAGCACGCATCAAACCGGCTTTTCACTGTACCTCGGATCGCGTGACAATAATAAACTAAACTAAATAACAAATGGGCACCAGCATTTGACTGCCATCCCATCAGTATATTCGTTCTGAGTCTGCACACGTCTGACTGCTCATCGACCCTTGAGAAGGAGCTGATCTTTGTGTAGCCTCTCAGTCTAGTCTTCATCCACTGCTCTAACCTATTCATTCCAAGACATCTAAACCCCACCGGGGATTGTTCCGCTACAGAGCCCAAGAGCAGTGAACTGCGTGAAAGGAACGTCTCTTTCCAATCCCAGCAGCTCATTTCCAAGGCATTAGTGCAAAACCTAATGAGGAAACATGTCCATGGTAGTGCGAGAGGTGGCCTGTAGTTTTCCATTGTCAAGATAGGTTCCAGATTGTTCAAGTCAGTTCGGAAACCTGATTGTTGTAGAAAATAGCTGACCCAGGTGTTGTGGGACATCAGGCTTCTGTATCTCCTGCTGGATGGTAGCAGCGGGAAGAGGACATGTCCTGGATGGCGATAGATGCTGTCTTCCTGAGGCAGATGGTGGGGACACTTGGTATTAGATGCTGTCTCTTGAGGCAGTTCATCATGTAGATGCTTTTGATGGTGGGGAGGGCAGTGCCCATGATGGTGCAGGCCATGCCTACCACTATCTGCAGCATCTTGCAATCTGTGTGTTAGAATTGCCAATTAAAATTAAAGATCAACAAATGTGTCGGCATCAATATCTTCATGGAAAATTTATTGCAATTTTGCAATAGTAATTCCCGTGCTGATCGCTATTTAGAATTTGTCTGGAAAAATAAATGACTTACACTATTGGGTTCAAATTACAGCTTGTTAATGGCCTCTACTGCAACTATTAAAATATATTAATGGCTTTTGGAAATGTTTTACCATCATTCCAATTTTATAAACCCTCCATGTTTAACTACTTAAACTAACTTTTAATTATCCAAGTTCCTTCAAATGGATTGTGAAATGTTGCAGTTACAGAAGTGGGAATTCACCATTATATCATTGTTCACTTCAGCCTGGTTTTGTTTGAGATATGCCTCTTTATTGATGACTGAGTTTCATAATTCTCTCTAATTCCTCTCTGTCAGCCTGTGTGCTTGTTTTTGAAGTTCATTTTGGCACCTTATGGATAGCTCAGCAGCACCTGTCTCTCCTTAGACTCAAGTTACAGGGCTCAAGCCAAGTATTTAAAATGAAAACATAATCTCGGTCTCTATTCAAGTGTAAAGGTGAGAGAGGACTGCACAGTTGAAGACATTGTCTTCTGGGCCTTAGCCGATTGGAATTATGTTCTGAAGATATACAATATTCAAACTGGCCCTTCAGCCCACTGTGCCAACCACTAACCCCCTGGCCTAAACTAATCCTACGCCAATCCCATTTTTATTTTCCCTAAATTCCCATCAATTCCATCCGGCTTCTACCACTCACCCACAAACTAGGGATAACTTACACTGGATAATTAAGAGGGATGTGGATTCCACTTGCCATGTTGAGAGAGCAATGTATTTTGAGGTAATCAAGGAATCAAGGGATAAGGGTTTAGTGCAGGGAAGTAGAGCTGAGATATATGATTACAAATGGCAGAGAAAGGACTGAGAGCCAAATGATCTGCTCTGTTTTTTTGTCTCATTGTTTTTTTATATATACTTAGAGTCATAGAGAGTCACACCACAGAAAAAGGCCATTTGACTCATCAAGTGCAGACCCACCAACCATCAACTATCACTGACCATCATATTCTAGTGGTGCAGGCAGATATGATGGTGGTGTTAGTTTCATGTTGCATTATGATTAGCAGAGACATTATGGGCTGAACAGCCTGTTCCTGTTCTGTACTATCCTATCCTAATTTTCAAGGAACAGCATGGAAACAGGCCTTTGGCCCACTGAGTCCATGCTGACCATTGATCACCTTTCACACTATTTCTATTTGTACTATATAAATGCTGCTCATGTTGTTATCAATCTAAAATATTGATAATGACAATTATACTTTATTGTCACATGTACCTAGGTACAGTGAAATGCTTTGTTTTGCATACAACCTGGTACAATAGACAATAGACAATAGGTGCAGGAGTAGGCCATTCAGCCCTTCGAGCCAGCACCGCCATTCACGGCTGATCATCCGCAATCAGTTCCTGCCTTCTCCCCATATCCCTTGACTCTGCTATCTTTAAGAGCTCTATCTAACCCTCTCATGAAAGCATCCAGAGAATTGGCCTCCACTGCCTTCTGAGGCAGAGAATTCCACAGATTCACAACTCTCTGGGTGAAAAGGTTTTTCCTCATCTCCATTCTAAATGGCCTACCCCTTATTCTTAAACTGTGGCCCCTGGTTCTGGACTCCCCCAACATCGGGAACATGTTTCCTGCCTCTAGCGTCTCCAATCCCTTAATAATCTTATATGTTTCAATAAGATCCCCACTCATCCTTCTTAATTCCAGTGTGTATAAACCCAGCCGCTCCATTCTATCAACATATGACAGTCCCACCATCCTGGGAATTAACCTGGTGAACCTACGCTGCACTCGCTCAATAGCAAGAATGTCCTTACTCATATTTGGAGACCAAAACTGCACACAATACTCCAGGTGTGGTCTCACTAGGGCCATGTACAACTGCAGAAGGACCTCTTTGCTCCTATACTCAACTCCTCTTGTTATACAGCAGACCACACCTTGGCAGTACACAAGAGTCATAAAGTTTCTGGTGCCGGCAGTTACATATAGTTCATTGAACAGATGTATCTTTTGCTCGCTGCGATGAACCAGACCTGCCACCACACCTGGCAGTAGGTGCCCCTTGCCAGGTCCCTTTTCTGTTCTTGGTAGTGCAGGTCCCACTCCTCGCTTTCAATGGTCCATCTCACTCTCAACAGTTCTCCTTACTTTCGAAGGCCCCTCCTCGCTCCCAATGATCCTTCTCACTCCCGACGGTCCACCTCACTCCCGACGATCCCTCCTCGCTCCCGACGGTCCGCCTCACCCGATGATCCACCTCACTCCCGATGATCCACCTCACTCCGGACGATCCTCCTCACTCCCGGCGATCCCTCTTCACACTCGATGGTCGACTTTGTGTAACTATTCAGGTTAATTTTGTTCAGTGTTGACATATTGAATACTCATTTTGTGGACTAAACGATCGTCTTGGCTGCAGTCGCAACTTTGTGGCCAAATCTGTGTAGTGCACGTTGGGAAGAAAGTGTATTCCACAGAGAAGATTTATGGGAACAGTCTCATGAATGAGACATTTATGTCACATGGTTGGACTGGGAGAGCAGGGCTCATTCTCCTTTGAGGACTGGAGAGAAGGTGGAAAGGAAGTTTGATATATGATCTCAACATAATGAACGATGGACAATAAAGGAAAGATATTTCCACTGAAGGAACGGTAAAGAACCATAGATTAAAGAGGACTGGCAGTAAACCCAGATGATGGATACGTGAAGTACAGCACTGTGGAGTAAAGATACCTTCTATGATCTTTGCAGTGGAGCAGTGAGTAGTTGTGATCTGAACCTCACTCACAGAGACAGTGAAAGCATGGCTTTCCAAAAGGAAAGGAATTATTTCCTGAAAGAAAAATAATTACATAGCTTTAGAGAAAGAACCAGAAAATATGATATGGTACTATAGAACTTTATTTATCCCAGGAGGGAAATTGATCTGCCAACAGTCATAAAACACAAAATACATGAAATATGAAATGAAAGTGACGAGTGGAAAGGATTAGGTTTTTACAAGAACATCATTGCAAATACCTGGTATGTTTGGGAGGTCCCGAGAGGCGCCGAGGAGATACGAGAACGGACTGGGGAACAAGGACGGACCCAGCGGCTGACGAGAACAAAGACCCGGCGACTGCCGAGAACGGGGTCCCGTGTGGTGGCAGGACTAGTTTGCCACTGCGAACCTCTGTCAATAGACAGTAGACAATAGACAATCAGTGCAGGAGTAGGCCATTCGGCCCTTGGAGCCAGCACTGCCATTAAATGGCTGATCATCCTCAATCAGTACCCCGTTCCTGCCTTCTCCCCATATCCCCTGACTCCGCTATCTTTAAGAGCCTTAGCTGTAGGGGAAGCTTGGAGCCCCAAAGGCCAGAGAGTTGAGGAAGGAGCTCCTGGTGATGATGGACGGGAAGAGTTGTCCGGTAGGAATGGTATTGGGGTATTGCCTCCAATGCCTTCAGGGTCGGCTACAGGAGGCGACCCCGGGACACAGAGACGGTCGGGCTAGGAGAGGGACGTCGGGTCATGGATCTGCAGCAGCCTGGGGGTAATACCTGGACTCACCTGGATCGGGGGCACTCCAGTACTTCCAGCATGTGGAACTTTGGAGTTTGGACTTTGGACTATTTCTTTGTAAACGGCACCAAAATATGGCGGCTGTGCATTTGTGAGTTGTGCAAAAATAATGTAACTGTGCTGTGCATACGTGACAATAAAGAAATGTGACAATTAAAATGTGTATGCTCGCCCTTTGTGCTGTACTAGTTTTGCAATACTATGAATTAAATAGGATACAGCAGCTTCCGTTGCTGCCTCAAAAGCTTCATGGTGGTGGTGGTGGTGGCACAGTGGCCAGGATACCTGAGGTAATGCTGGACCTCCGTCTAATGATCTAAGACCTGAGTTTAGATGCCACCATGGCAGCTGTGGGTTAAATTCAACTGATAATCTGCCTTAGTAGTACAGCTACACTCACTTCCCAGCTCAGCGGTACAAACGTATACCAGAGGGTACCAGCTCGAGGGACTATCTTACAGCTCCAGTAACATGCATCTGAACCTGATCTCCAATGCTGACTGTGTGGAGTTTGCACATTCTTCCTGTGACCATGTGGCTTTCCTCAAGGTGATCTGGCTTCCTTCTACGTCTCATGGAAGTGCAGTTTGACGGCGTCATCGACCACTGTAAATTGCCCCAAGTTTGTTGGTGAGTGATGTGGAAATGGTAGAAGCTGACGGGATGATTTGAAAAACTTGAAGTGGGATTAGTGTTGGAGAATCATTGCTGGTTGGAGTGGAATCATTGGGCTGAAGGGCCTGTTTTCATGTTGTATGAATCAGTGTCAGTCTGTAGATTAGGCTAAAGGGCTCACATCACATAGTGTGAAGGATGGAACCGCAGATGCTGGTTCGTACTGAAGATAGATGCACAACTGGTTGTGTAACTCAGCAGGTCAGACAGCATCTCAAGAGAAAAAGAATAGGTCATGTTTCGGGTTGGAACCCTTCTTCAGACTGAAAGTAGAAGTGGGGGGGGGGGGGGGGGGGGGAATATAGACTGGAGGTGAGAAAAGGGCAGAAAAAATCAGGGCCAGCAACAAATGCCCTCAGGAAGGGTGGAGTACATAATGGCCCATTGTTGGCTGGGGAAGATGTGCTAATGTGAGGGATATAAGGATGGAAACAGTGTAACTGGTAGGACAACCAATAACCTTTTCACACAAAGGATAGTGGGAGTATGGAACGAGCTGCCAGAGGAGGTAGTTGAGGCAGGAACTATAGCATAATTTAAGAAACAGTTAGACAAGTACCTGGATAGGACAGGTTTAGAGGGGTATGGGCCAAACACAGGCAGGTGGGACTAGTAGAGTTGGGATAGGTTGGCCAGTGTGGGCAAGTTGGGCCGAAGGTCCGTTCCACACTGTCTGACTCTATGACTCTATGACTAGGGTGGGGGAGGGGGGAGAGAGCCTCTCTAGTGAAGCTGCCTGACCCACAGAGTTACACCAGCACTTTGTGTCTATCACACAACTTAGTTGTAAACTCTGGGTCTTGAGTCAGGCGGTACCATACCAGGGGCTGGCCTATGTGAAACTGGACTTGGTGACTTGGAATCATGATCTGCCCTCCCCGTACACTCGCTATTACCCGGGCCTGATGGAACATTGTACCCTCGAGCTGGGAAGTGAGTTACAAATGCCCAACTATCGGGATGAGGGCAATGCTTCTCAGAACGAACTGGCCAGGTGTTGACAGCCTCGAGTGGAGCTTTGTCAGCTTTCAAAGCTGCCATTGAACCTAGATATCTTTAACTATCTCCTGGCCTCAGCGGTATTGCCATTGCTACTTTCTCCATTGTAACAGAGACCACAGTTCCAAATAAAAAATCATAACTCTAGTGCAGTATGCTTTGAGTTGATTTGATGCAGCGAGTGATGTGGTATAAAAGCAAGAGCTTTTATTTTAATATGTGATTAGAATAAATTGCTAGATATACCAAAGATTCAAGGCAGTGGCTGGGTTTTGGGATTCCTCCCAGTGTGAGTGTGAATAATGCAGATGCCCTGCAGTCTCCCGGAATTAATAATTAATCTCTCAGTCACTGCTTTCGCCAGCCACCAGAGAAAAACTGAATCTTTCTTTTCCTTTGTCTACCCCACTGACAAGTATTGTGAAAATGTAGTGAGGATCACACAGAGGTTGGAGCTTTGTTACCAGTTTCATCACCTGTCTGAGTCGAACAGCAGGCAGCGAATGAAGAAATGCCTCGACATGAACCCTTCCACATTTTCACTGCATACATCAATGTTAGATGAAGAAATATAGAGATGTTGGTCCAAGATTGCTGATGGCATCAAGGTAGGTATCACAATAAGTACCACAGGTGGGATCAGAAAGTTGGAAGGTGCCATTCTTATATTGAGGGAGAGGACAGAACTGTGACAGAGACAGTTCAGTGCAGAGAAAGGCAATTTCAATACCTTGGACCCGAGAAAGAATGGTTATGGTGTTATTATTAGGCAGATTATGACAAAGAGTTGGACGTGGAGAAAGGCATTGATTCACAGCAAATAGTCTACTTGCTCTGCATGTAGACCTGAGAGGATAATTTCCAATCAAATCAGTTTAATTTCCCAGAAAAAGGCACCGTGGAGGATAGTTACACATAAACTCTTGAGTATAAACATAAATACAGAGATTTATAACAATATACTCTACCAATGAAACTTGACACAAAATGCCCGAGTAACTCAGCAGGTCAGGCAGCATCTCTGGAGAAAAGGAATAGGTGGCGGTTTGGGTTGAGACCCTTCTTCAGACTGCATTCTCTCTGTGCCCACGTGGGTTTCCTCGACCTGAAACCTAACCTATTCCTGTTCTCCAGAATTGCTGTCTGACCCGCTGAGTTACTCCAGCATTTTGTGTCTATTTTCGGTGTGAACCAGCATCTACAGTTCCTTCCTACACATAGTAATGAAGGTTGTTCGATGGTGAATTTAGGCCACGCTAGCTCATTATTGTCACTGTGTCCAGGTGTTTTTAAAGGTAGGAAACTAGGAACTTCAGAGGTACAGAACGTTGGAGGTCCAAGTTCAGAAACCGCTACAAACTAGTAGATAGGATCAAAAACATAATTAAAAAGAATAATGTTATCTTGAATCTTACCTTGAGAAGTCAGGAATACCAGGGATGAAAATTAGTTTAGTTTAGATTAGAGATACAGCGTGGAAACAAGCCATTTGGCCCATCGAGTCCATGTCAACCAACAATCACCTATAAACTACTTCTATCCTACACTCTAGGGACAATTTACAGAGGCCAATTAACCTACAAAACCTGCACGTCCTTGGAACGTGGGACGAAACCGGAACACCTGGAGGAAACCCACGTGGTCACAGTGAGAATCTACAAACTCCGTACGGACAGACCCATAGTCAGGATCGAACCCGGATCACGTTCATATAATCATTATGGTACAGTTATATGAAGCATTGATTAGGCCTTAATTAGCATTTAACACCTCAGCAAGGACGTATCAAGCAATGAAGGACCGATTCATTAGAATGCCAGGAAACTGTCCTGAGAACAGTTTGTGTAGACTAGGTTTATATGCTTCTTGTCATAGATTAAGAGGTGATGTCACTGAAGTGCTTAAGATGGCTGAGGATTATAATGGGGTAGATAGATCCATGTTGCAAAGAACAGCCATTTGCACTGCCATTGACGCTGTCTGAGAGCGCCAGCAAACAGTGTTCTATCAGCAGTGGTGGGGTCTTAGCAGTGATGGAGCCTCAGTGGCGGTGGTGAAGCCTCGCGGGTCGACTCACGGTCTGCGGTCAATGAGAGTGTGGGAGAACCGCCATGAGGGCGGGAGGGGAGAGGGAGGGGGTGAGGGAGGAAGAACAATGGACAATGGGGACCCTGTGTGGAGGAACCGCTGTGGGGGGGGGGGGGGGGGGGGTGGTGGCGGGCGGAGGAGCGGACGTACCTTGTAACTTTGTCAGCGCCGTTGGTGGCCGCTATTGGTATACCTTGTGTATGAAGCAAAGAATTTCACTGTGCCTTGTGACAATAATGTATTCCATTCCATTCCATTTAAATCTTGACCTCTGCTGCTGTCTGTGTGAAGTGTGATACTCCCCCTGTTCTCCCAGGTCTGGTATCCTCCCTTATTCCAAAGACACATAGGTTGATAGATTAATTGGCCATTGTAAAGCATCCATCGTGGCTTGACCCGAAACGTCTCCCATTCCTTCTCTCCAGAGATGCTGCCTGCCCTGCTGAGTACTCCAGCATTTTGTATCTACTTTTGATTTAAACCAGCATCTGCAGTTCTTTCCTACACATCATGGTGGAGTGTTGGTGATCAGTTAGCCTGGGAGTTGTAATCCTGTCCCGTTCTCAGCTAGAGGGAGCTCCTCCATTATGTGTGCATACTCGTGTATGTCTGACCTCCAGTTTACTTTAGTTTTGAGATACAATGTGGAAACAGGCCCTTTGGGCCACCGAGTCAATAGACAATAGAAAATAAGTGCAGGAGTAGGCCAATCGGAGCTTAGAGCCAGCACCGCCATTCACTGTGATCGTGGGTGATCATCCACAATCAGTCCGCGCCGATCAGCGATTCCCGCACACTAAAGGGCCTGTCCCACTTTCACGAACGTTTTTACTCGTGGACATTTTTCATCGTGCTACGCCCCGACCTACTTGATGCCACGAGTGCCTACGACTAGCATCACGGCCTGCCTACGACCTACCTACAACCTCTATGACCTCCTACGACCTCATGACGAGCATGCTGCGAGTATGAGTCAAGGGCAAACTTGGCAGAGGTCGTGAATTAGGTCGTGAAAGTGGGACAGGCCCTTAACACTATCCTACACACTAGGGACAATTTACAGTTTTACCAAAGCCAATTAACCTACAAACCTGTACATCTTTGGAGTGTGGGAGGAAACCAGAGAACCCGGAAAAACCGGGGGAGAACGTACAAGCTCCGTGCAGACAGCATTGAACCCGGGTCTCTGGCAGCTGTATGATAGCAACTCTACTGATGCCCTTGTACTAGTATTTACATTGAACACCGTACCTTTCTCTGTCTGAAACTGTTTGCTACCTCCAGGGAGGCAGCAAGAAAACAGGCTCAGTCAGGAAGAACATCTCGCGGAGTTAATGGGTCACCATAGCGTAATGGCATTTCATTGCACGAGTTGACAGCACTGACCAAATACTCACAACATCTTGGCAATATTATAATAATTTTTAATTACCAAGCAGAAATGAGGCCTGGACAAGCTGGCCATCTGCGAGTCACGGCGCTAGGCAGAAGAGGGCTTTGCTCGAGCCAGTTGCTTGCCCCTTTACCAGGGCTACGTCTGTGTCTGTGCGGTGTTAGAGAGGGACATAGTTGTATAGTATTTATTTAGCATATTTGTTACATATTGTTGTTTGGAAATTTTGTGTCGGAATAATTTGGAGATTTTGTACTATGGTTTTGTTTTGTATCGTAAGAGTAATTAAATTAATTATTTTTGATTTTTTTAAAAAGCAGCAATGAGGGATATGAGGATTGAAGCATCCAAAACAAGGGTGGCCAAATAGCAGCCATCCCAGATCAAAATGCCATTTGTCAATTGCAGAGGTTTGCATTTATCTCGTGCCTTGCATCCTAAGATGTCACAAGGTGCTTTGCAGAACTATAATTGGATAGATCCCATCTACAAAGGTTGGAAGAACTGATTGCCCAGCCAAGCTTTGAGGCTTTTCGGTTCTCTACAGAGAGAAGAAGAGAGGTGGTTAGGGAGAACTATCAGGGAAATAGCAGACAACGGTTGCCTCCAATAAGAGATGTCCTGCTGTTAGATCTGCAGGCCTGAGTTACTGACACTGCAACATCCAACAGACACTATCTCCTGGATCTTCGGTTTCCTCCCACACTCCAAAAATGTACAGGTTTGTAGGTTAATTGGGTTGGTATAAAAATGTAAATTGTCCCTAGTGTGTGTAGGATAGTGTTAGTGTGCGGGGATCGCTGGTCGGTGTGGATTCAGTGGGCCAAAGGGCCGGTTTACATGCTGTAACTCTAAACTAAACTAAACTATTCTAACAATTCATCTAGAAGACATCAACGCTGACATTGCAGTGCTCCTCGGACTCTGTGTTGTTGTTTGGAGAGTGTTTTGATCCTGACTCGGAGAAAAATGATCATTGAGTCATAGACTGAGTCCATGTTAGCAGCTAGTTGTGGAGAGATGGAGACCAGGGAAGGTTGGGAACTTGGAACTGGGAGAGGGCATCGATCGTGCAAAGTCATGGATTGCATGGGGTTATAGAGCTCATGAATGGTTGAAGCCAGGGATGGATGCAAAAGCAAGGAGGAGAGTTTTAAAATCACACCTTCTCATTGTTGGTCAGCTAGGATGGGAGCCATCCACCATAGCCTCTCCCATTGTTGTATTCCACCATTTTTTGCCTCTCTCCCATCATCTCTCCTTTCCCCTATATATGTTCCTACTCGTATTATCTCCCTCCACATACCACCATCATCTTTCTCCTACAGAGCCTCTCTGCTGTTTTTTCCCTAGCCCCAATGCTCCATTGTTTATCTCCTCATCTCAGCGCTCTTCTTCCCACAGGTTTGCCCCTCACCACTAGAGTCTCCCACTCCATCACAGCCCACCCATTGACACTGAAGAAGGGACCTGACCCAAAACGTCACCCGTCCTTTTTCTCCAGAGATGCTACCTGACCAGCTGAGTTACTCCAGCATTTATGTCTAACCCCATTGACATTGTTGACTTCAGAAAGGGGAGGTTTACCAGTGGATTACCTGGCTATAAAAATCCATGCAGAAAAATTCCTCCTAAGATCAAGTTCTTTGGATTATTTTCCACCACCCTCGTCTAGTGAAAAAAAAATGTAGCTAGCATGTTGATCAATTTCTTCATCTACCAAAGCCCTGATGCTTGAACCCTGCCTGCAAGACAGGGGGCAACTCTCAATCTGACAAAGCTTTATTAGGCCATTCATTACCAGGTGTTACATTAATTTATTGTTCCAGCTCATACCTCCTCTTGCTATCATTATTACAGGGTTTTCGGCCTCAGTACTGCTCACGTATTCAAACTGTTGTGCCGTGGGCCACATTCCCATTGATAGAATATGTCGATATATGCAATGAGAAATTCAATTCTGCCAAACCCATCTTCCCACTCCTTTAATCACTTCAAAATGATTGAATACATTTGCTGCTTCTTCCACTTTCTCTTTCCAATTGCTTTGCTCGATAGAATTAAAGTGGTTCACGTTGTCGGTCTGAGCATGCGTGTATTTCCACATGATGAGGGAACCATGCGGGAGCACCTGGATAATTGTTCTACCAGGCACTGGTGCCGCTGGAGAATGGCTGCCTTCGACAAGAAAAGTCCTGTTGTTAGCTCTGCAAGCCTGAGTGAGAGAACCCGCAACGACCAACAGAAGATAGACATAAAAAGCTGGCATAACTCAGCTGATCTTCAGACTGAAGAAGGGCCTCGACCTGAAACGTTACCTATTCCTTCTCTCCAGAGATGCTGTCTGACCCGCTGAGTTATGCCAGCCATTTGTGACTATTTTCGGCTTAAACCAGCATCTGCAGTTCCTTTCTATGTAACCGACAGGCACTGTTCTGACAATTCATCTTGAAGGCGTCAAATCTGACAGTGCAATACTCCTCAAACTCTGAAGATAGACACAAAATGCTGGAGTTACCCAGCAGGTCAGGCGGCATCTCTGGAGAAATGGAATAAGTGACGTTTCGGGTCGAGACCTTCTTCAGACTGAGAGTCAGGGGAGAGGAAACTAGAGGTATAAAAAGATACAAAGAACAAATTAAAGAAAGGTATGGAAAGAAAAAATCAAAGCCAGCAACGATGATCAAGGAAAGGTGGAGCCCACAATGGTCCATTGTTGGCTGTGAAGGTGATAACGAGTATATACAAACAGTGAAACTAAGCAGGACAACAGTGAAAATAGTAGGACATCTGGTGGGGGGTGGGGGGGGGGGGGGTAGGAGGGACGGAGAGCGAAGGAGTGCAAGGGTTACTTTAAATATGAGAAATCAATATTCATTCCACTGTGTTGTAAACTGTCCAAGCAAAATATGAGGTGCTGTTTCTCCAATTCTGTTTAGTTGTTTGTAGATTGTTTTGATTCTGATTCAGAGTGGTGTTGCGGTAAAGCTGCTGCCTTACCACACCAGAGACCCGGGTTGAATCCTGACTGCGGGTGCTGCTGATAAGGAGTTTCTCCCTGTGACCATGTGGGTTTTTTCCTTGTGCTCCAGCTTCCTCCCACATTCCAAAGACGTACAGGTTTGTACAGGTTAATTGGCTCCAGTAAAATTCTAAATTGTCCCTGGTGTGTGTAGGATAATGTTTGTTTGTGGGCTGATCGCTAGTTGGAGAGGACTCGGTGGGCTGACGGGCCTGTCTCTGCGCTGCATCTCTGAAGCAAAGTCAAAAGTAAAACGTAAAAAGTTTAAAAATAAAAGAAAAAAATATTATTGAGTCATAAACTGAGTCCGTGTTAACTATCAGCCACCCCTCTGCACTAATCACAATGAATCCCCTTCTATTCTACCCACGTTCCTCTCAACTTCTCGCTGGCTCTATTTATAGTGGCAATTTGCAGTGGGCCAATTAACCTACCAACCTGCATGTTTCCAAAGGTGTGAAGGTTGGGAGGTTAATTGGCCACTATAAATGTGGGTGGAAACTGGGGCACCTGGAAGAAAGCCAGACGGTCAGCAGGTCAACAGAGGTGTGAAGCAGCAGCTCTGCTAACTATGCAAACCCCCACGAAAGAGCGCTGGTGGGAAAGAGATGCTCGATAACAAGCGTAGCCAATTCTTCATAAGAAACATAGTCGACTCATGGTAAACCAGCATTAAACCAACACTTAAAGGGCCTGTCCCACTTGGGCGACCTAATCCGCGAGTTCTGGGAAGTTTGCCCTCGACTCATACTTGCAGCATGGTCGACACAAGGTCGTAAGGAGGTCTTCGTAACTCTCCTTCATGGTCGAGAGTGGTCTCTGCTTACTCAAGGCCTCAGCTAGGTCGCGGTGTTTTCTTCAATATGTTAAAAAATGCCCACGAGTGTACAAAAAAAATGGAAAAAATCGATACTTTTTTTACTCGTAGGTGTAGTCGTTGTAGGGCCTAGTAGATCGGCATGTTAGTCGTAGATAATCGAGGGTAGTCGAAGTTAGTCGAAGATAGTCGTAGATAGTGTTCATCATAGTCGAAGGGAGGTCGCCAGAAAATCGAAGGAGGTCGTCTTCACTCTCCACTATTCGGTGTCAAATTTTCCCAAAGTTAGTTGTAGCTAGTCGAAGCTGGTCTTCAACATAGTCGAAGGAGGTCTTCAACATGTCATTTTTTTCAAACTCTTCTAAACTCGCCAATTAAGTCGCCCAAGTGGGATAGCCCCTTAACCCATTTACTAAATATTGAGTAAAATAATTACCATAGGGTTCAGAGAAGAACTCTTAAAACAGAGCAGAAGCTGCTAAAGTAATAATTCGTACACAAACAAGACTAATTGAAGGACACAATGTATTTATCTGCATTCATATCAGAGCTTATGTAAGAAAGAACTGCAGATGCTGGTTTAAATTGAAGGTAGACACAAAATGCTAGAGTAACTCAGCGGGTGATGCAGCATCTCTGGAGAGAAGGAATGGGCGATGTTTCGGATCAAGACTACTTCAGTCTAAAGAAGGGTCTCGACCCGAAACGTCGCCCATTCCTTCTCTCCAGAGATGCTGCCTCACCCACTGAGTTACTCCAGCATTTTGTCTACCTTCACCACAGAGCTACTGTGGCATGATTCTCTGCAGAATTTCCATATCAATGGACTAAGAAGTTTTCAAGATGCTGATAGCTAAGAATTTTTCTTCCTCATCTGTTAAAAATTGACAAGGATTAAGTAAATCGCATTCACTGACATATATGGGCTCATCGGCACACGAGTGGTACTGTTGAGAGGAAGACATTATGCATCAGTAGTCAGGTGTGGTTTTTGTATTATTTTGTTGGATAAGTGTGCTGTGATTTGCGAGGGATTTACTGGCAGGTCGATCACTTGCAGTCACCTTTCTAGGGACTGCAAACACAGCTTCACAATCCATGTTCTCCAGCACCAAGAGAAGGCGAATGGGAACACCGCCACCTTCAGATTCCCCCCCACGTCACTCACCACCCTTACTGGAAGAAACATGTAGACACAAGGAACTGCAGACGCTGGTTTACAAAAAATGATGCAATGCTTCAAGGATCTTCAATCCTTTTGTCTCTGTCTTTTCATCTCCGGCCTTTGTCCAACCATCTGTCTATCAACCCCCCCATCTGTATCACCCTTCTGTAGATCCGTCAGTACTAGTTGACCTGATCCATGTCATGTTTTACTGCATACCACTGCACACTCAATCAGCTATCTGATTTGAGTGCCTCATGTCTTATCTAGCCTGCTAGTCCAGCCTCTAGTTAGATTCGTCGTAGAGCTTGAGTTTACAACACCTGTGCATTTGAGCTCCGTGTGCTTTCTTAATAAACAACTTATACTCATGTATGGATTCTGAGGTATTTGACATTCTCATACCTTTACCCGCCAGGCTTCATTCTGCCCCATCTCTCTTCCAGCTTTCTTCCCCCACCCCCCAATCAGTCTGAATTAGGGTACTGACACAAAACATCACTTATCCCAGTTCTCCAGAGATACTGTCTGAGCCGTTGAGTTACTCCAGCTCTTTGTGTTGATCCTATTTTGCCAATCTGTCACTGGGTGTAAATGGTAAAACACCCCACCCTGTAGCACTGCAAGCAAGCATCTTCACACAAAGGACTGCAGTGTTTCAAGACAGCAACATGTCACCAACACCGTCTCAAGAATAATTAGGGATGGTCAATAAATGCTGACCTTTCCAGCGATGAGATGCTGTCAGTAAATGCTGACCTTTCCATTTGTCAGGCTTCGCCCCGCCGCACTCCCACCTCACTTGTCCTGCTTTCTTCCCCCTATTATAATCAACTTCAAGAAGGGAACCAACCCAAAATGTCACCTGTCCATTCCCTCTACAGATGCTATCTGACCTAAGTCACTGCAGCACTTTGTGTTCTGGCCAAGGGTATGAGTTCTCTTCTGCTTCGGGTGTCCTATCATCGCTAATTCCTGCAATACATGTGTTTGCTATTGTTTTATTCACAGATAAGTAGACTTTTGCATTTCAGCCAAGTGTAAGTCCTTCATGGCTAACAACATAGAAACATAGAAACATAGAAATTAGGTGCAGGAGTAGGCCATTCAGCCCTTCGAGCCTGCACTGCCATTCAATATGATCATGGCTGATCATCCAACTCAGTATCCCGTACCTGCCTTCTCTCCATACCCTCTGAGCCACAAGGGCCCACATCCAACTCACTCTTAAATATAGCCAATGAACTGGCCTCAACTACCCTCTGTGGCAGAGAGTTCCAGAGACTCACCACTCTCTGTGTGAAAAAAGTCTTTCTCAAAAGGATTTCCTTCCCCCTTACTCCTTAACCTTAAGCTGTTTGTCCTGGACTTCCCCAACATCGGGAACAATCTTCCTGCATCTAGCCTGTCCAACCCCTTAAGAATTTTTGTAAGTGATCCCCCCCTCTTAATCTCCTAAATCCAGAGAGTATTCTATCCAGTCTTTCTTCATAAGACAGTCCTGGACATCCAGGAGGAATCAGTCTGGTGACCTTCTCTGCAAACAGGCCCTCTATGGTAATAATGTCCTTCCTCAGATTTGGAGACCAAAACTGCACGCAATACTCCAGGTGTGGTCTCACCAAAGAAGACCTGTACAACTGAAATAGAACTCCCTGCTGTACTCAAATCCTTTTGCTATTAACATACCATTCGCTGTGCTTGCATGCCTACTTACAATGAATGATCTCGCTACATTTTAAATAATAGTCTGCTTTCCTGTTTTTGCCACCAAAGGTGGATAAACCTCACATTTATCCACATTATACTGCATCTGCCGCAGTCTCCTAGCATCCTCCTCACAGCGAACACTGCCCCCCAGCTTAGTGTCATCTTGGATGATATTGCCTTCAATATCCAGATCATTAATTACTTTTTGTAAATAGCTGGGGTCCCAGCACTGAGCCCTGCGGTACCCCCACTAGTTACTGCCGTGCCATGTGAAAAGGACCCGTTTTACTCCTACTCTTTGCTTCCCCAGCCAGTTCTCTATCCACATCAATACTGAACAATACCGTATGCTTTAAGTTTGTATACTGTGGGACCTTGTCGAATTCTGGAAGTCCAGATATACCACATCCACTGGTTCATCCACGCTACTAGTTACATCCTCGAAAAATTCCACAAGATTCGTCAGACACTATTTACCTTTTGTAAAATCCATGCTGACTTTGTCCAATGATTTCACCAGTGCTGCTATCCATCTTTAATAACTGACTCTAGCAGTTTCCCCACTACCGATGTTAGACTAATGGTCTGTAATTCCCCGTTTTCTCTCTCCCTCCCTTCTTAAAAAGAGGGGGTTACAGCTACCCGCCAATCCTCAGGAACTACTCCAGAATCTAGTGTTTTGAAAGATTATCTAATGCATCCACTATTTCCTGAGCTACGTTCCTTAAGTACTCTGGGATGCAGCCTATCTGGCCCTGGGGATTTATAATCTATTCAATTTACCCAACTTCCCGACTGACCTGGATTTTCACTCAATTCCTCCTTTGACCCACAGTCCCCTGGCTATTTTCAGGCAGATTATTTATGTCTTCCTTGTGAAGACGGAACCAAATGTAGTTATTCAATTGGTTCCCCTCATATCCTTGTGATCAACTCACCTGTTTCTGACTGCAAGGGACCTACATTTGTTTTAACTAAACATATCTATAAAAACTTTTGCAGTCAGTTTTTATGTTCCCTGCCAGTTTTCTTTCATAATGAATTAAAGCCCTTTGTCCTCCTCTGCTGGTCTCTGAATTTCGTATGCTGCTTTTTCTGGCTACTTTGTACGCATCAATACTATCCCTGATTTCCTTGTTATCCACGGATGCACTACCTTCCGATTTATTCTTTTGCCAAAATGAACAATTTTTGTAGTTCATCCATGCAGTCTTTAAATGTCTTCCATTGTATATCCACCGTCAACCCTTTTAGAATTTAATTGCCAGTCAATCTTTTGGCCAATTTCACGTCTCATACCCTCAAAGTTACTTTCTTTAAGTTCAGAACCATTGTTTCTGAATTAACAATGTCACTCTCTCCTACCCACAAGGGGGCACGTACAACAAGACGGCTAATTACCCCTTCCTCATTACTCAAAACCCAGTCTAAAATTGCCTGCTCTCTCGTTGGTTCCTCTACATGGTTTGATTATTAGATAACTATCCCGCATACATTCACACCCCTGCCAATTTGATTAACCTTCAGACCTCAGCTGAAATCTGAACTTTCCAAGATCACCACATTTCTAGAAGTGGATAAAGAAGTTGTTATTTTTAATTGATCTCTCTTGTATTATATTTGTATGCAGTAATCGAGACACCAATGTATCTATGTTAAAATGTACCAATCACAAAAAATAAAATGTGTTGGTCGTCCACAAGATGACCAGTGTACACAGTTTCAGACTCTCTCAATACAGTCACCTGACAATCAATTCAAACACAAGGCTTCACTTCATAAGCCCATGGCCTTATCTATCTCTGACCTTATTCTCCATTACCCCTAATAACCCTATAATCAAGCAAAATATATCCACAGATTGGTCTCCATTCCACAAAAATTCACCACCCTCTGACTAAAGAAATTCCTCCTCCTCTCCTTCCTAAAAGAACATCCTTTAATTCTGAGGCTACTCAACTAACTACACTGCACATACATCCATATCATACCCACTTACAATACTTTCTATTCTCTCTGATGCACCATCCCAGGATCGGGACTGACTTGCTTCCACTCCAGTTATGAGGGTTCTGAGGTGGCCGATGAGACTGACATGGAAACCACAGGGATAGGAGGTGCTCAGATGGCTGGATGATGGGTGGTTTAGTACCCACTACCCACTACATATAACGTGTCCATATATTCGGTCCAACCTGCCCTCACTGGCCCATCCACACTTGTCCCACCTGCTTGTGTTTGGCCCATAACTCTCTGAACTATCCTAGCTATGTACCTGTCCAAATGTCTCTTAAACGTTATGATAGTACCTGCCTCAATGACCTCCTCCAGCAGCTCGTTCCATCTACTCATCACCCCTCGTGTAAAAAGTTATTCCTTAGGATCCTATTAAACCTTTTCCCCCTCACCTTAAACCTATGTGCTCTGGTTTTTGTTTCATAGAGCCATTGATTCATACGGAATGGAAACAAGCCCTTCGACCCAACTTGCCCATACTGACCAGCATACCCCAGCCTGCGTTTGGCCCATTTCCCTCTAAACCTAACCTATCCATGTACCTGTGTAAATGTTTCTTCATCGTTGTGATAGTACCTGCTTCAACTACCCTCTCTGGCAGTTTGTTCCATACACTCATAACCCTTTGTGTGAAAAAGTTACCCCTCAGGTTCCCATTGTATCTTCCCCCCCCCCCCCCACCCCCCCCTCCTTAAACCTTTGTACTCTGGTTCTCAATTCCTCTATTCTGGGCAAGAGACTCTGAGCTTTCACCCATCTATTTCTCTCATGATTGTGTAAACCTCTACGAGATCACCCCTCATCCTACTGCGCTCCAAGGAAGAAAGTCCTTGCCTGCCCAACCTCTCCCTATAGCTCAGGTCTTCGAGTCCTGATTCTGACCAGGACTGCATAGCAGCCCAATCCATGATGCCCTTTAGGTCATTCGGAGCTATCTTACTGTCGAGGATACAATCCACACGAGGAACAAGGCAATTTGTTCAACAAGAACTCAATTCAGTTTCTGTGCCACCTTGTACTCAAGCATAAGAAGTCAGCAAAGCACATGCATAGAAAAGGGATAGAGTTTAATCTTCTCAATTCTATTTCGAAAATTGCTCTCTCTAGCTGCCCTCCCTTTTGAATAAAATATTAAAATGAAAGTTCTTTGCAAATGATCTGCTTCCTTCACTATTGTCACCTCAGCCACAAGCCCCAACCCAACGAGCACAAGTCGAGACAGAGAACATAATTCTCCCATCTCCCACAATGACACGTTGACAATCCTTCTCTTGAAATGGTTTAGACAGGAAGGAGGCCATGAAGAGAGAGCCAGGGTGTCTTCAAAGTGCACTATCTGAAGTGTCCAACGTAGCAGAGATGTAAAAAAAATAGAAATGTGAAATAAATACTTAAAGTTAACTGTGGGAGACAAGGCATGAGATGGAAAAATGATGTATGGATCCTGAAAACCTCAAAATTACTAATCAAACTTTAATAAGCCCCTGCTCTGCAGGAAGGTGCAATGATCTTGGTTATTAAGAGTATCTGATGCGGAAGAGATGTGTTTATATAGCTTTTATACTTTAGATTCCTGATGCAGGGCAATAACCAGCGAACACAGAATTAATGTAATTATAGAGTTGTAGATTCATACAACATGGAAACTGGTGAACAAGATGCTCCATTCAAGCTGGGCCCATTTTCCTGCACCTGGCACATATCCCTCTAAACCTTTCCTAATAAGATACCTGGCAAAATGTCATTTAAATGTTATCCTACCTGCCTCAAATACTTCCTCTGGCAGCTCATTCCACATACCCGCCAGCCTCGGTGTGGAAAAGTTGCCCCTCCTATTAAACCCTTCCCCTTACACGTTATGCCCTCTAATTCTTGATTCACTTACTCTGGGAGAAACACTGCATCCATTCTATCTATTCCACTCACCACTCACTGCATAATTAAGTTCTTCCACACATTCCACTCATCATATCACTTTCGCAGAATCTGTGCCCTTTGTTCCATCAGCCAACTAGCGGTCGCAATTTTTCTTCGGCCATCGTGTATGGACCTGTCAAAATTATTGTATCTCCCTGTAACCACCTTCTCTCCAAGAAAACCCTCACCTCCGATTGTGGTTCCTGGAACCGTTCTGCTAAATGTCCTCTATACCTTCCCAAGGAAATTCACACTCAGGCAGATGGATGTCAAAGAAATATGCTTGTTGAAGTCCAAACAGACGATTAAACAGATTCAACATAACTCCTCTGCTTTTGGTTTCCACATATCTGGTTGTGAAAGCCAAGGTTCCATGTGATTTGCAAACTATGTTCTAGCACCTGCAAAGAACTCTGCCCAAGAACCCTTGGAATGGGTCTTTGTTGCTGTTTCACATCCATTCTGCAAAATGCAACTTACTGCTGCCTGCAATTCTAACCACAATGCCTATCCATTCTGCGAGTCTGTGAATCTATCCATGGCCTATTATGGTTAGTGCCACAGTTGTTGTTTGCTGCACCACTCAGTTCTCCATCACAACAGAGTCGCACAGTGGTAGAGTTGCTGACTTACAGCGCCAGAGACCCTTGTTCGATCCTGACTACGGGTACTGACTGTATGAAGTTTGAATGTTCTCCCTGTGACCGCGTGGGTTTTTCTCAATGTGCTCCCGTTCCCTCTCACACTCCAAAGATGTACAGATATGTAGGTTAATTTGCTTCTGTAAATTGCACATTGTCCCTAGTGTGTAGGATAGTGCTCGTGTACGGGGTGATCAGTGATCATCGTGGACTCAGTGGGATAAAAGGCCTATTTCCACACTGTGGAAAGTCTAAGTAAAGCCTAAGGTTTTGACAGAAAGGCTAGCGTTCATATTTCAGATGATCATAGAACGACCCTCACAAACAAGAAAGCTTTGAAGTCCAGACTGGAGAGACATTTCCCCGCTCAAGGCTGCAGATTGGAGCTGCTTTTCCTGAAATTGTTTGGCCATTAACTAATTTGACTTGTTGAGTGTTTCCAGCAGTTTGTTGCAATAAGGCAAAACAAAAGCTCTTGTTTAGGTCTCTAACTTAAAATGTTTCTCCTTCCACAGATGCTGCCAGACCTGCTGAGTGTTTGCAGAACTTTCTGTATTTCATTTAGATTTCTAGCATTTGCACTTTTGTTTTATTTTGATTTTCTTTGTTGTTGGGGAAGAGGATGGAAGTAAAACAGATTATGTTATGTGCACAGATTCAAAGAAGTGCACACTGCTTGTATTGAAGCTATTAATCACTTGGTTGATAGGATTATCAAAGAATCATTCAGGTGCTTAAGGGTTTTTTTTTACTTTAGACTTTAGACTTAAGAGATACAGAGTGGAAACAGGCCCTTCGGCCCACTGACTCCATACCGACCAGTAATCTTCTCGTACACCAACATATCCTACACACTGGGGACAATTTACAATGTCCAGAAGCCAATTAAGCTACAAACCTGAATGTCTTTGGAGTGTGGGAGGAAACTGGAGCACCCGGAGAAAACCCACATGGTCACAGGGAGGACGTACACACAGTCCATAGACAGTGGTCTGCATCGAACCTGGGTCTCTTTTGCTGTAAGGCAGCAACCGTGTCACTGCGCCACCTTAATTGTGGTAACTGTATATGAACTCGACTCAAAATTAACATCCGTTCAGAATACCAGAGTGTGGCCTAATTGCGATAGGAAAATAGGAAGATGTCTCTGTAGAAGTTGAGAAACCATATTCTCTCGTGGCTGGGAAGACTCTGAAAACTAGAAAAAGCCTTTTAAACAGGATGCTTCACTTCACACTACGCGGGTTGTAGCTATGTGCAGCTCTCTCTCTCCAGAAGGTCGTAGACAAGAGAGAAGTTGGAATTTCCCAAGCCTAGTTTTTACTGGTCAAGGATAACAAGGGATGTAAAACTAATGTGGATAAATGGAGATTGGTCCTTGATTTGCAATGATATAATTGAATGGTGTTAAATCTCACAGATATGAATGGTTTCACTCTGCAGTTAATCTTTCTATGAGCACTTGGCGTGTGTGGTTAAAAACATCGATGATTAAGTATTTGAAGTATTGCACTCACTTTTTCAGGCTGGAGGAGAAAGAATATATTCAAAGTGAAAAATACCCTGGAATTTCAGTGTCAAGTGTCAATATCATGTAATTACAAATATATTGAAGTGGAAAACGAATGGTTTTGTATGAAGCGAGGAAGTCTTGATTAATACCGGTGAAGGAGATTGAGTATATAATCCAGGCACACACGTCCACAGAGCCAACCAATACTTAATGAAGTGTGATCATTGTTTTAATGAAGAAAGCTAATGGCTTGCTGGCCTTCATAACGGGAGGATTTGAGTATAGAATAAAGAGGTCCTTCTGCAGTTGTACAGTGCTCTGGTGAAACCACATCTGGAGTATTGTGTGCAGTTTTGGTCTCCTAATTTGAGGAAGGACATCCTTGCTATTGAGGCAGTGCAGCGTAGGTTCACAAGGTTAATCCCCGGGATGGCGGGACTGTCATATGAGGAAAGATTGGAAAGACTGGGCTTGTGTACACTGGAATTTAGAAGGATGAGAGGATATCTGATAGAAACGTATAAAATTATAAAAGGACTGGACAAACTAGATGCAGGAAAAATGTTCCCAATGTTGGGGGAGTCCAGAACCAGGGGCCACAGTCTAAGAATAAAGGGGAGGCCATTTAAAACTGAGATGAGAAAAAACTTTTTCAGCCTGAGAGTTGTGAATTTGTGGAATTCTCTGCCATAGAAGACAGTAGAGGCCAATTCACTGGATGAATTTAAAAGAGAGTAAGATAGAGCTCTATGGGCTAGCAGAAGCAAGAGATATGGGGAGAAGGCAGGCACGGATTACTGATTGTAGATTAGTACATGATCACAATGAATAGCGGTGCTGGCTCGAAGGGCCGAATGGCCTCCTCCTGCACCTATTTTCTATGTTTCTATGTTTCTATGAAATACAGCAGTCTCTTTGTGAACAATGAGCTCCGCTAACCACTGAGCAATCGTGTGCAGGTTATTGTGTTAATTCATGTTGGTTAAGGGGTAAATACTGTTCAGGACATTGGAGATAATTCAAAATCATGCAGTGGCTGAAATTCTGAAATAAAGACAGAGAATCCTGAAAAACTTCAATAGGTCGGGAAACTTATATAGGAGGGGTAAGCAATTGATGGAGCACCAACCTGAAATTGTGACATCTTCCTCTCTCAACAAATGCTGACTGACTTGCTGAACATTTCTATAATTTTATAGTTTTATTTTGAATTTCTGCAGGGTTAAATCCCATCTTGTTCTTATCAATGTTACATTAGAAAATGTTTACTCCTTTTGGGAAGGTGAAAATGTCTTCCTCACTTGAATGGACAATATAGAAAGAGGCCTGTTTGCCTACTGAAACATAGAAAATAGGTGGAGGAGAAGGCCATTCAGCCCTACCGTTAATGGCTGTCCCGCTGAGTTACTCCAGTTTTTGATGTCTATCTCCCGTTAATGGCAGGCAGATAACCAGGAGCTGAAGACCAGCACCATGGACAGCGACTGCCTGCTGGAAACAGCTGGCTCCCTGGAGCAACAGCTGAGCCCAATTAACTGGGGTTGGATCAACTCTCCTGCACCTTGTCATGGGAGGGAGGGAGAGAGAGGAGGGAGGAGGAAAGGGTGAGACATGGCATAGAAACATTGAATATAGGTGCAGGAGTAGGCCATTCGGCCCTTTGAGCCAGCACCACCATTCAATATGATCGTGGCTGATCATCCAAAATCAGTACCCTGTTCCTGCTTTCTCCCCATATCCCGATTCTCTTAGCCACAAGAGCTAAATCTAACTCTCTCTTGAAAACATTCAGTGAAATGGCTTCCACTGCCCTTTGCGGCAGAGAATTCCACAGACTTACAATTGTCTGGGTGAAAACGTGTTTCCTCATCTCAATCCTAAATGGCCTACCCCTTATTCTTAAACCGTGACCCCTAGTTCTGGACTCCCCCAACATCGGGAACATTTTTCCCGCATCTACCCTGTCCAATTCTCTAAGAATTATAAAAATGGTTATATAAGATCACAGCGAATACAAGCCCAGTTGACCCATTCTATCATCATACGTCAGCTTTGTCATCCCAGGAATTAACCTTGTGAACCTACGCTGCACTCCCTCAAGAGCAATAATGTCCTTCCTCAAATTAGGAGACCAAAATTGCACACAATACTCCAGGTGCGGTCTCACCAGGGCCCAGTACAATTGCAGTAGGACCTCCTGGTCCTAAACGCAAATCCTCTCGCAATGAAGACCATCATGCCATTGGCTTTCTTCACTGCCTGATGTACCTGCATTACTACTTTCAGTGACTGATGTACAAGCACACCCATGTCTTGTTGCACCTCCCCTTCTCCTAATCTGACAACATTCAGATAATAATCTGCCTTTGTGTTTTTTGCCAGCAAAATGGATAACCTCACATTTATCCACATTATACTGTATCTGCCATGCTTCTGCCCACTCACCCAACCTATCCAAGTCACCCTGCAGCCTCATAACATCCTCCTCGCACCTCACACTGCCACCCAGCTTTGCGTCATCCGCAAATTTAGAGATGTTACATTTAATTCCCCCGTCTAAATCGTTAATATATATTGTAAACAACTGGAGTCCCAGCACCAAGCCTTGCGGCACCCCAATAGTCACTCCTGCATTCTGGAAAAAGACCCAAATGCCATATAGGGTTCGGAATCAGCGGTGAACTATTTGGCAGATCTGAGTGTCAATCTACACACATCTATGTTAATCCCATTTTAATCTCCCAATACCCCTCAACCCTTTCCACCACACCCCCCGCCCCTCACTCCTCCAGATTAATATCATCTTACATACAAACTAAGCCAATTATATTACTACCAAACGACACACATATTTTTGGGATATAATTGAGAATACCGGAGCATTCAGTGGAGCCACATTGGGTCAGAGGGAAATGTAAAAACAGAGCACACAAGGTGGTGTGAATCCCTTTTGCCATTTCTAATGGCTTCTGTGTGCTCCCGATGATGAGATGAGAGTTCATGGAAGCCATCCCAAATAGATTCAATACATCCATTTTGAGCAGACGGAAAGACCCTATGGCAAAAGACCTCCTATGGGATGGGCACAGTGGCACAGCTGGTTTAGAGTCGCTGCTGCCTGACAGCGCCAGAGACCAAGGTGGTTTGATCCTGGGTGGGGGGGGGGGGGGGACTACGGGTTGCAGTCTGTACGCAGTTTGTAAGTTTGTACAGTTCTCCCAAGATCTGCGTGAGTGTTTTCCACGTGCTCCAGATCCTTCACACACTACAAGACGATATGGGTTTGTTAGGCTAATTGGCTTGGAAAAAATTGTAATTGTCCCAAGTGTGTGCAAGATTGTGTTTAATGTGCGTGGGGATTCGGTGGGTTGGCATGGCAGTCGGCCCATGGCTGTACCCCTCCAGACTTAAAAACTAATTAACGTTAGTTGGTGGGAATGTTACACTATTTCAAGAAGGATTTGAGAATGTTGTTAAATCACTTCCTTATTTTCCTTTATCCCTTATTAAGGGCAGCACAGTGGCGCAGCGGTAGAATTTTAATTGCCTTTACCACGGCGGAGGACCAGGGTTGATCCTGACCTCGTGGTGCTGTCGTTATGGAGTTAGTACATTCTCCTTGTGACCACACGGGTTTTATCCAGGTGCTCCGGTTTCCTCCCATACTGCAAAGATGTACAGGTTTGTAGGTTAATTGGCTTCTTTAAAATTTTTCCTGGTAGTAGGGTAGTGTTTAGTGTACGGGGGGGGTGGTGATCACTGGTATGGTGCGGACCTGGTGGGCCAAAGAGGGCTTGTTTGCCACACTGTATTTATAAAACTCATAATCAGAGTGTGATCCATGATGGATTCTGTGCGTGAGCAGTTCTACTAACTGCAATTCTAATCCCCTCTGTGCTATTTTACTAAAAAATCAAATGTAACAGAGGGAATTAAAAGTTTTGGATTGGAGTGCCAACTCGCTCACAACAGCCTCTCTCGTTTATATACTGCATTGTTTTTGTTAGGTAAATATTCAACTTAGACCCATGAATCTCTCTCAGCCGTGCAACCAGATGACTGGACAAATTAATATCAATTTAGACAACAAGTATCTTAAACCCTCTGAGACCATTTTATCCATCATTGTTGAGATGAAACGATAGATGATAGATGAAAAGCAGAGAGTATGGAAGATTGTGGATACTGTAATGCATTTCCATTTCTTTCACCAAGGCTGCAGCGTTTTTCTTATATCACGGGAATATTGAAGCCGTTTCCAATCGGTTCATGAGCTGAACTTGTCTGACGCGAAGAATCCTTGGTTCGCTTATCGCGGAAGAAGCAGAGCAATTAAACATTCAACAGTTGTTTTCAAAAAGCTTTGGAAGTCATGGATAGGAGAAGGTCTTCGAATACGAATGAGTTCATTAGCTAACAAGGGGGTTGGGGGGGGGGGGGGGGGAAAAAAAAGTAAAGAACGCATGCCTGGCGTACTATAAAGTTCGATTAGTTCTAGCAGCAGAAATATGAGGTTATTCAGTCCATCGTCTACTCTGCCATTCAAATCATAGTGATCTATCTTCTCCCTCTCAACTCATTCTCATGCCTTCTCCCCATTAACCCTTACAACTCCTTTATGGCCTGTCTCACGGTGCCAGTTGACCCATGAGAGTGACCCCGAGTGACAGACTGTGGTTGTGCACGAGATCCCAAAGTTGATGTTCAAGTGTGTGAAAACCGAGTTCAGGGTTTGGTTTTTGCCGTGCCGTACTGCGATTGTTCCAAGTTAGTCTCCAGAGTTAACCAACCAAGTTCCTCCTCCCGTTTTACTCTTGTGCTGACAAACGTTTGACGTACTCTTGAGCTGCAACCTTTTCCTTGAAATGTGACACAATTGTTTCTAACAGGCCATACGGTCCCCACAAGTCCGCTGCCGACCAGCGGACACTGCACCATCCTACACACGAAGGGAAAAATTTACATTTTTAGTTACATTTACATTTAATAATAATGTACCTTTTAGTTACATTTTTAGACCAGTTACAATAGCCAATTGCTCCTTCAGAAAAAAAAATCAGAGATTTGACGAATTGTCGAACGTCTTGCCCATATTCTAGCCGGGCCCACGTAGTTCCTCCAAATTTTGGGTTTTGAGTGAAATGGGAGGATTGCTCCTGATAGCCAGGGATTGATAGGACTCGATGGGCGAAAACAGGAAACCGTGTCATAAGGAAAAAATTGAAGGATTCTGGTTTTCGGCGTGTGCTGTTCATCGATGGGGATCGGGGGAGAGAAATAGTGGCCGTTTCAAGTCATGTTAGAACTAACGACGAGAGGGGACATTCCAGGTTAACAACTGAGATGAAACATTTGTAGTGAAGAAAGGCCCTGCTGTTTCTTTTACATCCTGTTGCAACATCCGGAAGTGGCGGCGCTGCATGGCAGCTGCGGTACCTGCAGTGCTGAGTCGTCTGGTTGTTTTTTTCGTTTTTTTTCGTTCTTTTTGTTGCGTCTTTTTTGTTTTAGTTAGAATTTTGCTTTATTGGCTGTGTTTCTGTGTGTGGGGGGTGGGGGGGTGGGGGAGGGGGGGGGCGAGTGGGAGAAACATGGAGTTTTAGTCTCTCCTTCGGGGGGAAATGCGACCCCTTTTCTTGTCGTTGTCCCCCGTCACCGTTCTCGTCTGTGCTGAGGCTATGCGGAGAGGGCGGCCTCTGGAGCGGTGGCGTGAGCGTTCAGAGCTCCAGTGTTTCCTGCTGGCGGCGGCGCCACGGCTTCGGGGCTTCGGCGCTCCAAGCGCTCTCAGCGGCTGCTCCAGCAGACGCCCGGCTTAGAGCTCTCCGGCGCTCTCAGCGGTGCTTCCAGGCAGCGGCCGGCATCGAGCTCCAGCGCGTTCAGCGGTGCTCCAGCGGCAGGCCCGGCTTCAGAGCTTTCGGCTCTCAGGCAGCGGCCCGGCTTCGGAGCTCCGTGCGCTCCAGCAGTTGCTCCAGCGGCGGCCCGGCTTCAGAGCTCCGGAGCTCCAGCGTTCCCGGTGGATCGATTGATTGGTGAGCTCGTGGTGGTGTTCGGCATTTCGGCAACGGCGGCGGATGTGGCTGGCTTTCGGAGGCTCGGCCGCGGGCCTGTGGACGATGACATCGAAGGCTGGATTGCCTCTAGGAAGTACAGAGGAGGGAAAAGTTAGGGAAAGACAAAGACTTTTAGATTTTTGCCTTCCCACCACAGTGAGGAGGTGCCTGGTGAACTCAACTGTGGGTTGGATGTTTGAAATATGTGTTTATTGTGTGTTTTGTTTTAATTTATATACATGCTATGACTGCAAGTTTCGGTAACAAAATTCTGTTCAGAACCGAAAGGTCTGATGACAAATAAAGGAATCTGATCTGATCAGATTTTTGGGAGAGACGGAGCTTCAAGGGTTTCGTTCCTGAGTGCTTGGTGCCCAGGCGTAAGTTGAGGTGGAGAGAAGGTGGGGGTGGGGGGTGGGGGAGGGATGGACAGAACAAGACAAGCACTTGTGTGTGGATCATTCTCTGCGGGATGGTCTTAGTGCGGGGACATGTTAGGAGGTTGCGACTGCAGGCAGACACTTTGGTAGTGATGCCCACAGTTCAAAAGCCGCCGTGTCTCCCTGTCCTTGAATAAGAGGGGGCAATTCAAGCACACAATAGCCCCCTCACCCTTCCTCGCCAACACAATGCGGCAACGATCCAAGCTTTAGGGGCAGGAAAACATGGGCAGGCGACAATTCACCCGCCATAAAGCGAGAGATATCATCCACGCTATTGTAGGTATCCTTTGCACGTCGGTTGTTTCTGTATTTCTCCATTCATGTTGGCCCTGTCTGTCATTTCTCCCCGTGATCTGCGATGGGGTTTCTCAAGAGATCTTCGGTTGTAGGTTATTGGCTGTAAATGTAACAAAATGTCCCTCGTGGGTGTAGGGACCTGTTAATGTGGGGACCGGCTTGTTTATATTTTAACTTGAACGTATAATTTATTTTAACTATCACGACACTACTCGACAGGTCCCTGGGCAAGTGAAGTGTCTTGGCATTTCCCAACTAACTTCCACGAGGAGGGCCATGTTTAAACTGAGACCTGAATATAGTCAAATGCTGGGAAAGGGGTTTGGGGATAAAGCCTTAGGAGTAAACTGACAGGCGGTTGCAACTGTTGCAGCCTGTTGGGCAGTGGAACCACGGATCCAGTCCCGGGATCAGGACGAAGACCTCATTCCAGCCAGCCTTATTTTAACCCACAACCAGTCTGCACTGTCTCTCATGTTTTTCCAGCGTCTTATTGTTTATTAATTAAAGGATATTATATGACCTTTACATTTATTTCAACCTTATTGCAAAGGTTCACTTAGGATTAGTTAGATTAGCGCACAAAAACAGGCCTCGAGCCCACCGAGTCCGCATCCGACCAGCAGACACCATATCAACAGGACAAATTTACATATACACTGTAATGGTCGCTCGATTGAAATAATGTATCGTCCTTTAGCTGCACGATATTCTCACTGTTTCCTCATACACGTTGAACAATAAAAAACTAAAAAAAGCCTATTCCCATTTCCATAGAGCACAAAATGCTGGTACTCAGCGGTACGGGCTGCATCAGGAGGAATGGGACGGTTCGGGTCGGAGGGGTGGGTACCCTACTCCGACAGTGCTCGACCCCAAACTCACCCATTCCTTCTCTCTCCAGACAGATGCCTGCCTGTCCCGCTGAGGTAGTTTAACTCCAGCTTTTTATGTGAGACTTCATGTCCGGCTGTTGTAACACTTGACTTCATTTGACGAGAGTCTGGATTTCCCGTGTGCCATTATGGCTGCTACTCAATCATGATTTTACGCAGGTCAATGAACCTGTGGTCTTCCCGAAAAGAGATGGAACGGAGGTTTTGTTTGCGAAAAATGTTATACGTGTTGTGATATGCATATGACTGAGTAACTATATGCTGCACAAAATTATTCATGTATCATTTTTCAGCTTGATCTCGTAGTTATCTTTGTTATTATTTACTTTACTGGACTAGAATCCAAACAAAACCTTTTTATTTAATATATGTTGAAAATAAATTAAACCATAGACCTAAACCGTTTTGGGACTGGAGACAACTGCTTAGCTGGTGGGGAGAGGGGTGATTGAGGGTTGAGTTGTCGGGGGTGGTTAGGGTGGGGCGTATTGACAGGGGCGTGGGTATTCTCTCATTTACCTCCGGTTTTGTGTTCGTACCCCTGTGTTTCCGTGATCCGCGAAGGAGCCGCCTAGTAACTTGATGGTGGCCTCAAAAGCACAGAGACGTTTGAAATTTCTAGCGAAGAAGTACAATATCTGGGAAACTCGATTGACGATTTTATGCTGGTGGCGTGACATACCTTATTTAGTCATACATTCACTGCACCGTCCCATCACAAACCTGCCATGTGTGCTGGCGAGTGTTCCAGGTGTTTAAAGGCGCCATCGAAGAACCCCAGAACGACTTGGGTTTTCTGCTCTGGTTTGGGACATAGTGTTCATTTCAACCCAGTCCCCACGTGCCTTACCCGCCTGTGCTCAGTTTTCCTCTGCCACTTCCAGAAGGTGCGAGGGGGCTCTCTCGTCGAATTGCTGCTTGCTTGATGATGACCCCAGGTTAGTAGTGGGGTGGAGAGAGGGAAGGGGGAATAGGGTAGGTTGATGGGGGAGGTGGAATGGTATGAGCTCGATAAAATGCTAAGTGCAGGCAGTGGGGCAGATGGAAACAGTGCGTGAGTGGCGGCACAGGGTTGAGATACAAGAGCCAAGGAGTACTGAAATATCTCTTGAACCAACAAAAAGATAATTGCCGGACGATTCAACGGGTCAGGCAGGCATCTGTGGCGGGACTGGATATTTCAACGCTTGGAATCGAGATCCTCAGACTTGATGGACGATGGCCTCTTTGTATGTTTGAATTGTGCGTAAAAAAGAACGCGCTATCCCCTGAAAAAGAACTTGAATTTTCCCTTGAACCGTGCGGCCTTGGTATGAACTTGATACAACTTGATTGTACTCGCATACAGGTCGCTGATTTTGGATATCACGCTGGGCTCAAAGTTTTTCATTTGTACATCGTTGCACGGGAGTTACAATAAACACAAATGATATCAAACCCACTATGTTGTTGTCAGCGTGTTAGTGAATAACTCCAGTCCCGTCCCGACCCGGGAAACTGAGGGAGTCGACATCAACTGCCACGGACACTCATAATGACTACACAAGAAAGCGGCAGATGCTGTTTGACAAAAAGTGAACAACATGAAATGGGGCATGGAGAAATTTGGAAATGTCATCACCGTCACCATTTCCTTCTCTCCAGAGATTGCTGCCTGCTCCGCTGAGAACACACACAGGTTCCCACGGTAGACTCACGAACACTAAAGTAAAACGCACGTGCCACCACGTTATAACAACGAGTTTAAATGTACATGTATTTTTATACTGAGCAATAAATTTGGATCTTGTGAAAAAAAATCAAACATGTTTGATTATTTATTCATTCACGATAACACAAGTTTCACGGAGTACCCTGCCAATAGCGCCATCGAGTCGCTTAGTTGGAACTCGACCACGAGTTTCCCCGCGTTCCCGACTAAGTGATTGTATGTTTACCCGCGAGTGAAAAAACTCGGGGCTCACTCATGGGTCAACCTCGCACCGTGAGACTGGGGTTTTACTAATCTAAGAATCTGAGAATCATCGTCAATCTCCTGCCTTTAAATACTTATAGACCAGGCCTCCACAGCGAGGGGCAACGAAATTCCACAGATTCACCACCTTGCCTAAAGAAATCCTCCATTTCCTTTCTAAAGGTACATCTTTTTATTCTAGCTATGGGCCTCGGGTCTAAACACTCTCCCATTAGTCAGAACAACCTCCTCTCGCACATTCACTTCTATCCAGGACGAAGATTTCACTGATCGTAAGTTCTTATGAGGTCTCATCATCCTTCCTTCTAAGTTCTACACGAGTACTTGGTCCTGCGTGTCCGACAAATGCTATCAACCATGTTAACCGCGATAATTCCTGGGATAATTTCTTGAAACTCTATCGCCATCAAGCAATCATCATCCTTTCATTCAGATTATGGGGTCCCAAAACTGCTCACAAATGACTCAATGGGGTGGTCTGGGGGTCATTGTACACTTATAAAGCGTATCCTCACGCATTACTCATATTACAGAAACCATCTCTCTCAATATTTAAAACAGGCAGGAAATTGCAGGGGAAGATTTAAGTCAGTAGAAGGACACAATAGTAAGTTGCTTGAATAAATGCAATGTGGAAAAAGCAAAGAAATGTACACATCATAGTAGCGATTTACTAAATCTACCTTCAAGTGGGCACTGGGCAGAATCTGCCACTGGAGCTGTTGTGGCAACTCTGGTGCCTTTGTGTGTGGGGGGGGTGGGGATTAAAAATGCAATGTTTGTTCACTTTGTCGAGAGGGATTTTCTCTTTGGCTGCTATTCGTGATGAAGAAAAATCGATCGGAATACTTTCCGTTCCCGGTGTTTAAAAAAAACATGCTGGACAAGGTGTTAAATAGTTGGTTGGATATTAAAGTAAAAAACGATTCAAATTGCCCTCAACGCCGCTTCAAAGACGTGACGGATTTGCTAATAATAGGGACAAAACAAAGGGTCCGTCGCTTATTTCGACATATTATCTTGCTTCGTTGGGGGTGCTTTAGCTCTAATTTTTACGATGCAAAAATGTTATTTAGTCCCCAAAAACGATTCGGGCTACTATGCTTTGTCTGCAATATGGGGTTAAAATTCATGGGCAACAGGCAAAGTTCCAATTCGATCGCATTGCCAAAGAATACTCATTCTCAAGATGATTAAAATTCTCTTCTCTTTTTTTTGGACACTATCATGTCATAAATCGTCTATATTTTGTTGTAATTGAGTTCTATTCCATAATCATATATTTTTTATACTATAAATAGCCACAACAGTTTTAATCACATGTATTGAGTGCAAAGATAATAAATTTTGATTTATATTGAGAGCGATGTTTCTTCTAGATTAATCATTATGGCATTAAACATTAAATTCCTTCCATTCTAGAGCATTATAAGTTCATGACAGTGTAGAAGTTTAAAAAATCAATGTTATAGTGTGGAATTCTATGTGCTTGAACGGGAAATAGTTTGTATTTGAAACACATAGGCTCATTACAAACACATTTAGCTTTTCTTAGGGAGAATGGATATATCTTTTTTAGATCTAGACTAATTTAATTTTGATGAATTTAAAGTTGATTGAAATTGATGTTGACTATGAAGGACTGATGAATATGAAATTTTTGTTCTGTGGTGTATTTAACGTATTTATTTAAGCGGTTTAACTTTATTCAATCTAACTTAGTTTCTAAAACTGCAAATAAAACTTGTTTTCTGTTAATGCTGTTCATGTTTTTTTTTTCCTTTACTTTTAAAACCAGAGGTACTCAGGAGAAAAATGCAAAATTGTCAATACCAAATGCCACAAATAGAGACTGATTTAGACAGCATTCACGGAGATTATCCGAATTTGGACTATACGCCAAATGTGATGATTACAGGCACATTCTTATGGGAAAGTAGTGGGCAGAAAGGCATGTCATGCATGGTTTGAAGAGCAATAACTTGTAGTTTACAATGCCAATCATTGAAAAGTTGAAGAGAAAACAAGGTGTTACAGAGTGCTTAAATGTATATGATTGCCACTGATTATATGATAACCAATGTACGCACTAGCAATGATCTTCTCCATAAACTTACTTGCCACTATTGACTAGAAATTGTAAATTATTTAACCTATCGTTATGACGTAATAGCAGCATATTCAATACAATAATATTAAAGTTCTGATCTTGAGAATTATCACATGTTTTGAATTTTTTCAGGCAGTCTGGTAGTGGTTTATTAAAACTATTTCCGTCACATCGGACATTTTGTATTAAGCAACAATTAGTAACTAACTCATTATATGCTATATTTTCAGGTTATCCAAGTAAGATGTTTCATATCTGTTTCAGAATGCTTCAATCTATAATAACTGAAAATTTCATTCAGTTCTCTTAATTTTTAAAGACAGTTATGGTAGCTTTTGACTGTCCTCGATAAACACAGCTTTTTGTGTTAGTCAATGGAAAAAGCATAAGGGAGCGCAAGATGCTAATTTCCGAGTATGAAAATAGCCATAACTTTTTTAATACAAGATATGAATGAATTCAGTATCAAATTAAATTTCTTTTTATGCTTTATCTGATGGGATAAATGGCAGATTTGATGTTAAAAATCTCAAAAATGTTGTAACATTGCTACATCATGGACGTAATCAAACGTGTAAGGATGATATTCTATATGATAGACACCAGAGGAATGAATAACTCTAGTAGAGCAATAGTGAGGCTTTCTGTATCTAAACACCTTATCTGTATGTTTCATACTTGTTTTCTGTTCCTTACTTTGATGAATCGATCCCAAAGACCATGTTGAATTTACCCCATTGTTAAGCATCTGAACCCTTGTAATGAATTTAACCAAAATGTAATAGTTCAGATCAGGGAATTTAGGACACGACCTGAAAATAGATGGAGTCTGATGTATCAAGTGGTAGGGTGTAGGATGTTATTGTGCAAGTATAGAGGGTGGGAAACATCTAGCGGGGGACACTCTTAAAACTGGGAAATCTGTCAGTCTCTCTGGAATTCGAGATTCTGCTTAACAAAGCTCACTTATACTATCTTACACTAAAATGAGCGATGTGCTCATTTGACCACTTCTCAGTTAGTATTCTGTATATTGATTTTAGAAAAAATGCTGCCATATTTACAGCTGTGATTTATTTGGCCATCTTACATCAGAGAGACCACCTCCCCCTCCACTGTGCGGAACAAAGGCATTTTTTTTTTTTTCTTTTTTTCACTTTTTTTTTTTCTTTTTTTTTTTTTTTTTTTTTTTTTCCCCATCGATGAAAAATAAAAGGATGTTTAGGTTTTTAAAACAAATAACATGTTGAGATCCTCTCTCCTTAAGGACACGCCCACTTCCGGATGGGACTATATAAAACACCCTGAAGTGTGGAGTGCCGTCCCAGCAGTTCTGTGTCAAGATGGGAAGCGAGAGGTCACGTCTCTCAGTCAGAGCTGTGAATAACACTGAACACATGTCTACTAACTGTGAATGTTTTACTGACCTATCGGTGCCCTTAATGTGTGTTTGAGAAAATATAGTTTGGAAATGCTAAAGCTGTGTTTGCCTTTGGTTTGGAAATGCTAAACCTGTGTTGCCTAATTAAAGTTGCCATTGCCTAATTAAAGTTGTCCCCTTGCCCAAATAAATTTGCCTTGGCCTAATTAAAGTTGCCTTGACTAAATTATAAGTTTGCCTTGCCTAATTAAAGTTTGCCTTGCGTTCTATATAATTAAAAGTCTTCATCTTGACCACATCCTGTTTGCACTTTATATCGATTTTATGAAGAAAAGCTTACCATGTACGACACTGTGATTTTTTGCTAGGTCTATACTCCGAGTCCCCTCGCCTCATAGGTTCCAAGGGTTTGTCCCATCGATGAAAAATGAAGAGTTGGTTAGTGTTTGAAAAAATGTTGAGATTCTCTCTCTGTCAATCCGCATGAAGGCCCAGCCCCTTTTGGTGGGATGGGGGAAGGGACTATAAAACCCAGAAGTGTGGGTGTGCTCAGTCTCTGCAGATGGATGGAGGGAAGTGGTCATGACTCGCTTGTCTTTAGTGGCCTTGCACCCTGCTTGAAAGGTTAAGAAACTGCACTTTGAATTGGTGGCTTGCACCCTGCTTGATGTGGTAAGAAAATGAACTTGAATTTTGTGGCCTCTGCACCCTGCTTGAAATTGAATATCAAGGGAATAACCGCGAGTCAAACTGCACAGCCACAGCCGTGAGTGATGTGAGCTGCCAGCACAACAAGCTTGAGTAGTCGACTGAGCCGCCAGCCCCCCGCCGCCCTACGGCCCACATGTCCATATAGCCCCTCTGGAAACTCAGTCGTTCAGCACACAAACAACCATACAACGCTCAGAAAGCCACACCCCCCCCCCCAACTGGCCACCTATATTGGACTTTGTGGAGAGATGGAATATTGCATTGGGGGTCATCCCTCCCGTGTGATGCTGGCACCCATCGGGTTCCCACTTAGTCTAATAAATAGATAAAACTCTGATTAATTAGCTATACGCTCGTATGGAAGTCCCATCAGCACGCAGCATCTGGCTGACGGATCTTGTTGACTGTCAAAAGATACATTGCAAAAACTTAGTATACAGCAAGGGTAGGTACAGTTAGATGAGCAGCTGTAAGTTCAGTATGCTTTAGGGACGAAATAGGTTGAAACTGAGCATGTGTAGCTGACATTTCACTGCAGTTACGTTAGTCAGATTCTGTTCTCAGTTGTCAAAGGACAATGCAACCATAAAACAATAAAATAAGGTCGATAAGGGGTACATGGCATTTGCTTTTCTGTACGAGGGTGGGATTTGGGCTATTTTATTCTGCTGTGCCTCTTCATGGTGCATGCTGCTTTTGCTATGAGGCAGTGGGAGAAGAAAAGTTCTAAAGTGCCTTCTGCAATAAACAAAACATCAAAGGAAAATTCTATATATGTAGATTAATCTTTGTTTGTTGAGCGATCTCCTAGATTGCTCCCAGTGATCACTGTATTTGGCAACTCTTAAATAAAGTCTTGATTATAGTGCCCGATCTTTGTGCGTTGTGTTTTAAAGTTTTCTTTAACAGTGACACGTGCAATTTCTACACATTGAGCCCTGAATCCTGTGTGTTTTCCAATGGCTCTCGATGGGTCAGTGGTTCCTCTATTATCATGTGTACCAAGGTACAGTAAAACTTTTTTTTTCCCTCACTGGGACCCTGGATTTCTTCCCATTCATCACATTCCCTGTTCCCACCTTTCCCGAGCATCCGCTGTAACCGTGGCTTCCCACACTCCCTTCCCACTCACCAGTATCCAATTATTTCACTCCCTTCCATGCACTGAGGCCCATATTCCAGCACTCCCTTTAAATTCACCAGTTTCCATGTTCTGGTGTTCTCTTTAAACTCACCGAGTTCACTGAACCTTTAAGGGCCTGTCCCACTTGTCCGTCATTTGCGCCTCATGCGATGGCGCGGCAAAGATTTTGTACATCCCAAAATTCTGGGACACCGCGCGCGACCGCACCATGCGCACGTAATGCGCACCATGCGTGCATCGTGCGTCGTGATGTGTAAATGATGTCGCGTAAATTACGCGCAAATGACGGCCAAGTGGGACAGGCTTTTACTGTGTAACATCTTTTTTTAAAAGTGAATTAAAAATGCATTGGATTAATAGTTTTACCGTAAGCAGTTTTTATTGTTTGGAATCATCACTGATTTTTTTTTATGATGGGCCATCTGTTATGGAACTGTTGGAATGATTAAAGCAACTCTTGATGAGGGCTGGCCTTACTTATTTGTTTTTTTTTTGTTTTTTTTGTTTTTTTTTAAATTTCAAAAAAAACTTCAATTATTAACATAACTTTTACATCAATAAAACAAAACAGGAACCCACCACTATTCTACAAGATAAACAAATATACTAGGAACTATATCACAACTAAGTTACAAATTCTTGTTCAGGAAGCCTTCACCCCCCCCCCTCGCCCCCCCCCCCCCCCCGCCGTGCCGCAAGTCCCGGGAAATCCCCCAGGGCTTAGTCCCTCTCCTAACAACACACCCGGGGCCGGACGTAACCAGAAAGGGGGCTGGCAGCCAGCTCGAGAACTCTTCTGCCTGGCGCCGTGACTCGCAGATTGCCAGTTCGGCCAGGCCCAGAGCAACCTACCAGGACCTTTTGGGTTGACTACAATGCTTGCTATATTGCAAGTAGCTGCATCAGCGATCAAACTTCATTCAAGCCTATCATCTACGTAAATAGTGTGAAGGCATTGCCAATTCGACTTAAAGCACTTTTGGTTTTGAGAGTGATATGAATTGGCTTTTTTTATATGTGGCAGATTGAGTTCATGATTAAACGTCCTAAGGGCATGCTAAGGCGTTCATTTCATTCCATCACACTCACAAATTGTAGCCACATTTAGTTTGTTTATATTATTGTCACATGTACCGAGGTTAAGTGAAAAGCTTTTTTGTTGAGTGCTATCTTAATAAGGAAGGCCTTACACAATTACAATACTCCCATCTGCTGCTGTCCACACATGATGAAAAGGATTAAGGGTCCATCATTAGCACAAGATACACGTCCGATAAAGTCGCATTAAGCGATAGTTCAAAGGTCCAGATGAGGTAGAAGGGAGAGGACAGGATTGCACTTATGGAAAGGAAGTTCAGTTGCCTGATAACAGGCTGTGACTCTGGAGATATCCATTAAACTTCCTGTTACTCTGCCTGATGGAGAGGGGGGAGGACGAGAGGAGGAGTGACTGGGGTGTAGACTGGCCATTGATGATGCTGCTGGCCTTGCCCATAGCATAAAGTGTAGTGGATCAATGGAAAGGAAGTTGGTTTGCGTGATGGTCTGGGCTGCCTCCCAACTTTCTGCAATTGTGGGATATTTCTTGCGGTCTGGATGGAGCTGTTCCAAAACTATGCTGTGACGCATCCTGATAAAAGATGCCTGATTTCTCCTGCGTGGCCCATATTGTGTGTTCTTTCAACATATATGAATTAATTCTACAGGGAAGGGGTCAGTTTGTGGAGTACTGTGGTGCTTCTGGCAGACCTGCTGCCTCACATTGTGTATCAAGTGACCCCCTGTTCAGTTCAGATCTCCAGGGCTCTCTGCGATCATTTGTGTTTCTTCACATCCCCAAGGCATTCTAGTCACTGGATTAACTTGCCACTTGGAATTGTCCACTGTATATCGCGAGTGGTAGAATCGAGGTAGGGGGTGAAATTGATGGTAATGTGGGGAGAATAAATTACAGGGAAAATTAATGGGGGATTGGAATTGCTTTGTGAGCTGACAGACGGCTACTATGGTCCAAAAATGTTCTCTGTTGTCATAAGGAAATATGGAAAGATAGACATTAGGCATTACATGAGGCCTGGAGTCTCTCTGTACCTCATGTGTTGTGTATGTTGTGCCACAGTTGATTTATATTGTGTACCATGTACTATAGAGATTAATAGTCATAGAGTCATAGAATGATACATCATGGACACAGCTTTGGCCCACCTTGTCCATACCGACCAACATGTTTCGTTCCAGTTAGTTTAGTTATGTCACGTGTTACCGAGGTCAGTGACATGCTTTTGGTTAGCGTGATAACAGCTAGCAGAAAGTCACTACATAGATTACAATCGAGCCATTCGTATATACAGATACCATAGTGCAAGGTAAAGCACAAGTAAAGTCTGATATTAAAGATAGGTTTGGAGGGGTCCCTGATTTGGTAGATTGTTAATTCAGTAGGACTGCTCGCATGGTTTGAGGAAGGATGATTCAGTGGCCTGATGACAGCTGGGAAGAAACTGTCCCTGAATCAGGAGGTGTGCGTTTTCACACTTCTATACCTTTTGCCCGATGGGATGAGGGAGAAGAGGAATAGCCAAGGGTGCGACCTTGTCCATGATTATGCTGCTGCTGCTGGCTTGGGCTTAGGCAGCGTGAGAGTATAAATAGAGTCAATGGAAGGGAGGTTGGTTTGTGTGATGGTCTGGGCTGTCCCATCTACAATGCTCCCACCTGCCTGTGTTTGGCCCATATCCCTTTAAACCTATTCAATCTATCTCCCCTCACCTTAAACCTATGTAAAAACCTATTCATAGAGTCATAGCGTCATACAGCATGGAAACAGGCCCTTCGGCCTAACTTGCCCATGCCGACCAACATACCACATTTACATTGGTCTCACCTGCCTGGTTTTGGTCCATATCCATCTAAACCTACCCTATCCATGTACCTGTCTAAATGTTTCTTAAACGTTGTGATAGTACCTGCCTCAACTACCTCCCCCGGCAGATTATTCCATACACCCTTCACCCCTTGTGTGAAATAGGCACCCCTCAGATTCCAATTGAATCTTCTCTCCTCATTTTAAACCTATGTTCTAGATCCTTTGGTTTTAGATTTCCCTACTTTGGGCAAGAGACTGTGCGTTTACCAAATCTATTCTTCTCTATTTACACACCTCTATAAGATCACCCCTCATTCCCCTGCGCTCCAAGGAATAGAGTCCTTGCCTGCTCAATCTCTCCCTAAAGCTCAGACCCTCGAGACTTTGCAACATCATTTAAAATCTTCTCTCCACCCTTTCCAGCTTGATAACATTGACACAAAATGCTGGAGTAACTCAGCGGGACAGACAGCATCTCTGAAGAGATGGAATGGGCGACATTTCGGGTCGAGACCCTTAAACCAGCATCTGCAGGCCTTTCCTAAACATCTTTCTTATGCCATTGTGCCTAGAACTGGACACAATACTTTTGACCAACCTATCAACCTGTGACGCCATATTATAGTTGGACATGCCTGGGCTTCGCAATTGATATTATACTTCAGTTCAATTGCCTAACATATATTAACATTTATGTGAACATATATTAACATTACCTCTGGGCCTAAGTGTTTCAACATTAACCTGGTGATTCCAATGGCCTACCTTCCCTTAAAGAGTAAATATCAGGGATTTGTGCTTTTAACTGCTGCGATGAATGTTTGATTTCCTCTGATATTTGCCCAGAGCTGAAGGGATTTAGTTCAGCTGGACTATTGATGTTCAGAAAGAAAGTCTTTCTTTCCTCAAGAGGGTTTACATGCTTATGATGATGAAGCATTGATTTTACACATCTCAAAATGTGGAGAGTTGCGGCTTTTCAGTTGAACGCATCATGGGATGAGAAAATTCCAGTCTGCAGGCTGCAGGGGTCTTTCTGTTCTTTTAGCCTTCTAACTCTAGATATCTGGGGATATCTATCTTCCCCCTCACCTTCCTACCCCCTTCCACCTCATCACATTCCAGTGCTGTTGAGCTGAGGTTGTTGGATTCTTGCCCCACATTGCATTGTAAAGGTTTGCTCTGATCCACCAGGTTGAGTATTTGTAACTAGTGCCCATCTTAAGAGAGATTTCTGACTCGGAATTATGTGTGAAAATAGGTAGGAAGAAACTGCAGATGCTGGTTGCACTGAAGATAGACACCAAATGCTGGAGTGACTCAGCAGGACAAGCAGCATCTCTGGATAGAAGGAATGGGTGGAGTTTCAGGTCGAGACCCTTCTTCATACTCTGAAGATGGGTATCGACCAGATGTCTGTCCTGCTGATTTACTCCAGCATTTTGTATCTATCTTCTGTGAAAATAAGTATTTACATTAAACCTTTCACTACATCAAGAGACCTCAAGTGGTTATTGATATAATGGAGGGCAATGTGTCAACCAATTTGAGAATAACAGGGCATCTCACAATATCGTACAGCACAGAAACAGGGTGTTTAGCACACTGTGCCCATGTCAACCATGAAATGCCCATTTACACACATCATACATTGATCTCATATTAATCACGTCATGTTTTCATTAATTTCCCTCAAACTGTACAACTCACCTGCACACTAGGGCAATTTATCATGACCAATTAACGTACCAACCACTTGTGATGGTAAGTTAACCCCTCCCCAGGAACTTTCCCCTGCAACTGCAGGAGATGTAACACCTGTCCCTATACCTCCTCCCTCACCTCCATCCAGGGACCTCAGCAGCCCTTCCAGGTGAGATGGGGGTTCATATGCACCTCGTCTAATGTCATCTAGTGCATTTGTTGTTCCTAATGTGGCCTCCTGCACATCGACAAAACCAAGCATACAAACAAACCAAACAAAACCAAGTGGCTGCTTCACCAAACATTTGTGTTCAGTCCGCCTAGGCCAGCTGGATCACTTTAGTTTAGTTTAGAGATACAGGGTGGAAACAGGCCCTTCGGCCCACCGGGTCCACGCCGACCAGTGATCCCCGCATATTAACACTATCCTACACACACTGGGGACAATTTTTACATTTGCCAAGCCAATTAAACTACATACCTGTACGTCTTTGGAGTATGGGAGGAACCGAAGATCTCAGAGAAAACCCATGCAGGTCAGGGGAGAATGTACAACCTCCGTACAGGCAGTACCCGTAGTCGGAATCGAACCCGTGTCTCCGGTGCTCCATTCGCTGTAAGGCAGCAACTCTACCACTGCGTCACCATGCCGCTTGGTTGCTAACCATTTTAAATCCTCCTCCCATTCCCATACTGGCCTCTCTGTCCTGGGCCTCACCATTGCCAGAGTAATGCCACACACAAACTGGAAGAACAACACCTCATAATCTCCTTGCATAGCTTGCAACCCAACGGTATGATCATTAAACTCTCCAGTCTCAAGTAACGACAGAATCCTCCCCTTCCTTCTTCACCCACGTACCTCCCCCACTCTCTATCCCCCTCTCCCCAACTTTCATTTCATCCCACCCTACAATCCGTCTGAAGAAGGAGAAGGCAACCCGAAATGTCACCTATCCATACTCTCCAGAGATGCTGCCATTACCCGCTGAGCTACTCCAGCACATTGCGTCTTCTTCTGTAAACCATCATCTGCAGTTCCTTGTTTCTACATGTGGGTCTGACCTGCATGTGTCTCCAGTTCTTCCTCACTGCAGCTGACCATTAACTCTCAGCTGAAGAGGTCCATCAGGCCACACAGTCCACCAGCTAGGAGTGCTTGCTACGACTGTCGTCGCCGATCAACTGGACTCTGACAACTTGCATTTGTTTCCCAGACACACTTTATTTACTGGGTAGGAAGGAACTGCAGATGCTGGTTTAAACCGAAGATAGACACAAAAGGCTGGAGTAACTCAGCGGGTCAGGTAGCATCTCTGGACAGAAGGGATGGGTGACGTTTCGGGTCGAGACCCTTCTTCAGACTCTGAAGAAGATTCTAAACAAGGGTGTCGACCTGAAAAGTCACCCATCCCTTCTCTCCAGAGATGCTGCCCATCCCACTGAGTTACTCCAGCCTTTTGTGTCTATCTTCACTATATTTACTTGTGCACAAGGAGAGCAGCACAAAATTGTCAACTGTTACACAGACATTGACCAATTATTAATCTTGTACACTCTTTAATCCTTTATTAGCTTGCTAGTTTAGAGACACAGTGCGGAAACAGGCCCTTCGGCCCACCAAGTCCATGCAGACCGGCGATCCCCACACACTGACATTATCCTACACACAAAGGGACAATTTTCTTCTACAATTTTATCAAGCCAATTAACTACCAACCTGTACATATTTGGAGTGTGGGAGGAAACCGGAGATCACGGAAAAAAACCCACGCAGGTCACGGGGAGAACACACAAACTCCACACAGACAACACCCATAGTCAGGATCGGACTTGGGTCTCTGGTGCTGTGAGGCAGCAACTCTATCTTATGATCCACCATGCTGCCCTTTATAGAAATGAAAAAAAAAACAATTACAATACATTCTTATAAGCCTCAGTAACCAATAGAAAATAGATGCTATTCAATCCTTTATTTGCATTTAAACATCAGTAACCATTAGTAATGAATAGTAACTCCCGAGGGTGTTGTTCTGTACGGATGCATTAGTAACCAGTCTGTACAGCTGCAGTTAGCTGTACGCTGTCTTAACTCTTGCTATGCTGCAGCTCCCACATAACCACAAGTAAAGAGAGCTTCCTCCTGGTGGTTCTGGACACCATTCACAAGCTCTTGATTCATACGTGTGCCAGGGTGCTGCCACTTGTGCACAGAAGGTAAGGTTTAGTTTAGTTTAATTTAATTTAGAGATAGAGCATGGAAACAGGCTTTTTGGCCCATCGAGTCCACGCCAACCAGTGATGCCCCGCACATTAACACAAGCCTGTACACACATTAGGGGCAATTTACATTTATACCAAGTATACAAACCCAAGCCAATTAACCTGCAAACCTGAATGTCTTTGAAGTGTGGGAGGAAACTGAAGATCTTGGAGAAAACCCACGTGGTCATGGGGTGAACGTACAAGGTGCATGAAGGCAAGATTGCTATGACTATATGGTCCAATTAGAGGCCTCTTGAACTTTACAATATTCAATTTCTAGGCTCAGTTAGCTTTTCCTTAGTTTGGAATGATATTCAATGTACCCCTTCTAGAGCTCTAAGCTTAAATCACGACATTAAGCTCTATCTGTTACTGATACACACACTTTTTTTCTTGCTGGAATGCATGAAATCCAGTCTACCAAGCATCCTTGATCTGCTGCAGTTCGCCTACCGTAACAATGGCTGTTGCCTCGGAGAAGAAAGACATCTACGTCAGACTTCTCTCCATAAGCTACAGCTCTGCTTTCAATACCATTATACCATCCAAGCTCATCTCCGGACTTGAAGTCAGCACTCATCTCTGCAACTGTATCCTCGACTTCCTGACCAATAGACCACAATCAGTGAGGATAGGCGACAAATCATCCTCTGCGATAATACTCAGCACTGGTGCACTGCAAGGATGTATTCACAGCCCCCTTATTGTCCCTATTAGACACCCACGACTGTGTAGCCAAGTGCAAATTCAACTCAATTTACAAATTTGTGGACAACACCAGTATAGCGCGCTAGATATCAAATAATGACAAGATGGAGTACAGGAAGGAGATTGAAAACCTCATAACCTGTTGTCAAGGCAACTGTTTTCTCAATGTCAAGACGAAGGAGATTGTGATCGACTTCAGCAAGTAAAGCGGTACACATACACATAAAGTGGTCCATATACCACAGTGGTATACATTGATGGTGCCGAACTAGAGATGGTTGAAAGCTTCAAGTTCCTTGGAGTAAATGTCACCAGCAACTTGGCCTGGAGATTATACTGTATCAATCTATATTTCAAAGACTAATTTACTTCATTACCTAAGTCTCTTTTCTGAATGGGTTTATCTGTTTCAAGCAGTGGGGTCCACGTCACAATCAAAGAAAAGATAGTTCCAACAAACAAAACAGTCTAAACACAGTTATATTTTTAAAGGAGGAATTCCGAGAAGTAATTTCTGCAGAGGTTATACTTGCAAATGATTTCCCGATCACAAGTACAATACTTACAAAGCTAAAAAAACATACTAATGAGTTGCAGGCAAACAAGACATCAGATGAGGACAGAAAGTGAGGAGTGGATTCTGTTTCTTTTCCCTGTAACTCCTTACACCTTCACTCTGTCATAGCATCTGTGCTGTTTCTTTCTTCGAGGTGACATCATCTGTATGTGATCTTTACATTGACCAGGCCAAATGGATGGCATGACTTGATTAAGTCAATGTGGCCTTATTTTTATTTTACTAACATTACAACCTTGTGGAATTTATGTTCTTTTTTCTACCAGTTCTTCATCAGGTGGGTCGTAATATTAAGGTAATCATTGTCAGTATTGTTTGTCTTGATAATGACAAAATGCTGGGAAAAATGTACTGGTCCAAGGCTTATCTTAATCCACAATAAGCCTTTTGAAGCTAAACCAGCTTTGGGTGGTGTGCTGGTAAACTGAGGTCAGCGATAAAACTTCTAGGCCTGAATAGTTGCTTCTTGTGAAATGAGGAAGGTTGAAGGCTGATGTATTCAGACTCAGTGTGGTAATTGTAATAATACAAACACTACAACGTTCCGCTGACAGTTCGGCCTTTCTGTGCCATCCACGATGAGCTCGCGCTGCAGGATGGCATTATTGTAAAAGGACACAAGGCTGTGGTCCCTGCTTCGCTGCACAGCAACTATTTTGACGCTGTCCATGCAGGGCACCCAGGCGCTTGAAGCCACCGTCCTATGGGCAAGAAACATGTTTTACTGGCCTGGCATGGCCGAGTACAGAATGTGGCGTCCTGTGCAGTGTGTCTTGGCACCTCCTCAACAAAAGCAACCACTTCTTTCACATCCGGCTCCTGCCCTCCCGTGGTCTACAGTGGCAACTGACATATTTGAATGGCATGGCAAGCAGTACCTGGTACTTGTCGATTCGTATTCTGGATGGTTTGACATCGATTTTCTTAGCAGCCCCATTTCTTGCGGGGTAGTTTCGAAGCTTACTCGCCATTTTGCGGACCATGGAGCTCCATGCATACTGTTATCTGATAACGGCAGTCAATTTGCCAGCCAACGCTTCAAGGAGTTTGCTACACGCTAGGGTTTTCGCCACATCACCAGCAGCCCCAAATATCCACAGTCGAATGGACTAGCTGAGCGGGCTGTCAAGAGTGCCAAACAGCTCATGGAACGATCGTACAGAGCTAATTCCGACATGTGTCTGGATCTGCTCAACCTACGCAACATCCCCCGTGACCCCATTTTGGGTTCACCCGCTCAACGTTTATTGTCAACGGCAGACCCATGCTATGGTGCCTGTGGCGGATCAGGCATTGGTCCCACAGGTCATTACACCATCCAAAGTCCAGTCCAGGTTACAACAGAAGCGTGACATTCAAAAACATGATATGACAAAACAAGTAGGCCGCTGCCACCATTAACCAAGGGACAGGTGGTTAGTTTGCAGACTGACAAAGGCCATGACCGTATCGGTGTAATTTCTGGAACTGCTTCTGAGCCACACTCATATCTGGTCAGTGCCGATGGCGGCACCTACAGGCGTAACAGACAACATATCCTGCGTGTGAATGAGCCAGCTCCACCTCCGTATTATCCAGACCGTGCAAATGTACTGACGTCCACGCCCAGCTGCATTGATCCGCCTACACCAGTACAACAACCCACTTCTGCAACTGCTGTTTTGCCAGTGGCAACACCCCCTCTGCCTACGCTACAGTCCCCTGTTTCATCACCGGGAATGCTAGTTCAATCTCTGTCACCCGTGAAGCCACCGGTGGAGAAAAACTGAGATGGTTTTTATTGCACACGTGCTGGTCGTGTTTGCAAGCCGACCGTGAAGTACCCGGGCTATGTTTGACTTTCCTTCAGCTTATTATCAATTGCTATGCATGCGTTATTTAGTCAATGGTTTTGTACTGACATTTAATTCTTCAAGAGGGAGGATGTAGATCAGTGTCACTCATGTTATGAGTCATACTTTGGAGCTATGCCCACCAGTTTAACAGAAAGCTTCTTTACCCTTTCTCCCTCAGTCTTGAGTTATGTGTTAAGTTGAAGTTACCTATGCCGTAACGCTAATAAAGTCTTTCGATCTTAATCACTGTGTGTGACTTAAGTTATTCCAACAGCAGAAGCTCGACAATGACTAGGATTAGGCATGAACATTTCATCAACTTCTATGGCCTCCAGTCTTTTGCCAACTACCACTATATTGCTATTTCTGCCCATTATAATGAGTACCAGTCTCTCTTTATTGGCACCTAACCTGTTAGCACTATAAAACAAGAGAGGAAATCCCACTTGCCAACATATGACAACGAGTAGTTCTGTTTGTGTACTATGTGAGATCTTTGAGTATCTGTGAGTATCAGTAAGTGTGAGTATTTCCAGCTGTTCTGCTAAATGTATTTTCTGTTGTTGGCAATAAATGGGATATATTGCTGTTTCCTTTAACTTGGATAAGTTCACTAAACTTTTTGCCACTTTGATGTTTAGCCATCTTCCCAACCAAGAATCATCACTTCCAACCCATTATGCCCCCTTTCAATGCATGAGGATCTTCCTGATGCTCTAGTGTGCCAGGTCTCCCTCTGGCCATCTTCCACTGGCATCAGGACTTTGAGTTTTGCACTAATGGAATGAGGGTGCCCATTCTTGGTTCTGCACCCACAGTGGTAATCCCCAAGCCTCCGGCCTTGGATAGGTTCAGTGCTCACCTTTAGTTTAGCTTTAGTTTAGAGATACAGTGTGGAAACAAGCCCTTCGGCCCAGTGAGTCCGCACCGACGAGCGATCATCTGTACACTAAATTGGCTGCTCCTCCAATTTAGAAGGCTGTGTGTGGAGGAGCAGCACCTCATATTTCGCTTGGGTAGTTTACACCCCAGCGGTATGAACATTGATCTCCAATTTCAGGTAGTCCTTGCTTTCTCCCTCTTCTCCTCCCCTTCCCAGCTCTCCCTCAGCCCACTGTCTCCGCCTCTTCCTTTCTTCTTCCCACCCTCCACCCCACCCCCACATAAGCCTGAAGAAGGGTCTCGACCCGAAACGTCACCTATTCCTTCGCTCCATAGATGCTGCCTCACCCGCTGAGTTTCTCCAGCATTTGTCTACCTTCGATTTTTCCAGCATCTGCAGTTCTTTCTTAAACATCTATTGACAGATAGTCTTTATTGATAAAACATTCTGCACTAATAGGTAGTCCACACTGATAGATTTTACTTCGGAGTCACAAGAGTGACTACGTGAAGATGCTGCCAGCACGCATGCGCAACATATCGTCGAACGCATTGCGAAGCATAAGGAGTCAGAACTGGGCTGACTCTGAAGAGGGGAGCATGGCTGAAGATACACCTATGCTAGGGGTGCCAGAAGAAGAGCTATTGGGAATGGTCACAAAATTTGCGATGCCTACCCAAAAAGGGCTGCCGTTGGATCCAAAGCGCCGCTCCTCCAGCGTAAGTTTAAAAACGGGCCGCAGGTAAGTCTTACCATTCCTGAGGTCGTTGTCGGCTCTGTGTTGTTTGCATTACAGAGCGCACCAACATGGAGTCCAGGACAAAGTCCAAAAGAGCCGCTGCCAAAATTGCTGCTGAGGACCGCGAAGGAGGCAGCCAGCAGCCGTCGAGTTCTCCAGAGCTGCTGGTTCAATCCGCAGCCTTCGACTTCACGCTGCTACAACCCGCAGGTGCGCCCCGGACTGGTGGCAAATCCACCCGGAAGTCGGGCAGGTCCACTGACTCGGCTGAGTCCGGACCGGAGGACACCTCGCTCGCGGGAAGCGAAGGTGGTCGACTGTCCCTATTGGAGCGGATGGTGGAGCAGTTGCTCCAACGTGACCTGCTGCAGCAGGGGTATGGTCACAGTGGGTCTCTTAGCAGACCCACGGCAGCATCCTTTACAGGACTGCCAAATGTCTCACCCTCCTTGCAGGGGAGCATAAGGAGTCAGAACTGGGCTGACTCTGAAGAGGGGAGCATGGCTGAAGATACACCTATGCTAGGGGTGCCAGAAGAGGAGCTATTGGGAATGGTCACAAAATTTGCGATGCCTACCCAAAAAGGGCTGCCGTTGCATCCAAAGTTGGCAGCAAGTATCAACTACATGGCAACAAACTAACTTCAAGAACAAGCCATTAATGACACGGCCAAATACTTAGCTCCGGAGAATTGTGTCTCCCTCAACGTGCCTGCTGTTAACAACCCCATTTGGGGTAACATGAGCCCTGGCATCAGGAGCCAGGAAGTGAAACTCCAGAAGATCCTCAAACTACTGACTGCTGGAATTACGGACGTTGCCAGGTCAGTGGACGGAATTGAAATGCCGGAGGAGACACAGGATGCTCTAGCTCTCCTATGTAACACTCAGTATGAGATAAACAGTTACAGGAAGAGTGTCATCCGGCCTGCACTGAACCCCAAGTTGTGCAGACCCAGCAGTGCACAGCCGCCAACATTACTATTCGGGGACAACCTGCCTATACAGGTCAAAGACCTCGATGAAGAGGCAAAGGCAATAGGCATGATTAAAATGCCGGCTGCCACCAAGTCCTCATACCAGTGGCGGCAGCACCCCTATGCATCCACCAGCAGACAATGCTACAGCGATAGACCACCTGCTGGTGAAAGCTCGAAGGCCGTTCAACCTGCTCAACGGTCTTTTTTAGACCATGGCCCAGCACGGCCTTCTTGGAAGATGCACCACCCCCACACCACAGCGCCTCCACATCACAAGAAACAAGGACAGAGGCAACCAACGCAGCACCGCCAGTAACCGTGGAGGTAGGTGGGTCTGGTTGCCTCAGGAACGTCGCATGTTTAAACTCCTCACGGGTTGGGGGACGGTTGCACTTGTTTCGGGATGCATGAAGTACTTTAACCTCTGATCCTTTCATACTGCAAAATATTCAAGGATATAAAATTGAATTTGTTCACAAACTCCCTTCCCCTGTTCAGCATACACCTAGTCGAAAGTTTGTACTTTCACAGAAAGAAAAGACAGAAGGTCATGCTGAACTCTTAAGACTACATTCAAAAGGGGTAATTGAGAAAACCAAAAGAGAGTCTCATGAGTTTGTATCGAACATTTTCACTAAAAATAAAAAAGACGGCGGATGCCGCATCATTATAGATTTGACTGAACTGAATACTTTCGTGCAGTATGCCATTTGACAGGTGAATGCAATTACCAGGGAAAGCAAAATCATAATTACAATGGTGGATAGACTCACCTCATGCTGGGGAAAACGGACATTGCTCTAACCCCATCACAATCACAAATCGCTTCGGTTATTGCCACTACAAACTGATGCCAGCGCAAAAAGGTTGGGGAGCAACTAATAACCAAAACCTCAGTTGTGGTGGTAGAAAGCAAAATGGAGGTGCACATGAAATTAACCCTACTTCCGGCACTAGGAATTAATTATCTAAAAATGCTGGGAGCATTTCATGGACTCCGGCTTACTGTTCGGACATGCACCATCTGCACTTACGCTTACAAATTGATAATAACACTGTGGTGGCTTATATCAATCATATTGTTCCCGATGTAGGAAGTCCAGGATCACAGCTTAAGGATAAGGGGGAAATCCTTTAAGACCGAGATGAGAAAGACTTTTTTCACACAGAGAGTGGTGAGTCTCTGGAACTCTCTGCCACAGAGGGTTTGAGGCCAGTCAATATTAGAGTGAGTTGGATGTGGCCCTTGTGGCTAAGGGGATCAGAGGGTATGGAGAGAAGGCTACGGGATACTGAGTTGGATGATCAGCATGATCATATTGTGCCAGCTCGAGAATGGCCTACTCCTGCACATAATTTCTATGTTTCTATGTTTCTATATGGGTAGAATAAAGTCGATATCCTGTGACAAATTGGTCAATACAATCTGGCCCTGGTGCCTAGAAAGGAGCATTTGGATATCAGCCACTTACCTTCCAGGTAGGCTAAATACAGTGGCAGACACCAGGTCACGCAACTTTAATGACAACACCGAATGGATGTTGGACCGCAAAGTGTTTGCCGACATTATAGATCGGTATGGAACACCAGATATCGACCTTTTTGCATCCAGACGTAATCACCAAATATCAACATATGTTGCATGGGAACCAGACCCTGGGGCAGTAGCGATGGATGCTTTCTCGCTACACTGGGGGGATTTGTTTTTCTATGCATTTCCCTCCTTCTGCCTCATCAGTCGGGTCTTGCAAAAAATTCAACAAGACTCCGCATCGGGTATTCTGGTTGGCCCCACTGGCCTACTTAACCATGGTTCCCTGTGGTACTGGACATGGTCTCAGAACCTTGCATTCCAATAACTAAACATCCGAGTTTATTGGTACACCCTGTGACAGGGGAGAGTCACCCGTGCCATGACCGAATAAACTTGTTGGTTTGCAGGGTTTGAAAAGACCACTTCTGGATTTTGGACTCTCGGACCGAAAAATCAATATCATCACAGCATCGTGCAGGGAGTCCACCAGGAGACAGTACCTCACTTACGCGAAGAAATGGGAGGTTTTCTGTACCAAAACGAACACCGCATATGACTCAGCCACAATCATGGAAGTGCTGGAGTTCCTAGCAAGCCTTCATTTCGATGAAGGTTTGAGCTACAGTGCCATGAACTGTGCCAGAAGTGCCCTATCCAATTATCTCGGATGAGGTTGCGATCACCTAACAGTGGGGTCTCACCCTTTGGTGTCGAAACTAATGAGGGGAATATTTAATTCAAATCACCCCAGGCCTAGATATTCCGAGACCTGGGATATCGGCATTGTACTTACCATGCTCCGAGGGTGGGCACCAATAACGTCCCTTTCATTGGACAAATTGACGTACAAAATAGTAATGCTGATGGCACTCGTGACGGCGCAACGGGTCCTGTCCCTACACAGGTTAAGTATGGATGCCGTGGTTATAACCAACAAACAGGTAACTTTCTTTATACAGGGGTTACTCAAACAAGACAGGCCTGGATCATCTGGCCAAAAGTTGGATTTCCTGGCTTACCCCGTAGACAGCTGTTTATGCATAATGACCCACCTTTTACGCTACATGGAGCTCTCCAAGGGTCTCAGGGGCACGAGGAGGGCTTTTCTTATTAGCAACAAACACCCTCATCACAGAGTCACTGTGCAAACCATTTAAGGGTGGTATTGGATGCAGTGGGGGTGGACACTTACGTGTCTAAATCTCACTCCACCAGGGCTGCATCCACATCGGCAGCAAGGATGATGGAAGTTCCAATGGACCACATCCTTGCAACGGCGGGTTGGACAAATGAAAAAACCTTTCAGCAGTTTTACAATAAACCCGTGGCCGCGCTTGAGATCTTTGCCGACAGAATATTAAGTTCTGTATTATAATTTCCCCGATGTAGGGGTATTACTATTTGGTATTGTTAAATAAATACCCTTTTTGTTTTCAGCATAGTTTCATGTCTGAAATACGTTAACATACTTCTTCCATTTGTCATTATGGCAGTGTGTGAACATGGACTCGTTCCAGGGCAAGAAATCACTGAGCTTTGAAATCTTCACGTAGTCACTCACGTGACTCCGAAGTAAAACAGTAAGATTAAATGAGAACTTACCAGTTTGAAGTTTGATCTTTATTTTATGAGGAGTTACGATGAGGGATTACGTGCCCTCCGCTCCCAAACGCTCTATTATAAAGGTCAACTGGTATGCTAGTTCTCTTATCTTACTATGTTAGTCAACTCTGATTTCACACCGCTGCTTTGAAGAATGTCGTGCATGTGTGCTGCCGGGGTCTTCACGTAATCCCTCATCGTAACTCCTCATAAAAAAAGATCAAACTTCAAACTGGTAAGTTCTCATTTAATCTTACTATTTCTCACTATTGAAAGATAGTAGCATATAATTCACCCCAATGTAAATATCACAGAGATATACTCAATTGGCAGATACTCCATACTGTTTAATATGATCTATTGAGTGATAGTGTATTAATAGACACATTATGTTGATAGGTATTCCATGCTGTTTAATATTCTCCTGTGGAGATTGCTTCTAGCCACACACACCATAGAAGTGCTTATCCTTGTTTAATATCCTTATTTGTGTGATAGCTTCTGGAGATAGATTCATACTATCCATAGGCATTCCGTACCACTTAATTTCCTTCAATGTTCAATACTCTCAATAGATGTGCTCTATTGATAAATACTTCCACTGCTGAATATTCTCTCTCGAGAGAAGGGGACAATTTGCACTGTTCTCTGTCAGGTGGGCAATAATCTGTTAGATATATATTTTATAATACTGCAACATCGTATGTGCCTGTGCAGCATTCTCTATTTTTGAGGAAAGTCAGATTATTTAACAATGCACTTTGGATATATTTGAGCTCTGAACTACATAGACTATTATTGTTATTACTGCACTATTTTGCTTTTTTATGTTTACATATGTGTGCGTGTGTGTGTCTATTGGTATACACATATATAACCCCCAAAAAAGTTCAACGTATGTATATATACACACACACACATATATACACACATATACAGATGCGCCCCGATTGACGATGCTTTGACTTACGATATCTCAACTTTACGATGATTCAAATGCATGGCAACAGCCTGCACTTCACTTCCGGGCACGTGATCACATTGCATTAAATGCGTTTTCGACTTACGATATTTTCGATTTACGATGGGTTTATCGTAACATAACCCCATCGTAGGTCAAGGAGCAGCTGTACACACATAGATACACACATCCACACAAACATATATATATATGTATACATACACACACATACACACATATTATATATATATGTACATACTCACACACACACACACACACACACACACACACACACACACACACACACACACACACACACACACACACACACACAGTGGCTTGCAAAAGTTTTCAATCCCCTTGAACTTTTCCACATTTTGTTACGTTAAACCACAAATGTAAATGTATTTTATTGGGATTTTATGTGATAGATCAACACAAAGTGGCGCATAATTATGAAGTGGAAGGAAAATGATACATGGTTTTCAAATTTTTTTACAAATAAAAAACTGAAAAGTGTGGCGTGCAAAAGTATTCAGCCCCCTTTACTCTGATACCCCTAAATAAAAACCCAGTGCAACCAATTGCCTTCAGAAGTCACCTAATTAGTAAATAGAGTCCACTTGTGTGTAATCTAATCTCAGTATAAATACAGCTGTTCTGTGAAGGCCTCAAAGGTTTGTTGGAGAACATTAGTGAACAAACAACATCATGAAGCTCAAGGAACACACCAGACAGGTCAGGGATAAGGTTGTGGAGAAGTTTAAAGCAGGGTTAGGTTATAAAAAAATATCCCAAGCTTTGAACATCTCACGGAGCACTGTTCAATCCATCATCCGAAAATGGAAAGAGTATGGCACAACTGCAAACCTACCAAGACATGGCCGTCCACCTAAACTGAGAGGCCGGGCGAGGAAAGCATTGATCAGAGAAGCAGCCAAGAGGCCCATGGTAACTCTGGAGGAGCGGCAGAAATCCACAGCTCAGGTGGGAGAATCTGTCCACAGGACAACTATTAGTCGTGCACTCCACAAATCGGGCCTTTATGGAAGAGTGGCAAGAAGAAAGCCATTGTTGAAACAAAGCCATAAGGAGTCCCGTTTGCAGTTTGCCACAAGACATGTGGGAGGGACAGCAAACATGTGGACGAAGGTGTTCTGGTCTGATGAGACCAAAATTGAAGTTTTTGGCCTAAATGCAAAACGCTATGTGTGGCGGAAAACTAACACTGCACATCACCCTGAACGCACCATCCCCACTGTGAAACATGGTGGTGGCAGCATCATGCTGTGGGGATGCTTTTCTTCAGCAGGGACAGGGAAGCTGGTCAGAGTTAATGGGAAGATGGATGGAGTCAAATACAGGGCAATCTTGGAAGAAAACCTGTTAGAGTCTGCAAAAGACTTGAGACTGGGGCGGAGGTTCACCTTCCAGCAAGACAACGACCCTAAACATACAGCTAGAGCTACAATGGAATGGTTTAGATCAAAGTATATTCATGCCTTAGAATGGCCCAGTCAGTCCAGACCTAAATCCAATTGAGAATCTCTGGCAAGACTTGAAAATTGCTGTTCACAGACGCTCTCCATCCAATCTGACTGAGCTTGAGCTATTTTGCAAAGAAGAATGGGCAAAAATTTCAGTCTCTAGATGTGCAAAGCTGGTAGAGACATAACCCAAAAGACTTGCAGCTGTAATTGCAGCGGAAAGTGGTTCTACAAAGTATTGACTCAGCGGGGTTGAATACTTTTGCACGCCACACTTTTCAGTTTTTTATTTGTAATAAAATTTGGAAACCATGTATCATTTTCCTTCCACTTCACAATTATGCACCACTTTGTGTTGGTCTATCACATAAAATCCCAATAAAATACATTTACGTTTGTGGTTGTAACGTGACAAGCCACTGTGTGTGTGTGTGTGTGTGTATATATATATATGCTGTGCTGCTGCAAGTAAGAATTTAACTGTTCTATCTGGGACTTATGACAATAAAACACTCTTGACTTTGAATGTTTGAGGGAGAAGAATGTTGAGAAACAGCTTTATTGATCAGTGCACTCTATTGATAGATGTTCTCTTTCGAGTGATAACCTATTAATTAGTACACTATTGGAAGATTCTCGATTGATTAATATCCTGTATTGAGAGATCTTTTAATTGATAAAAATACTCACTTGATTGATATTCTACTGACTGAGTCTCTGCTAATCAAGGTACTAATGCAGTTTACATTGATAGATTATTTTACACCGTACTAATAGATAATCTATTGATGGATAGCCTCCATTACAACATAATCTCTATTTGTAGATGGTTTATTCTGATATATATTCTCCATTGAGAGAGAAATGGATCCTGCTGATAACTGCAATGTTCTAACAGATCTTTCGATAGCAGAGTCCTATTGATAGAAGTTTGTACTGGCATATGCTTTATTGATAGACGCAGTGTGCTGATAAAATAGTTACAGATGCACTCAATAGCGTCAGCAAGATTAACAATGGGAAATGGAAACAAAAATTGAAACACTGCAATAGACTAACTGTCAGCTGAAAGGGACAATTTGGGCTAATCTCTGTCAGTTTGGCTACAAATTGTTGACATTTTTTTAATACTTTAACACACCAGGTGGCTTGACAATATTCTCTATTCAATTATTAATGTTAAAGTCGGGTTATTTTGTCGTTTGAGAGAGCTGTCATTTGAACTACCTTAAAAACAAGAATAACAATTTAATGTGGGTGATGTTGAACAATAATGTGACCAAAATTCATGGCAATAACAAGTCCTCCTGCATGACTTACACACGATTGTTAATGGATGCGGTAGATGTGATGAATTATCTGTAGGCAGAGTCATGTAGAACAACTAGTATGTCATTCACTTTTTATGTTAGGGTAAATTAAATGATACTTTCGACACAAGCCATTACTGAGAGCTACACGTTACTAATATATACAACACATTTTCACTGTGAGAGAAAACTGATAGAGTCATAGAGTCGTTGAGTGATACAGTGTGGAAACAGGCCCTTCGGCCCAACTTGCCCACACAGCCAACATGTCCCAGCTGCACAAATCCCACCTGCCTGTGTTTGGTCTATATCCCTTCAAACTTGGCCTTTCCATGTACCTGTCTAACTGTTTCTTAAATGTTGGAATAGTCCTAGCCTTAACTACGTCCAGCTTGATACCACCCACCACCCTTTGTGTGAAAAAGTTACCCCTCAGATTCCTATTAAATCTTTTTCCCCTTCACCTTAAACCTACAGTATGTCCTCTGGTCCTCGATTCTACTACTCTAGGCAAGAGGGTCTGTACATCTACCTGATCTATTCCTCTCATGATTTTATACACCTCAATAAGATCACCTCTCATCCTCCTCTACTCCAAGGAATAGAGACCCAGTCTACTCAACCTCTCCCTACAGCTCATACCCCCTAGTCCTGATACCACCCTCGTAACTCTTCTCTGAACCCTTTCAAGTTTGACAATATATTTCCTACAACATGATTGCAACTGTTGAGGAAGATCTGCTGCCATAACTCATGGACTGCCATCCTCAGCCAAGCGAGCATATTGTAACATTGGTGAAGATGCTGAAATATCAGCTAGAATATCAGCAGCAGTGGAAAATGAATTAATGACGAAGACTAGCTCTGCATTTTCCTTGGATCAGAGGAAACCAAGGGAAAGTTTACTCCGGGTATGTAAAATTATGGAAGATCCAGATATCAGGTGATTAGGAAGTGTTCTGTAGGCTGAGCAATGACTAAAGAGCACAACGGTAAGACACGCTGGAGGATTGAAGGATGCTTTGGGTCTAGAGGCAGAAGTGTTCATCATTAGCAATCTACTGACTGAGAATTACTGTCGGAAATGGGATTGTGCTGGTCTTCTCGCTTTGGACATAACGGACTTAAATGGCCTCTAGATTTATATTATTCAATGAATCTGTGCGCTCTACAAGATGAGTGTACAGATGCTTTGGCGGCAGAATGACTCAGCAGGTAGTGCTGCTGCACCTTAGCTTCAGTGATCGAAGTTCAATGCTTACCTATGGTGCTGTCTATGTGGAGTTTGCACGTTCTCCCCGTGACCACGTGGATTTCCTCCGGGTGTTCCAGTCTCCTTGCATATCCAAAAGACGTGTGTGCTGGCAGGTTAGCTGGCTGCTTTAAATTACTGTTTGTGTAGATGAATGGTTGGGGAACTAGAGAGGTACTGGGCACATGAGGAAGAATAGATAACTGGGAGAAACAGTTTCTCCCAGTTACTTCCCAGCTATCTATTCTTCCTCATGTGCCCAGTAAGCTGTCACAACGTACTGCAGTCTCTAAACAACCCTTCAGTAATTTTTCTTGCCCTCGATTTCATAATAATAGTGTTTTAAGCCGCTAACTCTACACTAGCACTGGCAATAAATAAATAAAAAGTGCAGCTTTCCAGCCCCTTATCTCATTGGCCACGCTCTGCTGCAAATCGGTGTCAATCTGGTGGACCATCTTCCTCTAGTTATGGGGTTAGGGGATTGGGTGGGGCCTCACAAGTGGAACAGCCTAGGGCCTCTCTTCATCTAAATCCGGCCCTGGAGAAAAGGACTGATCTGAATGCTCTTAGCACCAACATAAACTCAGTGGGCGGAATGGCTGCCTTCTTTATCATAAGAAAATATGACAAGTGTGAAATAAATCAACTGAGGTTCTCTTCAAAGCAACTGAAGACCACCAATGTGATGAAAATGATTCTCTCATGGTGGATAGTGCTGTTACTGTCCCTCTTTAAAGAGACAGGCCTGAATGTATCATTTAAGTTAATCTCGATTTTAAATAGAATACCGCTGACTCTTAAATTATGTAACCTCCCGAGTGGGTGACCTTGATAAAAAGTATTCAGCTGTCTCCAGCCACCCTCAGATATGACCAGGTCCAGCACTGGGAATATTTACCATGGTATGGCCTTTCGTGTTGTCTCTTCCAAGGGAGTAAAAGATGCATCCAAAAGGGGGGGCCAATACTAGTCGGATTTCAGTTTAGTTTGTTGTCACATGTATGGAGATACAGTGAAAAGCTTTTGTTGCATGCTGTCCAGTCCCAACCAGAGTCAGAATAGCTGCTTCACTGCCGGCCTTCCTTTCATTCGTATGTCAGAAATGGGGATGGTTTGCTGATCAATACACAATGTGCAATTCCATTCATATCCCACAATATATGGTGCAGCCCAGACCCGCATACAGCAAGTCCCAAGCAACCTTCGGCCATGGGCTGTTAAGTGCTTCTCTTGGTTGATGCACCATTGTTGGACATTGTGCCATTGGTGATGGGAACCCAGGGCAAACACTGTGTGGTCAGCCTCTACCCTAGCTTGATGGAAAGAAGAATCTGGGATCACCTCCAGGGACAATCTAGGTGCCAATTTGGTTGACAGAAGCCCCAAGAGCACTGGAATCTTCAAGTAGCAATGTAGAATACCTCACTTGAGGATATTTGAGCACCAAGTTTGTAGTGGCAATTTTAAGTGCAATCAATCCCCTCCCCCCTCCCTCCCTCCCTCCCCCTCTCTTGAGAGACTGCAGCGGTTCTAGAAGGCAGCTCACCACCTTCACGAGGTCAATTAGTGAGGGCAACAAATGCTGGCATTGCTAATGAAGCACTGGCCACAGAAATTAATAAAGGGAAATCAGATCAGCTGACATCAGGCTAAGTCACGACCCTGATGTACTAGTGATCGCTCAGACCTCAATTCAAAGCAATCTTTTCCAGACCATTCAATATCCTTAAAAATCATTCAAAAGTTTAAAAAAAGCACTTTAAAACGATCAAAATCAATCAACTTTCAATTAAGTTTTTTAAAAAAAAGTACTTGGAAAGATTTTAAACAGTCTTCGTAAATTGGTAACCCATGAGAAAATATATATTTTTAATTAACAAAATTAACACAGTTTAAATTAACTGAGTTTGCCTTTGTAGCGCACACTGGGCAAAGAGTCCCTTTGCTGACCCAAACATGGAGCAGTGCCTCCCAGTCGCTTCTGTTTCGACATTTGTAGGCTAATTGTCTTGTTAACATTGTAAATTGTCCCTTGTGTGTGTAGGATCGTGTCAGTGGCGGAGATCACTGTTCTGTGCGGACTTGGTGGGCCAAAGGGCCTGCGTCCACGCGGTATGTCTAAATCAGTGCTTCTTAAACTGGTGAATTGGTTCACCCAAGGGTGAATGAAATTATTTTGGGGTGAATGAAACTAGAGGGGTGAATGAAGGGGGAATTACTTAATTTATTCATATATATATATATATATATATTTTTTTTTCTATACTTAAAAAAAACATTGCCATTAAAGTTGTTAGTAAGCTCTTATTGGTTTTAATGGCAGTGGAGCTGGAAATTAGATATGGTTTTTTTCTCTCTACCTATGGCTCTCTAATTTCAAAGTAGCAGGATATTTCCCAAATTGACAGTAACCTTTTAGGGACGACCAGACAAGCTAGTGGGATCATACATTTATAAATGGCAACACTGGAGGATTGCCCTAGGCAACTGTTGAACTGTATCTTTGCTTTGTGTTACATACTCCATGGTTTTCTGAGCTAATTTACCCAGATAAAAACTGCAGAAAAAAACTACCCGTAAGGATAGGATAGGGCTGAAGCCCAGTGTTTAGACGTTGGAATGGTTTTTCATCATTCTATTAGAATGATTTTCCGACTCCAGTGGTAATTAAACTTTTTTTTTCACTCCATTTTCTTTCCATATTTTTAGGATGTTCAAAAGGTTGAATAAAATAAACACTTAAGAAATGAGCTAATTTATGCTTTTCGCTCATGTGACAAAATAAATTATATATAAAATTATACACAAGGGAGAATAAGGCGAAAATTACCAAAGACATAAGAAAATTTAGTTGAGGGTGAATGAAATGTTGTGATAAATACTCAAGGGTGAATGACACTGAAATAGTTTAAGAAGCACGGCTCTAAACTAAACTAAACAAATCTGTACCAGTTTAGGTAAAATCCTAATTAAACACCTTCACATTCACTCCAGTTCAATCACATCCTTGCTATAGTGTGGCGACCGATTTTTAATGTTGCGTGTTCATGCAAACTCCAACAAATATTTCACGTACAGTACATAAAATGCAATTTAATATTCGAATCTCCTTATTATTATCTTGTAACAAACCAAAGAATATTATTTAAATAAACCTCCGACAAGCGTAACATATCCCATCAAGCCTTGCAGAAACCAAATTGGTGCTTTGTGGATTAAAATTAAATTATTTTAAGATTCTTTCTTGGGCACATATTGATTTGTTATAATTATTAATGTTGAAAGTGTACATAATTAATTTGTTATGTTGGAATAGCAGTGATTTTCTCATGTAAGTCTGGGTCTCGCTGAACCCAAAGTTAGGTTGCTTGGAAATGATCTGCTACATCAGAGATTGCTTTAATTGCTGAATTAAAACAGCAATTTACAGATTCCCCATCTCACAGTCCATTTAATCGCTTATAAGGTACAGTAATTCCATCAAAACAGGAGCATATGAAGTGTGAAAGTGAGTGGCTGTTAAAAACCTACTTCAGGACCTCAAAAAAAAAAGAAAGCAGATTACAGTCTTCTGCATTGGATGTGGTGGTGAATAATTTTCCACTTGACCTTACTCAGCTCTGTCTCTCAAAGTCCCCTTCAAGCCACTCTGATGTCTCAGATGTATCATGCTCTTTGTTCAATAGGGCGGCACAGAGGCGCAGCCGGTAGAGCTGCTCCTTCACAGCGCCGGAGTCCCTGGTTCAATCCCAACTTCAGGTGCTGACCGTTTGAAGTTTGCACGTTCTTTTTGTAACCCCGTGGGTTTCCTCCGGGTGCTCCGGCACCCCATTGCGGACATTGGACTTTGTCTGTGGAACTGATGTGCTACATTGCTGAAAACTATGTTTGGCAATTTTTGTATCTTCCCCTTTGTAATAATAAGGATACACAGATGCTGTTTTGATACATGAAAAAAGCCTTATATGGAAATAAAAAACATTTCACAGGCCCTACCAACATTTGGATGTGAAAACGCATCCTGCCAAAACACATCTGACACTGGGGCTTGGATCCAGAATGTTAATTGGCTTTTCCTATCCAGATGTTGATAGCCCCGTGATCTATTTTCTACCTAGTCTAAAGAGAGCCGCACTTTTTCTGCGCCCTATGTCGTCATGGAGATTCGCATCATTCTAATGCACAGCCCGCAGCCTTGCTCTGTAACTAAAGCCAGTTTTATTAGTTTGAAGCTTTCAGAACTGTGATTTCAGACTGAGGCAGGAGGAAGGTTGATTGCTCCTCTGTATTGTAATCATCGCTTGCTGAGATATTTAATTGAAAGAACCCTTTGTGAGCAACGCTGACTGAATGGGCAACAAGGAGCGGTTTGAGCAGCTGTGGATAAATCAACATAACCCAGAGAGGCAACTCAACAACCTAGGTAGCGATTCACTGCAATTCAAAACCGCTGACGTGCATTTAGAGTTGTCTTAACCGTATCCACAGTGGAGCTGCAGAGCCTAAAGGGCCTGTCTCACTTGGCCGTCATATGCTCCTCATTTACGCGCGATATGTAAAATAGGTCGAGGCGTCGTGATGCGTGACATCGCGCGCAAATCACGCGTCATCACGCGTCATCATGTGTCATCATGTGCCAGCACAGCCGTCTGGTGCGCGTGACGTCATTAGAATACCCTGCTGCCCTATTCTGCATCAAGACCATCATGCAAGGACTACAGATTTTATTGCTACAGCAACCACAGAGACGTCTGTTAGCAGCAGCCCTCATACTTACAGACCAGCCAGGCAGGAGTACACAAGAAAGGCTAGCAAGAAACCCAGGAAGAGATCTGTGTGGATGAGGTTAGAGGTTACATGATGCGTAAAAGGCAGGCCGACTGCGTATGGGCGGCGCGCGGCACCGCATGTTTATGGACGTTGCGCACGTTGACGTAACCGTGCGTCACCACGTGATGCAGCGTGCGACACCATGCGTCAGCGTGCGTATGCGAGATATGTCAGCTTGCATAGCCAATGCGTCAGCGTGCGTACGCGATACGTCATGCAGGTGGCGCACAAGGTTTTTGTTTCACTACGATATCCTGGAGCGCTGCTCAATACCGCACACCACTGTGCGATTCCACGCCTCACCATGCGCAATGTGTGCGTCACCCACGCACACCCCACGCGTCACAACGCGTCGACCAATTTTACATATGATGCGTAAATGAGCTGCAAATGACGGCCAGGTGGGACAGGCCCTTAAATTCCTCTACTCTCAAAATTAGGTATGAGCTGGGAGAGATCTATGCCTGAATTCAGGCATTCTTGACACCTCTCCTGTCAAAGAGGCCTTGAGACTCTTTATCTGTGGTGCCCTAGGAATTTTTATATATTGTGGGGATGAACCAGTGGGTTGGATACCAAATGGGAGATAAGTAAAGAACCAGTAGAAACAAGGAACTGCAGATGCTGGTTTTTCAAGAAAAGACACAAAGTGCTGGAATAACTAAAGGGCAGCACGGGGCACCACAGTAAGGTTGCTGCCTCACAGCGCCAGAGACCCAGATTCAATCCTCACTACGGGTGCTGTCAGTACAGAGTTTGCACGTTCTCCCCACGATCGTGTGGGTTTTCCCCGGGTGCACCAGGTTTCTCCCACACTCTAAAGACGTACAGGTTTGTCGGTTAATTGGCTTCGGTAGAGATTGAAAATTGTCCCTCGTGTGAAGGATGGTGTTAGTGTGCGGCGATCGTTGGTTGGCGCGGACTCGGTGGGCCGAAGGGCCTGTTTATGCACTGTATCTAAAATGAGAACTAAAATCTAAAACTCAGCGAGTGAGGCAACATCCCCGAAGAACATAGAAACATAGAAACATAGAAATTAGGTACAGGAGTAGGCCATTCGGCCCTTCGAGCCTTCACCGCCATTCAATATGATCATGGCTGATCATCCAACTCAGTATCCCGTACCTGCCTTCTCTCCATACCCTCTGATCCCCTTAGCCACAAGGGCCACATCTAACTCCCTCTTAAATACAGCCAATGGACTGGCCTCAACTACCCTCTGTGGCAGAGAGTTCCAGAGACTCACCACTCTCTGTGTGAAAAAAGTATTTCTCATCTCGGTCTTAAAGGATTTCCCCCTTATCCTTAAGCTGTGACCCTTTGTCCTGGACTTCCCCAACATCGGGAACAATCTTCCTGTATCTAGCCTGTCCAACACCTTAAGAATTTTGTAAGTTTCTATAAGATCCCCTCTCAATCTCCTAAATTCTAGAGAGTATAAACCAAGTCTATCCAGTCTTTCTTCATAAGACAGTCCTGACATCCCAGAAATCAGTCTGGTGAACCTTCTCTGCACTCCCTCTATGGCAATAATGTCCTTCCTCAGATTTGGAGACCAAAACTGTACGCGATACTCCAGGTGTGGTCTCACCAAGACCCTGTACAACTGAAATAGAACCTTCCTGCTCCTATACTCAAATCCTTTTGCTATGAAAGCTACAATCCCATTTGCTTTCTTCACTGCCTGCTGCACCTGCATGCCTACTTTCAATGACTGGTGTACCATGACACCCAGGTCTCGCTGCATCTCCCCTTTTCCTAATCGCCACCATTTAGATAATAGTCTGCTTTCCTGTTTTTGCCACCAAAGTGGATAACCTCACATTTATCCACATTATACTGCATCTGCCAAACATTTGCCCACTCACCCAGCCTATCCAAGTCACCTTGCAGCCTCCTAGCATCCTCCTCACAGCTAACACTGCCCCCCAGCTTAGTGTCATCCGCAAACTTGGAGATATTGCCTTCAATTCCCTCATCCAGATCATTAATATATATTGTAAATAGCTGGGGTCCCAGCACTGAGCCTTGCGGTACCCCATTAGTCACTGCCTGCCATTGTGAAAAGGATCCGTTTACTCCTACTCTTTGCTTCCTGTTTGCCAGCCAGTACTCTATCCACATCAATACTGAACCCCCAATGCCGTATGCTTTAAGTTTGTATACTAATCTCTTATGTGGGACCTTGTCGAAAGCCTTCTGGAAGTCCAGATACACCACATTCACTGGTTCTCCCTTATCCACGCTACTAGTTACATCCTCGAAAATTTCCACATGATTCGTCAGACATGATTTACCTTTCGTAAATCCATGCTGACTTTGTCCATGCTGAACAGAACCCTTCTTCAGACTCAAAACCCCCTTGTTGGCAGGAAACTTTATCGAACTATATCGGGAACTGTATCGACTTTCAGATGGGCTTCACAGGCATACTTTGCATTCCCTCCTTAGTCCCAAAGACCTGCGAGTGAGACCATGTAAGGAATCTCCTCCTGCTGCTAAATTTCAGGAAAAGATCCTTAAACAATCCTCCTACTATATATCCAAGGGAGCTGCCTTACTTTTTAAAGATAGCCACACAAGATGGTGGCTGGCACCTTTGCCAATGTGGTGCATTCCAAATGCAGATTGGGCTTTCTGACTACCGTAAAGCCAGCCATGCAAAAGAGCACAACAATTGGTTGATTCCTCCCGCCATTAAGCTGGAAAGAGAGAATAAAAAATTTGCAAGATTCTAGTTTTTTCTTCACTCTTTCCAACTTATTGGCAGGAGGAATCAACCATTTGTTGTGCTCTTTTCATGGTCTGGTCTGGTCACCTTAGTCTAGACCTCCCATCAAAACCCACAGCGACAAAACGAAAGATCCTTCCCTCAACGGTTGTATCAAAACATTCCCGGAGATCATGTAATGTGCAGATGTAGAGTGCAGATCCTTCTACACCCACATGGCAGATGCTATACAGTTTAAAAACTCATCCACTGGCATTTTCATCACCCACTGTCTGGAGAGATTGTAATAGAATGAAGTAGGGGGGGGGGGGGATGCCATGATTCACTCTTTCTCTAAATCAGGAGATAAACAATTCTCAGCACATATACTCAAAATAAATTGAATAATAATATTCTGATCACAATTGCCTTCACACGGAAACCTGACTAGATTCACGACTAAATGCCAGGTTCCAAAAACCAATAATACATCCATCTGATTGAAGAAGACAAGGAAAATGGGCGATGTTCTCTTCCGGAAACTAATGGATTTCCCTTCCATCACACACAAATATCGAGCCTGGAATAGGGGAATTATTCAACAAATGTACTCTTAGATAGTAGTTAAAGACTTCTCTCTGGTTGTGGTATAATGAGCTGTTATCGGGCAACTGAATCATCCTAACCCTACTCAACCAGAGAGAGCAATATCCCTGAACTACCATCTAACCTTTGATGACCCTTGGACTATGCTGGCTTTACCCTTGCACTGAACATTATTCCCTTATTATTATAATGTAAAAAAAAAAAAAATAAAAATGTAAATTGTACTAATGGATCGATTTGTATCCTGTATGTATAGTATTGTCTTCTGCTGACTGGTTAGCGACGCAACAAAAGCTTTTACTGTACCTTGGTAAACTAAACTGAAACTGAAATTTAAACTCTGTCTGAACCTTCTTAACTTCCACTGAGTTTGTTTTCAAATGACATAAAAAAGAAATCACAGTCCTGAAATTTAGTAACCATGTTCCTGCACCAGGACTAATTTGCAGAATGTTTGTGTTACCTTAAGTGAACTTTTAGCTGCATATACAAATATTTATTAGGACTGGGAGAAAAGGTTTTTTTTATAAGTTCAGTTCCAGATCCCTTCACACTAACCTTCTAACATATGGGGACGACAAAACAACCTTTTTCTGACTGGAAAAATATGTGACCTGTAATAAAATGTTCTTTTATTTACTTTCTTGACTGCGATATTTGTTCCATTTTCTATACTCGGCTTAAAAAATTGCCAATATTAGTTCTGCAGTCAAGATCGTCAACTACCCCATCAACATTTCACCCAGGCAGATAAGACATACTACGGTTACAGACTAACGGACATAAAGTGACTCAAACAGGTCGGCAGCATCTCTGAGAACAATGGAATAAGTTGTGACGTTTCAGGTGGGACCCTTCATCAGACTGAAATTTCAGTTTGATAGTCCTTTTGTTGTAAAACACTCCCCCCATTTTCCTTGTGCCACAACGAAGGCAGGTCCAGGCTAATCTTTCTCCAGTTTATCACTCTCTCAGCCAGTCAAAGGACAAGTGCAACTTTGGGTTCAAAGCAGTACCAGATATAATTTTCTAACCCCTTCAACAGAGGTCTGTTCACCAACAAGTACCCAATGTTAAGTCTCCAGGGCCTTTGGAGCGATCTAGCACATGAACCAGGCCATTAGGGCCCACATGTGTCTATGCCAAACCTGATGCCATACACTAATCTTCTGGTGTATGATCTAACCTCAATTCTTTGCATATCCAATCGTGCTAACAAAAAGCCTCATAAAATGCCCAATATTGTATCGGCATTGAACCACCACCCTGGCCTACATTAGACTACCATAACGTTGGTAAACTGCCATCGCACATCTCCTTTAATTGTTTTCCCTCCTCTTACAACATATCCACCATGCACTGTTGCATTGAAGGGTCCTGGAACATGTATTGCACTGGTTGGAATAAAGCTCCCTTTACATCATTCCATTAAATATTTACAATTTTACCAAGCCTACAAATCTGTACATCTTTGGAGTGTGGAAAAAAACCGGAGCACCTGGAGAAAACCCACGTAGGCCACAGCGAGAACGTACAAACTCCGTACAGACAAGTACCCGTATACAGGATCGAACCTGGGTCATTTGGGCGGTTTGTTAGCAATGATTGGCTTTGTTAGTACGTTTCCCATTGGTTTTACCCACCATGTAAAAATATGTTTACTTGGCACCTGAAAGACAATAGATAATAGCATAACAATAGGACAATAGGTGCAGGAAGGAGTAGGCCATTCATCCCTTCGAGCCAGTACTGCCATTCACTGTGATCATGGGTGATCATCCACAATCAGTACCCCGTTCCTGCCTTCTCCCCATATCCCCAAATCGATCCATTTACAGGACATCATCATTGAGAAATTTTTATAATTCTCAAATAAAAAGGCAGTGGATGTAGCAATGTTACATTACAACAATTTGAGATTTAAAAATCAAGTCTGCAATTAAACCCATCAGATAAAAAGCATAAAATACGTTTAATTTGACACCTAATTCACTTCATAAAATCCTCAGTATTAAAGAATTAGGCCATATTCATACTCAGAAATAGCATCTTGTTCCCTATTGCTTTTCCATGACTTTAACACAAAAGCTGGTGATCAAGTACAAGCCTAAAAGCCCATAACTTCTTAAAAATAAAGAGAACCTGAATTAAATTTTCATATTATAGATTGAAGCATTTTTTTTGAAACAAATATGAAACAATCTTACTTGAGACCTGAAATTAAAGCATAAAATATTAGTTACTAAATGTAGCTAATTACAAAATTCATTACTAGATCTAAAACATCTATCCTCTTAAGAAAAAGTTAACATTTCAAACAAACCAAACGTCCAAATAAACATTCACACAATAATTCACACATAGCATATTTTTAAATCTCATGTATATTTAAAGGCCAAATTGAAGGAATTTTACTGTTTATTTCCTCAATTGAAATGGCCATTTTAAATCAACTTGCGAGTGAAGATTTTGTGGAATACCGGCGATGGATTGGAAACGATGCGTTTGCGGTGAATTATAAAAAACCCCATATCGGCAGGAAAAATACTGCGGTTCGTATGGGGAATTAAATCACCGTTTTTTTTTCTGAGTGCAACAAAAATTTGATTAAAGCTTCCTAAGAAGCACGTTTTTTATGTAAAAATACACTGTGTACCTTCTTGTCCCCCTACTAAGATCCGTCCTGTTGTCGGCAATGATGGCATTAAAAATGATTTGTAATTTTACTCCAACCTTAATAATTATTTCCCAGCGGTAAATTTAAAACTTAATAAAACGGTAGTCGAAGCGATTTTTCTCTTCTCAGCAACTACAAAACCTGTTCAAATAGAATTTGAATAGTCCCTGAAGAAAAATCGCATTTAAACCCCCCCACTCTCAAGGCACCAAAGTCGCGCACACGGGTCAATGCAGAACTGCAAGCGCCGCTAAAGTAAGTTTTGTAACATTCCTAAGTGATGGAAACAGAAGGGCTTCAGAGTTCGATTTCAACTACGAAAGATTATATTTGTCTTGTTATTGTTTTGTTTTTCAACCCTCATGTTTGCTGCTGTGAGTTCCCTGATTCAGCCTTCCTCTCTGGCTCTTTATAATTAGAATTCAGAGAAAACCAGGTGTATCCATTTGATGGGACAAATGTCCCTTTAAACCTCATGTACCTTTGACAGGCCGCCTCTGATCAGAGATCGTTAGATTCGGATCAAGTGATTTCCGATCACTTTGAATCTAGGAATCTAAGCTGATATAAGTGACAGAAATAATACAGAGAAGCTGAAAATAACCAGCCAAGGTGTGGCCGACCCCCCACGACGGACCAAAAATATTTTCCAGCATTAGAACCATAGAGTCATAGTCATTGGAGTGATACAGTGGAAAACAGGCCCTTGGCCCAACGTGCCACAACGTTCATCCCTATCCAGGCTACTACCATCCCACCTGCATGCATTTGTCCATATCCCTCCAAATCTGTCCTATCCATGTAGCTGTCTAACTGTTTCTTAATGTTGGGATTTCATCTCAACTACCTCCTGGCAGTTTGCTCCAACACCCACCACCCTTTATGTTGATAATGTTACCCCTCAGATTCCTATTAATTCTGTCCCGCCTTCAACCTTAAATCTATGCCACTCATCCAGGTCCCCTCGATCACACCTACTGGGGACAAGAAATCTGCATCTTCCAATCTATTTCCTCTCATGCATTGTATACTCCCTCTAAAAGATCAACCTCTCATCCTCACTGCGTTCCAAGGAACATAGAGCCCTAGCCTGCTCAAAAACGTCTCCCCAATGCTCAGACCTTCCAGTCCTGGCAACAATCTTGTAAAAACTCTCTGAACCCAATCCCAGCTGGAAAAAAAAACACTAATCTTTAATTTCTGATTTAAATAGTAAGATAAACGAGAACGTACCATTCGAAGTTTAATCCTTATTTATGGGAAGGATTAGATGAGGGATTACTGAAGAAGCCGCGCCAGGTTGCATGCACGCCATACTTCAAAGCGCGGCGTTGAACACAGAAACAGAAACAAAACAGAAAACATAGTAAGGCATTGAGAAGACTAGAACTATACCAGATATCCTTTTTCGATTATGAGGGCCCGGGAGTGGAGGGCACGTATCCTCATCGTAACTCCTCATAAAATAAGGATCAACTACGAACTGGTAGTTCTCGTTTTAATCTTTCCATTTTACTTCGAGTCCACGTGAGTGAATACGTGCAGATTTTCAAGGCTCGTGATTTCAAGATGCCTTGAATCCAACTCCAAACACACACACTACACACTGCTTCAGTTGTCATAGTCGTGAATAAATAATAATATTGAACATTGCTTCGAACTATCAATAACTATTTTAATAACAAAAGACAGTAATAACCCCCTAACCCAGGGGGAATTACAAAGAAATAATATAAAAACCAAAGCAAACCAAATTAAACGGAACCAACCCACGGCATCCCAACCCAGCAACTGTCAAAACAGGTTTGTCATAAAACTTAGAAAATGTTGCTTCTTTTAGACCCATCCTGCGCCTCCGAGGAATGTTGGTCAAGCGGCACACGCCTCGCCTTCGCCGCAAGATGTTGATGCGCTGGTGGAGTGAGATTTAAACACATGAGTTCTACTCCAGCGAAATCCAGAAACTGTTTTAACATCTAAAAAAGTTTGTACTGACACTTTTTTTATATGTTTTTTTGTGGAAATGAGCATTGCTGTCCAGAACCTCTGGAGACTCTTATGTTACCTCCATATATGACTCAGATGCTAACTACACAAAACGCTTTGACGACAGGGTAAGGGCTTTAAAGAATACCTTGGTTTCCAGCCATTCCTGGCCTGCTTTGCTTGATTAGATCATAGAACATTAAAAGTAATTTTATCTACAGACAAATGCATACATTCTAGTCGTAACATTTGCAAAGTTTTGTACTCGATGTGCTGATACTAGCGCCATGAAGCAAAAACCACTTTAAGTGTTAACTTCTGAAAAGACAGTGACGAGATTGAGCCCTTGCTGAAGCAGTGTAAAGACTAAACTGACATCCCAGATTTCTAAATATCTAGCTTCGGAGGATTTTTATTAAAAATTCCTCTCCTGAATCAGGATACTAACAAAAGGATGAACCCGATAGATTGTTGTTCTGAAAAATGTCCTAAATAGGGGGGGGAGGATAAAGAACTGCCAGCACTATTAATGGCACAATACTCAAGTCGCAGATCAAATGCACATAAGCAAGGAACTCCAATACATCTGAAATGCTTGTAGTATGAAAAGATATATCTGACTGTACACAAAACATTTCCCATTTCTTTATATGCGACATGTATTGTTTTCTTAAGTGCTTTTCTCTCCAAGCTGGCAGTTTATGACATCGTAGACATGGTGGTTTCGGGGGGGGGCTATCCGACAGTCAAGCCCTTGGAACGGTCTGGTCAGAACCTGCAGATCAACAAATTAAACGTCCATGCAACGGATGACTTTCTCATGTTACTGGATGGCATCAACAGATTACTGCAGCTGGGGATCGTCAAGAATGGCAGATTCATCTTCTGAGCACCAATGGGAAGCATGGCTGTGTAGGCCATCTGGAAAACCATCAAAAAGCCTGTGGCGGAGACCTGCTCTATTTTGGTGAACATTCTATCAAACAATGGGGGAAAAGCATAGAAAATGTATGTCCCCCCATGTAAGCGGAGAATGCATCCACCCGCTACTGCACCTGGATCCGGTTCCCATGAACATATTTAGGCAACTGTGATTTAGCCTGGATGCGAACAGATTCAATTCTGGCAACCAAGCGGCTGACAAACATTTAAAAAACTTCTGGATTTAAATCCATTCTATATTGTCCAATGATCCTTCGTGACCTGTTGTCGTCACCACATTGTCCTACCGGTAGGAAGATAGCTGAGAGCCACATGTTCCTGGAGATACAACCAGGTTGCCACATGAAGATAGCCAGATTATCACATGATACGACCGTTACTCCTCCCATGTGACTGATATATGCACAGCTGTGGTATTATCAACATGAGTTGAACGTGTAAATTATTCATTGTCGAATAATAAGCTTTTTAATCCATAAAATGCCCCCAATAACTCCAAAAATTAATACCGTCCTGTGGAGAATTAAAATACTCTTGGACACACTCCATCTACCACCACAGCTAGACACGCTGTCCGTAGCTCCCATTCCCGAGAGCGCACACAGTAGTCCTGTAAAACCACTGAAGGTTGCTTAACCAAAATATTTTTAGTAGTTTGTGCAACATGATAATCCATAATTGCAATTCAGCTATGGCTCTGTCGTAACAGCATGGACCTATCCAAATTGACCCGCCTCTATTAGTTCTTGTTCTCTGGCCTCGTTGATAGTCTTGAAAATAGCCGAGGTCCAAACTCTTACAGCAGGAAACGCCTGCTAAACCAAATTTACCAAAAACCTGGCTACTTCTCGATGGAGGGATATTGGTTTCTCAGCGAGACAAGTACAAGGCAATTCAGATATCCACATCCACAGCCTTGGGCTGTTGGCAAAGCTACTGACAATATCAACTGAATCAATGGCAAAGCCCAAATAATCAATTGTTTGGGCTGGCCGTAACTTAGATTTTGTTGGATGGACCAGAAACCCTAACCTTTCAAACAGGCATGTGGTTGCTGAAACCGATTCTTCAGCTGTTTCCCGAGTGTTGCTTATGATTAAAATATCATCTAGATAAGCCATTACAATGTGATTCTGGGCCCTCAGTAGCGGCAGCACTGGTTTCAAAAATTTTGTGAACAGCCTAGGAGCTGAAGTTAACCCATTAATATTTATTTTTTTTTCTTTTACCTGCTGAGTTTCTGGTGCAGCAAACACCAATATTCTATTAGGCATATGCTGTACAGGTGGATGAACACCTGCAATAAACTCTATTGTAGAGCCTGACACAGTAAACTAGTATAAACCGTTTCAGACTTAATGCATCATAAAACATTGCAATCTCCCCAACCGAGGTTGTACCTCCAGAATTTTATCTTGACGGAATGAAGTCCTGTACCACGACACCCGGCCTGGAATGTCTCCTTCTCGCGATATTGGAGGGGGTTGTAGTTGGGCCATGTGACTGTGAGAATATCTTCGACCAGGCGGCCTCCCACAGGGAGAAGGTATATAGCCCAATTGTCTATTGCCTCCTTGTCAATGTCTTTAATATGCTTTGGAGGTCTTCCCGAATACACTCCGGGTTGAAATTACTATCCTTACACAGGCCTGCGAACTTCAGATCTAAGGTTGGCCGAATGGCGATCTTTCTCTCATACAGTTCGCCTCAAAGTAGGTCATTGCAAAATAATGCGAGCCTATCCTATCCTGTTGAGTCTTTGACATCGGTGACCCTTTGACCATCTCTTCCTGAAACGCCGTAATGCCTGCTGCCACCAGTTTGATGACACGCTGAAAGCGCACTTCCCTGTCCTAGCCTCGTTGCAACCATGGACGCCCATATTTGCTGAGTTTACGGTGGGCACTCTGAGGAAGCACAATTGATGGTTGTGTTTTTTTTATCGGCTGTTGTTTCCGTCATGATAGTCTCCTGAGCTGGTGAGAAGCCAAGTAGTTGACCATTGGGCAGCTAATATCCATCCATAGCCTCACCATCCCTTCTGGTTAGCCGAAGTTCGCGCTAATCCGGACACCGGACGTGGAGCTCGTTGGCTCATGTGCTCTGGTGTGTGCACATGAAGCAGGGACACCACTTCAGGGTCAGCCTGCCCTGGCACTCCCAAGTCCCTGCTCAAGGGCGGACCTCAATCCAGACCCAAACAAGGTGTTGGAGAGAAAGATTCCCATTCTGTATATGGAACTCTTTGTGAGGTTGCCTGGGGAATCACTGGGGCCTTTGACCCCTGGCTGATGAGGGTGTGGAGCATTTGCTCCATTTGATCCAGCCTCCCCCACATTTTCCTTCCGAGTGAGGGGAGCCCTTTTCTTCCTCAGACCAGTAAAACACTTCTGACAGACTTTCTTTTTGCTTCTTCCCTATTGTCGTGGCATCAGTGCCCAGCGACACTGGAGCAGCTGGAGGCTGTTCAATTACCGGGGGAACGGCCGCCGGTATCAAAACCGGTGTTACCGCACTTATCTCCCGACCCGATCGCTGAGATGGAGTCGCATCGCTGTGCGACCCACGCTTATTACGAACAGAATTTTTCACCTCTCTATGATCACTGGCTCCTACTGACTCACGAGCCAGATTTATGGAGCTTAAATACTTGCAGTAAAGTTTGTAAAAACTCACTTACCTGCAAAGTTTCTACTTACTGCTGGTGGAGCTGTGCTCTCCAGCCCGTTCAGTGCGACATGCGTCGACGTAATGGCGAGCATGTGCCTGGCGGGGCTTCTTCACGTAGTCTCTCCTGTGACTCCGAAGTAAAATTTTGGATTTCCTACATCTGCAGGTTCAGTGCTTTTCACTGACAGAGTTAAATTATCTATGGCCTAAAGAAATTGTCAATTTCCGTCAGATGGCTCACGAAGATGTTTGGTACGTGAAATGGAAATGTCACACTGGTATATGATTGCTGAGGTGAAGCGGATGGGATTGTTGATGGAACAGCAGCTCCGTCACACCATATATAAGTGTACACAATGATTCAAACACTCTATGCCATGGCCAATGTGCTCTCACAAACACACAGATGTTAAAAACACCTACATGCCCGCACTACATACGTACAGAAAGGTATGAAAGCCACCTACGCTTATATATGACAACACATTTATAACAACACACACACACAACTTTTACACACACACACACACACACACACACACACACACACACACACACACACACACACACACACACACACACACACACACACACACACCAACACATTCAACACACACCACACACACACACACCACACGCACACACCACACCACTATGAGAGACAAGATAGGATACACAGTCTGAACCTTTTTTTATACTCAGATGGAATTGTCAGAGACTACAGGACATATCTTAAAGGGCAAGAGAAGCAAAGTTTAAAGGACATGTGCAGGACATATTTTGTACATAGACGGTGGTGGGTGCCTGGAACAAGCTGCCAGGTATGGTGGTGGAGGCAGATATGATAACAATGTTTATGAGGCGTTTAGACAGGCAAATGGATATGCAGGGCATGGAACGATAAGGATCATATGCAGGCAAGTGAGTTTAGTTAATCATGGCATAAGGTTTGGTACGGACAATGTGAGACAAATGGTCTGCCTGTGCTGCACCTTTCTATATTCTATTTGCACATAAATACCCACCTCCACATGGAAATTGCCACACAACAGATGTACAATTAGCACTAATGGCAAAAAACTCCTCATAAATAAATAATGACATGGCTTTATAGCATAGATATAGCTAAGAGGAGATTTAAATGGATTGACATTTCATCACCCAATTTAGTATTAATGCATCCAAAATTATTTCATTCCATTCAGCATTACTTCTCATGAACTTCCCGTTCTGCTAATGTTGTAAATCTCCAAAGCATCAAGCCTAAGGGATGGATCTCATTGCATGTAAAGTCGCAGGATGAAATAACTTTTGGGAGTGGTGTTATGATATTTATACCCCATCCCTATTTTGCACATGGGAAATGATGCTGGGAAGGCACGGGGATGCAGCGGTAAGAGTTGCTGCCTAGCCTAGAGCAGCACCAGAGACGTGGTTTGATCCTGAAACTATGGTACTGTCTGACATTTTGTGGCTGTGACCATTGAAGGGGTGTCCGTTCTACATCCCACTCTCCAGTGAAGCAGGTTTGAGGTAATTGATTTGGTATAAATTGTAAATTGTCCCTAAGTGAGTGTAAGAGATTTAGTGTTAATATGCGGGGATCCGTGTGGTCGTGCGGATTTGGTGCGCGAAGGGCCTGTTTTTTTCGCGCAGTTCGCTAAAAAAAATACTAACCCCCCAGGACTTAGTGCAGTTCTTGTGTAAAACCATACCAATGAGTTTATCATGGACCAAACCAACAAATGATGCAACAGCCAACAAGCCTAATCACTGCCCTCTACTTTGGCCAGAATTGAAGAAAATTGGCATCACACAACTCTTACCAAACTCTCCTGCAGAAGCACCATAAAAAGTCACTTCAATTGTATCACATTTTGGATTGGGAACAGCGCTGCCCAAGACATGCAACAACTACATAGAGTCCAATCACACAACCAAACTCCCCACCGACCAACACCAGCAAAGCATCATACTGCCTTGGGAAAACACCCAACATATCAAAGACCATTCCCACTGCAGTCATTTTCAACATTCGCCCATCAGGCCAAAGATACTAAAGCTTAAAGCGCGCACCATCAGACTACAGGAACAGCTTTCTCCCCTCCTGTTATATCAGCTCTGAACGATCCTTGCATAAAGCTAGTTCCAGTCCCAATCTCCACTACCTCATTGCGGAATTGAACTTTTTTCTTTGGAAACTGTACACCACAATGCTGGAACTAAACTATTCCGCTCTCTGTATTTTCTTCTCTCACACTACCTATTGCAGTTTGCCCTTGATTTAAATCATGTATATATGGGGGTTTCTTATTAATTGGATAGCACTCATAACAAGGCTTCCACTGTATTCTAAGTATATACGTGATGGTAATCCAACCCAAAACCAGACAACAAAAGAACGATGACGTGTTTTGAAGTCAGAGACATGCCCATCTCCACGTAATTCGCAATCATTGTTTTCTTCTGATGACATTGTTGAAGATGACTCACATGAGTCCAATCCAGACTTCAGCATAAAGTATTATTCTACGTACGATCACGTAGCAGCACAGCAACCATCCACATCCAGCCTCATCTAACTAGCCAGAGCAATAAGCCTAATTGTGGAATCCACAGGATCATTTGCAGTAATCACCTAATTTCAGCAGAGTTTGGCTGTTCCGGGACTTCCGCTCGTTAGCATAAAATCCTGAGCTTCTAGTTTCAGTTTTAGTTTAGAGATACATCGCGAAAACTCCCTGGGCCCACCGAGTCAACACGACCAGCTATCCCCCGCACATAACACTAAACCACACACTCGGGACCATTACATTTATACCAAGCCAATGCCTTAATGCAATTACATCGCTAGAGACCAAGATTCAATCCTGACTATGGGGCGCTGTCTGTACGAATTTCTACTAACCCTTGCCACCACATGGGGTTATTCCAGCTGTTCTGTTTCTTCCCACAGTCAAATGATGTGCAGGACTGTAGATTAACTGGCATTGGTAAAAATAGCACAAGTGTCACTAGAATTAGGATAGATCTAAGTGTATTGGGGTGATGATGCAGTCACTCGGTGGGGGGCCGAAGGCACGTTTTGTCCACGCGATCCTAAAGTCCAAAGGTAAAATCCATCCTTTCGTCGACCATCATCCTTCTCCTCCAGAGACGCTGCGCCTGAGGTTTACCCAGCATTTTGTGTCTACCTTCGATTTAACCAGCATCTGCAGTTCTTTCCTCTTCAATGCTCGCTCCTCAAATGTAACAAGGCCTTAAGTCGGGTGGTTCATAACCCTGGAAAAGACTTGTCCTAAAACTAATGAAAATAATGTAATTATCGTTCTGTTGCTTTTGCCTTGAATCACAAGAGCTGAGTTTTAAAAACATAGGGCCTAACCGCTGTAAAAACGGATCTACATATAAATGGTAGCTTGACTAAAAATTGAGCAACTAGCAGAACGTAATCAAAATGTTTCGCCTTTGGATTGTTATTGGAACGGCAAGAACCTAATGACTTCTAGCACCACTACCAGACTAACCAAAGCTCTGTTTCTCCCCATTGTGTTTTCAAAGGGAAATGTGTCACTTTTTCCAATGCACCATAGGAAATGGACTCAGGCAACAAAGAAACAGCCCTTCACCCACCATGTCCTTGATTTATCATCAATACCATCTAATAAGCTCTGAGGCTCTGAACTCTGCAAAAGACTATTATTATATTGCACCATATTTGTTAATTACGAACTTTTTAATTTTTAATTTCCTTCCCCCCGTTATTACTATGTTTTACACAAAAGGTAACTCAGCGGCGCAGCATCTCTGGAGAGAAGGAATGGGTGACGCTTGTGTCGAGACTTCTTCTTCAGTCTGAAAGAAGGGTCTAGAACCCGAAACCGTCACCCATTGCTTCTCTCCCAGAGATTGCTGCGTCCGCTGAGTAGTATCCACAGCATTTGTGACTATCTTCAATTTCTCTTGGCCCCAAGAAAAAATGTGAGAATTTTTTTTACTAAATGCTTTTATTCAGAACAAACAAAATACATAGCATAACACAATCAAGAATGCCTAATTGGCAATTTTACAAAGAGAAGTTCTCTCGCAAATAAAATATGAACATTTTTATCAATATACATCGACCTCCCTGGCGGTGAACCAGCGGTCACGGAAAGCCTCCACAACCCCGTGACCTCTTGTACCCTCTCTAAGGGACACGCGGAACACGGACGTAACCCCGAAAGGGGCAGGCAGCCGACTGCTGTGCGGCCGTCGACTGCCCACTTGTCTGGACCCGGCGTATGCCCATCTTGGCCAGGCCCAGGAGCAGAACCGACAGTGAGACCCCCTCCTTGCCTCGACCCCTCTGACCCTACCCCCCCCTCAGTACCAGTGCCAAAAATCCAAATAGCGTCGTACTACTAAGTGGAGCCAAAACTGAGGAGCAGCCCTCTGGGGGGCCTCCCGGGGGGGGCCCTCCGTCAGAACGCAAACAAGGGCTGCAACCAGCCTCACACTCCATGTAGATTGTGAACACGGTCTCTCCATCCTCGCCGCAGAAGTGACAGGCGGCGGACGAGTCGGTAGAACCAGCTCAAGTACAACTTGTTACAGGCCACAGCTATGTGCAAACACCTCCTCAAACCCAGGTCCCCGATTATGGGGTTTAAAAGGGGGAGGACTCCCTTATAGAGGACCCCCACAGGAGGACCTCCTCTCCCCCACATGGGGGTAACACGGACCGCCAGGGCGTGTCTGGACAGGAAGACGAGGGCTAGGGCAGTGGAGAGTGTTCAAGAAGCAGCCTGTACAACACGCGCCTCTCCGTATCGGAAGGAACGGCATACTGGGCAGATCTCGGAAAGGCGGCTCCATGTATGCGTGGGGCCTCGGCTCACTCGGGGAGGGAGCCGGGCCATGGGTCCTATGAACAATTCCGATGAGCGGGGTAAGCTCATCCGAATCGCTCCACGCACACTCCTCTCCTCAACGCCCAAACAGTCACAGCCACAACACCGCCCTCGCGCCCTGAGACAGCGCCCTGGCTTGAAGTGTGGACCAAAATTCCTGGCCTTTCAGGAGGTCACGGTAAAAGCCAGGCAACTCCTCGCCGAGCACGTCGACATCATACCCACTAACTCGGGAGCTTTGAGAGGCCCTCCTGAAGGGCAGTTCGCCCGCGGAAAAAGTACGTCCGCCAAGCACGTGCCATTTGGAGGGTAGTCGCTGAGTAGACTTATATTCCGCAGGGTTCCATAGTCGGCGATAGCCGGCCACCTGTGGTTACGAACACAGACCAGCGCCTGAACCGGCCCTACTCCAACGGGAGACCTCAGACCCTGGCAGAGGACCATGGAAGTTAACCAATCTCCTCACTGTAAAACCTGATATAAATAAAGAGGACGGGACCATAGTGCCAGCCGGTAAACCACAGCATAGAGGCCACCACCGGTTTAATAACTACAGCCCTGCCCCGGTTAAGAGAGCACACCAAGGAGGCCTGACCACGTCCCAAGCCGAGCCGACCACTTTCCGCCTCCAAGCTGCCTGCCAGTTCATCGCACGGCCACTACGCCCCCTCAGTGGGACTCAGGTAGACCCCCAGATAGAGGAGGTGCGTGGAGGCTCCACGCAAAACCTGCCATCATCCTCCGGCAGGAGTCCACCGCTCCCCACATGAACCCCCCCAAAGACCAGAACATTTCCCCCAGTTGATCTTGGCGCGAGAATGCAGCAGAGAAAACCTGCTGGCACTCACGCATCCTCCCGCAGGTCCAACAGGGTCGGTGACAAACATCAAAATGACATCATACGGCGTAGGCCGAGAGAAACCCACCCTCCATCCCCGCCCCCGCCACAACCAGGCCTGTCAACCGCCTCCGGAGAAGGCACAGGAAAGGCTCTACACCAGATGGAATACAGTCTGACGGGACATGGAGACATCCCTGACGAACCCCCCATCCCAAAGGGAATTGGGGCCAAATAAAGAGCCTCCTGGACCTTAACAAGGCACTCTGGCAGCAGTGTATAAAAGTCCGGTGACCCCAGGACACAAATGGCGGTCACAAAATCCGAACGCCTGCAGAGTCCCTGAGAAGGTATACGTGCTCCACCCTGGTCGAAAAACGCCTTTCTCCTGAGTACGAGGGAGAGAATGGAGGCGACTGGACTGTCCAGTCCCCTGGGACAGATGGATCAGGGCCCAGAGCAGATGGTATATTGTCCCTGGATGGACCGGGCCCGGGACGGTGTAAGACTGGACAGGGTGGATCCCCTGAGGGGGGGGACAGAGGGCACGGACCCAGGCGATTGCCAATGCCCGTGCAAAAACTTTAATAGTCCGTGCTGAGGAGAGAGACCGGTCCGGCGCCCAGTTCTTCTAAATGAGGCAGAGATCGCCCTTCTTAGGCAACAGGGACAAAACAACAACTGCCCTGCGCCATGAGAAGGGCATACCTCTCCCCGGTCGTCGCAGGCTCTCCCCCCCCAGGACCTTCATATAGTCACCCTCCAGGACATCCCAGAAGGCTCTAAGGTACCCCACAGTCAGTCCCATCCAGCCCTGGAGACTTGCCCCCCCTGAACACTGGTGCGAGGCACCAGTCATACTCGGCCAGAGTTAGGGGATCATCCAGGTGTTCAACCCACCATCATTTGCACACAGCGTGTAAGCCCTCCTCACAGGACCTCCTTGCGCCTCCGCACGCAGTCGATTGTGCCTGCCGAGAAACAGAGTCCTGTAGAAAGACACGAAACCGAGGCACCAATGATGCGCTCTGGATCCACGTGTGACAGAGGAGCCATCGATCCGCAAGAACTCTACAAGCTGCCTGCGGCTATCCCTCGCCGCCCCTTCTCCAGAGAAAAAGAAAAAGGGGATGGCTCGGTCCCCAGATCATGCAACTATCTGGTCCTCGCGACCTAACATACGCGCCCCGGGACCCTCCTAAGCTGCTGCAAGTCCCTCAGTGCTCCCTCTCTCTCCTAGGTACTCCGCACTCACTCCACACGAAAGCCCCACCAGTCTGATCCCAGACCGAGCATCTCTGAGTTCGAGCAACTCCCTCTCAAAGCCGTCCGATCTCGGAGTCCCGCCCCTTGGTCGACCCCCCTTAGCGTTAATCCCCTGACAAAACAGACGGCCGTATGCCTTCCCGCAGCATCCCACCACTGCCTTAGGGAAAAGGAAACGCCCCTGCCTCTCTCTCCACCTTGCCCAGAACACTGCCTGAAGGGAATCCCGGAATCGGTTGATCCTCCAGCAGCTGGCTATTAAAATGGCCCCAGTACGCGACCCAGCCCGTGTGCGCGTCGGGATAAAAACCACTCGCACCAAGGTCAATGGTCCGAGCATGGCGCCGGCCGCCATGGAAGGCCGGCCGAAACACAGGAGAACATAGGCCTTGGACCACGTATAAACGTCAATACGGGAACCAACACTCAAACCTGTAAAAGAGAAAGCGTTTAGAGTCAGGATGGAAATTCCGCCAAGCAATCTACCAGCTCCAAAAGAATCCACCATCTCCCTTACAAGACTTTACTCCAGCCGGGTCACGCTGAACGCCAGAGCGATCCCTCCTCACCTCGAGGGTTACAATTAAAATATTCTCCCCCAAGGAAAACACACTACTCCCCACACGTCGATAGTGTTCAACAACATGGTCACTACCCTTGTATAAGCGCGTCTGCATTGCGCCGACTTGGGAGCGTACAACATAATGAAGTGTAATGTATGCACGCCATCCAAACGTCACGAAACGGCCAGATACAGCAAACGACCTGGTTACAATGTCCTGCACTCTGAGGATTCTCCGGTTGGAAAGGACGGGGGCCAACAGGAATGCCACTCCACTGCGAATTTTGAGCTTGAGATGCTCATGTAGACCATACCCGCTCCCCACTCCAAGGAGCCAGGTGGGATCATCACTAGCCACAGTGTGTGTTATCCTGCAGGAAAGCTCACCGCGTACCCCCCGTCCCTGAGCACTGAGAGATGGTGGTACCATACGGAGAGACCCCCTGGCCGCCCATTGAATATTAAGGCTATGGCTATAGTGAGCTTCAATTTGAGTGTACAGTGGAGATCTTTTACCAGCACCCCAGAGTGAAGGAGTGGAGCCTCCCCTAGCCTTCTGCCCTCTCTTTAGCGCCTTATAAAAGCTCATGGAACTGGCGCGCGCTACATTCCGTAATTAGCCCCGCCTCATTCCCTTCTTCTGAAGGATGGCATAAATGACCGCCCTCATTGGGCACCCTCAGGTCCGACTACAGCGGTCGACAGCCAAATCCACCTTGTTTCCCTACTCCCTCTCGTATCCTTAAGAACTTCCGAAGTTTCCCAGACTTCGAACACGTCGTGACACAAGGGCCGCAGGTGGGGCAGTCCGTCAACACACTGTCAAACGGACTCCGCGTACCCCTCCTCCGCTCACTCAATGTCTCGAGCCCCGAGTCCGGAAGGTTGTTCTACTCTCAGCCACCTCCCTCTCACCTCTATCCCTTGGAGGTGGGCATAAGCGTCCAGCCACATCACACGTCCCTCCTTCTGTGCACCTTCCCACACCCTACAGGATTCACAGTGACATTGGGCAGTAACCGTGCCTACTGACTTGCGGCAACTATATCTGCTAACTGGCCAATCCCTCCTGCACTCTCTACCACCCCGCCCTCCGTAACCGGATTGGGAACAGTTGAAGTCCGGAGCAAGTCTCCGGGCCTTGCTGTACAGCGGGGCCTGCCTAGAGTCCGACCGAAGGACACGATCCGAAACGACCTTGCCCTCCTCCGCGCGCCCGAGGCTACCCGCCCCAACACCATCACCCCGAGATCCCCTTCCCCCACCACCACCAGGTGAATCACCTCACTGTGACCCTCAGGGGCCGATGTTATTGAAGTCCCCCCTGCTCTCCTCGTACCAGTGGGACATCACACCACCTCATCTGGGCTTACAGCCTCAACGAGGAGCTCAGACTGGGGACCCTCCCTCCTCACCCAAGGTCCCCCCCTCTCTCCAGGCCGCCCCTGGTCATCCACTAAGCTAGCAGACGCACTCTCTGGGGAACATTCCCCAAGGGTAATGGTAATCGCCACTCCTCAGGTTTTTTTCCCTTGCTGCACTACAGAGGCTCAACTCCCCCTCAGAGGAAGAGTGTCCTGGGTCCCCCACCTCAACAGGAGGGGAAAGGTAGCCCCTCACCTTTCAGGCTTGCTCCTGAACTTCAGGGCCCTTCTCTATATCGGAAGGACCCATGTTCTCCTCCTCTTTGAACCACTGGCGTGCGGTGGCACAGTGATCTCTCATTGCGGAAGCCTCTACCTCCACACTACCGTCTACTTGTTCAACCTCTCCAGCCCCCCGTTGGACCCTAGGCCCCTTATGCTTCCCTGGGCCGGGTTCAGAGACGACAGCACAATTTTTTATACGCTGCCAGGGGATCCCGCATTGTGAGGTGGTCCTTCTTCCTGGGGCCTGCCCTTCCTTCCTTTTCTTGACTTTCATCCCACCTGAAGCTCCCAACCCTCCCTGTCCCACACCCAACGCAACTTCACACCGCCATCCACCGCCGCAGGTAGGGGACATGGGGGTGGTGGGGGTATGGGGGGGTGGAGGTAGGGTAATAAGAGCCTTTTCACAACCAGGCTAGAGTGGTAGAACCAGCAGCACCCAGATGGGCCATCAGTGCTCTCCCGGAGCCCCACCCGTTGGTGGAAGTGGCAGCCCGGGTCCTGGGACAATTCCTGCGAAAATGGCCCCACCTTTTCGCAAGCGTGACAACGCTCTTGGCCCGCGTTCCAAAAACACTCGATCGAGATATCATCCACCTCCCACAAATCTTAAAAACTACCCGCTCCGTGTCCGTTTATACCGTCCTGGTGCCATCTGTATATACACAACGACGCTTAGAACGTATAATATATGCTGCATCTCAGATCCATCGAAACCTATACAACAATTTGGTGAGCCCCGACCCCCGCACCTCTCCCCCCAGCTCCCCTTACATGTGGGAGACAGGAGCGTCCCTGAACAAAAGTAGGTAAACGTTGGACAGAATGACAGGCAACCACGGGTCCCCCACCATGGGTCCACCTCCCGCAAAATTCCCACCCGGCTGTTATGTCCCCTTTCCAGAGCCAGAGCCACCGCTGCTGTTGAGTCTTCAGTTAAACATCCACCACCTTCCCACTGTACCAACCCAGCGCCCGAGACTATGGCTTTCTGCCAACAGTCTCCGACCGCATTACCCACCCCACCAGCAGCCATCCTAGAAAAGGACCCCTTGAAGGGCAGTTTGCTCTGCATGTACATTTGTAACCCCATGTGTGCGCCCCATCAACTCATGGCCCTGAGGGGGGGGAAAAGGGAACCCAATCTCAGTCTCAGGGACTGCCGATCATGCGACAGCTGCAATAAACTCTGAGGGGACGCCATCTTTTTTTAGGGCGAGCGGCACAACACACAGTATCCGTTTCCTTTTTAAATCAAAGCAGTCCTTTCTGCTGTTGCTTGCACCTCCACTCGTTTTGCAACAGTTTAATGAGTCTTAGTGAAGGTTTCTTCTCTTGCAAAGTCAACAGAAACAGTCTCCTCCTGATAAGATAGGAATGTCCGTGTCAATCCTCCCGCCGTCAAAAATGGAGAGGCTTCTCGAGAGGCTTCTTCCTTCTTCCCCAGGTCTCCGTCGCACTCCACCCTCCCGGCTTCAGACGAAATCCAAGGCACTGTTTGCCAGCACTTACCCAGCACACCTGACCGGGCAATTCGGATGTAAGGAGGGAGCTTTACGAAAAAAATTTTATTAACTACAACCACGCTACCGCTTATTACTCGCTCCAAGACTCAGCTCCCACCACTCAAGTGGAATCTTGGCCATCCGCCACCACTGCAGCTCCTACGAACTTTCCTCCAGATACACACAGACAAACCTTACTAATTAGAGGAACTCTTTGAACAAAGAAAGTCCTCTGCAGTCCCGACAAAGCTCCGAACTGCAAAGTCCTGACTGCTTTTTGTTCCACCCCAGAGTACGACCTTCCAAAAAGTTCATCAAATCCTCCCCGCCAGCAGCACAGCTCCTCTCCTGGCCCTGCTCTGGGAGTAGAAGGGGGGCACAGAAAATCCGGATCCGCAACGGCCCGTGAGCCCGGAGGCCGCAGCGCTCGGCGATCGTTTTGCCTGCTTCTGCTGGGCTGGGTGGAGGTGAGACACTGCGTCGCGCCAGGGTCTTGGGCCTGTCCCACTTTGGCCGTCAGTTACGCGACAGGCTATTGGCGTGCAAAGATTTTGTTTGCTACAAAATTTCGGAGTGCCGCGCGATATCGTGCACAACTACTTACCCCTCCGCGCTTCTCAGTGGACCGGCCCCGGGTGGCCATACGATGCCCGTGTGCCTCAACGCAACGACGAGGTTGCGTAATTTGCGTGCCAAGGACACGTAAATGGGACATGCCTTTAAGAATTTCATTGTCCCATCCGGAACATATGACAATAAAACACTCTTGAATCTGGACTCTTGATCCACCAACATTTGTTCTGTGTTGTTCTATGCCATGGTGATTCAAAAACTACAGATACTTTTTAAAATTTTGTTCAGAAGTTCATAAATTCATAAGCCATAGGAGAAGAATTATGACATTCGGCCCATTAAGTTTACTCCGCCATTCAATCATGGCTGTTCTATCTTTCCCTCTCATCTACCTTCTCCTGCCTTCTGCCCATAACCCTTGACACCCATGCTAATTAAGAATCTATCAATCTCCGGCTTAAAAATACCAGATTAATTTGCTTTCACAGCCATCTGTAGCAGTGAATACCTCCTGGTCTCCTTTCTAAAGGTATGACCTTTTATTATGAGGCAATGGTGTCTGGATCTAGGCTCTCTCACTAGTGGAAATATCCTCTCCACATCTACTGTATCCAGGCCTTTCACTATTCGGTAAGTTTCGGTAAGTGCTGACTCAGTGGGCCAAAGGGCCTGTTTCCACGCTGTACTTTTAAACTAAACTAGGGTCCCAACCCGAAATGTCACATATCCTTTTTCTCCAGAGATGCTGCCTAACCTGCTGATTTACTCCAGCACTTTGTGTCTATCTAAATTAAACTAAGCTCAGGCCCTCTCCCACCAAAGCCAGACCTGTCCCAGTCCATCCTATTAAACACGGCAACACTCACAACAACTGCCTGCTACATCATCCGTAACTGGCTCCTGTGGTTAAACTGCGCAGCAGCTTCATGTGCAAGGCCTGCTGACTCATCCCTGCACTATTGCTGCCCCCATATACCTATTAACCCTCCAAAGAAGTAACCCTCCAACTCGAAAGGCACAGAAGCAGACATTTTGGCCCATCGACCCTGTACCAACCCTCTGATGAGGCTGCTCAATTAGCAGACCTTTTCGCCCATCGATTCTGTACCAACCCTCTGATAAGACTATTCAATGAGTTGCATTCCACCTCCCTGCGTACTGCAGCTTTAATCTCACCGACTTCTGATCCAGTTTATCCTCATGAAATTTACTATTGAAACTGCTTGCTCAGTTAAAAACAAAAAATCTCTTCATTTTCCCTTTGCCCCTTATGCCAATTACCGGCTTGTTCGACTGAAAACAAAGCTGCCGTGGGAATGGAGCTGCAACTGAATTGAAGGGACGGACAAGCTTTCATTATGGAAGAGAGCTAAGGAGAAGTCGCAGAGAAAATCAGTAGAGGACAAATGTTGATTTTCTTGAATGGATGACAGTTATTTTTGATTTGCCTGCTACCACCGGGTGACAAGAGGCTTTGATGAGATGTTATTTCATTGTCAACATGCTGCCGATTGAACCCCTGCTCGAGTATAATGCAGATGAGGTTGCAATGTGCTGTTCCCTGAGTATCTAATATTCCGTTTGATTAGCAACTTCCTTTTGCTTCTCGTGATAAGACCATCCAGTCACTGAAGGGGGAATAAAATAGTGCATTTAAATTCAGGTGGTGTTCGAGCAGAAATAGAACTAGCAAACTGGAATGTGAAAAGGGGGATGCAGCATAGTCGCAGAATGAGCTGGAGAAATGCAAAGGTTCCCTGCTTCCAAGCGGGAAATTGAAGTTTCGTAAGCCTACAAGGCAAAGTGACTTGTGAAGTTACTTACATTTGGAGAATTCAATGTTCAAAACACTGGGTTGTAAGCTACCCAATTGAAAAATGAGGCGATGCTCCTCCAATCTATGTGTGGCTTCACTGACAATGGATGAGACCCAGGACAGAAAGGTCAGTGTGGGAATGGGAAGTGAAGTTGAAATGGTTAGCAACCAGGGCAAAGTGACATCATCTTTTGGACAGCTACCGGAGGGAAGTTTAATCCCTTGAAAATACATCGATGCCTTCACAGACCGTAAGAGAAAAGGCATCAGTTAGATAGCAGGGACCAATTGGAGAGTAGCAACAAAACTTTACTGTGAACACCATTTCGCTGAACACTTTTGTTCGGTCAACATACATCAAGTTGGGCTGAAAGGCCTGTTTCCACACTGTGTCACTCTATGACTCTGTCGTTTTACCCGTTCCACAGTTCTCCACATTGTTTCTCTCAAGATCACACCTCCCCTAGCCAACAATGGACCTACCAGGCAACACTCTGCCCAAGGTCATTTGTGGTTGGCCCTGAGTGGTCCAGGTTTTTTCTCGCCTCCAGCTCTTCACCTTTCCCCCAACCCCTACTTTGAGCCTGAAGAAGGGACCCGACCCAAAACATCACCCATCCTTTCATCTTCTGCGATGCTGCCGGACCCACTGAGTTACTCCAGCATTTTGTCTCTATCTTTACAGTAAACATGCTTTTGTTACCCTAGCAACCACAGTCTGGTTGGCACTAAAATGGAGTGGCATGCCTCCCTTGTGTTGCCTTCACATCTACAGCACCTGATCCCTTAGTTTAGTTTAGGTTAGTTTAGAGATACAGTGTGGAAACAGGCCCTTCGGCCCACTGAGTCTGCATCGATCATCAATCACCCATACACTACTTCTACCCTAGAGAGTAGGGACTATTTACAGAAGCCAGTTAACCCACAAACCCACATGTCTTTGGAATGTGGGAGGAAACAGAAGCACCCGGAGAAAACCCATAAGGTCACAGTAAAACCATGCAAGCTCCACGCAGACAGCAGCCTTAGCCAGGATCGAACCCGGGTCTCTGGAGCTGTACGTTCAGTTTAGTTCATTGTCTCGTGTACTGAGGTACAGCGAAAAGCTTTATGGCGGTAAGGCAGCAACTCTACCACCGCGCCACTCTGCCACCCCTTGGTATAAAACCAGTCATAGAGAATATTTAATGCAGAGTTTTGGATATAAAGAATAATGGGATATGTGGTTGGTGCAGGAAAGTGGTGAAAGATCAGTCATGACCTCATTGTTTGGCAGAGCAGAGACTAGTTCAACAAACCCCCAGGACAAGAGCAGGGATGGGAATGTAACTCATCTGCTATTTAACATCATGGCTGATATTTGCACCAATGCACTTTTCCAAGGCGATCCGTAATCTCTAGATATTCACAAATCAAAAGCGGAGGACTCCAAATCTTCTTGGAGTGAAAATAAAATCTCAATACAATTCCAAATGGTCGTTCTGTAAACAAAAAAAGCCTAAGATCCATCAGAGGAAGCAGTCTCTCGAGAAGCCAGCAAACCCTCTCTGGATTCATTTATTTCTCCTCTCTCTTTCTCTCCGAACTTATGATTTTCAGTTCCTTGCAAAGAAATGGTTGGTTTTTAGAAACAGTATAGAAACAGAAGCCAGTACTTTACACAGGTCACAGGTCACTGAAGTTTGTAAGTTAATCGGCATCGGTAAGAATTGTAAATTGTCCCTGGTGTAATGTGTGCTAGTGTACAGGGTGATTGCTGGTCGGTGTGGATTTGGTGGGCCAAAGAGCCTGTTTCCACACTCTATCTCTAAACTAAACTAAACTAAACTAAACTAAACTAATCAGATTCCATGGTATCATCATCATGATTCATTTAGTGAAATTGTTCAGCAAGCTCTAGAAAATAGCTTTGTGGACAAATTTTTGAAAGATTTCATTCAGTATGATATGCAGAAGATGTGAGATATTTGTCTTGGATGAATTATGCACTAATCAGCAACATGTCAAACTTTCAGGCCAAGGGAACCAATTACCATGTTTATTTTCTCCCCAGATGTTATTCCTTTCTGATATTGGAACAAATATTTGGGAAAGAGAATGTACAAACCTGACAAAGCCCATAAATAAATATTTCTATCTGCCTTTTGAATATATCTTTGTGAAACCATTCTTCAACAAACAGGATTAGTCTAACTGGATGTTTATTGCTCAGCATGGACTCAGTGGGCCGAAGGGCCTTTTTACATGCTGTATGACTTTATTAATCTACACTTGAGGGGCTGGTGCTGAGGGTTTCACATTCAAGCTGACACTTAATGATACACATTAGCTTAGTTTGGTTTAATTTGGAAATACAGCACTGAAACAGCCCCCTTGGCCCACCGTGTTCGTGCTGACCAGCGATCCCCACACACTAACACTATTCTACACACACTAGGAACAACTTACAATTTTACCAAGCCAATTACACTACAAACCTGTACATCTTTAGAATGTGAGAGGAAACCGGAGCTCCTGGATAAAACCCACGCAGGCCACGGGAAGAACATACAAACTTCGTACAGACAGACCCGTAGTCGGGATCAAACCCGGGGCTGTGGAGCTGTAAGGCAGCAACTCTACCACTGCTCCACCGTGTCACCTTAATGTCTGCAGATATTTGATTTCCAACCTCGATTTGCTGAGGGTCTGTTCACAAAGTTTGCTATATCTGGGACTTCAGAACAACTAGCTGATAAATCAATAAAATTGATTAGTGAGGTATCACTTGCCAGCTCTCTGGTTGCAAATGATAATCCATTAACTGTATTGGTAATTCATTCAGTGGAGGATTATTGTGCTAGCATTGGTCTGGAATGATGAAGGTTGAATCTGGAAACCTGGAGGGCAACCCTTTGTACCATTTGTCTTTGTTGATTAACCGTGCCAATAAATTATTGATCCACTTAAAAAAAAAAGCCTTTGTTACTTTCAACAGAGAGCGCTCTTCAGTTAGTGAACGTTATAGATTCAAGCAATTTGCCCTAACTTGAGTATATCAGCTAGGCCTCATTCCGATTATTGTTGGAACTAGTGTTGCCAAACTTTCTCACTCCCAAATAAGGGACAAAAGTTCAAAATAAGGGCCAAATTCCCAACGGCATAAAGTTCAGAAGGCCTTTGTCAGGTCTCCGCTGATGGGTTTATCCCACGTCTTTTTTGTTTCCCATTATTTGTTGTAGCTTTTCTTTTTTGCAGGTTTATCCATATTTGCACACGCCAAACCAACCGAACAACACCAGACGTTACTGGAACTTTTCGCTTTGGCAGGAATTGGTAAAATATAACGTACAACTGTTGCGCATACGGGGGCCTGTAATTGGATGACAGGTAAATCACTCGTGCGTGGCGCCAACAGCACATGCAACACGAACGCAGAGTACAGATGTTCTTTGACTTAAGATGCTTCGACTTACGATGTTTCGACTTTACGATGGTGCAAAAGTGATACACATTCTAGTAGAAACCTTACTTTGAATTTTGAATTCTCATCTTTTCGCCGAACCAGGCATGCAAATGATGCACGAAAGTGACAGGACGTCAACCAAGTCACCACAGCCGGTTCAATTCGTTCACCGACTTGGCCATGGCTGGGTGAATAACCAGGTGCTGTTCTGCACATAAAGTCCAGCCGGCGGGCCAGCTGAGGAGTTTCGGCCCAGGCACCAGACATTGCGTGCGATGTGGCGTTCCTCAGCTGGCCCACCAGCTAGGCTTTGTGTTCTGCTGCACACGAAGTCCAGCACCCTATCTAACTCATGAACCAATGATCGGCCATGAGAATGAGGGGTGGTGGTGTCAGTGGTAAACAAAGGTCCGAAGGGTGGACGACCGATAAGGCCATGGGCGAGGCGCTGCTGCTGCACTCCATGGGTGGCACTACATCGGGATGGGTGAGGCGGGGTCGGACGCGGCACTCCAACCCGACAGTCCCCTTGACCCGAGTAGTAGCAGTCAAATATGGGACAAGGGCTGTCCCGTATGGGGAAAAAAATAATTTAGCCCAATATATGGGATGTCTTGGCTATTACGGGACAGCTGGCAACCCTGGTTGGAACTGCAGTCTTTCAGATGAGACCATAGACCAGGCATTCATTTTCTGGTTGAGGTGGTTGTCAATGATGCCTTGACCCTATGCAGAAAAGAGCAGGGAGATATCCTGTGCTGTCACCAGTGTTTCTGTACTGAGATATTATTATCAAAGCCAATTAATTAGCCATTCTTCCTCTTGCTATTTGTGGCATCTTAGATGCTAACAATGAAACTGGTGGTACGGCTACCTCCAGAGACCTAGGATCAGGCTAGATCTTCGGTGCTGTTTTGTGTGGAGATTGCATGCTCTCCTCATGACCATGTGGGTTATGCCCCTGGTGCACTGGTTTCCTCCCACATCCCAAAACCACACGGGCTGGTGGGTTAATTGACTACTATAGATTTGATGGGAATGTGGGGAGGATTAAATGGATGAGGTAAATGGGTGGTTCACGATTATTGACAATTCAATGGACTGAAGGGCCTGTTTCAGTGCTGTGTGACTTTAAGTATCCCATTGGCAGTGTAGTTCCCTGAAGATGTATGAGTTGATGTGGGCATAGGGGCTGTATCTATTGTCTCAGCCTCATAAGGTAGAGGAAGATGCACAAACATTATGCCTCTTCTGCTTACTGGCACCTTTTGACAGCTTGTGATCAAAATCTGGTAAAATGTAGAAAAGCAAACAAACCAAAACAAAGAATGTGATACAATTGAAATACACAAAGCGCTAAGCTAATTCAGCGGGTCAGGCAGCATCTCTGGAAAACATGAAAAGGTGACATTTTGGATCGGGACACTTCTTCTGATATCCATGTCCTCCAGAAATTATGCCTGACCCTTTGAGTTACTCCAGCACTTTGTGTCTTTAATGTAAACTGGCACCTGCAGTTCCTTGTGTTTTGACTGGATGCAGTTAAGGTCAGGCCTGTTTGCAGTTTCCATTGTGAGGGGTTCTCATCAGTACAGTGTACAATGGTGATTGAGAAGATAGAGAGGGTACACAGTACTATTTAGATAGGTGCAGGATTTGCAATGTGCCTGTAACATGCACCTATTGCTTCCAGTGCAAACAGTGCTCAGACTTGACAGGTTCCACAACAGAAGCTGATGTGGGAGACAGGGAGGGTGGGATCTAAAGGGCCACTTCCACTTGGGCGTCATTTGTGTGTCATTTACGTGTCACGACGCACAACGTGCGTGTCGTGACGTGCACGTGATGCGCGCATGGTGTGCATTGCGCGCACATGGTGCGTGGTGACGTAGGCAGTGACGCACGGTCTTGCGCGGCGCCCCAGGATTTATGGATTCACAAAATCTTTGAGCGTCACCTGCGTGACGTGCAAATGACGCCCAAGTGTGACAGGCCCTTAAGTTTTTCAGATGCTGCACTGGACACTGGTGCAGGAGGTGGAAAGACATTCAATCACAGCACTTGATAGACGCTTTCCCCAAGCACATTGCATGAGGTTTGGCACGGTGGCGCAGCGGTAGAATTGCTGCCTTACAGCACCAGAGACCCGGGTTCGATCCTGACCACGAGGACTGTCTGTATGCAGTTTGTGCCTTCTCCCCGTGACCGTGTGGGTTTCCTCCTGGTGCTCCAGTTTCCTCCCACACTCCAGACGTACAGGTTTGTAGGTTAATCGGCTTCAGTCCATAGTGTGTAGGATAGTTTGTGTACAGGGTGATCGCTGGTTGACGTGGACTCAGCCAGTTTCCACGCTGTATCTCTAAAGTCTAAAGTCTAAAGATACACTTCTTTCTTTCTTGTGGATAAGACTGTGTACAATTGAAAACTGCACCCACTAAACAGCAGAGACAACACTTTGCAGAACATCCTACTGATGTAGTGCGACAGTAGTATGGCTATGGGCAGGAGCAAATAGCAGGCTGAACAACCTTATTTAGAGGACGTTGTCTTTGCCAGAAAAGGAGCAGCCATCCCTTAGACCATGCTTAGCGGGATGACTCCAATGTACATGACCATATGCTCATACCCAATTCTCCCTCTCGCTCCTCTTTCCATCTGATCGTGTGATCTAATTTATAAGCCACAGAATGTGTAAGAATTTGCTTCTTTTACTCTCCACCCCATGACCCTCACCTTCCCCTAGCTAAGTCACAGCCACTGGGCTAGCATAGTGAAGGACACAGAGAGCAGCCAAACATAGTTGGAAGAAGGGCACTGAGGTGTGACACAAGAGTGATCAAGGACACAGTGGCACAGTGGCAGAGCTACTGCCTTATAGCGCCAGAGACCCGGGCTACAAGCGCTGTCCGTATGGATTTTACACGTCCTCCTTGTGACCGCATAGGATTTCCCCGAGTGCTCCTGTTTCTTCCCACACTCTAAAGATGTATAGGTTTGTAACTTAATTGACTTTGGTAAAGATTGTAAATTGTCCCTCTAGTACTAGTGTACAGGGAGCACTGGTCGGCGTGGCATCAGTGGGCTGAAGGGCCTGATTCCTCGCTGTATCTCTTAAAATACATTATGGTTGTGCACAGTTTGATTCGTAAGTTTGCTTTGGGATGTGCATATTGTGATGGGTTTTATTGTTAGCACTGCCATGTGTTCGGTAGATTTCTCGTATATCTGCTGTACACACTAAGCCTCAAATGTCTCTGCCTTCCAGACAACGATGCATTCAAGAACTTCCTTGGGTCCTGGAGATAAACCATGGGCATGGATGAACAGCTGATCGGTTGAATCATTGTGCAAGTTAGTCTGGGGCTTTGGATTGAACTGGGTCAAAAGAGGAAGGATCATGAGTATCGGCAGTTGCACAAAAAAAGTCGCATTGGACCATGATTATTATTTGATGTTACTCACCTGAAGGATTACAATTTCATCTCTTTCAAGGTGAAAGAAAAATCACTCTGCAGTACGACTTTTCAGTTAATGTCTTTCAGATAGACACAAAATGGTGCAGTAACTTAGTGAGACAGGCAGCATCTCTGGTGAGAAAGAATGGGCGACAATTTGAGATGACGTTTCCGGTCGAGACCCTTCTTCAGACTGAAGAAGTAATTCACCTCAAATTGTTGCCCATTCCTTCTCTCCAGAGATGCTGCCTGTCCCATTGAGTTATTCCAGCATTTTGTAGGTCTATCTTCGGTTTACACCAGCATCTGCAGTTCCTTCCTACACAAAATGTCTCTCACCTAATGTGCAAATATGCAGCTTCCAATTGAATAGAATTAATCCCCGTGTTAATCTCATCATTCCCTCCCATGGAATAACATAACATCTCTCTCTGACACTGTCTAAGATTCTGGGTTGTCCTTTTATTTTACCAAGGAGTTGAATTGATGGCAAGGAGCTGGGATTGCACTTATTCTGAAATTGATCAACGTTTCTCGTTAGCATGCTTGACGCTCCCTGCATAGAGCATTGCTTCATGAAGAATGATATAGATGGATGGGACTGTCCTGGGAATGTGAAGTTGAAGACCAAATTAAATTTGTAACTTCCATTTGTCAAGTATGCGGTGGGTGTTATTGTACAATTCGAGATGAATGACAATATAACCAATCACCTTGCAAATGTATTTTACCTTCAGTTGAAAGTAGAAGGAGAAAGCCTGATTACAAATAGTTATTTTATTGGTCATTTCGAGATAGATAAGTGCAGGTTAATGCAACAATAAATGGAAGAGATTGAAAGCAAGGCACAGTTGTAATAGGTTTCAGAAGTTTCATTCCTGTAATTCATATAATCTGAGCATCAAAAGCAGTGTAAGATGTCCTCTGAGCTAAATTAGTGCGTATGTGTCCTTGTATTAAACCAGCAGACAGCTTATGCCCTTTAGTACGTCTGTCCTGCTCTTACTTGCCTCCCACTGTCCACCCGCTTTCTGATTGTGCTATCATACTATACCACAGCCTACACCTCAAGACCACGAAGGCTACGCGGAATAGGTGCAGAACCGGTGTTAAGACCAAATTGGAGATGCCAGGACACGAAAATTGATTAAAGGCTTCTGTGCTGCCATTTGGTCAATTTAAATGTGCCTTCTGCAGAAAGGGACAAGCTGCAGAATGGTGTCAGAATGGAGCCCAGATAAGAGTTGCAGGGAAAGAATGGGGCATTTGCAGATTCTTGCAATTAGGTGCAAATTGCATGAAACGTATTGGGTGAATGCAAACCAGACATACACATTGTAAATATTGTTGCAAAGCTTTACTTTGCTAGATGTTGATTGGGTTAAGTGTTGAGCCTTGTCCGGGTTTCTTGAATATCCAGGCACATGTTGCATAATTCATCTCTGTTAACGTGCATCTAGAAACTTCGTCAGATACATTGTATTGGTCACTGTATTATTGAATTAGGGAAATGTCTATCATGTACTGTGTTAATCGATATCTGTTATTAATCTGTATATGGTTCGGCCCCTCAAGGTTCAAGGACCTATAAAAGATAGCTCCCACGAGGTTCGATGTCGATCTTCTGGAAGAACGCTTAGGACTGTGTGACCTTCTGGAGTGTCTCTGCTTGCACAAGGCTGGAAGGGCTTGGCCAAGCAGATACAAGGGTCGAAACCGCAGTGGTTAGGTATAGTAGAGGGGAACTGTTATTGTGTTTTTCCAAAATAAAGTTTGGTTGCGCAAGTGCTTGACTCAGTATTTTATTGACTGAAACTAGACTGGGGGGAAGCTTAGAACGAGCTATTTACATTGGGGGCTCATCCGTGATCTCAACGGACCCCCAAACACAAGTTTGCGACTAAGGGTGTTGAGCTGTCTCGATCGTGAGTGCAGAAATCGGTGCCACTGTGCAGTTTTCGCATTGATTTTCGCTAGTCGGAGCAGATCGATCTTCATGGGACATTACATGGTGTCAGAGGGAAAAACGAAAGAAAAGAATGTCTGGACTCAAGCCACCAGGACCACTCTCCCTGCAAGGGAACTTGGCCAAGAATTATAAGGACTGGATAAGGACATTCCAACTGTACGAGACTGCAACAGAAATTACGAGTAAGCCAGATAAGATTCAGTGTGCAATATTTCTCCATGTAGCAGGGCCGGCCGCTCAACAGATTTATGAGACCTTTCAGTTTGCCCAGGAGGAATGTGACAAAATACAACTGCTGAAGAATAAGTTTCAGACATACTGTGAACTATAAAAAGTATTATGAGGAAAGCCAAACGCAGCGACCGTGACCCGATGTACGCCACCCTCAAATACCACAACACCCCCCTTGATGGGACAGGCGGCTATTCCCCCTCACAGTTACTGAACAGTAGACTGTTAAGAAGCAAATTGCCATCGTCTCTATTGCTCTTACTGCCTCATAATGTCCCTCCCATGGGACCACAACTGGCCGTCTGGCAAGAAAAACAGGCAGCATACTTCAGTGAGAAGGCAAGCGCCGAGCCGCTGCCGTGCCTGGAACAACAACAACAGGTGTGGTTTTGTGCCAAACCAACCGAGTGGCAACGTGGCCGTATTGCAAGAGAAAACCTGTCCCCTCGGAGCTACATTACCTCTACACCGAGCGGTACTGAGTTCCGCAGAACCCCTCTCCCCTCTCCCAGAAGGAGCTAGTCTCCCAGACTCAAGAGAACTATCACAGGCCGCATCACAAGGTTCTGTGGTGGGGGAACTGGCTCAAAGCTTGCCAAACCACACTCGCACACAACAGAAATACGACACAGAACGAGTTGGAAATACGACTTGCACAAGAAGTGGGCGATTGTCAAAACCCCAACTTGACTTGTTATGTAATATTGTTGGGCAATTATTTTATAGTTTTGTAGTATGAAGAGCACTGTGTTATTTGTGGTACTTTATCCACGCTAAATTGATTAAAGGTTCAAGTTATTAGTTTTGACCCCAACGTTGAAGGGGGAGATGTGATGTAATCAAAGTGAAGGGGGAGATGTGATGTAATCAAAGTGAAGGGGGAGATGTGATGTATATGTAATATAAATGTCAGTGCCCCTTGAGGCCAAAAGCAGAAGCTGGCAAATGTGCCTGTGCCTCGTGACTGAGGTCAGGTGACCTTCTAGAAGTTTCCTGGTCATGCAGACTAAATCCTTCTAACAAGACGTCGGATGTGTATTCATTGTGCTAGTCACAACAGGGTCTTACACGGGACATTACAGCGGGCTTGCGAAAGGGTCCCAACAAGATTGTAGAACTGGCAGACTGCAGCTGCTTAATGAGAGCCAAATGCGCACCCTGTCCCAGATTTAGTATTCAATTGGTGGGGTATTGAAAACAAGTCTGGTTTACATGCTAATCGGTGAAGCATTTGACCTGTCGTAGCTGGGAGCACTGATTGGAAAGGTGCGTTCTGAAAATCGGCATCGACTACCAGCGCGAAGAGGCTAGGTGCTGACACCCAGTGCCAAGCAGGTGTAAAGGAAGTCCTTTTGAAGAGGTAAAACCTAGGTTGGTTAAAGGCCACACCTGTGTGAAGATATCTGAATCCCTCCCTGGAATGACGGACAAGGAATCTCGTAAAGGCACCGGTCTTGGTGGCTAGAGTATAGATTGGCTGGGAATACTCTAGTCCAATCGAGATTTCATTGGACAATTAAATTTGAATTCGAGAGCCCGCGTATGTGGAATGGTATGCACCAAAACTAGTTAGTCCGAGAACTAATTTAGATTTGCAGAATCAAATTTCGAAAAATACAGAATTTTACATTGAAGTTCTGCCCGTACGGTAGAATTGAAATTCTGTGTAAATGGAACTGTGGAGTTTGTGCATGTTTGAGATCGATTTCGAATAGTGGCTGATCAACAGTGAATAGTAACCCTCTGATCGATTGTTGGTTTAGTACCTGATAGCGAAGAGTAACTGAGAGACGGGAACCTGGTTTACTTGATGAAAAGTACCCGGATCTGAGAGGTACCCCTAATTCTGTGGAACTTAGATAGGAGGGGTAGAGGTCCCCCTATAGAAGTCCAGTCTTAGCAGGGGAAATTAACATTTAGGAGGAAAAGTAGTCCATTTAAGAAGTAGTACCCCTCAGCAAAGAGTATCCCAGGAAGGGAAAATCTTCGGTATCGGAGGGAGGGGTTCACTGATTGATAACAGAGGGACACAGCATTGCGATCGTGTGTTTGTGAACTGTGCGCTAGCATGTTAAAGTGTTATTGTAAATTGTAAATTTATAACCAGCATTGTCTTTTTTATCGGATCCGAATTGTATAAATACTTTGTGTATGTAAAAAGATTTTGAGTGTGTTAAAATCGCGGACCACTGCTTGTATTGTCTGTGTGAGTGCTAAATAAGAAATTAGGAAACAAGCTACGGCTGCCGGGGGGCATTAGAGCAGTAAAAGGGATAAATACATAGAACAAATTATTTGGCAGCATAGTAATAATGAGAGTGCAAAAGAATTAATAGGGTTATGGAGAAAATATTATGAGGAAAGGAAGGCGAATAAAGAGGTTAAAAGGATGGCGAGTTGGGAAAAAGCGATCGTTAAACTTGGAATAGAACTGAAAGAAGGTAATCGACCTCCAGGCAGTAGGAAGGACACGAGTGAAGATGAAAGGAAAGGGAGGGACTCAAATAGAGAGAGCCAGTAGACAGGGTCTGGGGCAGGAGGCAAAGAAGGGAAGCACTCAGTCCCAACATGTAGGGGGGAAAGAAGAAAAAAATAATAAACAGAGAATAAGAGGTGGTGGGTTTCCAGGGCAAAAATCAAAAGGGGCCATTTGTCAACATAATTGAATAAGGAGTAAGAGTGTTGTAAAAACAAGCCTGAAGGTTTTGTGTCTCAATGGAAGGAGCATCCGTAATAAGGTGGACGAGTTGAATGTGCAGATAGCTATTAATGACTATGCTATAGTTGGGATCACGGAGACATGGCTCCAGGGGGACCAAGGCTGGGAGCTGAACATCCAGGGATATTCAATATTTAGGAGGGATAGACAGAAAGGAAAGGGAGGTGGGGTAGCATTGCTGGTGAGAGAGGAGATTAATGCAATAGAAAAGAAGGACATTAGTTTGGTGGATGTGGAATCGATATGGGTAGAGCTGCGAAACTCTAAGGGGCAGAAAACGCTAGTGGGAGTTGTGTACAGGCCACATAACAGTAGTAGTGGAGTTGGGGATGGCATCAAACAGGAAATTAGAAATGCGTGCAACAAGGGTGACTTCAATCCACATATAGATTGGGTGAATCCAATGGACAGGAGTGCTGAGGAAGAGGATTTCTTGGAATGTATGCGGGATAGTTTTCTAAACTAACATGTAGAGGAACCAATGAGAGAGCAGGCTATTCTAGACTGGGTATTGAGTAATGAGGAAGGGTTAGTTAGTAGTCTTGCTGTGCGTGGCCCGTTGGGCAAGAGTGACCATAATATGGTTGAGTTCTTCATTAGGATGGAGAGTGACATAATTAAGTCAGAAACAAGGGTTCTGAACTTAAACAAAGGTAACTTTGAAGGTATGAGACGTGAATTGGACAAAATAGACTGGCAAGTGATTCTTAAAGGGTTGACAGTGGATGTGCAATGGAAGGTATTTAAAGACTGCATGGATGAACTACAATTGTTCATCCCAGTTTGGCAAAAGAATAAATCAGGGAAGGTAGTGCATCCATGGATAACAAGGGAAATCAGGGATAGTATAAAAACAAAAGATGAAGCATACAAATTAGCCAGAAAAAGCAGCCAACCAGAGGACTGGGAGAAATTCAGAGTCCAGCAGAGGAGGACAAAGGGCTTAATTAGGAAAGGGAAAATAGATTATGACAGAAAACTGGCAGGGAACATAAAAACTGACTGCAAACGTTTTTATAGATATGTGAAGAGAAAGAGATTAGTTAAAACAAATGTAGGTCCCTTGCAGTCAGAAACAGGTGAATTGATCATGGGGAACAAGGACATGGCAGACCAATTGAATAACTACTTTGGTTCTGTCTTCACTAAGGAAGACATAAATAATCTGCCGGAAATAGCAGGGGACCGGGGGTCAAATAAGGTGGAGGAACTGAGTGAAATCCAGGTTAGCCGGGAAGTGGTGTTGGGTAAATTGAATGGATTAAAGGCCGATAAATCCCCAGGGCCAGATAGTCTGCATCCCAGAGTACTCAAGGAAATAGCCACAGAAATTGCATTAGTGATAATTTTTAAAAACTCCTTAGATTCTGGAGTAGTTCCTGAGGATTGGAGGGTAGCTAATGTAACCCCACTTTTTAAAAAAGGAGGGAGAGAGAAAACGGGGAATTACAGACCAGTTAGTCTACAATCAGTAGTGGGGAAACTGCTAGAGTCTGTTATTAAAGATGGGATAGCAGTACATTTGGAAAGTGGTGAAATCATTAGACAAAGTCAGCACGGATTTACGAAAGGGAAATCATGTCTGACGAATCTTATTGAATTTTTCGAGGATGTAACTAGTAGAGTGGATAAGGGAGAACCAGTGGATGTGTTATATCTAGACTTTCAGAAGGCTTTCGACAAGGTCCCACATAAGAGATTAGTATACAAACTTAAAGCACACGGTATTAGGGGTTCAGTATTGATGTGGATAGAGAACTGGCTGGCAGACAGGAAGCAAAGGGTAGGAGTAAACGAGTCCTTTTCAGTATGGCAGGCAGCGACTAGTGGGGTACCGCAAGGCTCAGTGCTGGGACCCCAGCTATTTACAATATATATTAATGATTTGGACGAAGGAATTGAATGCAACATCTCCAAGTTTGCGGATGACACAAAGCTGGGAGGTAGTGTTAGGTGTGAGGCGGATGCTAGGAGGCTGCAAGGTGACTTGGATAGGCTGGGTGAGTGGGCAAATGCATGGCAGATGCCGTATAATGTGGATAAATATGAGGTTATCCACTTTGGTGGCAAAAACAGGAGGGTAGACTATTATCTGAATGGTGGCAAATTAGGAAAAGGGGAGATGCAACGAGACTTGGGTGTCATGGTACACCAATCATTGAAAGTAGGCATGTAGGTGCAGCAGGCAGTGAAGAAAGCAAATGGTATGTTAGCATTCATAGCGAAAGGATTTGAGTATAGGAGCAGGGAGGTTCTACTGCAGTTGTACAGGGTTTTGGTGAGACCACACCTGGAGTATTGCGTACAATTGTTGTCTCCAAATCTGAGAAAAGACATTCTTGCCATAGAGGGGGTACAGAGAAGGTTCACCAGACTGATTCCTGGGATGTCAGGACTTTCATATGAGGAAAGACTGGATAGACTTGGCTTCTACTTGCTAGAATTTAGAAGACTGAGGGGGGGATCTTATAGAAACTTACAAAATTCTTAAGGGGTTGGATAGGCTAGATGCAGGAAGATTGTTCCCGATGTTGGGGAAGTCCAGAACAAGGGGTCACAGTCTAAGGATAAGGGGGAATTCCTTTCAGACCGAGATGAGGAAAACATTTTTCACTGTTGAGTGGTGAGTCTCTGGAATTCTCTGCCACAGAAGGTAGTTGAGGCCAGTTCATTGGCTATATTTAAGATGGAGTTAGATGTGGCCCTTGTGGCTAAAGGGATCAGGGGGTATGGAGAGAAGGCAGGTACAGGATACTGAGTTGGATGATCAGCCATGATCATGTTGAATGACGGTGCAGGCTCGAAGGGCCGAATGGCCTACTCCTGCACCTATTTTCTATGTTTCTATGTTTCTATGAAACACACAGAACAAGGGAAAGGCAGATCTCTTGGAAGGAAACTAGTCCCTGTAAATTTAAAGTTTTGTGATCCAATGGTTAGTGCTGACTTTGAGGGGGAAGGGGATGAATATTTGGAAGAGTGGACAAATGTTAACGCTAGTGGAAGTTCACAGCTCCCACCATGTTCCTCTTGCGTTTCCCAGGCTTCACTCGCACCTTGTATGACTTGTGTCCGTAATAAATATTTTAGGTCTGCAGAATCTATAACAACTCCTGCAGATTCTACATCTGAACAGATTCTACCGATATCAGATACTGGGGTGCCAGATTCTTTGACCCTATCCACCCCACCATTAATAGATCGTTCAGAAGCTTATGGCACCCGGAGTAGAACAAATAGTTTAGTCCCGATGTTTAAAGAAAAGGAAGGTATGATAGATATAGTGCAACAGCCAGAATATTACTGTGAGCCAAACCTAGACAGATTATACGAGTAATGAGAACGAGGAACGATTTATTTGGACACTATCGGGAACCCCCTAGCGAACGGGAAAATTCATCGGAGGGTGAGACAGTGATTGAAGATACCGAGATAGATTTTGATGTAACCGAAAGTTTACAAATTAAACAGATATCTCACAGGCAGTTCCCAGTAAGGGAAGGGCTGGGTACAGCGGATTCGACCAGTGCAGTATGAATAATCCCCGTGCCACAGACATCCATATTCCGAGGAAGCCCCATGAAATAATGGCTGTACTAAACAAAATCCCTGATAGAAAGAAGTCACCTGCTGCCTTCATAGACTGTTTGAGAACCACAATGCGTGTATATCATGCAGATTCCCAGGACTTATGGGAGACCATACAACAGATAATTACTCCAGCTGAAAATACCAAATTTCTAGTAGCCCTAGAACACCCAACATACAAAGCCTTGGCAAACATATTAGTGAATGACAGTGCAAGAGAAGAAGCTGTTTTAACGGCTCTTGCAAATACGTTGTTTCAAAAGCCTAGTGAAACACGAATTCTGTAAATAAAACCAGAAAAGGGTGAAGGAGCAGATGAATATTTAGACCGATTTTCAAATTTATATATGGACCAATCAGGTGACTTAAACTATAAAAGTGGAGTAAATTCCCCACAATATTGTGCTATCTTATTGAATTGTCTCCCCACTACAATAGCAGACTCAATTAAAACTGATAACAGGGACTGGTCTGAGAACCGCACCAGTCAAATGACCAGAGCTGTAAGCACTATTGGAAGGATGGTAGGAAACAGGAAAATTATTCCGTAACTAAAAGAGAAACTGAACGTATAGTCAAGAAGAAAGAACCAAGCTCTGGCTCAGGACCATGGAGTCCCCAAATGTTAGCGAGGAACAGAATGGGAGAAATTAGAGTCCCAGACTACTCAGATTATTATTACAATTATACTCCCAATTTAGAATCCATTACAATGGAACCATGGGGTAAAACAAAGCCAACCATATTACCTAATCAATGTTACACCTGTGGGGGGATGGGACACTGGAGTCAAGCCTGCCCGACAAGGGAACGAGTGAGAGAGAGGGGTCAAAGAAAGGATTTCCAGGATTATGAAGAAATTAGAGATCCTAGAGGATATAGAAATATCCAAGATCCAAGAATTATAGGAGGTCCTTCAATTCAAGGGACTACTGGGACCCGAGAGAACAGAGAGAGAGCTGGCCAGAATGTCAGGAACTAAGAAGTCACACACCATTTACTCAAACCAACCCACTCTCTCTGTCCTGACTTACCAACCCGTCCAGGAATTGTGGACGTGGAGACATGACCCCTACACTAGAACCCCCTCAAGTAATTTACCAGAATAAACAAATTGGATGTACTATCATAGTAAAAACTGAAGATCACATAAAAGAAAATTGTAAACAATCTTATAACTGCCCAAGAAAAACCCTTAACAGAAAGAACATTGTAAATCAAGGAGCTTGTCACAACTGTACACAATCAGGTCATTGGAGTAAGGAGTGCCCAGCGAGAAGACAGAATATAATAGAACGGAAGAGAAATTAAGGGGCACTAAAGAAAGTAAGAAAAGGAACATAGTAGCTGGCATCAAAGAGAATAAGAACTAAAGGAAACTGAACTGCATTAGGGAGAGAAGAAATGAATTGTGCAGGAGGGCAGGAGTAGGGATAGGAGTCATTAAACTATTGTAAATATGATCGATAGCTTGGTATTAAGTTTGTACCACCAGGACAGTATCACCTACATACTACTATCTGGGGAGTGAGATAAAGAGTGTGTGGACCCTTAAGAACGGGCAGAAGACACAGCTCAGGTAGGATGTGTAGTTATTATCTCCATCCAGGTAGCTCTCCAGAAACAAAAACCAACAGCAAGGAGGAAATTATACTGTCCTGTCCCTTTAAGACACATCTGGGAAGGCCAACAGATAGAAAAGGCTGCTCCTCAGTATCCCGACTCCTTTGAAATTAACATCAAGGAAGAAGAAGATACCTACCCTCTTGCCCAACTTTAACATCAATCTAGCTTTTGACACCAGTGAAGAAAAAAGAAAATAACACCATCCAACATTTTCTAAAAGATACAGCCAACCTGTGACAAATATTGGGGCATGCTCTCATTTGAAGAATTGAATTTAAATTTGAAAATAGATACTCCTCTGTGGTTCGGGGGCAAAATACTCACTTTTTGAGCCTAAAAGAACGTTTAAAAAAAAGAATTGATTTAAAAAGGGCTTATGGGATATAGTCTTAAAATAATTATGGGATTGATTGTTGACTTGGCATTCTTCTCTTGTCTCACCCATAGGAGGATAATCAAAGATAGGACGAGACTATTTAGTTGCTATCAAGAAAGGGGCAGACCCTAGCGGATATCAGAATTTAAAACATACCCTGGAAATGTAAGGTGGTGGTATAAAAGGTAGACTGGAAATTTAGATAATGAGTTCCCCTTGGAAGGTCAGCACTAACCATCCAGAAAGTTACTCAGTGGTAAAAGGAGGGTACACAAAAGGCTGGAGAAACTCAGCGGGTGCAGCAGCATCTAAGGAGCGAAGGAGATAGGCGACGTTTCGGGTCGAGACCCTTCTTCAGAGTGGTCAGGGATCAGGGAAACGAGAGATATAGACGGTGATGTGGAGAGATAAAGAACAATGAATGAAAGATATGCAAAAAAGTATCGATGATAAAGGGAACAAGCCATTGTTAGCTGTTTGTAGTGTGAAAATGAGAAGCTAGTGCGACTAGGGTGGGGGAGAGAGATAGAGAGAGAGGGAATGCCAGGGCCCGAGGGCTGAGGGAGAGGTGGGAAGAGGAGGAGACAGCAAGGGTTAACAGAATTGAGAAAATTCAATGTTCAAGCCCAGAGGATGCAGACTCCCCAAGCGGAATATGAGGTGCTGTTCCTCCAACTTGCGGTGTTGCTCACTCTGGCCGTGGAGGAGGCCCAGGACCGAGAGGTTAGATACGGAATGGGAGGGGGAGTTGAAGTGCTGAGCCACTGGGAGGTCGGGTTGGTTATTGCGGACCGAGCGGAGGTGTTCGGTGAAACGATCGCCAAGCCTCCGCTTGGTCTCACCGATATAGATCATCTGGCATCTGGAGCAGCGGATGCAGTAGATGAGGTTGGAGGAGGTGCAGGTGAACCTCTGTTGGACCTGGAAGGACTGCTTGGGTCCCTGAAAGGAGTGGAGGGGGGAGGTGAAGGGACAAGTGTAGCATTTCTTGCGGTTGCAAGGGAAAGTGCCCGGGGAAGGGGTAGAGCGGGAGGGAAGGGAAGAATTGACAAGGGAGTTGCGGAGGGAGCGGTCTTTGCGGAAGGCAGACAGGGGAGGAGATGGGAAGATGTGGCGAGTGGCCGGGTCACGTTGGAGGTGGCGAAACTGGCGGAGGACTATGTGTTGTATTTGCCGGCTGGTGGGGTGAAAGGTGAGGACCAGGGGGACTATCTCCTTCGAAGAAGGGTCTCGACCCGAAACGTCGCCTATCTTCTTCGAAGAAGGGTCTCGACCCGAAACGTCGCCTATCTCCTTCGCTCCTTAGATGCTGCTGCACCCACTGAGTTTCTCCAGCCTTTTGTGTACCCTCGATTCTCCAGCATCTGCAGTTCCTTCTTTAACACAGTGTTAAAAGGAAACTAGTTATGAGGAACCCCTATTGACTGAGAGCCGAGCCAACATACTAAGGAAGTAGTACTGGAGGAGAAATCTATAGAATTAGAAGGAGGAATACAGAAATGGGTGTTGAGATATCAGAGTCGATGTATTTGACCGAAGGATCTAAATTGTTTAACCCGCGATAGTAAACTGGCTTCTATTATCAAAGTGGAATGAAATTGTCCCTAGATTTGGCATTCTTAATTGGCTTTATGATAAAATTGACAACATTTGGAAATTGATTGATTAATTAAATTTGAACAGCTGGGAATAAAGTTTAGTTGCGCAAGTGCTTGACTCAGTATTTTATTCACTGAAACTAGACGGGGGGGGGAGCTTAGGACGAGCTATTTACACCGGGAACCTGCCTAGAGGACTGTGGTACTTAGAGAGAGCCACTGGAGACGTCGAAACTGAGGAGCAGGAGTCGGTAGGAGGGTGAACTGGGGTAATGTCTCCAGCACCTTCAAGGTTGGCTGCAGGAGGTGCCCCTGGGACCCCAAGATGGCCGGGCGAGGAGAGGGACGTCGATTGGCAGCCCGATCCGGTCGGAGGCAATGAAGGAAACTCTGCAGGAGCCTGAGTTTACCTGGATCATTAACTGCTCCAGTAGAACGAGCGGACGGGTGGACCGGACTTTGGACTTTGGAAATGGTGCCAAAACATGGCGGTGCCTGCATGCGTAAATATGCAAACAGAATTTCACTGTACAGTTGCACACATGACAAATAATTTGAATTTGAATTTCTTTATTTATCATTCAAAAACAAGTTTGACTGAAATGTCGTTACCATGTAGCCATGACAGTAAAAAAGCAACAAAACACACAATTAACACAATATAACACAAACATCCATCACAGTGACTCTCCTCCAGGCACATCCTCACTGTGATGGAAGCTAAAAAAGATTTATCTCTTCCTTGCTTCTTCTCCCGCGGTCAAGCAGTCAAACCGCTGCATCAAGGCGATCGAGGCTCCCAATGTTGAAGCCTCCGCCGGGTGATAGAGAATCCTGGGGCCGATTTTAAGCTGCGCCGGGCTGATTCAAGCCTTACGATTTGGGATGGACGAAGCTGCTGGAGCTCCCGAAAATCGGTCGCCAACCAGGGACATGCGAGCTCCCGCTGCTACAGTCCACAGGGCCCGCGGCCAAAGCCTCCGAAGTCGAGTCGCAGCCGCAACCGCAGGGCCACCGCAGCCTCCGAAAGTCAGCCGGCTCCATGATGGTAATTCCACAGGCTCTGCGACCGAGCCCTCAAGGTCGATTCCAGTTGGAGGCCGCAGCTTGAACGGAGATACGACGTGGAAAAAGGTTGCATTTCCTTTGAAGGAAGAGACTAAAATAAGTTTATGAGCACAATGATTGCACATCAAAGTGATATATTACCTAGTCTACGATTCAAGACATGAAGCAGGCTAGCAGGCTACTGCCTACGATCCAAAACCAACTGTGGGGTGTGGGAGCAAAGAGGACATGAATAAATAAGTCCTACTTACTGAAATCCAAGTGGACTTCATATCATTAACATGTCAAGGTCTCCATTGAATTCATGCAGTATTCAGAGGAAATGTTTCCAACTGGGCTACTGATTGTCCTCATCTGTGTCCGGCTATTGACTTGTTGGTCTTACTTGCTTTTGCAGGTTTAGTGTTTGTCAATGATGCCAAAGTGAAGATGGTCAAGAGCCTCAAGTTCCTCTGCATAAATTGCACTAACAATTTGTCTTGGACTAACCACATTGAAGCATCAGCCAGAAAAGCTCTTCCTTGAAGACTAAGGACATTTGGTATGCCTCCAATGGCTTTTACTAACTTCTATAGATACACTGTAGAAAGCATTCAATGGGGATGCAACATATGTGGGTTTGGCAACAGTTCTGCCGTAAGAAATTGCTGAGACGCAAAGTTCCACGGGATTGGAGATGAGCTTGGTTGGGATAATGGTATTGAAAGCAGAGCTGTCGTCCATGAATAGGTGTCTGAAATCGGCATCCTTTTTATCCAGATGTCACAGGGATGGGTGTAGGTCTAGGATGATGGCACCAGCTATGGACCTGTTGTGACAGTAGGTGAACTGCAATGGATTGAGGCTGCTTGGTAGGCTGGAGTTAATGTGTGCCATAACCAGCTTCTCGAAGCACTTCATAATGATGGATGTCAAGGCCACTGTACAGTAGTTGATAAGGTGCTGATGTAGCTCAGCGAGTCAGGCAGCTTTTCTGGAGGACATGGATAGGTGATGTTTTCATGTTGGGACCCATCCTCAAACTGATTATGGTAGGCAAGTGAAAAATGGAGAGAAGGAGGGAGGGACAAAGCCTGGTAAGTGTTAGGTGGGGATAGGTGAGGGGGGGGGAGGTGTTGATTGGTAGGTGGGTGGACGAAGGCTAGAGATGAAAAGAAGACAAAAGGGTGTGAGGCAAGGAGAGGAGAAAGGTGAAATGTAAACTAAAGCCAGAAGGAGGGGGCATAGGTAGAAAGGGACTTGGCATTTTCATAATTACCATTGCTGTTGACTCCTTTTCATCCTAGATTTAATTTATTTAAATTCTCCGGTCTGTTTGCTGGGATTTGAATTAACGTTTCTGAATTTGAGGTCCATATCTTTGAATATTACCCCAATAATTTAACCGGTAAGATAGACACTAAATGCTGGAGTAACTCAGGCAGCATCTCTGGAGAAAGGGAATGGATGACGTTTCGGGTCGAGGCCCCTCTTCAGAATGAGAGTCGGGGAAGATGGGGTCGTCACTCATTCCTTCTCTCCAGAGATGCTGCCTGTCCCTCTGAGTTACTCCAGCATTTTGTCGGTGTACATCTTCGGTGTAAACCAGCATCTGCAGATCCTTCCTTCACAATTGAGCCATGAGACCAGGGCAAGGGCAAGGATCCAAACATTTAATTGTGAAAGGCAAATCAAGAGGTCTGATGCTCAGAGTTATGAGCTTCACATCCATGGCTGTTGTTTCTATCCTATTGACCGTGGACATAAAAATAAAATGTCATTATGCAAATTGTGGCATTTAGCCAAAGCCTGATGAATTATACCGAGATAAGTCATTGTGCTGCATTTCTGATTACAAATATATAAATCACAGGAAGTTGGAGCCTCGAGGCTCCATAGATTTTAACATTAAAATGTCAATCTGTCCGGTCTTATCTGCAGGCTAGCACTGCAATGCAAGTAAAATGTTTTTTAACTAGATCGAAAAGTGAGTTACATTTAAATATTTATTTTCATGTGATAGGAGCATCATCAAGATGCTTAACAAAACCTCCCTTCCAAACAGAGCTCCTCAATTCTTCTGTTGTTCATTGGCGTGATTGTTGTTTAGGAGATTTACAAGGCATATTCATCTTTCCTTGCTCCTAAGATTAAAAAGTATTGACATGACTGAAGGATAACTTGCCAGTATCCCATCCCTAATGGAGGTATCAGCTCACTTCAACACATTATAGCAGCATTTCTCAACCGTGGTTCCCCGGAATGCTCGGGTTCCGTGAGACATCGCTAGGGGTTTCGAGAGAAATAATGATAAATAGGCTAATTATATGTAAATGCATTTGAGTTATTTTTGTGCTTAATTTCATATTCGTAATTTTATTATACACGTACGGCATGTTCATATGACATTTGCCTTGATTTATCTTATGGCTTTTCAACATTGTCAATAAACGATTAAGATATTGTGGTGTTTGAGAAAGAACTGCAGATGCTGGAAAAATCGAAGGTGGACTAAAATGCTGGAGAAACTCAGCGGGTGAGGCAGCATCAATGGAGCGAAGGAATAGACGATGTTTCGGGTTGAGACCCTTCTTCAGTGGTTATTGTGGTAGTTATTATCTGTCTTCTTCTGTTTATATGTGTTATTTATGATGTTGGTTATTTATGTTTATATTTTTGTGTTTACAGGTATGGTTAATTTTTTTGTGTTTACAGGTATGGTTAATTTTTTTGTGTGAATTAAAACCTTCTCAGGAGGTCTCTTGAATAGTTTGATCAGTTTTTTTTTGCATTGTCAATAAACTTGAGAAAACATGTTACTTTTTGCTTAAAGCAGTTATCAGAAATATGTAATGTTTGCCTTATGAACTTTATGAAAGAGAAAGAGATTAATAAAGGTATATAGTAATTTTTATGTAGGGATTCCTTGAGACATTAAAATTATTTCAAGGGTTCTGCAAGGTTACAAAGGTTGAGAAACGCTGCATTATGGCCACGTAACTGCAGGTGCTTGTTTGTACCAAGGATAGACACATAGTGCTGGAGTAAATTAGTGGGTCAGGCAGCATCTCTGGAGAAAATGGATAGGTGACGTTTCAGGTTGGGACCCTTCCTCAGACTGAAAGTTGGAGAGAACCGGAGGCGAGAAAAGGACTGAATGTGCTCTATTAGCCTACCAGGGAACCAGCCTGTCTGAGGCCATATGTTGGTTTGCCTGGTTTGGCCTCTCATTTCGTGCCTCCAGCTTTCTCAAAAAAAAAGAATTGAACTCATGCAAGTCAATTTGCACAAGACACACCCACATACACACACACATGCACACACACACATGCACATGCTCACGCGTTGTGTGTGCACACACACGCGAGCACACACATGTGCACACGCACACATGCACCGCAAGCACACACACGCGTACACACATGTGTGCACACACACGCACACACACACACACACACACCAGAAAGACATTGTGGCACGTTACCATGTGTGCTATACATGGCGATCCATACATGGACATGTCATATGTGACTGGAATAACAGTAGAAAATGTAAGTGCTCTGCAAATCCATCACCCCCCTTCTGCATTTGATTTCCCCATTGTAGAGGAGACAACATTAGAACCCTATTATTCTGTGGTGTCCATTCATATTTGCTTCTCTAACTCTTGCTGACTATTCGGGGGCCTAAAGTACAATCCCATCAAAATAACAACTCCCTTCTTATTTCTTAGTTCCACCACATAGCCTCACTGGAAAATCCAAGAATATCCCCTCTGAGTACCCTGTGATGTTCATCCTCATCAAAAATGTAACTTCCCCTCCTCTCTTCTCCACCTCTACCTCGACTGTAGAATTTGTGCTTGAATCATTTAATCTCTCCTGGTGCCTCATGCCCTATCACAGATCTTCCATTTTGTTTTATCTGATCTCCCCCCACCCTTTCTCTGCAACTTTAAGGGCCTGTCCCACTTAAGCGTCATTTGCGCGTCATTACGCGACATCCTAAAAATTGTTTGGCGCGCCGTGACGCGTGCATGGCGTGTGGTGGCGTATGCAATGACGCACAGCAACGCACGGCGCCCCAGGATTTTGTGATGCTCAAAATCCTCGTGCTCCACCTGCATGACATATCCCTTGCGCACGCTGATGTACTGATGGTATACGCTGATGTACTGACGGCGTATGTGTAGCGCGTGGTGACGCATGGTTACGCACGGTGACGCACGAACATTGCCTATGCTCATTTATTATATGTCACCGTGCGTCAACGTCCGTAACCATGCGCCGCCAGTACGCCGTCGGCGCGCCATTTGCGCATCATTTGGAGCACCGCACCACGTGACCACCCGGGTCTGCGGTGCTTCTGGCTGAGGTGCGGCGGGGACTTTAAATCTTCGACCGCCGGCCTGCGGCCTACACCAACTTGAAGCCGCGGTTTCCGGTAGGGAGGCACCAATTCAGGACTTACTTGGACTTACCTTGTCTGTACATCTGGGCGCCTGCGACGACGGCTGCGGAGGGTTGAGCTCCCGACCACAGGGGAGAATGGAGGAGGACTGGCCAAATTTTGTGCCTTCCACCACAATGATGAATGCTGTGGTGGATGTTTGTGTACATTTTTAATGTGTATTGTGTGTTCTTTTTTAATTGTACCGCTGCTGGCAAATTCATTTCACTGCAAGTGATAAATAAACTTAATTGATTGATTGATTTTTTTTGATTGAAAACCAGAGCACCTGGGGAACGTGCAAACTACATGCAAACTCCCCACTGACAGCACTAGAGGTCAGACTCAAATGCAAGTAATTGGAGCAGCACTACATGCCACACCGCAGTACCGCACAGTTTAGTTTAATTTAGAGATACAGCATGGAAATAGCTCCTTCATCCCACTGAGTCCATGCCGATCAGTGGTCACCCATACACCAGTTGCTACAAGCCTGCATGTCTTTGGAATGTGGGAGGAAACCAGAGCACCGAGAGAAAACCCAAGCTGTCTCAGGGAGAATCTGCAAACTCCATACAGCCAGCACCCGTGGTCCGGATCAAACCCGGTTCTCTGGTGCTGTGAGGCAGCAGCTCTACTGCTGCGCCACTGTGTACCGCAACTGTGTGTGAATCCTGTGATCTTCGTCCCATAGCCATTCACATAGCACAATGTTTGAAGGGGCATTGAATATATTTGATGAGGTTTATTTCATTGAGGATATATGGAACTGCTAGGTTTGATATTCATTAACACAGCTACTAAATTATGTTGGAGATCCAAACCTTGAACCTCTTCACTTTGTCATCAGGTTTATCAAGACATGACCTTAATGTGACAGGTCCCATGAAGAGAGATCAGTAGTTAATTCAACTCATGCTGTGACGTGCCCACTTTTGACACAGCTTGTGATTGACTGCTTCGTACCTGAAAGGTCTCCTTGAGAACATCACAATTTATCGTTGACTAAGTTCATCGATCTTTCTTTGTAGAGGTTGGAGAAATGTAGAGAGGACCCACATAGAACCAGATTGACGATCTGGACAGAACTACACAAAAATGGGGTTGGGGCATAACTCAACAAAAAAAAAGTTTAAAAAAAAGTCAAAGTCAATTTTATTCGTCACATGTACCCGAAGGTGCAGTGTAATCAATTTGCCAGCAACGATACACTTCTTCTTCTTTCGTGTGGCGTGCACAGCCTAAAGTTGTTGGACAACTTGTTCTATTTGATCTTCCGTTTGTGCACGTCGAGTTGATTGCATTAGTCGAAACAGGGCGGACCACGTGAACGTTGCAATCTCCAACCCCAACGATACACTTAAAAAGAACACACAATACACAATATAATTTAACACAAATATCCACCACAGCATTCTTCACTGTGGTGGAAGGCAACAAAGTTCAGCCGGTCATCCTCCTTTGTTCACCCGTGGTCGGGGGCATAAACCCTCTGTAGTTGCCGCTACGGACAGCCCGATGTACAGGCCCTCTCGTTGAGATGATCAAAACTCCGACGTCGGGATGGTCAAACACACTCTGCGGCTTAGAGATCTCGAATCCGCACTTTCCTACTGGAGTCCGCGGCTTCAGGATGTTACAGGCCACGGGCCGGCGGTCGGAGCTTGTGACGGTGAGTAATGGGCATTGGGAGGTTGTCTACCCCATGTCATCTCACCCACATTTCCCCTGCAGTGTCCTCAGTTGTATTTTTAAGCTGGTTTTAAGTTGCAGAGAGGGCATGGGAAGGATGAAAAAGACAAAGGGAACAAGCCGGTGAGAAAGGTGCAAAACATTGGTGTAATTCAGCAGGTCGGGCAGCATTCCTGGAGAACATGGATAGGCGATATTTCAGGTTGGAACCCCTCTTCAGACTGCTTGTAGGGGTGCGGGATTGAAATCTGGGAAAGAGGAGGGGCAGGGCAGGAAAAGGCAGCTAATAGTCATTCATGTCTTCATGGTCTTCTTGGTAACCCATGAAGAAGGGTTCCAACCTGAAGCATCACCTATCCGTGTTCTCGAGGGATACTGCTTGACCCGCTGAACTACTCCAGCAGTTTTTGTCTTTCTTGGTATAAACTGGCATCTGCAGTTCCTTGTTATTCCATTCTGATATGGTGAGGCCAGCCTTACCCTGGGGATTAGTGGACAATGAGGTAATCTGGTGGATGGGATAATAGGGGCAGGCAGAGAGAGAGAGAATCCGAACAAATGTACATAAGAACAACATTCTGAAGGCAGTTACAGACAAAGCGAGAGAACACAGACAGAGCAATAGAAAATGCGCGAAGAGGAGATCTGTAGGACGTACCAATCAGACAAATGAAAACATAGTCACTATTACAAATAAACTAGGCAGTCTGATACAGAAAGTGTGAAAGCAAGTTGTCTGAAGTTGTTGAATGTGATATAGAGGGTAGAAGGTTGCAATGTCCCCAGGCAGATGATGTACTGCTCCTCAAGTATCTATTGGGTCTTGCCATAAGAGTACTGGAGGTCACAGACAGATAGGTCAGAATGGGAGTGGGATGAAGAATTAAAGTGGCATGCAAAATGGAAGCTCAAAGTTACTCACAATAAATCAGCCAATCTATGTATTGTTTTTCCATTGGAGAAGAAATGCATCACAGAAAACATTTTATCGGGATGCATCACACTCCCTCAATAGCAAGAATGTCCTTCCTCAAATTTGGAGATCAAAACTGCACACAATATTCCAGGTCTGGTTTGGGAACAGCTCCATCCAGACTGCAAGAAGTTGCAACGAATTGTGGACGCAGCCAAGACCATCTGACAGACCATTCTCCCTTCTATTGACTCCATTTATGCCTCACGCTGCCTTGGCAAGGCCAGCAGCATAAAACAAGGATGAGTCACACCCTGGCCACCCCTTCTTCTCCCCTCTCCGATCAGGCAAAAGTTATAGAAGTGTAAAAATGCACACCACCAGATTAAGGGACAGTTTCTTCCCAGCTGTTATCAACTGAATCATCCTACCACAAACAGAGAGCAGCGCTGAACTACTATCTACCTCTTTGGTGACCTTCAGACTATCCTTGATCAGACTTTGCTGGCTTTACCATGCACTAAATGTTATTCCCTTATCATGCATATATACACTGTAAATGGATCGATTGTAGTCATGTATTGTCTTTCTACTGACTGGATAGCATGCAACAAAAGCTTACACCTACAACAATAATAAACTAAACTAAATATACTGCGATCATCGAATGGCATCTGTTAGATTGGACGAAATGCAAATTATTCACTGCTTCATCTGGAGGGAGAGCTTGGGTCCATGGATGGTGGGAAGAGGTGAATGGATAAATGCTGCTCCTACAGCAGTGTGTGTGAAAGTATATAAGACCCGAAGTGCATAGTGGGATGGAGTATCGGAGAAGGTATTTGCACGGGGAATAAATAGCCCCATCAAAGTGCTGAAAGGGAAAGGGAGTGTTAAAGATGTGTAGGTTTAGTTTAGTTTAGAGATACAGCGCAGATACACCGCGTCCACACCGATCAGCGATCCCCACACATTAACACTATCCTACGCACATTAGGCCAATTTATACCAAGCCAATTAACCTACATACCTGTACGTCTTTGGAGTGTGGGAGGAAACCGAAGATCTCGGAGAAAACCCACACGGTCATGGGGAGAACGTACAAACTCCGTGCAGACAGCACCCATAGTCGGAATCGAACCGGGTCTCTGGCGCTCCAACTGCTGTAAGGCAACAACTCTACTGATGTGCCACCTTGGCCGTCCATGGATGTGGTCTACTTTCCATTCACCGCTGACTGGCCGATCTTGTTCACTGCTTATCATCAGGCATAACTCTTTTGAAGGAGCCAACCTACCTTGACCCTCTCTGTAAATTAACGACAATTCTCTCTCTTTCACAGTTCCAACAAAGGGCATTAATTATATTTATTTTCCTACAGGCACTACCCGATGTGCTGAGGGTTTTCAGCTTTCTCTGTTTATATTTCACATTTCCACCTCAGCAGATTTTGATTTTCAATTATAAGAATTTGGAATTCTCTTCTCGTCAGTTGAGGTTTATTCTTCAGTGATCTGTCACAGAAATAAATTGCTCAATAACTAAAAAAGATGCCTGCTTTTGACAAAACAAAAGCTGCACACAATAATTTCAATGGATTTAGACAAGCAGCACGAGAAATATTCCTTGGAATAAATTGACCTATTTATCAAAGGGGGCATTCTGTTTACAGTCTACACAATTGCAATATAAATGTAACTTTTATCATATTTAATTAGCCTGCGTTTTGATGTATTGCTGTGCAAGCTCTATGTCTGATAGATCTGTTTGCATGTTGCTGACTAAGGAGTTCACTGGATCGTATTATATCCATGTTGTCTGTACTTTCCCATTATTCAATTCAATTCAATTTAATTCAAGTTTAATATCATTGCACAGATACAAGTATGGGTACAACGAAATGCAGTTTAGCGTCAGTTCGTAGTAATAGCAATATATAAATAGATACAGAATGCAGACAATGTGGACGGAGAGACTGGAGAAATCTATCGGCGGGACTCCGAGTTCGGCAGTGTGATGGTGTAGAAGCTGTTCCTCATCCTACTAGTGCGGGACCTGAGGCTCCTGTACCGCCTCCCTGATGCTAGAAGGGCAAACAGTCCATGGTTAGGGTGGGAGGGGTCTTTGATGATCTTCCCGGCCAGTCTCAGACACCGTGGAGGGCATCCATGGCAGGGAGCGGGGCACCGATGATGTACTGGGCGGTTTTCCCCACCCGTTGTAGTGCCTTCCTATCTGCTACGGTGCAACTGCTGTACCATACCGTAAAGCAGGTGGTCAGGATGCTTTTGATGGTACAGCGGTAAATGTTGGTCAGGATCTGGGGACATATCTTGCATATGTAAAATGCGGCATCAGGCGGTGTTCATGAGAAGAAGAAGAAGAAGGAAGGCAACAGTTAAATCTTATAATTAATTTCCACCTTTGCCAATTGCAGGAAGGCTGGAAATGCTGCTCTATTTTCACTGAAATGAAAAATCGGCAGATTTTGGCTAGAAAGCATTCAGCTTCAAAGCGTTCTTTGTTTGAGCACCTATTCTCCAATGCATTAGCTGTTCAAGGGAAATATTTGCTAAAGGCAAATGCTAACTTGCCTGCAGAAGTGTCTTGGGTTTGCTGACGATCTCCAGATGAATGGAGACATAAGGGAATGTAAATGTTCAAACTGGAGGGAATAAACATACTGCAGGAATAACTTGTGTAGGAAGGAGTAGTAAGAATAAACGAGAACTTACCAAGTTCGAAGGTTGATCTTTATTTTATGAGGATTTACGGTGAGGGATTTCGTGAAGACCCCGCAGGCACGCATGCGCGACATTCTTCAATGCAGCGGTGTGGAATCACAGAACGCACCATGACTGGAAATAGTAAGATTAAGAACATAGAACATACCAGTTGACCTTATGATAGAGGGTGGGAGCGGAGGGCACGAAATCCCTCACCGCAACTCCTCATAAAATAACGACCAACCTTCGAACTTGGTAAGTTCTCGTTTAATCTTACTATTTTATTTCGGAGTCACGTGAGTGACTTCGTGAAGATTTCAAAGCTCTGTGATTTCATGCCCTGGACATCGTCCATGCTATCACACTGCCGCAATACTGATGGAGGAAGGCTGTTAATGCATTCCAGACTGAACAGGCTGAAAAATAATGCATATTTATTACACAAATAATAACAAAACAAAGCCCCTAACTCGGGGACAAACATTCACGGAGCGGCTCCCAGCACAGCTTCTGCGAACGTTGCGGGGGCGACCAGCGGTTTGTTGTAGAACCGCTGGAAGGTTGCTTCACTAGCCCAGCCCGCGATGGCGAGGATGTGGTCCATAGGCACCTCCATGGCCCTCGTCGCTGATGTGGACGCAGCCCTTTGCAGGGGTGGAGACCATGCTATCCAGCCGCAGCTTCTGTAAGGCCTGGACCCATTGAGCTGTAGTCAGTGCCATCAGCGTCACCACTTTGAGGGTGAGCTTTTTGAGTGGCAACCCTGTCACCAGCTCCTAAGTAGGGTCAGAACGATCCCTACGTCCCAGGTGATGTGGTATCTGGGCCGTGGAGGGTTGGTGTTAAACACTCCCCTCATGAATTTAGACACCAGGTGGTTGGAGCCTATATCTATGTCTAGGTATGAGGACAGTGCACTCCCGGCGCTGTTGATTGCACTGTAGCTAAGGCCCGCATCGTAATGAAGGCCCGCTTCTAGAACATCAGGAAGGAATTCCAGGACATCAGGGATCATAGCCGAGTTGTAGGTCGTGTTGGTACGGGAGCAGAATGCCTCCCACTTCCTGACCTTTGTGAGGTACTGCCTCCTGGTTGATGCTCGGCATGACGCTGAGATGAGTTCCATGGCTCTTGGTGATATGCCGGCCTTGACGAGCGGCCTCTTTAGAACCTGCAGGCCAACATGTTTAGGTGACCTTGGCATGGGTGACTGTCCCGCGTAATGGGGTTAGTAATCAATTTGGGGTTTTTACCAAATTGAATCCATGGACGTTTTAAGATTTGGAGGACCATCGGGTACCATGGCTGTGTAGGCCAGTCGGGAATGATCAATATGCCAGTTGCAGAATCCAGTTGAATTTTCTGCAATACCCGACTGATGAGGCAGAATGGGGGAAATGGAGAGAAAAAGCATCCATAGCTACTGCCCCAGGTTCTGGTTCCCAAGACACATACGTTGGTATCTGATGGTTCAACCTGGACGCAAAGAGGTCAATATCTTATGTGCCAAAGTGAGCTATAATTTCAGCAAAAATTTGGGGATTCAACATCCACTCGATGTTATCATTGAACACTCGTGACCTGGTGTCCGCCACTGTATTGAGCTTCCCTGGTAAATAGGTCTGTGATCCAAATATTTCTCTCAATGCACCAGTGCCAGATTGTGTTTGCCAATTCGTCTCAAGATAATGACCTGATACCACCCATATGATTGATATAAGCCACCACCGTTGTGTTATCTATTTGGAGGCGGATATGTAAGTGCCGCGAGTTAGTGCAGTAAGCCCGCAGTCCATGGAAAGCCCCTAACATCTCCAGATAATTTATCCCTTATGTCTGGAGGAGGGTAGACTCGTGAGGGTCCCATCTGCGACCACAACTGGACATGGTGTCAGTTGCACCCCGACCTTGTGCGCTTGCGTCAGTCTGTAGCATGACGGATGGGTTGCTAACAATGATGGGTCTGTGACACTCACTAATATTGTCAAACCACCATTGTAGCTCAGCTCTAGCCGTTTTTGGCAACAGTATTGGTCTTTCAAAGTGGCCAGCATTTGCTTTTAATGCTGCAATCTTTGCTCTTTGTAAATTTCGGTAATGTAACGGTCCGAATTGCGCAGCTGAGAATGTAGCTACCAATTTCCCAATTACCTTTGCCGTTTGTCAGATAGTCAGTACCCTGGCTCAAGCAAGGCTGTAGCACGCTTCTTTTATGTCTAAAGCTTTGTTGGTCGGGATAGTGATCATCATTAAGTTTGTGTCAATGGTGAAACCCAGGTAATCCATAACTTGAGAGGGGTTCAGTTTGGATTTGCCTGGATGGGTTACAAACCCTAATGTCTCGAATAAAGATTTGGTCCCTGTAACTGCCAGCGTAGCCAAATGGAGGGTCTGTCCCACGATAAGGATATCGTCTAAATGTGCCATGACAATATAATTTTGTTGTTGGAGGAGTGCGAATATGGGTTTTACTAATTTGGTAAATAATCTGGGGGCTGTGGTTAACCCATCGGGTAAGGCTTTGTATTGACACAACTGTCCCTTCCAGACAAATTTCAGGAACTTCCTGTGAGATTCTGTGATGGGAACTGTATAGTATGCATCTTTTAAATCGATGAAAGCCATAAAGTACCCCGGGTAAAGCAGCTGCTTAGCTGTTTCAAAGGTTTCCATTTTTAAATGGGTATATTGTACAAAAGTGTTCAACTGGGTTAGGTCTATGATAATCCGACACCCCCCATCTTTTTTGTTTTTTGTAAAGACGTTAGACACAAACTCAAGGGGTTTGTGTGTCATTTTACCAATCACCCCTTTGGCTGCTAGCCGTAAGATTTCAGCTTGGCCCTCCTTTATCTCATTCTGAGAGAGCGTAAAAATGCGCTGTGGTTCATGCTGTGTAGGGGGAAGTTTACCATCAATAGGTTCGATGAAGTAACCGTGAACACTTTGTAGAATAAACGTGTCTGTGGTGATTGCATCCCAAGCACCACGAAATGCCCGCAACCATCCCCCGACTTGTGCGGGTAGAAGTGCTACTGCCTTAGAGGAACCAGACCCCCTTACCTCCATGGTTAACGGCGGGTCTTGGCGTATGGCGTTTTGGGGGGACGTTGCGGTGCTTGTCGTGACGGTGGCCGCATCTTCCATGCGGGCATCTGCAGGCCTTGCCCTAAAAAAGGCCCGTTCTGTTGGGGAAGTGGAGGCTTGGTTTACCAAGTGACTTTAGTGACTTCAGAGATACAGTGCGGAAACAGACCCTTCGGCCCACTGAGTTTGTGCCAACCAGCGATCACCCTGTACACTAACCTACACACACGTGGGACAATTACAGAAGCCAATTAACCTACAAACCTGTACATAATTGGAGTGTGGAGGGAAACCGGAGCACCCGGAGAAAACCTACACGGTCACAGGGAGAACATACAAATTCCGTACAGACAGTACCCGTAATCAGGATCAAACCTGGATCAAACCTGGGTCTCTGGCAGCAACCTTACTGCTAAACCACTGTGCCAGCCACAATACTTGTTTTAGAAGTACTTAGATGCATACATGAACAAAATGCTGGAGTAACTCAGTGGGACATGCAGCATCTCTGGAGGGAGGGAATGGGTGACGAACCGGGTCGAGACCCTTCAGGGTCCTTCTCACCAGAGATACTGCCTGTCCTGCTGAGTTGTTCCAGCATTTTTCATCTATCTTCGGTTTAAACCAGCGTCTACAGTTCCTTCCTACACATATGAACAGGGAGAGTGTGGAGGGATACAGTTAACTTGCAGGCAGAAGGGGTTTAGTTTAATTTGGCAACATGGTCAACACAGACATGACGGAGCGAGGGGCCTGTTCCTATATTCTGTGCACTGTGTTCAATCGGTTTCTGTTAGCCCAGATAGTTGAAGGGGCCACAGGTTTAAAGTGAAGGGTAAAAGGGTAAAAGGTGGATATGAGGAAGAGCTTGGAGCTCTAGTCCCGAAAGGGCGGTGGAAGCCAAGTCGATCAGAGAGGAAATTGAATATTGGATATTGACGATAACATGCAAATCTTTGGCAGAATAGCGCGGGTGTCAGAGGTTATGGGGAGAAGGCAGGAGAATGGGGTTAGGAGGGAGAGATAGATGAGCCATGATTGAATGGCAGAGCAGACACCATGGGCCGAATTGCCTAATTCTCCTCCTATCACTTACAAACCTATGAACTTATGAATACAATGTTTAAGGTGAACTCTGGTCAAATCGATAAAAGAATGCTGTGCTAATTATAATTAGAAGCAGAGAATGCTGGCAACCCTCAGCAGGTCATGCAGCATCTGTGAAGAGTGAAACAGCTAACATCCCTCTGTCTCCTTCTCTGCCACATTAATAGTAAGATTAAATGAGAACTTACCAGTTTGAAGTTTGATCTTTATTTTATGAGGAGTTACGATGAGGGATTACGTGAAGACCCCGCCAGGACGCATGCGCGACATTCTTCAAAGCAATGGTGTGAAATCACAGATACCAGAGTAGACTAATATAGTAAGATAAGAGAGAACTTCCATACCAGTTGAACTTTATAATAGAGGGTTTTGGGAGCGGAGGGCACGTAATCCCTCATCGTAACTCCTCATAAAATAAAGATCAAACTTCAAACTGGTAAGTTCTCATTTAATCTTACTATTTTACTTCGGAGTCACGTGAGTGACTACGTGAAGATTTCAAAGCTCTGTGATTTCATGCCCTGGAACGAGACCATGCTCACACACTGCCATTCTGGGACGGAGGATGAACGTATTTCACACACGACACTGTGCTGAAAAACAATAAAGGTATTATTCATACCTAAAATAATATGCCCCACATTGGGTAATTTATTTTTTTACAGAACTTAATTTTTCCCTGCAAACGTCTCAGGATCGGCCACGGGTTTATTATTAAAGCATTGAATGCGTTCATTGCTCCACCCCGCTGTGGCAAGGATGTGGTCCATAGGAACTCCCATCATCCTAGCGTTCCGATGTAGATGCAGCCCTGTTGGAGTGAGATTTGAAACATTAGTATTCACCACTGCACGTAATACCACCCGAACCATCTGGATATGGTTTGCACTGTGACCTTAGGTGAGGGCATTTATGGCTAATGAGAAAGCTCTCTCCGTGCCCATAAGTGTCTTGGTGACTATATATTGGAAAATATGTGTCACTATGCAGGGCCGACTATCTGCAGGATAGGCCAGAACTCTAATATTGGCCAAAGGAACCGGGTCAGTCTTGTTTAAGTACCCCTGTATGTGCAGGTTATCTGCCATTTGTGACAGACATGACGTCCTATTCTAGCTTGTGTAAGGACTGGACCCGTTGTGCTGATCCAAGTGCCATAATCATTCCCATCTAGGATATCAGTTTGTCCAGAGTGAGCCCCGATATTGGTGTCCATCCTCGTAACATGGTGTACTACCTATGTCCCATATATAGGTGTATCTGGGCCTGGGGGGAATAGAGTACAAATACCCCTCATTCGTTTAGGTACTAGTGGGTGTGATCCTATAGCCAGGTGATCACTCCCTCTGCCCAGATATTAGATAGGGCACTCCTTGCACAATAATGGCACTGTAACTCAATCCTTCATCGAAATGAAGGGTGGCCAGAACTCCAGCACTTCAGTGTTGGTGGCTGAGTCATATGTAGTGTTCGTCCTGGTGCTAAACACTTCCCATTTCCTGACATATGTCAGGTACTGTCTTCTCGTGGACTCCCTGCACGACGCTGAGATGGCATTGATCGTCCTGTCGGAGAGTCCGTATCCCAGAAATGGCCTGTTCAGAAACTGCAAATCAACAAGTTCATACAGTCATGGCACGGATACTTTCCCGCACAGGGTGTGCCAGCCTCCTTGGCCGTTGTTGATCCAGATGCAGGGTTCTGAGACCATCTTTGTACTGTTGGGAACCATGGTACCCGTTGCGGCGTCTTGTTTAATTATTGTAAGACTCGCCTGATGAGGCAGAAGGGGAAAATGCATAGCAAAACAAATCCCCCCCCCCCCCAATGCAGCGAGAAATCGTCCATCGCTGCTGCCCCTGGGTCTGGTTCCCAAGCAACATATGTTGGTAGTTGGTGAATTAGTCTGGATGAAAAAAAGGTCGATATCTGGTGTCCCATACCGGTCTATAATATCTGTAAACACTTTCCGATCCAACATCCATTTAATGTTGTCGTTGAATTTACGTGACCTGGTGTCTGCCACTGTATTTAGCTTACCTGGAAGGTAAGTGGTTGAGATCCAAATCTCTCTCCCAGACACCAGTGCCAGATATTATTAGGCAATTCATCACATGATATCGACTTTATTTCACCCATATGATTTATATATAGGCCCCCACTGTGGTATCAATTTGCACCGTACATGCAACTGGTGCTCATCTGAGCAGTAGGCCCTGAGTCCATGAAACGCTCCCAGCATTTCTAGATAATTAATTGCTAGTGCTTTAAACAGAATAATTTTTGTGCACTCATCTGCCACCACAACTTGCGGTGGTATTAGTTGCTCCCCAACCTTTAGCACTGGCATCAGTCTGTAATGTACCCTAGGGATATAGAATGGGGTGATGGGGTTAGGATAATATTGAACATTTCTATCCACCAGTTTAATTCTGATTTACTTTCCCTGGTAGTTGCATAGGCCTATAGAAATGGCCTGCATGATTTTTGAGAGCTAAAATTTCCCTCTTCCAGGTTTTAATAATGGAGTGGTCCAATTGTGCTGCTGGGAACGCAGCCACCAATTTCCCAATCACTCTTATTCCTTGCCGAATGGATGGTTCCCTGATGCCAGTGAGGCTTTTGCATACTCCCATCAAGTCTGTCACTTTGTTTGGTGGCAAGGTGATAGACATATGAACAGAGTCAATAGTGAACCCCAAATAATCCATGGTAGTGGAGGGTTCCAATTTTGATTTATCTGGATGTACGTTACATCTCTGTGTTGTGGCTGATACCACCAATGTAGCCAGCTCCAATTTTCACCTACAATGAGAATATCATCAAGGTAAGCCACGACGATATGGTTATGTTTCTTTAAGTATGCTAAAGCTGGTTTTAATGAATTTGTAATAGCCTGGGTGCTGATGACAACCCATTGGATAAGGCATACTGCCATAGCTGTCCCATCCAGATAAATTTCAGGTATTTACGATGACCCTGTGTGTGATAAATGTGTCTATTTTGAAATGGGCATACTGAACGGAAGTATTTAGTTCGGTCAAATCTGTAATGATACGGCAACCACCATCTTTTTAGTTTTTATAAATATATTTGATAAGAACTCTTGAAATTCTCTGATTGTTTTCTCAATCCCTTTTGTGTTTAGTCTTAACAGTTCAGCATGGCCTGCTGTTCTCTCTTTTTGTGAAGTATGAACTTCCTGCTAGGCGTATGCTGAACTGGGACGGTAGTTCGTATACAAATTCAATTTTGTAATTCTGAATGCTTCTGAGTATGTAAAAGTTCAGAGGTAAAAGTGCAGCACACATGATGAAACAAGTGCAACCATCCCCCAATTTTTGATGAATCGGACATGCAATGTTTTTTAAGACAACCAGACCCACCTACCTCCATGGTTACCGGTGTTGTGTGGGTTGTCTCCGCACTTGTTTCTTCTGGTATTGTGTTGCTGCGTTGTGGGGTTGGCGCAATTTCCATGAAGGCCGGGCTGGGCCATGGTCTGAAAGACCGCTGTGCAGGTGGGCCGGCCTTCGAGCTTTCACCACCAGATGGTCTTCCATAGCACCGATGTCTGGTGGGTGTGTAGGGGTGCTGCCGCTGTTGATAGTGGGTTTTAGAGGTGCTTGGCACCTTGATCAGGCCTATAGCCTTGGCTTCCTCATGCAGGTCTTTCACCTGCTTCGGGAGGTCCCCCAACAGCAATTTTGGCGCCTGTGTGCTACTTGTCTTGCATAATTCCGCACTTCTTGATGATGCTCTTCCTGTAACTGTAAATCTCCACTGAGTATTACACAGTCTGCTAGAGCATCTAGTAACTCTTCAGGCAAATCAACCCCATCAGTTGTCCTGGTACTGCTGTGATTTTAGCAGCCAGCAGTTTCCTCTGGAGCTTCCCCTCCTGGCTCCTTATAGATGGGCTCCTGTTGCCCCAGATGGGGTCATAGACTGCTGGTACTTTAAGAGAAATGGAGTTCTCTGGAGCAATGTACTTCCCAGCCATAAAGTTAATGGCTTGCTCCTGTAGCTGGTTTGTAGCCATGTATTTTGTACTGGCTTGCAGCTTTGTATAGGCAGTCCTTCTTGAGTTGATACAGCATGTGTTCCCACAAATCTTCTGCTGCTCTCTCTTCTGGCACCCCTCACAGTTGACTGTTCAGCCATTGCCCCTTCTTCAGGGTCAGCCCAGCTCTGACCCCTAATGCTCTCCCTGCGAAGAGGGTGAGACATTTGGCAGTCCTTGAAAGGATGCTGCCGTGGGTCTGCGAGGAGACCCACTGTGACTCTGCCCCTGCATAAGCAGGTCACGCTGGAGCACTGCTCCCCATCCGCTCCCGCGGGAAAGACGCCCGCCGTCGCTATCTGTGAACGGGGTGTCTTCAGGTCCGGACCCAGCCGAGTCCACGGACCTGTCCGACTTCCGGGTGGTTTTGCCGCCGACCGCGGCGCACCTGCGGTCTGTAGCGGCGAGAAGCCGGGAGCTGCTGGCAGCACCTGCAGCTCTGGAGAGACGGCACGCTGCTGGCTGCTTCCACAGCAGCGGTATCAGCTGCTGCTCTCCCTTACGCGACTCCATGGTGCTTCCTCCGTTCTGAAAAAGAAACACACCGAGTCGCCACGCTCACCAGAAAAGGTAAGACTTACCTTCCGTAATTTTTCAAAATTCGCGCTGGAGGAGCGGCGCTCCTCCCGACTGTCGCTTCCGCAATGCGTTCGACGATATGTCGCGCATGCGTCCGACGATATGTCGCGCATGCGTCCTGGCGGGGTCTTCACGTAGTCACTCACGTGACTCCGAAGTAAAATTCAAATCTGTTTTTTTCCCACTTCTCCGGTTCTGACAATGGATCTACAATCTGAAACATTCGATTTATTTCTCATTCCTCAAACATTGCTTCATCTACTGAGTACAGACACAAAATGCTGGAGAAACTCAGCGGGACAGGCAGTATCACTGGAGAGAAGGAATGGGCGGTGTTTCGGGTTGAGACCCTTATCCATCTACTGGATATTTCTAGCATTTTTTTGTTTTTTGCTCCAGATTTCCAGCATCTGCAAGTTTTATTTTGATCTCCATAAACTGTGCGAATAGTACCTCCAGCTGGAATAAAGACAGGGGAACAATATGGTGTGTTGGATTAGATGCTTTAGAAGTTGGCAAGAGTTTGCCAAATAGGTCTTGTCCCACAGGTCCAGTTTCATCCTCGTTGGATCAGAGACAATTTGAAAACCATCCAAAAAGTTTGCAATCAATTTCACATTGGGAAAAAAATTAGGATTACATTTAAGCGTAAGTGAGAAATAATGTTTTATAGGATGTCAGCAGCAGTTCACAAGGAATAATTGAAGGAATTATTCAATTATTCAAGGAATTATTCTCATCTGTTGGTCAATGAAATCAGGCGTTGCTCTCATCTCATGCTGGCTGCTCACAAATCCTTGACTCCCTCTGCAGTTGAATTTACTTTCTTTTTCTTTGGGAATGCCATAGAGCCCGAAGATATATCTCAGAATTGAGGGGAAAATCCATCCAATTATGGGGCATGTCACTTCATCCCTTCAGGCACTTTCCCTCCCTTTGCTTTAGATTTGAGGCCGGGTTATTTCCATTGTCACAGTTAATGATGCAGGCTGATGCAGGCATCACTGAAGCCAACCTGTGTTCCAAAACTGTAAATACAACTTTAAGCTCAGCAATTTTGTTTCCTAAATTTAGAAATATTTAAGGGGGATAAAAAACAGGAAACAAAATTTAACAGAGCAGAAATAAATCAAAAGCAACAAAAGGTCAGTAACACTGTATTTTGAATCTTGGAGTCACATAGCATACGCCCTTCAGTGCATTCAGTCTGTGCCTACTACCAACCAGGTTTATACCCATCCTGCAGTAATTCCAATATATTCTCCCCACATTTCTCAGATTCCACCACACACTAGATATGGATCACGTGCAGGCAAAAGGGATTAGTTTAAATTGGCATCATGTTCAGCACAGACATGTGGGCCGAATGGCCTGTTTCTGTTCTACGTTCTAGAGGCGCCTTACAGTGGCCAATTAACCCGTCAACCTGCAGATCTTTGGGATGTGGGATGAAACCGGAACATCCAAAGGGATGCCCGCACAGTCATAGGGAGAACATGCAAACTCCACACAGGCAGCACCAAATGTCGAGGAAGGAACTGTAAATGCTGGTTATACCAAACAGACATAAAGTGCTGGAGTAACTCAGTGGTTCAGGCAGCATCTCTAGTTTGAAGAAAGGTTCCACCCTGAAACGTCATCCATCCTATCCAATGCTGCCTGACCCGCTGAGTTACTCCAAGACTTTCTGACTATCTTCAGCACCAAATGTCACTAGAGCTGTGAGGAAGCAGTTGTTTTGGTTACGCCACTGTATTGCCCAATCTTTTACCAATGAAATCTTAATTACTTGGAAAAAAAGTAATTAAGGGATTTATTATTTATTTGTATTTGGAACAGGTTTTTAAATTTGCACAGTCTTGCAGATGGCGAAAAGTTAGATCTTTGGATGAGAATTTATGCTTCTCAGGGGTTCTAAACACAGCATATATGTTTCATTTTGCTTCTGAAATTCATTCTATTGAAGTTGGCAGAATGTATGTCAGAGGCAGAGCAGAAAGTGCTGACGTGACTATCAAACACAGTTAGCAGTACTCGCTTGGGCTCAGTTTCTACACGTGTTGCAAAGAGTTTTAAGTCTCATTTCTGCTTTCCTCCAGTAACATCAGTGGCTTTTGCAACATCAAATATTCTTTTATCCTTGACATATCAGAAGTCATGGAAATAGCACTTCTGGCAGAAATGCCAAGGGTTTTTAACTCTCTGTGCTTCATAATACCGGTAAGCTAAGTTAAGACTGCTGGTGCCTGGACAGATGTTAAAATGGCAGCATGTAACACACCAACAAAGGTTTCTTGAGGGTCTGCTACTGAAAAGGTCCCTAGTTCCTGAGGCCCAAGCCATCAAGCACCAAGGCTCGGGTCTGCCCACGTCTTTCTTCACACTTTCCTGTGTCATAGAGTCATACAGTGTAGAAACAGGCCCATAGGCCCAACTTGCCCACACCGACCAACATGTCCCATCTACACTAGTCACACCTTCCTGCTTTTGGCCCTAATCCCGCCTGAGACCCAACGCAAATCGGAGGAACAGCACCTCATATTTTGTTTGGGCAGCCTACAACCCAGCGGTATGAATATCGACTTATTTAACTTTGTAACCTTTGCTTTCCCTCTCCCTCCACCACCACCCCCCCCCCCCCATCCTAGTTCTCTGACCAGTCTGACTGTCCCCTTGATTAAATTTTATCTGTACTAGACTAAATGCAGACCCGTTGGTCTGCTCCCCCAACACAATATTCCACCACTCACCCGTTCCCCCAATGCAACCCGTTCGCCAACGCAATATTCCACCACTCATGCACAGCCCTCAACTGCGCAGGCACAGCTCATTTCCCCTCATCGCCCAGCACTCCTTCCCCTCCTCTTCACCCTCCCTCTTCTTTCACCTCCCCTCCTCCCCACCTCCAATCGCTCCCTTACCTCTCCCTTCCTCTCCTTTCCCCTACCCTCAGTCACTCCCTCCCTCCATAACTCCTCTCTCCTCCCTACCCCCGTCCTATCCCTCTATCCCCCATTTCCTCCCCTATCCACCCCACTATCCCTCCTCACCTTCCCTTGGCCTTCTCTCCCCTTCTATTCCCCACTCCGTACCTCCCCCAATACCCCCTCCTCTCCCTCAATCCCCCCATCTCACCTCCCCCACTTGCCCCCCTTCAAACTCCCTACTCCCTCCTCTTCCTCTATTCCCCCTCCTCCCCAACCAGACATGAGGCAGGAAAAAAATGAAAAAAGCAAAAGATAGATTTCTCCGCGGATTTTGAAATTCGGCGAGGCCCCACCGCCGCGAGGCCCCACCGCCACTGTGGCTCCATCGCCGCGAGGCCTCACTGCCGCAGTCTCGATGCCTCCTGGATCGCCGCGTAGAACCCCGGCCAGGGCCTCGTGGGTAGACGCCTGGGTCGGATGAAGCGGCCGATGGTGCCCGCTCGGCACCACTGAGGCGCCCACAGACACAGCACCAGCCGTGGGTGCGTTTGTGATGCCCACACCCCTCCTTCTACATTATATTCTCCTAGCCGGGCGAGGCGGGCACCGCCCGTGACTGACAGTGGACCCGGCCAATCAGTGTGGCGATGGTGCAAGAAGAGGCATTGCCGTCCCAGCGACTGACAGGAGAGGAGACCAATCAGCGTGGCGGCAATTGACAGAAGAGGAGACCAATCAGCGCATGTGCGGTTTTTTAGATTTTTAAACCTTAATAACTTAAAAAATATATCATTGATCGCAACAAAACCTGTTGCCCTTGTAGCACACAGAATGGTGAGTAAGGTGGCGAAATATTGTAACGCTATCATGAAATGTTTTTGCGCAAATA